>JAFFSR010000274.1:4880000-6080000 GCA_017163975.1 Anastatus disparis | reverse complement strand
GTAAGTCTGCAGACTTTTGCGTATGTTCTTTATAATTCACATCTAATTTGCGGCGTCGGAGACAGTGATCCGCGTCAATACGTCATACTTAAGGTTAGGTTAGGTATTGTTTTTATTCGGCGAGTACATTTGATTTTACTTTTAATGCGTTTCTTTTATAGGTTTAATTATTTGTATTAAACTTAATAAGTTATTTGAATAAAGGAAAGTTAGATTAAATTTGAATACTAATTAGTGCATAACCTTAGTTCTATGATGATTGAATTTTATATTGTTTCGATTTTATATATTGAATACAATAAATTCTTTATTGAACGACGATATTTAGCAGAGTTCTCGGATATGCGCCGTGGGTTTCGTCATACTAGACGTCCGGGCGGTAGAACTTCTAAGCGAAGTTCTGCTAGAGTATTAAATATTGTTTGATTGATTTTCATTACTAGAGAGAGATGGTCAAAGCAGATCAGTAGTATTAGACTTTGCTGATCAGCTGTATATTAAAAGTTAATTGTTTAACGGTAAGTACACGTGTACGTAAAGCAAGTACACGTGAAACCCACAGATATATTTAATTTCATTTATTTAAATATATTCCCCGTTACATGACTCAACAAATTAATTCTACATACATTCTGACAAACAAATATTTTATTTCAATGCCAAGCGAAGATTGCTCGGGCTAGTAAGATAATATGCCCTTATGCCGCTTTTCTTGGCTAATAAGGGAGATTTCGCTTGGGTCCTCGTCAAAAATCGCTTTCTTTTTCAGTATTCCCTATTGAAAATAAGTTAGTACTTTTAGTACGTACTTGAAGTGCGAACTTTAAGTTCGTACTTATAGTGCGTACTGTAAAGTATGCATACTACAAGTACGTACACGGATAGATGTCTTAGCGAACTGCCAATCAAGAGAGAAGGTATATAGTCCGCTGATACTCAGTGGCGAACAGCAATACATATGTTGGCGTTTTGAATGCCAAAAGTAACTTATGAGTTGCGCGCGCACGGCTGGCTGATATCGGTTGGCTTTTAAAACGCCAACATTTGTTTTTCTGTCTCCTGTAAACTTGTAGTATACTGCGCCCTCACGCTTTGGCATACAGCATACAAAAAGTTCTTTCAGTGTACTATTTTGGAACTTTCAGGATAAACTTTTTTTTAAAAGTACATACTTTTTTTTTATAAAATACATACATTTTTTAAAAAAGTACGTATTTAAAATAAAAAATACATACTATTTAAAAATTAATTTTGGAAAAATATGACCGAAGTATATACTTTTCATTTGAAGTACATATGTTTCGAAAAATAAGTAAATATTTAAAATAGTAAATACGTACTTTTCAAAAAAAATTTGAGGAAAAAATGAGTATAGTCAGAGATAAGTAGAGATTGCCAATACCGTGTTAATAAAACGTGCCGAATTCGATCATGACGATCCTCCCAGCGATGCCGGAACTATACGCGCAAAGCCCCTCCACGTCTACACGCGCGTAGAGAAGCAAGCGAGAGGGGAGGAGACAAACACACGAAACACGCGACTTCCGGTGGCGTAGGTAATCTTACGGCAAACTCGCTTTAGCTCGTTTTCGCCGCGGTACGTTATAGCTTTATTTAAATGTGACTAACCGTTCCGAAAATTCGTTGAATAATCACATTATTTTATTTGAAACATAAATATATTTTTTAATACTAAAAATCCTTAAGGTATAATCAAACAAATTATAATAAATAAAGTCTTTTGGGGGGCGATAAACATATGTAACTTTTTACCCTGTTCAACTAATGTATGCGGTGGCTGTGGTCACTAAGTTTCTACGCGCCTCGCTGTTATTCTAATTTTGCTAAGTTCAGACCCGATGTTCCACCTATTTTATTTTTTTTTTTATGATTTATTTTTAAATATTATAAAATTTTATAATCAATTTTTATAGCGGAAAAAATAAAATTTAAAATTTATTCAAGACCTTAAACTCTATTTTATTTCAAAAATATAAAAAAATATATTTACAGATAGGGATAGAAAAAAGTTTTAATGCCAATATTACATGGATATCTAACTTATATCAATATGAAATAAAAACGTAGCTAGTTCTGTAATTTTTTCCTGCTAAATAAAAAATATTAAAGATTGAAAAAAAATATTATAAATTATAGTTGTTTTTTATTCTCACTCAATTGCGAATAATGAAACCTTTTTTGTTCTTTAAAAAAAGGTTCTTTTCTAAATTTATATAAATGTATGACATTTTTAATTCATTTAATAAAAATAGAAAATAAATATGAATAAATCTAATTTCAATTTAGAAAAGTAAAAAGGATCTTTTCTAAATTTATTTAAATGTATGACATTTTTAACTCATTTAATAAAAATCGAAAATGAATATGAATAAATCTAATTTCATTTGAGAAAAGTAAAATAATAAATGAATCTGAAGAAATAAATAATTTTACGAATGTAAACTTTATTAAAGTGCATTTTAAATAAAAATTACATTGAATATCATTAATATTTTAAAAATTGGACTTTTTCTTCTTTCTTTTATTAAATATCATATTTTTATAATATCATTGATTTTTATTTCCAAAACAAAAAAATTGATGATTCTCTTCAACAAACGTAATAATTTTCAGTTTTTACTAAACAAAATTTTGACTAAACTTTGAATAGTGGAATTATTTTTGTCTGTTAAAAAGTGACATTTTCTAAAGTTATATAGGGGCATGATAACATTCTTTTTAATTAATTTTTAAAAAATAACATTTAATTTTAACAGTTACAAAATTTAGAACACGTAAAATCTCAATTTTTCAAAAAATACATAAACGCTTTTTAAATTTATGTTACACAGAAATTAATTATTTAAGAAAAATTTAAAATTCTTTCAGAAAAATAACTATTTTGCATCTTATCTGACTGCTCGTTCTGTTAATTACTATTTTGTAATAAAATTACTTTAAAAATTGAAGATGTCATGCAAATTAGTATTTTAATAATAAAGAGCTGAACGGTTCTTCAAACTGAAATTATATGAATTTTAAATAAACACAATACTGATTTTATTAATTAACAGTTTATTAAGACCCAAAGTGGTCATTCTTTAGATGAGATTATCTGAAAGAAATGATCGGCGAGGCTATTTGAAAATTTACAGTAATAACATATGAAATAAAAACTCATTTAAAGTTTCAAAAGATTATCCGCCTTTTTAATAAACAACAAATTATAACTGATGGAGGAGCTATCTGACTATTAACAAACTGTATATGATTTTTAAATCTTTGAAACTTTATGAGAAAAAATTAAGAATGACAGATAAAGGGAAGCATCTCTTCCAATTAAAAAATATTAAAGAATTATGAAATGTATCTTAAAAAATCAATTCCAAATTGTTTATTATTTGTTTAAATGGTTTATTATGGTTATGTAAATTAAATATTTTTATTATTTTTTTTATTGATTTGACAAAAATTTAACTTAAAATGAATAAAAAAATAATAAAAGAATAAATAAAAGAATTAAGGAATGTGCTTTGATAAAGCATATTTTTTAAAAAGTGTGTCAACTTCATCAAAGCGCATTAAATAAAAATCACGCTAAATACCATTGGTGTTAAAAAAACATTTATTAAAAAAATGGTTTAATTTTTATAATTACAAAAAAATTTAATTATAATACTGCTTATAAATTTGCTATGTGTTATCGAACTGAATGAAAATCTAAAAAAAACCTTATGCAAAAAAACTATCGTATATTTAGAAAGAAATATTGTAAGAAAATCCAAAAAAGTAGGTATTTTCAGGTATTCACTAAAAAGAATGCATTACAATTTTTTCAAAGCTTCTTATCATATTGTAAAGTTAAATAAAAAATGAAATGTATTCGTTTAATTTTTTAAAGATGGATTTGTTTAGTTACTTTTCAAGTATGATTCAATAAAATTTGAAAATAATATATTTGATAGTATTGCATTGTTTTGTGTAATTTGTGAAAATTATTTTCATTGGAAATCGTATCACATAAGTATGTAAACTTAACGTAAAATTTTTGTATGCTATGAAACAAAAAAAATTTTTGTCAAATTTACATCAAATATATGTACTTCATTATTCAAATTGTCTCATTACATAGAATTATACATTTCATTATTAAAAAAATGTATATTCTTTATAAATTTTTTATTGAAATTTTCATTTTAAAATTTACATAAAAACTTTTTTGAAATAGCCGAATTTTAA
The DNA here is from genome assembly GCA_017163975.1 of Anastatus disparis. Lineage (NCBI taxonomy): Eukaryota > Metazoa > Arthropoda > Insecta > Hymenoptera > Eupelmidae > Anastatus > Anastatus disparis. The sequence goes on along the minus strand of JAFFSR010000274.1, from coordinate 6,075,761 downwards.
TCCAAGCCGACGATATGTAAAAAAAATAATTTATTGATAATTTTATTATTAAAACAGTTTTAAATGAATGTGGTAAACGTTATTTTGTTGTATTTTTAAAAATAAAATATTAATCATATTGATATTGCACCTAAACATTTAATAAATTTGAAATTTTTCCAATACTATAAATTTTTTCTAACAAATATAATACAAAAAAAAACTTTTGAAATTTTAAACTGAAAGTTCATTTAAAGTACTTGTAATAATTAATTAGGCAATTATATCTTGAGTATAAATATTTTTTTCATATTTAAATAACTAATGATCAAAGCCTACTCATAAGGAGAAATCATCTCCATCTTCAAGAAACAAATCCGGTTAAAACTACAAGATATAATTTCGTGATGAAAAAAATTAACCCGTATTTTTTCTTTTGCTTAAATAGATTTCAGAGACAAAGATATACACATTTTTCAATAATATAATGAAAAGAAGTTATCGTAAGAACTTAAATGATCGGACAACTAAAAATCTTACAGAAAAATGTATTAAATATTAAAAAAGTACAAATTGAATACTTTAATTTAAGCCTTATTAGCTTAAAAAAGCTTAATGTGGTTAAAAAGTTATGCTTCATTGAAAATTATTACATATTAGTTAATAGTTTTAGTGATGGATGTATGTGGGTGGAAGGTGGGTTATGAAATAACTATACACAAACACTGTTACTGTTACTCTTAATAATCAATATATTGTCAAGCAATAATTAACACTCAAAGTACTCTTTGAATTCTTAAGTACTCTATGCAGTTTACTCAATAGAGGCTACAGAGAGAATGACCATAGGGCTTATGACGCCTATAACTCATAGTACCAGAAAAGGGACAAAAGGGTGGGGAGAGTAATAAGGCAAAGCAAACCTTACACTCCCTCCCTTTGCCTTGTTACAATTAATCTCATTAATATTTTATTTTACTCAAAAAATGTCATACGACATATTCAAAATGTAATTGGTACAGTAGACAGAAAACTTATAATTTTTCTTATGGTCTTCTCAATAAGAATATTGAATTCCTCTTTTCCTCTTTATTTCTTTAACGGCAGGCCGGAGTAGAACCTGATACCGACCGAGTAATAATTAAGTTGTTTGTTATTTACTCAAGTATTAATCGGTGTATCTTCAAATTAAAGGTTGAGCGCAATAGATATTATTATTATGAACGTCTATACACAAGAAAAAAAAAATCTACCGCTTTGTTTTTGAGAAAAGTAAGTAACGCCTAAGTAAAAGTTTACGTTTACAATATTTTCGCGTTACTTACTTTTCTCAAAAACAAAGCGATAGATTTTTTTTTTCTTGTGCATAAATATTTGTAATAATAATATTTATTGGGCTTAACCTTCAATTTGCAGATACACCGATTAATATTTAAGTAAATAACAAACAACTCAATTGTTACTCGGTCGGTATCAGGTTCTACTCCGGCCTGCTGTTAAGTTATATGTAAACAGAAAGAAACATAATATGTTAAATTTAAATATCTATATTTAATAATTCTTTTAATCTCTTAATTCTATATTAGTTATTTTATTTTTTAAATATTTATGTGCTTCTAAGGGTAAAGGTTTAGTCATTATATCTGCTAAATTCTCTTTGGTTGCAATCCATGTAACTCTAACTTTGCCTTGATCTACATATTGTTTTATAAAATCGCCATGTGTATCTGTCATATGCTTTCTATTGCCACTCTCTTCGTTTTCATTTAGATTTCTCTGTATTTCTATTAAACTATCATCAAATACTTTTAGTTTATGACTTACATCCATTTTTGTACAGTCACCTGCTGAGCGATTATCACACCAAATTGTTACTGGAAACAGTGTTTTACCCAAAACGAATCGAATTGATTTATCTAAAGAAATCAACTCTTGGCATGCTTCACTCAGCGCTAAGTACTCTGCTTAGCACGTTGATAAAGTCACATATGATTGTTTATGACTTCTCCATGCAACTACATTGCCAAATAATTTAATTATATATCCTCCTGTTGAAGTAGAATCTTGACAATCTCTAAAACTAGCATCTGTCAAGGCTTCTAACTCTTCTGCTTTAGATATGAATTTTAATCCTAATGTAGATGTTCCTCTTAAATATCTAAATATTCTTCTAACATCAATCCAATCTTCTTCAGTAGGTTCTAACTGTTTTCTGGCTAAGTAATTTACTGCAAATGTGATATCTGGCCGCGTTGCATTTGATAAATACATAAGACTTCCTATAGCCTCTCTATATGGTACATTTTTCAATGAATCATTTTGATTTTGAATTTTTATTTCTTGAACATCTAATTTGCTTTTCTTATATCGATTGCTCACTTGCCTAGTTATCATAGGTGTATTTTGAGGCTTGCAATCTTTCATGTTGAACTTCTCTAAGATGCTTTCTATATATATTGCTTGATGTAAAATGATATAATTCTTTTCTTCATTTCTTTCTATTGTCATCCCTAAAAAGTTTTTTGGTTCGCCAAGGTTCGTCATTTCAAATGCTTCACTTAAACCATGCGTTATTTCTTTTAATTTATTTGTACTGTTGCTTACAGCTAACATATCATCTACGTACAATAATACAAGTGCCATTTTCCCTTCTTTTCTCCATATGAAAAGACATGGTTCATGTAAGTCATTTTCTAATCCAAGCTTTTCCATCTCCTTTGAAAATCTTTTATTCCATTTCTTGGGACTTATTTTTAATCCATACATAGCCTTTTTTAATTTACATACCATTGCACTCTTTATTTCATTATTTACCTCTAAACCTTCTGGTATCTCCATATATATTTCTTCCTCTAATTCTCCATTTAAAAATGCTGTCTTTACATCTAGCTAACATGCATATAAATTATATTTGTTTATTATGGTCAATATTGATCGAACAATTGACAATCTTGAAACTAAAGCGTATGTTTCTTTAAGATCATATATATTTTTATCCTTGAAGCCTCTAATAACCAACCTTGCTTTACATCGCTTTGATCCATCTGCCTCTAATTTTGTTTTAAAAACCCATTTTGAGTCTATTATATTAGCCTTTTTACCATCTAACATTGTTTCTGGTCTCCTTACTAATTCCCATACTTTATTATCGTTCATGGATTCTAATTCTTCTTTTATTGCTCTTAGCCATTCTTCTTTTTCTTTAGTCATCATTGCCTCTTTGAATGATGATGGATCTTTATGTAAAGAAGATAAAAGAATATGTCTCAAATCATCTTCATGGATTTGTTTTTCAATTTTATTTAAACTTTTGTTGATTGGTTTTGTTATAAACTCGTTTGTGTGATTGAAATAATTAACAAAACTTATATCTTTAATTGGCTTTTTTGTAGAAATATTTTTATCTTTTAAATCATCTAATTTTTTCTTAGCTTTACCTCTAGTTACGGGGCCTTTATTTTGTTTATACTCAGCAATTTGTTTTTGAATCTGTTGTTTAATTACTTGCTTTTTCGGTCTTCCTCTTTTCTTTGGCATTTCCTCTTTACTTGACTCTATCACTTTATCTGGCTCGATATCATCTTTAATTTCTTTTAACCATTCCCAATTATTTGTTTCTACCTGATTTCTTTTATAAACATCTTTGTAAACAATTTTTTCATTAATTTTCACATGACGAGATTCTATAAACTTTCTTGTACTTGGATGCCAAAATATGTAACTCGTAGGTTTATATCCAACTAATACAGCTTTGATGGCTCTTGAGTCAAATTTCGTATTTGGTTTAGGAATTTTAATATATGCGATACAGCCAAATCTTCGTAATTGGTCAAAATGACAATTTTTATTTGGTGCAAATTTATTTAAAGGGATGGAATAATTTATCGTCTTATGTGGAGTTCTATTGTAGGCATGAACAGCAACGTCCAGTGCTAATTCCCACATGCTTTTGGGTAATCCTGAATTGAACATGTATGCTCTTATTTTTCTTTCGACAGTCTTATTAAACCTTTCGGCTACTCCATTATGCTCTGGTGTGTATAGTGGGGAGAATTCTGCTTCTATCTTTTCCTTAACCATAATTTCTTGAAATTTTCCTCCTACAAACTCTATTCCTTGATCTGCTTTGATGTAGCAGACTTTTTCGGCTTAACTTAGTAGATTTCTAGCAAAGATTAAATAATTTGCTAAGGCTTCTCCTGATTCATCTTTTGTTTTCAATGCATATGCTTTAGCTAATATAGAATAATCATCTATAAAAGTAATTATAAATCTCTTAAGTCCTGGATATGATGTGGGTTTTATTGGACCCATGATGTCCGTATGTATAACTTGCAGTGGCCTTTGCGCTCTATTTCTAGTTTCTTTAAAAGGCAGTTTATCCATTTTAGCCATTATACAGATTTCGCAATCTTGAATAAATGGGTCGTTGAAATTAACTTTTTCTAATCTATTATCTATTTTCTGTAATTTTTTCAGGTAATTTTAGATGCATGTCCTAGTCGAATGTGCCATAACATTGCCTCATTTTGCTTTATAAACTTTCGTGTATTTTCTTCAAGTGGACTTTTCATGAACAGTTCTTCTATATCTTCAAAAGTTTTCAAATCGTCTGTTGAATCACGTATTTATTCATTGGACTATTATCTGTACTTTTATTTTCATTGTTCGCAATCATGATTTTCTCTTGATTCTCCCTCCCAATCGCAGAACTGATATTATTTACCTCCTTATCTACTCTCTCCAAAACTAACACCTTGTTATCATCAGCTTCTATCTGCGATTGATGTGGAAATTCATGATGCGAAATTACTCTTGCTTTGCAACTATAATTTTTATATAAAAGTTCTTTACCATCATCAAACTCATTCTTTTTCACTTCGAAACGTATAATCCAGTTAGGCTTGTCGTGCGATCATTCAAATATTGTTTTATCTGTATGTTTATTATATACTTTAAGAATTTTTTCACCCATATAAATGCTTAGACCTGCTTCTGCCAGTCTTCTTAATGATAATAGATTTTCTGAAACATCTTTAGCGGCAATTACATCGGTTAACTTAATGACTTTCTTATCTGGTGCATCTATTTGTAATAGAAGATCGCCTTTTCCATCTATTACTATGTCAGCAAATTCATTTTTATTTGCACTTCTAATAATGCCATTCTCACACTTCTTAAAATCAGTTAAAATTAAAGATTTCGTTATTACATGATCGGTTGCTCCTGAATCAGCTATAAAATTTATATATTCTTTTGAATCATAAGAATTTTTAATATATTCATTCTTACCTTTTATATTTTTCGATTGCTTGAACTTCCCTTGGTTTATTTTTGATAAGTTGTTTGATACTGCTGCCCATCTTAATTTTTGATTAAAATTTTGATTTTCTCTTTTGGTTATTTTTCCTCTATTATTTATTTTGTTGAAAATCCTTTGTTGAGGTTTAAAGCTGTTATTCTTCCTGATTGCAGATCCATTCAGACTTCTATTTTCTTGATTAGATTTAAGATACATTCTATTTCTGTATCCTTTATTTTGATCATTATCTATATTATTTTGAGGATTGACATAGGAACAATCTTCGCTTTTACGGTTTTTTATGTCTCGACATTTATAACAATACCATCTATTACTTGTTTTTAAATAACAATCATTTGCCCAATGACCGATTTTATTGCAACAATGACATTTTTCATTTTTTTCGTATTGCGTAATTACTCTTTGAGCTATAAGTTCCTCTTTATTTTCACTTTTCCTTTCAGCCTCCAATTGAAATAAAAAGGATTTTATTTCTTCTATATTCATCTCTTTGAAATTTGTTTGTCTTCTACTTAAATCTGCACTTCTTAGTTCGGGTGTTAGTGGCAAAACGGCTTGATAGAATGCTGCTCTTATTTCTTGATCTGTCAGTGGTATAGTCTTCAAAAGTTTCATATGCTCTTATAATTGATTCGAAGCGTTCACAAAAATCATTTACTTTTTCATCCTTACTCATTTTTATTTGGTATAGCTGGGCTCTGATTGAAGTGTGCGTGACGTTTGTTTCAGTCTTTCATACCCTCTTAACTTTTTCAAGATTTCTGCAGGTTCTTTTAAATTAACTATCCTCTTATGATAAGTTTCATCCAAATGATTAATGATTATATCTCTAACGAGATTTTTTCTCTTGTCTGCTTGAATTTCTGATAAATTTTAAAGTGTTTTTACATTTGGATCTATTAAATCCATTAAATCATTGCTAATTAACTCCGACCTTAAATAATCCATCCAAAGATCGAAATTTGATTTTTGTGAAAGTTTGTAATCCCTTTTAATATTTATTTTTGATTTGTGAATTTCATCTTCTAATTTTTTAAATAATTTAGCAGTTGCTCCAATGTTGTTTTCAGTATTAATATTTTCTTGATTATTTTGGATCATAGAATCTTCTAAACTGTTTTGAATTATAGGATTTTCCGAATTGTTTTTAGAATCTTTGCTTGTTGTCTCTAGTTGTTGAATTCTCATTCTTTCTGTTTCTAAATTAGCTTCAGCTACTCTCACTATTTGGCTCATCATATTTGTCAGTTGTCTCATGACTCCTTTCATTGATTCTAATATCTCTTGTTGCATCCTTGTAGTTGATTCCATACTGTTAGCAGACACAAAAAATTTATCCGCAATCATTTGTAATTTTGAGGTTATCTCAACCTGTCTATCTGCATTTATTTTCTCTATATTTGTAATAACTGGCTTCGTTATTGCTGGTGTATATTGAACACCTACAGTGTTCGTATTAAAAAACGAAGAGCCTCCGACTCCACTTATATTATTTAATGAATCTGTGAAATAAAATTCTAAATTATTACCTGGATTTTAATCAAATATTATATCAGGCCCAACCATCTGACTCTTTATTCTTTTGAAGTTAATTCTAAAAAATTAAATTATGTAACTTCAAAAATTCTAAATCTTTATTTCACAAAATTCAGTTAAAATTCTCAAAATTAATTTAAAAATAATAATTTTTTTTTTCTCATTATTTATTTTTAAATATTCAAATATTTATACTCAATATTTGAAGTACTCTTTGGATTCTTAAGTACTCTATGCAGTTTACTCAATAGAGGCTACAGAAAGAATGACCATAGGGCTTATGACGCCTATAACTCATAGTACTAGAAAAGGGACAAAAGGGTGGAAAGAGTAATAAGGCAAAGCAAACCTTACATTTAGCATATAATATATGATAAATTTTTTACTCTATTTCACTTGTATATTTTGATCGTTTGTAATTCGTAACTTTTGAACTACATAACCTTTTTTGATGCAATACAGCTTAAATTAATATATTAAAGTACTTTCTTTGATCCATCACACATTTTCTAGTAAGAATTTTAGCTGTTTGGATATTCAAGTTTCGATAAGCGTTTCTTTTCACTATATTTTTTATGAAATATCGGTATTTTTATATCCGGAACTTTTTCTTATTTAATTTTTTTCATAAAAAATCAGATTCTTTAGTTTCAACCAAATTCGTTTTCCGAAGATAGGGACCTTTCTTCTTGTTCATTTGAAAATTTTTCATTTAAATTAAATTTCGTAATTCTTTTTGTAAGGATTTTTGTGAACTTAATTTAAACTTTATATAATGTTTATTCAAAACATATTATCCCTTTCGTTAAAAAATGCCAAATTCTAAACTTTATTCAAGAACATTTATTTTTTTTTATGCTATTTTAGATTTATTAGTTATGTCTTAAACATTTTTATTTTATTATTATGTTTTAATACTTTCTATTTAACATTTTCTATTATGAAACATGTTTCTCATAAGGTTTTAAACAATTTTCAAATTACATACTCTCTTTAAGTATATTATTAATTTATTTATGTTTAGAATTTAATTAATATTTTATAAATTCTTTTTAAATGTTATGCATAAATTTATTTGATCTATTTATAAATTATATTTATAAACGTTATATAACTATATTATATTTATAAAGGTATTATCTTTAAAATATATAAAATACAATAATGTTTTTATTACTTGATAAAAATCAAAATAAATGAGCTTTGGCTACAATTATAAGGCTGATTCCATTTCAAATCGAACAGTCAGTATACACTCAAGTCACCAATTACTGCGCTAATGGAGTATGTTATTCTACCCTAAAAATAAGGGTATACGTATTTTTTTATTTTGCTGAAATATCAAAATTGCATAAGATATGCACTTTTGAAAATTGCATACAAAAACTAAATGTTAAAACTGAAAATGTTGAGAATAACTTTAGAGGGCTATCGTTTTACCAATTTTCAATGAATTTTGGTAAACCTTACTTTGTTTTATTATGTTTTAAGCCCTCTTTAATTCAGTGCAAGAAATTTCAAAAAAGATTAAAAAATTACTAAGATATGTGCATTTTACCAAAAACTGCACTTTTTATGCACATGCATTTTTCTCGAAAAACTCATTTTTTTTTTTGCTGAAATTTTTTGTGCTCATAGAGAACCAAATTACCTATCTAATGGTACTTGGTTGATCCCGTACTTATTTGTTTGAAGCGAGAAAAAAAATTCACAAATTTTATTGGTGAAAAATTTTTGTGTATACGTTCGAAAGTCTTAAGCAATGTTCATTCCAACGCTGTCGCATGCTTCGCTCATTATTTGTTTACCTTTGTATGTATGTATATATCATCAATAGTGATATATATATATAAAAATTCGTAATATAAAAATAAATATTAAAAAATGGAAAATAATAATTCTATTTGTGTATATCTATATTATGTATGTTTCGATGTACAGACAATAGGAGGCTCATTCGCGGACAAATACCTCGCGTAACCAAAACAGCATATTAGAATTGTTATATACAAGCTAGTTATTCTTACGTCTGCTTTGAAAGGTACTTTTCGGACTTGTGAAAAAGTAAACAAAACTCTGCAATTACGATGTCCGAAATTCACTCTTCTACAAGAATTCGATGTCCCGATTTTTTTCAAATGCATAAGAAGGTAGTTTATAAAAGCAGAAATTTACGATTTAGACCGTTGGAAGATTTGGCCATTAATTTGGCACAGCTTTATCCAGATTTAAAGATACTGCCCTCTACTAATGTATACAAAAATTTCCATGAACGCATATCAAAAATGATTTTAAGTGAAAGAAAATTGTAAAGATGGAATTACGTTTGCTTTGTGGGATAATGGTAATCTTATCAAACAAACAGTAAGCTTATCAGTTTTTAAAGAAAAATTTTCAATCTGCGCACTAAAAGCAAGTACTCACGTATACATAAAAAATATTCAACGTGAAGCTATAAAAAAAGAAAAGAAGGTAAAGCTGATCCTACTAAGTTAATTATCCACGTTGATTTTGCAGAAAATTGGTCTGTAATAAATAAAAAAGCGGTTCAGGGAAATCATTGGGTAAATAACCAAATTTCTATTTTTACTGCAGTCTGTTACCAAGGAGAGATAACGCAAAGCTTTGCGATCGTTAGTGACGACAAAAAGCATGATACTGCATATGCGCTATTAGCAATAAATAAAATTATCGATCTTATGAAAAATGATTTAGTTACTAAAGTCACTATTACATCAGATGGAGCTGCAAGCCAATTTAAAAATCGTTTTCAGCTACATGAATTCAAACATTTTTCTTATCAAATGAAATGGTTATTTTCTGCGACTGGTCATGGGAAAGGAGCCGTTGATGGAATAGGTGGGCTTCTAAAGCATTATGCTACTTCACATAACTTAAAAAGAGTTCATGAAGAATCGATACAAAATGCTGACGATTTTATAAATTGGGTTCAAAAGTACACTGGTGCAATCAAAATCATATTATTACCAATAAATGAGATTGAAAAATTTAGAAAAGAAAAAAATATTGAATGGAGTACAGTTCCTAAATATAATGGGATTCAAAAAAGTCATATGTGGTTAAAACAACTTGGGGAATTGAAATCGCATATATTTGTTGGCAGAACAGTTATACATGCACTGACTAAAGTGAAAGACAAGAAAAAAAAAGTCAAACGTCGTAAGGCTACACTTAGAACTAAAAATAATAAGTGCAAAAATAAAAAAAAGTAATTATTTATAATTATATTTTTGACGCGTCCCAACAGTGAGAGGCAAGGGGAACTCACTTTAAAAAAGCACCCCGAAGGGAACAGAAACCTTCTGCGTCCACGTCGTTGTTCCTGGGTAATGCTAAAAGAAGCATAGTGTTTAAATCTACATTGCTTAAAATTTCCGAACGTATATACAAAAATTTTTCACCAATAAAATTTGTGAATTTTTTTTCTCGCTTCAAACAAATAAGTACGGGATCAACCAAGTACCATTAGATAGGTAATTTGGTCCTCTATGAGCACAAAAAATTTCAGCAAAAAAAAATGGGTTTTTCGAGAAAAATGCATGTGCATAAAAAGTGCATTTTTTGGTAAAATGCACATATCTTAGTCATTTTTTAGTCTTTTTTGAAATTTCTTGCACTGAATTAAAGAGGGCTTAAAACATAATAAAACAAAAAAAGGTTTACCAAAATTCATTGAAAATTGGTAAAACGATAGCCCTCTAAAGTTATTCTCAACATTTTCAGTTTTAACAATTAGTTTTGTATGCAATTTTCAAAAGTGCATATCTGATGCAATTTTGATATTTCAGCAAAATAAAAAAATACGTATACCCTTATTTTTAGGGTAGAATAACATACTCCATTAGCGCAGTAATTGGTGACTTGAGTGTATACTGACTGTTCGATTTGAAATGGAATCAGCCATAAAAGAAAATCTGTCAGAATAATCAATTCCACAAATTACTTATATGAAATGGATCTATAAAATAAAGAAGAATTTAAAAAGAGAAGATAAAATAAATATGAATTAAAAATTTTCATTACATTCAAATTAAGAAAATAATCTATATTTAAAAAAAAACGTTTTTAAAATTTTTATTGCTAATATTTCTTATTAAAAAAATTTTTTTATTTAAAATTTTTTTTGTATTCAAATTCTGCATTTAACAGCGTTTGGGAATTTAAAAGAAGCTTCAATTTTTTTTTACTAGCGATGCGAAGAACAGTAAGTCTGAATTAAAAATTTTATGTTTAAAAAAGCATTAATTAGCACATGCTTAGAAAATGCTTGCAGTTAACAGTTATTTTATTTTGAACGGCTGTATTGTAGGTCAAAATTTTTTGTCAAAATTGTTTCTTATTGTATTGTAACAAATTTTATTTGTAAGCATATTATTAATTTTTTTTAATAAAAAAAGGCAAAGCATAAGATTTTAACTTGGAAAAATTTTTAATTGTTGCAACGTACCCTAAAACTTAGCCAACACAGCTATTGTACGTTTTTTATTTAAACCAAATTACATATTTTTATCGCTTTCTTGCCCCAAACTTAATTTTTTTAATTATCTAAACAGTTTTCATTATTAAATAACAAAATTAGTAAAATGAGCATTTTAAGGACAAACACGTTGCATGCTGCACATCGTTTTTATGATTAAATTTTTTTTATTTGAATAATTAATTTCTTCATTTTTTTGGAATATTGTATTTAAATACATTTTTTATGATATAATAAAGTATTAACACATTTTATTACATTCATCCTAAATCACAGTAAAAAATATACTTTAAAAAGATAAAATAAACGTCATAACATAAACAATATATATTTAATAAATAAACTGCTATTTTTAAACATTAAAAACATAGATAAAATTTTTTCCTAATTAATTATAAAACTGAAAAAAATTTTAAATGCTTTTCATATTATGGTTCAAAATTTGGAATCATTGTAACAATTATAAAAAAAAATTGAAATCTATTTTTTTAATTTTTGGAAATGTTAAAATTCAATGTAAAATTTTCAAAAATAAAATAAAATTTAAAGTCGTTTTCATTTAAAACACGCGTCCGTGAAATTTGCAAGGTTTCGTAAAGTTTCATTTCTCCTAAATCAAATTATCGACATTATAAATTTATATTAAGTTAATTCAATAAAAAGACATTTAAAATCTGATAACAAGATATTTGCTCCTATACTAAGAAATAATATTAAAAAGGATGTACTGATATTAATGTACTTTTAATAAAAGCATTTCTTCATTTTTTTATGTGTCTAAAATAAAATGATGTTTATCAACATTTTATGTTGAATTTTTTTTAAATAAATTGAAAATAATGTTATCAAGCTCCTATATAAGTTTAGAAAATGCCAGTTTTTAAGAGACTAAAAGAATTAAGCAATTTAAAATGTAATGAAAATTTTATTCAATCTGTCTTGTGAGAACTTAAATTATTATATTTGTTAAAACAATTTTTTTGTTTTGGAAATAAAAATTAATGATATTATAAAAATATGATATTTAATAAAAGAAAGAAGAAAAAGTCCAATTTTTAAAATATTAATGATATTCAATGTAATTTTTATTTAAAATGCGTTTTAATAAAGTTTACATTCGTAAAATTATTTATTTTTTCAGATTCATTTATTATTTTACTTTTCTCAAATGAAATTAGATTTATTTATATTTATTTTCAATTTTTATTAAATGAGTTAAAAATGCCATACATTTAAATAAATTTAGAAAAGATCCTTTTTACTTTTCTAAATTGAAATTAGATTTATTCATATTTATTTTCTATTTTTATTAAATGAATTAAAAATGTCATACATTTATATAAATTTAGAAAAAGACCTTTTTTTAAAGAACAAAAAAGGTTTCATTATTCGCAATTGAGTGAGAATAAAAAACAACTATAATTTATAATATTTTTTTTCAATCTTTAATATTTTTTATTTAGCAGGAAAAAATTACAGAACTAGCTACGTTTTTATTTCATATTGATATAAGTTATATATCCATGTAATATTGACATTAAAACTTTTTTCTATCCCTATCTGTAAATATATTTTTTTATATTTTTGAAATAAAATAGAATTTAAGGTCTTAAATAAATTTTAAATTTTATTTTTTCTGCTATAAAAATTGATTATAAAATTATATAATATTTAAAAAAAAAGATAGGTCGAACATCGGGTTTGAACTTGGCAAAATTAGAATAACGGCGAGGTGCGTTAAAACCGGTTAAAACTTAGTGACCACAGCCACCGCATACATTAGTTGAACAGGGTAAAAAGTTACATATGTTCATCGCCCCCCAAAAGATTTTATTTATTATAATTTGTTTGATTATACCTTAAGGATTTTTAGTATTAAAAAATATATTTATGTTTCAAATAAAACATGTGATTAATCAATGAATTTTCGGGACGATTAGTCACATTTAAATAAAGCTATAACGTACCACGGCGAAAACGAGCTAAAGCAAGTTTGCCGTAAGTTTACCTACGCCACTGGAAGTCGCGTGTTTCATGTGTTTGTCTCCTCCCCTTTAGCTTGCTTCTCTATACGCGCGTGTAGACGTGGAGGGGCTTTGCGCGTATAGTTCGGGCATTTGTCCATGTGGCGGCAGTAGTTTACATTAAATTTTAACGGACGCGCTCTCACCTATGCTCATCGGCGATCTCTACTAATATCTGGTATAGTACATACTTACCTTATGAAAAAATGATGCATTCAAGATGTATTGTAGGATGTCATACATTTTTAATAATCAATCAAATTTTACAGAAAAATATTTTAAAGAATTAAAATTTTTTTATTTTCAATAATTTCACAAGTAACTTAATACTTATTTCCTTAGGAAGATCCAAAAATAAGACATTCATGAATTCTCCGTAAATCGAAGAGCCTCTGCAAACAGACACGGAATGTCTTATATACCTGCGTTTTTTAAATCTGAATAAGGGATCGCCAAATTGAGAAAAACTCCACCTAACAGTTAAAAACGCAAGGACTCAAAAAATAATTCGAACCGACTATCAATTTCGTCTTTGACTATTAGGTGGTGTTTTTCTTAATTTTACGATCCGATATCTAAATTTCGGAAGCGCAGGTATATAAGATATTCCATGTTTGCTTGCAGAGGCTCTTCGATTTGCGGAGAGTTAAGGGTATGGTTTCACGCTACTTTACCGATCGAAAATTATAATTTTATAAAATTACAATTTTTGAAAAAACTATACATCGGAATGAGTTTTCCTTTTATAGATCACTTCATTTAATTTCGATGAAGGGTGGAAACTCTAAAAATTAGCGGAAAAAAGCGTTAATCGAAGATAATTAGAAAAACAAATTTCTCAGTTCGAAAAAATCAAATTTCTCAAAAACCGTGTTTCGTAGGGAAATTTCCTATTCAAGATCATTTTATCTTTGAAAAATGAAGGGCGGAAACTTGGTTTGATAAATCATATCGCAAAAAAGCAAAATTACATTTTTCTAAAAAGATGCGATCAGCTGTAAGAATACAATGGCCGTGCAAGAAGCCATGTTTCATAGTTGGCATCAATGCTAATATATAGTTTAGTACGCGCCAACTTCAAATTCGAATTTTAAATGTAAATTGAATTTGTTTTATATGTACAATTTCTACAAATGAACACTTTTTCAACACAAAACTGATTTATTTTATTTAAAACATAAATATGTAAAAAATTTAATATTATAAGAGAGAACAATATAGTTTACATCATTTGCGAACTCATTATTTTTTTTTAAATTTTCATTATAGCAAAATAAGTAATCTATTCGTTTCTTTGTTTGAAACAAAATATTTTTTGAATGACTTTATTGAATTAGCGAAACTTTGGCATATCCTAACCTTTTTAGAATGAAAATATGTTTTGAAAAGCGAATGATAAGGATTACTTAATTTTATTGCTAATATAATTTTATTATATAATATAATCTCATCAAATATTATTTTATATTATCGTTCTTTAAAAATAAACAGTTGTAAATAATTTTATTAAGATAAGCCCATATGGAAAAAATTTCTAAAAAGGTTAGGATATGCCAAAGTTTCGCTAATTCAATAAAGTCATTCAAAAAATATTTTGTTTCAAACAAAGAAACGAATAGATTACTTATTTTGCTATAATGAAAATTTAAAAAAAATAATGAGTTCGCAAATGATGTAAACTATATTGTTCTCTCTTATAATATTAAATTTTTTACATATTTATGTTTTAAATAAAATAAATCAGTTTTGTGTTGAAAAAGTGTTCATTTGTAGAAATTGTACATATAAAACAAATTCAATTTACATTTAAAATTCGAATTTGAAATTGGCGCGTACTAAACTATATATTAGCATTGATGCCAACTATGAAACATGGCTTCTTGCACGGCCATTGTATTCTTACAGCTGATCGCATCTTTTTAGAAAAATGTAATTTTGCTTTTTTGGGATATGATTTATCAAACCAAGTTTCCGCCCTTCATTTTTCAAAGATAAAATGATCCTGAATAGGAAATTTCCCTACGAAACACGGTTTTTGAGAAATTTGATTTTTTCGAACTGAGAAATTTGTTTTTCTAATTATCTTCGATTAACGCTTTTTTCCGCTAATTTTTAGAGTTTCCGCCCTTCATCGAAATTAAATGAAGCGATCTATAAAAGGAAAACTCATTCCGATGTATAGTTTTTTCAAAAATTGTAATTTTATAAAATTATAATTTTCGATCGGTAAAGTAGCGTGAAACCATACCCTTAACGATTGTTTTATTTTTCTTTTAGGAAGAAAATAAGTATCAAGTTATCAACTTGTGAAATTATTAAAAATAAAAGAATTTTGATTCCTTAAAATATTTTAATTTAAAACAGGATTTTTTCATAAGGGATTACATATTAAGTATGTACTTTTTAAAAAAGGTATATACTTTTTTAAATAAATTTATGTACTTTTAAAAAAAAATATGTACTTTTTCAAAAAAGTTTGTCCTAAAAGTTCCGAAACAGTACGTACTTGTAGTACGTACTTAAAGTACTAACTTATTTTCAATAGAATAGTGTTAAATCATTTTTTTTAAATAAACCTAAACCTTAGACTTTCAGATCTCGAACAAAAATTACGATTTTGCGACGAATCTCCTCTGTAGATAGTCCAAACTTTTCATAGTAGAAATAACTAGCATATGTTCTTTCGGGACTAATTAGATATCCAACTAAGTTTAGCATCGTCGCGAATGCAAAAAGAAATCTTAGAAAAATATAGCACCAAGATTGATTTAAGATATCAATAAAAAAATTAAAACGTTAATCATATATAAAATCCTTATAAAAAAAATATCATCTATACCCTGTCAAAAAAGTCCAATTGGAAATCTAATTGGACTTTTTTTGGAATTCGAGTGAGATTTGCAATTGTGAACTCTGAGGAATTTCAATTATGAGCATAAGGGATGACAAATTTTTAATATATTTATTTAAATATTTTGTTGTGAATCTATGTTGGATTTTCGATTGGAATGCTAACAAGATTTCTAATTGAAATTTAAAAAAAATTATAAATATGATTGAAAACAATATATTTTAACAATAAACACAATAGCTGTATTTTATTTTTTTCAAAACAAAAATAATACAAATTATTATTCAAAAAGGACACAGATTTATGACCTGCTTATTAGTTATTAATATATAAGTCCTATGACTTTATTTTAAAAAAATACTATTGTGTCAACTGTTTAAATATTGATTAAATAATAATTTGAATTATTTTATGTTTCATGTATGTACCTTTATTAAAGTATTAATAAAAAATACATGTAAAAAAATAAAATGCAGCTGTTTTATTTATTGTTAAAATTTATTGTTCTCAATTGTATTTCTAATTTTATTTAAAATTCAATTAATAATCTTATTGGAATTCCAATTGAAAATCCAACATGGATCCCCAACAAAATATTTAAATAAATAAAAAGTTTGTCATCCTTTATGTTCATGATTAAAATTTTGTTTAGAATTAACAATTACAAATCTCATTGGAATTGCAATTGGAAATCCAACAAGGATTCCCAAAAAAGTCCAATTGGAATTCCAATTGGACTTTTTTAACGGGGTGCTAAATAAATCAAAAAAAATTTTTTTAATATTTAATTATAATACATATTTTGTACAAAAAAAATAGTACATTTTTCATCTAAGAAGGGAAAGTAATGAATGTTTTAAATTGTGTGTGAATTGACCAACATATGGTTCAAGGCATTATTTATTTACTCCCATGGTGAAAATGTTATTTTTTGTGAAGGGAGGTTAAAAATGAGACCTTTGTGATTAAGTACAGTGAGCAAAAGTGAGACTTTCGACACACTAGGTAAAAAATATTTCATCACATTCATTATAATTTATGTGATTAAATAATTCTTATGTTGTTTAAGGTGCAATTTTGAATATTAGTTAAGGTTCCATTTTTTAGTTTATAAATCACGCTTTTAATGCATGAGATTTTTCAGATCTTATAATTTTCCACTATCTTTTGAAACCCTCAAGATGGTGTAAAACTTAAAAATCCAAAAACTTTTGGCAAAAGCATAATTTGTAAACTATGAAATGAGAGTTCAATCTAACCTCCACAATCGCTTTAAAATACCTTGATAAGATGTTATGTAAAATAAGATGGTTTAAAAAAATAAATGAATAAGCTAATTTTACTTTTGAAAAATTTTCTTTAATTTTAAAAGCAAATATTATAGATTTAAGTTTTTCTGTTAGAGACAGTAATTAAGCAATTCAATATTATTCATTCTCCTTAACATTTTGCATACTTTAAAGGTTAATGTTGAAGATACTTTCTATTATATGTTTGAAATAATCAAATTAATTTCAGAATGATAATGTATAGGAGAATATATTTTTGAAATGCTTATTAGCTACCTAAAAAAAGAGGCTTCAATGATTTTAGAAAAAATTTTTTTGAAACTAGAATAAATTCTTGTTAAATATCAAATTTTACTTATCTTTAAACTTTCATACTCTCACAATTAAATATTACAGTTTTTTAAAAAATATATAAATAAATATGAGAAATCTACCTGGATGTGTGTCTAAGACGTTTGGCAGGATGTCTTGGATTCTCCTCAGGAGCACTAGGTGGCATGTTATTTGAAGTTGTGTAGTTATTCGTATTGGAGGGTGCTCTTCGCTTAGTGCGAGGCATCCCTCTGCCACTTAACTCTAATGTTTGCTCCTCTGTGCTCTGCTGCTATATTTCTTTGATTATGTATCTTTCACCTTGTACAACAAAATATTCTAGCAGAAGTTCTTGTGTTTCAGACTTGTTCTGCCAAACTACCTATTATTAAAAAATTATATAGACACGTAGGAAATAAGTTATTGATATCATTATGATCACAAAAAAAACTAAAACTATGCTTATCTAAAATACAGATGGAATGGACATTTAAATTTATATAGAAATAAAGTAGTTATTTGTGATTAAAAGAAATAATTAAATTTTAAAATCTTATGATTATAAATAATAAATAAAGTAACAATTATAAACATTTGTTTTGAAATAAAAAGTTGATAAAAATATCAAGGTCATAATTTTAAATAATTTAATTGATTGAATAAAAAAAAAATCTTACAAGACAGAGTTCAGTTTCTTTACTCAAATGATAAATAAGTTAAAATAACATAAATTAAAGATCTCTTTGTAGTGTGAACTTTTTTGCATTGCTGTACAAAGATACCACCCTAACTAAGGAAAAGATTGAAAACCAATTTTAAAATATTGAACAAAATCCATTTGCTTTTATTTTTTTAAAACTATTTTCATTCTTAAAATTCATCATTAACAAAAGAATATTTACTTGATTTTGTTTAGCGAAATGCCAAAAAGTCAGTATAAAATTTTTAAATTATAGGTAAGGATGTTGTTTGTTAAACTTGTTATTGTTATACTAATTTTTGGGTGTTGCAATCTTAGTCTGTTAAACTTACTGTATTGTTATGATAAAATTAATTAAAAAAATGGAAAAAAAATATTTAAAAAATGTTGCTGAGCAATAAAAATTATATTTGGAATGATTATATTTATTGAAGTATATTAAAAACACAAGAGATTAATTGAATTAAAATATAGAAATTAAATTCAACTAAATTAATTTTACAAGTTTTGATACATAAGATTATTAAATAAAAATAAATTTATCTAATTTTATTGTGTAAATGCATATTAACAAAGCATAAGAAAAAACTCAAAATAGAGTATGTGAAACATGAATTAACAATAATTAATTAAAATTTTTTTCATTTTAATTTAATAATGCTTTCAAACATTTTCAGAAATGTGAAAAATTAAATTATTTATATTTGCAAAAAATAAAAGAAAAAGAAAATTTACAATACAGTCCGCTCTCTCGCTAGTTTCGCAGTTTGCGCACAAGGAGAGGAAATTTCTTAGAATTGGTGTTCCCCTACCAAAGGCCTCTAGCCCCGGCATTGAGTTTGTGTTCATGTTTTCTCAGTAGCTCCGTCAGCAAAATACGAATTCATATGCGTTGATCATTGCTACAAATAGTATATTGATACTAAAATGTGTTTTGCACAGTTACTTTTTTTTAAATTATTTAATTTTTTTGGAAGAATTGTTTCCAAACAAAAATGATAGTAACATACTGGTTGAAAGTTTTAAATTAAAAAAAAAGACTATGATTTTTTATATATTTATTAGAATAGTAAATTATAAATGTATATTTAATGAGATTGAAACTCCAATATTTATGTGTGTATTTATTATTATTTTCATTATAATAAAAAAATATTTTTTGATATTTTATTAAATATAAGTTATCAATAATTTAATGTTTTAATTTTAATAATTATTTCTATTAATTATTTTATGAATTTTGCTTTATGAATTTAAGGCTTTATTTTATTGATAATGGTTTGGGAACTATTCAGAGTGACAGCGGACAACTCTTGTGAGTCGAGTGTCAGTGCTTGGGTGAGAGAAGCTTTCGAGCGTAATTGAGGGGAAGCGGAACTATTGAGAGTGGAACTACTGAGAGAACGGACTGTAATTGTTGAAATATCTCCAAAATTTAAACTTTCTTATTGAAAATCTTCGTAAATAGCTTCACTCCTTACCACAGACAGTAATAACTTATTTAGAATAATTTCATTGGATTAAAAGATGAATAATTAAAAAACTGAAATAAAAAGGTTAATTAAAATTTAAACAGATAAAATAAATTATTGAATGGAAGCAAATACAATTGATCAACAATACTTTTTGTATACAAGATATGTAAAAACTTTTTGAATATTGTTTGTTAGAAGTTAATAATAGCAATAAAATAAACTTTCTAAATATCAAAGAATGTTGATAAAATTAACAGTTGCATTTCTTATTGATTTAATTATACAATAGGTTGATATTTATACATAAAATTAAAATGGGAATTGTAGCAGAAAATCAGAAAGAAAATGTGATACAACAAAGTTATATCATAAAATAATAAATTAAAAATTTTAAATAATAAATATTTTAATTACTTTTTCAGATTAATAAATGAATTAATAGAAAGAAAATTCAAAAGCTTGTAAAATTAAGTAATTTAATTCTTAAATTTAATTCAACAATAAATATTTTTATCTTACACGTATAAATGAATAAAAGATGATTTTATTTATATTTACAAATAAAATATGTATTTTCAAAATAAGGTAAACAATGTTCAAATCAGTGAAATTATTGAAAATATTATTTTTAAAAAGTTATATAAAATTAATTTTTCAAATTAGTTAGGCGTAAAGAGAATCATAATAAATCCAGCTTTTTTTAATTCTATAAGCATTAGTTATATTAAATCAGGCCATATTAACGTTAAATTACTAATTTGATAAAAACAGCGTAGAAGTAAATATAAATTAGGTAAGTAGTTCATGTAAAATAATACTGCATCTTACCAAAAAATCAACTTGTTCGGTGTTACTTGATGAATCACAACTTAATCTACCATTAATGCATCTGGTACTGTAGTATCATATCGTCGGCGCCTGAGTTCTCTTGGCGCCGTCTTTTGATATTATTGAGGTTAGGTTCATGAATACATAACGTGTTTCCACTTTTCTTTTTTTTACAGAATCAGTTTGGCTGGAAAATAAACCAAAATGGTTATAATATTAAATTATTTTTATTTTAATCGTACAGATCAGTCCGCTATTAGTTCTTTATTAGTAGGCAAATGAATAAAACCATAGGCTTATACACACATGCGCAAGGAAAGTAAGATATTCTTGAATTTATATTTCTCTTTTCATTACTCAATATTGAGAATTTTATTAATCGTATCAGTTTCTATTTAAAAATATGTAATTAAATATCAAATGGGTGTGGTCTATTGTTAGGCTTGCTTTTTATACGTATTTATATTGTATTTCCACCTGCTTAGAGTAAAAATAGTTTCAATTTGTATTTTAAGAGACCTAGCTTGTATTTAGGTTAGGAAAATTTATTAGCAACTGCCTTCTTAAAATTTTTAAGTTACATAGTTACTTTTCAAATATTTTTTCGCCTTTTAAAATCAGTTTAGACTACAAGGTAAATCTCTTCATTTTGTCTTGATGACTACATTTTTGATTTATTTGCGATATGATTGCAGTAACTTACTTATGTTCCCAATTTTCTCGCAAGAATAAAATCAGTAAATTACTTTGTTGTCGACCTTTATTTTCTCGTTTTCTCGTGAGAATAAACTCTGCAAATTATTTTGTTGTGAATTTATATTTCATAAACTAATAAATCCATAGAGAATAAATCCATAGAGATAGGAACTCGATCGTGTCCACGGCCCACGGTTGTATAATGTTATGAACTCAGCCTGAAACTATATGCATATTAAAATAGATAAGAAACTCGCTATTTATTCTCGTTATGATATTAGAATTTTAAGGCCGAGTCTACACTATGTACTTTGTGCCATCTATACTTTTGGATGGAGCCGTTGATTGGTCGTTTTTTAAAAATCACCCAATCAACGACTTTCTTCAAAAGTATAGACGGTACAAAAAACATAGTGTAGACTCGACCTAATATTGATTAGTAAAGATTTTACAAGATTCTATTAATTCGGTTATAAACTTTAATTGCGTGAATAATTAATGATTTGATTATTGATAAGTTTAAGCAAACTAATAATAATAATATTAATAATAATAATAATGTTTTTTTTTTTTTAAGATTAATATATAAAGAATATAGGCCCGAATTTATAGTCGACACTTAGGACTCAGCACTCAGTTTACATGTAACAAACATCATTCTATCCTTGTTTTTCTTATGGAAGTAGAGTAAGATAGAATGATGTTTGTTACATGTAAACTGAGTGCTGAGTGCCAAGTGTCGACTATAAATTCGGGCCATAGTCGTCTATATGATTAACCTTTTTCATATGGTGAAGTCGAGGGAGTCCAGCCCGGTACCCGTTTAATACATTACATCAGGCTAGAATGTCAGACCCACCGAAAACTTTGACTACCGATGGATGGTCAGCCACTTTTGTGACCAACAATCAACCGATACTCAATTAGGTCGGATTTTTTAAGAGTCGCGATATGGGTAGCACATACACTAATTTTCTTTCGAAAAAAGTCAGAGGTGCCTGGCCAGGATTCGAACCCGTGCCCACCGCGTTGAAGGCAAGAGCTCTATCCGTTACGCCACCGCGCTCCTAATAATAATAATAATGTAATAATAATTTTTTTTTTTTTTTTTTTTCATTGGTTGAACGAATAAAATCTGCTGTCAGACCGCCGTCAGTTCGCTGGGCTCGGATATATCCGGGAACAGAGTACAGACGGTTGAGAGGGGTTCTAGATAAACTAGCAAACCTCTAAAATTACGCGATCCTCATGCCTGTCTAATGATAGCAAAAAAATGCAGTCACTGGACGTGCAAGAGATTCTCCAATCATCACTCACGGCGTTTGTTCCACCCCGGAAACTGTTTATCACATTACTTCAGGGTGGCACCGCGTTCTAAGTCTTTTGGACCTTTTCCTTCTGACTTCTTCTGTAAATATACAGATTTCCAATAATATAGATCTATGCCTAATAAGCAACATGATTTAAAAGGCTATCTTCTGCCTGGCGATCGGCTCTGTAAAGGGGAGCATAAATCGATCGCATATATATGGTATGGTATGGACTGGCTCTGTAAAGGAGCAAAATCAGTCCATAATTTTCTCTTCAGTCTTGATTCTCCTGTTCTAAGATGGATCTTATGCCTCTTGTGGGGCTATCCTCTCTACCGCGTCTGACTCATACTAACATTCAATCTCGCGCTTATTTACAACGACACTCATTCATACCACAGCTAAAGCTGGCGCTTTTGCTGCTATCTCAAACATTTCCTGGGTGCACGATTCGTTCTCGTCCTTAAGACGAGTCCTCGTCGTCACCCTCCGCACCCGAATCTATGGGACCGGCTACTGCCTCTAGGTTATGGTGAGGTATAAGCCTGACTCCCCGCTCCTCATGACTCCCCGCTCCTCATGACTCCCCGCTCCTCAATGACTCCCCGCTCCTCAATAATGTTAATAATGATAATAATAATACTAATAATAATGTTGATAATAATAATAATAATAATAATAATAGTAATGGTAACAATAATCATAGTTATAGTAATAATAATAATAATAATTACTAAGCTTGTTCAGAGGAAGAAGGGTAATAATGGAAATGTTGATGTAAACAAGAGTACGAAGAAGGGCCACTTGAATGTCACGGAAAATTATAAATAACTGCCACTCAAACTATAAACAACCCCCAAGGTTACCTTCTGGGAAATGACGCAAGAATTGTCTAACTTCTTAGAAAAATGATGCAATCAATATTTAACCGTCGTCCAAGATATAAACAACTACAAGGTCACCTTCCAAAAAATGATACAATCTTACTAAAGAAGGGAGGGTTCCACCAATGGGCTTTTCGGCCGTTAATAAGGAACGCCCACAAAAAGACTACCTCTTTGACGGTTAAGGGCATGCATACGCTCTACTATACCGGCCGGTATAGAAGAGCGTAGACCGAATTTATAGAATCCAAGAATTAACTTTGTAAAAAAATTAATCATCAAAATGAATTTTCCTTTGACAGGTCACTCTATTGTGAGATAATAAAGGGCGGAAAGTAGAAAAACCTCAGAAAAATAGTGAATTTTTCGAAAATAGAGATAATAGTATAACAAAGCGTAGGCCGAATTTCTAGAATCGAAGAATTCACTTTGTAAAAAAAACTAATCATCAGAATGAATTTTCCTTTTGTAGGTCATTCTATTTTGAGATAATAAAGGGCGGAAAATAGGAAAACCTCAGGGATTCGGAAAAAAAAATTTTTTTCTCAAAATAATATGAAAATAATTATCATAATAGAAAGTTTAATTTTGTCAGGTTGGCAATTCCTGATTCTGATGTGATACATGTTGGCGTTTTTTTTACGCTGTGGCGCGAACTTTGAAATTTGAAATATATTAAATATTGTCATTTTATGCAAATAATAACTCAATCATTCTTTATTCTTCTGTGAGGTGAAAGCAATGATGTTTTATTTTTTTTTTCGCATAAATAATATTTTTTTTGTATATGTGTGAGGTATACCGAACCAACGAATATAGACGCTTATAGAAGCGTACTCTTAAATGGGAAATTTCTGCCAAAAATGAGTTACCCAGCTACCCGAATGGAAATTTTTCGGTGTATCAAAATGTATAAAAGTGTATGAAAGTGTATTGAAGCATACAAAAATGTATCAAAGTGTATGAAAATGTATCTAAGAGCGATTTTTCAGACCTTATTCTCGATCCATTTTGATACACTCTGATACACTTAGATACACTTTGGTACACTTTGGTACATTTCTTAAAAAGTGAGCTGAAATTAAATTTCCTCAATTTTTTTGATGTTATACACTTTGACACATTTTGATACACTTTGACACATTTTGATACACTTTTACACACTTTGATACACTTTTACACACTTTAATATACTATGGTACATGTTGATACACTCCTGAGTATTAGCCTAAATTGTTTTTCCTGTTTTATTTTGCACACGTTTGTACACTTTGATACACTTTTACACACTTTGATACACTTTAATATACTATGGTACATCTTGATACACTTCTGAGTATTAACCTTTTCCTGTTTTATTTTGCACACGTTTGTACACGTTGATACATTTTTACACACTTTGACACACTTTAATATACTATGGTACATCTTGATACACTTCTGAGTATTATCCTTTTCCTGTTTTATTTTGCACACGTTTGTACACTTTGATACATTTTTTTTTTTTTTTTTTTTTTTTTTTTTAAAGATTAATATATAAAGGATATTGTCCTCTATATGATTAATCTTTTTTCTATGGTGAGGTCGAGGGAGTCCCCACCCGGTATCTGTTTATCACATTACATCAGGCTAGACTGTCAGACCCACCATACCGAAAACTTTGACTACCGATGGATGGTCAGCCACTTTTGGTGACCAACAATCAACCGATACCCAATGAGATCGGATTTTTGAGAGTCGCGATATAAAATGGCACTTACACTAATTTTCTTTCGAAAAAAAAGTTTAGAGGTACCTGGCCAGGATTCGAACCCATGCCCTCCGCGTTGAAGGCAAGAGCTCTATCCGTTACGCCACCGCGCTCTCTTTATGTAATATAATACATTTTAATAAAACACGATACACTTCGATACATTTCTAAGTAAGAAATTAAAAAATGGTTTTACCATGCACACTTTGATACACATGCGTACATTTTTTATACATTTTAATAGTGTTTAATACACTTTTTAGGCATGAAACGGTGTATTAAAATAAGCCGTTTTCATTTTAGATATTTTCATAAATTTTAATGTATTAATGCCCTTGGGATAAATGTAAGGTTAATAAAACGACAATATTGAAAAAAATTGAAAAATATTTTTATAAATTATAAAAGTAAAATATAAAAAGTAATTTAAAACATAAGAATTAGCAATATATATTTGAAATATAATTTGTAATGAAAAACTTACATTCTATATTAGCATTAAATATTTAAACATTAATATTATTAGAAATTTATAAATAATAAAAGTTTAATAGAGACAACTTCAAAAAAATAATTATTTTTTTGTAATACATATCAAGTAATGAGATAAGATAAATAATTTATACTAATAAACACATTTTTAATTTAATAACATTATTAAATATAAATATTTAAACATTGTTGTTTCTAAGATAGTTTTTTTTTATAAATTTTCATTTGTATTGTCTATTGAGACTAAGTTATTTTTTGTAGTCTTTGCAGTCGCATCTTCATTATTATTAGTATTATTGCTGTTTCCATTTTGCACAGTCAATATGTTACAGGGATCTTGTTGATTATTTAAGGAAGAGGCTTCATTTAATGGAAATTTATTTTAGTTAAAATTTTTAAAATGTATCAAAGTGTGCAAAAGTGTATCAAAGTATGCAAAAGTGTATCCATTAAAAACGACATTTTTCCTTTATTGGAAAAATGTATGAAAGTGTATTAAAGTGTGCAAAAGTATATCAAAGTGTATCAAAGTGTGCAAAAGTGTATCAAAGTGTGTAACACATAGCAAATGTAGAAATTAATTTTAGTCAACATTTTCGAAAAGTGTATCAAAGTGTATCAAAGTGTGCAAAAGTGTATCAATGTATGCAAAAGTGTATCCAAGAAAATCAACATTTTTCCTTTATTAGAAAAATGTATGAAAGTGTATCAAAGTGTATGAAAGTGTCCAAAAAATATATGAAAATGTGCAAAAGTGTATTAAAGTGTATCAAAGTGTATATCATTAACGAATATAAAAAATTGAGACCAAGAAACTTTTTTTTGGAAGTGTATAAAAATGTATGAAAGTGTATCAAAGTGTACCAAAGTGTATTAACATTTGGTCCGAAATATCGCTCTTAGATACACTTTGATACACTTTGATACACTTTCGTATGATTTGGATACATTTACCATTTTCACTGGGGTACTGAGGGCGCCCCTAGATCCCATGTATTTTTATATTTATATATATCAAATTTTTCATATGTATAGATATACAAACAATGTTAAAGTGTTACCCAGCGTTTCGGACGAAAAATTTGACCCAGAAGTATCCTTCTATAAGCGTCTATCTTCTTTGCTATTACCCTGTTGAAAATAACCAGCTGAATATCCAGGTGAATTATCCACTTGGATATCCAGGTGGATATCACTCTGATAGAGTTGGATATCACTCTGATTGAGTTAGATATCACTCTGATCTTCATTCACCTGGATACCGCTAAAATCCATTTGGATATTTTTTTACGAAAATTAATCACTAGGGATTACAAGCATTTGTATAACAATAATACTACAAATAAAAGAAAATTAAAAATTTTACTCAAAGTAAAATTATCCAGGAGGATTATCCTCTTGGATATCCAGTCGGATTAATAAAATCGAAAAATTATAAAGTATGCTTTTCAGTAAATTATTTGATAAAATTACTTCTTAATTTTTCGATTTTATTAATCCAACTGGATAATCCTCCTGGATAATTATAATTTGGGTAAAATTTTCAATTTGTTTTATTGGTAGTATTATTATGTAATTCAGATGCTTATAATGCCTAATTAAAAGTTTTCGTAAAGAATATCCAAATGGATTTTAGCTGCATCCAGGTGAATGAAAATCAGAATGATATCCAACTCGATCAGAGTGATATCCACCTGGATATCCAAGTAGATAATCCACTTGAATATCCAGCTGGTCATTTTTCATGAATTGTTTCATTAAAAAATTACTTTACATGATAATCATTTCCCATTTAAAGGAAAAAACAAAAACGAGGTAAACCTCGTAGTTTCAACTCTTCGAAAAACGAAGAGCATTTGTGATTAAGCTGAGATCATTCTGGCCTTATATATCTACATCTTCGAAATTTGCATCAAGGATCAGAAAATTTAAAAAAACACCACCTAGTGACTTACAGTCGAATTGATAGTCGATTGCGTCAATTTAATTTTAAATCACCAGGTGGCGATTTTGAAGTTTTGCGATCTCTTATACAAATTTCAAAGACGCAGATATATAAGGCCAGAACGTTTTCAGTTTAATGCTCTTCGTTTTTTAAAAAGTTGAAACTACGAGATTTACCTCGTTTTTTTTTCCTTTAAATGGGAAATGATTATCATGTAGTCATTTTTCAATGACATAATTCATGAAAAATGACGTTATTTTTCCTAAATTTGGAGAAAATGACGTCTTAGAAAGACGTCATTATTTTTAACAGGGGAAATAACGTAATGAAATGTCGTTATTAGTACTATAAAAATGACGTCATTCTACAAATCTGTTCTCGGTAACGAATAACGTTATTTCAGAAAATCATGTCATTTGGAAAAGTTACATCATTTCCCACTATAACCCCCGTGTTTTTGATAACGAGTAACGTCATCTCTAAAAATCATGTCATCAAAATAAATGACGTCGTTTGGAAACAACGACGTCATTTTGAAATATAAAATAACGTCTTTTTCTTAATTTAATAAGCCATCAAAGCTCACTTGGAACAATGACGTTATTTGCATAAATGACGTCGCAAAATATCTCAATTTGCAAGGTTATTTGATGAAATGACGTTATTAAATGACGTTATTAAATGACGTCATTAAATAACGTTATCATTTTCAACAGGGTAAGACTTTTAAAAATTGTCAGAAAGCCTTAAAACTGATTATTCGAAAAATAGACCATTCGGCTTTTTTTAAAAATTATTTCATATCTCTTGATCTAAGAGACTTATAGGTATCAAATTTTAACGAGTGGTTGGTTTCAACCAGTATATTAATAAAATATACTTGTTGAACCCATAGATAGATTATTTTAAATTTCTAGAAAAAAAAGTTCTCATAAAATTAGCTTTTTTGAAGAAAAACCAGTAAATTTACACTTGAACATTTTTTGCTATGGTTAAGTTAATATTTGAAATTGAATTATGTAAAAAATACTTTATAAACATGATTTAAGTTTCTTAAAGTTGTTAAAAAGCTCTAAAACTTATTATTTGAAGAGATGATCTTAAGCGAACTTTATTTTAAGAATTATTCTATACCTCTCTCTTGATCTAATGGACTTACAGGTATAAAAGTTTGATTAATAGTTTGTTTTAAATAGTAGATTAATAAAAAAAACGCTGCCAAGTGCTTTGTCGGAATGCTTTCTCATAGAGCTCTTTGAGTTATAAAATTAATAGTATGCCGAAAAAATCAGTTTTCAAATGTTTTTATTATTTTAACAGTATCAAATAATTTCTATACACATTTTTAAGCCAATTCTTAAAGTAGTTTACGTAAAATCCCAAAAAAAATTAAAAATTTAAAATAAATTTTTTTCAAAATTTTCAAAATGCTCTAAAATTAGAACTGCGTTAAGAAAATAAGTTTCCCAAAGCTTGTTTCATTAAGGCAATAACGAATAATCTTCATAATAATTTTACAGCAAATCTATCGAACGGTTTTAGTGTAATATAAAAAAAAATGAAAAATAAACATTTTTTCCAAATTTTCAAAATTCTCTTAATTTAAAACTGCACTAAGAAAATAAGTTTTCCAAAGCTTATTTTCTTTAGACGATAGCGAATAACTTGCATACGAATTTCGGAGCAAATCAATCGAATGGTTTTCGTAAAATAGAAAAATAATAAAAAATAACAACTTTTTTAAAAATTTTAAAAATGCTATAAAATTAATAGTATGCCAAGAAAATCAGTTTTTAAATGTTTTTATTATTTTAACAGTAGCAAATAATTTCTATACAAATTTTTAAACAAATTCTTAGAATAGTTTACGTAAGACCCAAAAAAAATGAAAAATTTTTTAAAAAAATTTTCAAAATTCTCTTAAATTAGAACTGCGCTAAGAAAATAAGTTTTCCAAAGCTTGTTTCATTAAGGCAATAACGAATAATTTGCATAATGATTTTAGAGCAAATCTATCGAATGGTTTCCGTGAAATAGAAAAATAATAAAATTAATAGTATGCCGAAAAAATCAGTTTTCAAATGTTTTTATTATTTTAACAGTATCAAATAATTTCTATACACATTTTTAAGCCAATTCTTAAAGTAGTTTACGTAAGATCCAAAAAAAATTAAAAATTAAAAATAAATTTTTTTCAAAATTTTCAAAATGCTCTAAAATTAGAACTGCGTTAAGAAAATAAGTTTCCCAAAGCTTGTTTTATTAAGGCAATAACGAATAATCTTCATAATAATTTTACAGCAAATCTATCGAATGGTTTTAGTGTAATATAAAAAAAAATAAAAAATAAACATTTTTTCCAAATTTTCAAAATTCTCTTAATTTAAAACTGCACTAAGAAAATAAGTTTTCCAAAGCTTATTTTCTTTAGACGATAGCGAATAACTTGCATACAAATTTTGGAGCAAATCAATCGAATGATTTTCGTAAAATAGAAAAATAATAAAAAATAACAACTTTTTTAAAAATTTTCAAAATGCTCTAAAATTAATAATATGCCAAGAAAATCAGTTTTCAAATGTTTTTATTATTTTAACAGTAGCAAATAATTACTATACAAATTTTCAAACAAATTCATAGAGTAGTTTACGTAAGACCCAAAAAAAATAAAAAATTTTTTAAAAAAATTTTCAAAATTCTCTTAAATTAAAACTGCGCTAAGAAAATAAGTTTTCCAAAGCTTGTTTCATTAAGACAATAACGAATAATTTGCATAATGATTTTAGAGCAAATCTAACGAATGGTTTTTGTGTAATATAAAAAAAATGAAAAATAAACGCTTTTCAAAAATTTTCTAAATGCTTTAAAATTAAAACTGCGCTAAAGAAATGAGTTTTTCAAAGCTAAATTCCCTCAGACAATAGCGAATAACTTGCATACAAATTTTGGAGCAAATCTATCGAATGGTTTTCATAAAATAAAAGAAAAATGAAGAAAAATTTTTTTTTTTTAATTCTCATATTGCTTTAAAATTAAAAGTGCGTTAAGAAAGTAAGTGAGTAAAAGTTTTTCTTCTTTTGGCAGTCGCAAATAATGTCCATACAAATTTTCGAGAAAATTCTTTGAATAGTTTACGTAAAATACCAAAAAAATGAAAAATCAAAATTTTTTTAAAATTCTTAAAATGGCTCTGAAAAAAAACTGAGCTAAGAAGATCAATTTTCAATAGCTTCCCCCCCAGTTAGACAAAAAAATAAATTGCGTTCAAAATTTGAAGCAAATCCATCGAGAAGATCTCGAGATATTTTTGGCATACTGAAATCACACACACACACACACACACACACACACACACACACACACACACACACACACACACACACACACACACACACACACACACACACACACACACACACACACACACATACACACACACACACACACACATCACGCACACACACACACACACACATTTTCTGGAAACCACTTTTTGGACTCCCTGAGTCTAAATATGTACAAATTAATGAAAAAATAGAAAAAAAATTTTATATCGATACAATGCTTTCTCTATGAAAAAGCAATAATTGTCTTTTGACAATTAAAAGCATAGCTGTCATATTTCTATATTTCATCAAAAAAAAGTTATAAACTGAAATAAGATCTTTGAACGAAAGAACTATTATTTATACTTTTGCTAAATTTAATTTAATTTTCTTAAACACATCTCATATCTTTGAATCTAACTTAGAACTCTAAGATTTTAACTACTATTTAGTATTTTGAGAAAAAAAAATTATTTTGAAACTACAGCTAATGTACTTTAAAATTAAAAAAAAAAAGTTTTTAGTAAAAGTGGAACTGAGACTCCATACAATATGTATAATTACATTAACTTTTTAATGAATGTATAATAAAATAGATTAGAATATAAATAATTTATTACTCTTAAGTATAATAAATTTAGAGAATGGTAAGTTTAATAAGAACAACAATTTTGCAAAAATAAAAAACCATTTATTAATAACAAAGAATTAATAGTACATATTAATTTCTTTGTGCATCTGATTGTCGAGCATCCATCGTTTCATAGCTTGTACATTTCTTAACGAGCACACTGCGTCAATGCGTCGAAGATGATTGCTGCATGGGCTACTATCCATCGGAAGCTGTTTGAACGAAGGGCATCCATCGTCCTCGATGTTGTGAACTAATCTATAATCAAAATCAAAAAAATATAAAAGGTAAGTATATTTCTTTTAATTATTCAAATTTAGTATAAGTTTTAGTCGTACCGATCAGGCAGTATTCTTCTCATCCATTTGGCTTTCTCGATTCCCTTGACGTAGACGTCTGCGCCATCAAGGATGGTGCGAAGAGTTACTACCAACATCTTTGTAAGCGACGTTGCCCCATCTCCGTAATATGCCATGAGAATTGAGTTCAAGCCAACGATTTTCGCTCTTGTTCTTCTCCAACAAGAGCTCCCATTTGTAAGGTGGCTTGAATAAGAAGACCGATGGAATGGCGTCTTCTTCGAGAGCTACTATGGCGAACTCCTTGAAAACGAACTCGTTCAATGTTATTTTGAAACCCTGGACGTCGACGATGTACTTCATTTTGTCGGTTTCTTCAATGAGCTCTGTAGAAGAATAATTTGTAACTCTGCGAGCATCTTCTTAAATACTCTCGTGATCTCGACTTTATCCCCACTTGCTTCTATTCCCCCTTGTCTGTGTACATTACTTTTGATTTTCCCCCACCACAGTACTTTTTAGTCTCAGTCAATCGTGAGCGGAGATAAAAGGCGACGAGTTGAGCAAAAAAATCACAGTTCATCGATTGAAGCAGTGAGAAGCAGATCATGGCCCAGTACTTGAAGGGCACATCTCTCCTGCTTCTTAAGTCGTACAATTATGCTTTAGCTGGTGAAGCTAATGCTAATGACATAAGGAGATGCTTGAGTCTTGGTGAAGAAAACCTTAACAAGAGAAACATCTTGGCTCAAGATCCAAGTCTGTCAGTGGCGAACAAGCAGAAACTTCAAGCTGCTAGAACATTGATTCAAAGTATTTTACATTTGTTGCGACAATTGCCAATGCTCGAGACTGATGTAGTCAATGAAATATCTGCTCTTGAGAAATCACATACAAGTAATGAAGCTAATGAGAGACCAGTCTCTGAGAACAGTGCAGTAGTTAGTGGAAATGAAGCAATTAAGGACAGAGGTACTGCTAACGCTCAAGCAGTAACTTGGAACAACGTGAACAATGCTTTTGAAAATCGAATTAAAAGTGGTGCAATCACTAATTTTAAACACACTGACATTAAGACCTTTTTAACAGATGCAAAAAAGCTGTTTATTTCACAAGTACAAAAAACACTTGAAGAGCAGGATTCGGTGAAAGTGAATACTGTGTTAAGTGCAAACTATGCAGTAATTAAGAATGACGGTGAACTTTTTAATGTTAAGTACTTTAATACAAAGGCAGTTCCAATCTATTCTTCAACAGACTTGAACGACTGGTTTATGAAAAACATTGAACAAGTTATCAGCACTGAAATAGAAGAATTTAAAGAACAGGATTCAGGCTGGTCTTTGCGATCCATCATTAATTTAACAGTCAATATAAACAAGTACAATCCCACGACTGGTAGTTCTTTTATAAATTTGCCTGAATTCATTAAGAAAAAGAAAGCATGTGTAAACGTTCAGAATCAAGACGAACAGTGTTTTAAATGGGCCATCATATCTGCAATGCATCCAGTACAGAAACATGTGGAACGCGTCTCATTTTATTTAAGATATGAAAAGGAGTATGATTTTGATAGAATACAATTCCCAGTTCAACCAAAACAAGTTACGAAATTCGAAAAGCAAAATGATATTTCTGTGAATGTGTACATCTTAAAAAAGAAACGCGAAACTTATGAAGTTTTATCACTTCATCTCACGGAGCAGAAGAAAAATAAACACGTTAACTTGTGGAAAATTTTTATATCGATGAAGACGATGAGGTAGAAGAAAATCGACTTGATGATTTTGATAGACCACACACCTTTCATTATGTCTGGATAAAAAATCTTTCTAAATTGGTGAAAAGTCAGTGCACTTCTCGTAGAAATAAAATACATATTTGTGACCGCTGTTTATATTTCTTTTACACAGCTGAAAAATTGGCTATACATGCAATCGACTGCGAGAAAGTGAACGAATGTAAAATTGTGCTTCCTAGTGAAAAGGACAATGTGTTACGGTTTAAAAACTTTGCTCACAATAATCGAGTAACTTTTGTGGTGTATGCTGACTTTGAGTGCTTATTACATCCTGTCGATGACGAGCGGAAATATCAACGTCACGAAGCTTTCAGCATAGGATTTTTTGTCAAATGCAGCTATGACGAGACTCGTTCAGTATACAAAAGCTATCGATAGCAAAGAGAGGAAGATGAAGCTCCAGCCAAGTGGTTCGTAAAAAAACTTCATTCTTTAGCTTTGGAATTGAACGAGATGTATCAGAATCCTCAACCCATGAAGGAATTGACAGATCAAGAAAAAGCAGATTTTGCTAGAGCTCGTTCATGCTACATTTGCTCAAAAATTTTTAGACCAGATGATCATAAGGTTCGAGATCATTGTCATTTCACTGGAGAGTAAGTGTTTGACTTTTTCACAATATTATATAAAATATATTTGATAAATTATAAAAAAAAATTTTATTTTCAGATACAGAGGTCCTGCACATAACTCGTGTAATCTAAATTACATAGACTCACGAACTATACCAGTAATTTTCCACAACTTGAGTGGTTATGGTGCTCATTTGTTTATCATAGAGTTAGCGATCAGTTTTCCAGGACGAGTGCTTCTTTTACCTCAAACGAAAGAAAAGTACATCTCGTTAACCAAATTCGTAGAGGGTACAGATATGAATTTAGGATTCATTGATTCATTCAAGTTCATCCCATCGTCTCTGGAAAAACTTGCATCATACTTGGAGAGGCTCGACACTGTTGATCGAATATTTCATCAGGATGATGGATTCTCTTCAGAGCAAATCACTTTACTAAAAAGAAAAGGAGTTTTTCCTTATGACTATGTGTCATCCTTAGATAAGCTTGATGAGACTGACCTACCGTCGAGAGCAGATTTCTTCAGCAGCTTGTACGAAGACGATATCACTCTTGAGGACTAACAACATGCAAAGAATGTTTGGCATAGGTTATTGAGATCACTTCTCACACTAGATATTGAATCTAATAATTTTTGAACTTCCAAATGTACGATACGCTGTAGAGTATCTAAATTTACAGCTTCATTGAGTTGATGAGGTGATGCGAGATTACAAAGCCTCTTATTTTCTATATCGTATTGTCCATCTTTTGTGAGTTTATAGCCAATACCCGGAGGTCCTCAACTACCCTCGCTTCGTTTAAGATTACGTCCGAATACATCGACGCTCATTTTGATAATGTATGATGTAGATGTCTACACCTTAATATATATAGCCACCTTCACGTAACTCTTCGATAATTGAATGTATCTCATTTGTATGGCTAAGGTTTTCAGCTTCTCTTTCAGCAATGAGTAATCGAAGTCTATCAACGAGTTCGTTTGGATCATCCCAGTAAATGTAATCCATTCTCGTATCTCTTCTTGCAATTTTATATCGAGGTAACGACCCTCCTCTTTTTTTCAATGAAAACAAAGGACTAATGATACTGTCGAATTTCTTACTTTTGTGCGTACTAATAGACTCATCACTTCTGTAGCGTCGTTTGTGAGCATTAGTAGTTTCGAGAATCTTCTTGTAATTTTGCATATCATTAGTATTTATCTGACCTCTATCGGGATTTTTCGTAATTAACAATTCTAACAATCCTTTAATTTTTGGATGTTTTTTATCTTTTATACGAATGTTTTTATCTTCGAAAAATAGAGGTGAGTCACCAATTAAGTAATTATTACCTTCCTTGCGCACTCCATAAACTTTATCCAATTGTTTTGATTGTTCCTCATTGAGCATATGAATGTACTTATTATTATTATCAAGCAATAAATCATCTTCTTTTATTTCTAATTCTTGCTCGCTTGTAGCTGATTCAAATTCTGTATCAACTTGTCGAATAGTATCGTTTAATGACGTATCTATAGCATCATCAATAGATGAAGAGGAAGGAGAAGAAGACTGCAAGAAAGAGGAATAAGTATCATTGTTTTTTATGACTTTTTTTTTATTTTTTGCTATGTCACGTATAAAATCATTATTTTTCTCAGTAGTAGCAACGAGTTTCTATAGAGGATAAACGATAGGTTTGAATGTCTCGCCAAACGCTTCTTTCAATATTCTCTTTTCCAAACTTTAGCGAGTTGTATTTTCGTTTAACTGCGTTACGTGCTTGCACAAGTTGATGTAGAACATCTTTCTTTCGTCTAATGTCAGCCATGTTGACACTTCAGCATACAATGATGAATTGTTTTCTTAGGACTATGTGCGCGCTATATTTATAGCAAAACAATCGAAGCCTTTTCAACATCTACCAGAATTGATCGAACTATTTTTGTCGATCATTAAAAATCCGTATTTATCGTCAGTCCAACACTTGGAGCATAATTCTTTGAATTGCGCGTAAGCCATGTCAGAATTGACATGATCGTCGTATAAGTGTCTCAAGTTGACGTCATCTTGACGAAAAATCACCAACAAATTGACATTGTCTCTGACTAGATGTTTTGGAATTCGAGCGTAAGATTGACAGAGATAGAAACAATCAACATCTTTGTGTCTACCCATACAGAAGTAAGCTGTGATATTATTTTGTTTTTCACAGGCTATATCATCAAAAATCATGACTGAATTTGGAAGCGCATTATCAGGGGCTACAACAGATTCGTGCTCACTAAAGGGAAAGTATTGTACACCTTCTAGAGGCTCTAGGAGATCCTTCAAAAACTTGTACTTTGGTTGATTCAAAGACTTGGAGTACACATAAACGTTTTCGAACCTGAGACCGTTGGGGTGTGTTATTAGTGCTAACAGACTATAGGTTTTACCACAATTTGATGGACCGCAAAATACAGCTCGAATACTGTTTGGAAGTAAGTCTCCATGCCTCTTTAATTTCTTCTCATGCTCCACGATAGTGTCGAAATTTTTTATCGGTAGCTTAACGGATTGTTCTTTGAAGTTCATTATGATAGCACGTCTGACGTACGAATGCTTGACTAGCTATAAATACAGGGCCTTTATACCCAATGCTTCAGTCTTCATTTAGTCTTCGAAGTGTGATGATAATATATAGACAACGACGTGGTCGCGGTTTTGTCAACAAGCTTGTTCAGAGTCTGCCGTATACCGACACAGTTACCTGTTTTACCGAATCTGTTTGAAATTTATTTTTTATAAAAACTAATAACTCGAGGCAAAAATAAAGAGATAGTTTCGATTCGTATAATAGAAAGCAATATTTTCTCTGATAAGAATAATTTAATTCCACCGCTTTATTTTCAAGAAAAGTTGGAATAACTTGAAAATCCCATTATTTGACACTAATTTCTTATTTTCTAAGTTATTCCAACTTTTCTTAAAAACGAAGCGATAAAATTAATTTATCCTAATCAGAGAAAATATTACATTTTATTAAACACATCGAAACCATCTCTTTATTTCTGTCTCTAGTTGCTAATTTTGGAAAAAAAATCAATTTTTTAATTAAAAAAGGACAGAGATACGGCGGCCTCTTAATAGTCTTCCAATCGAACTTCATATACCCGGCTACCAATATTGTGGACCCGGTACAAGATGAGCTAAACGTAGAGAAGAATTTCATCAAAAAACGCTAGCTTTGGAGAAAAAGCAGCTGCATTTGCAATTAAAAACATTATGAAAGTAAAGTCTAAATTCGGAATGAGTATGAAGAAGAAGGGTAGGAGGAGGAAGAAGCCTTCTACTACTTTCAATACAATAGTAAAGGATGCATCAAAATCAATTGTTCCTACAAAATGTGCTCGAAAAACCATTTTGTCGGCTCTAAAAGGTGCACGTGATGCTGTTAAAAAAGCAGGTGGTAAAAAAAATGTAAAAATTCCACGTACTATACCAGTTTCAAAGAAGTTAGGAGGTTTCTTACCATTCCTCATACCAACCTTTGCAGGTTTAAGTGCTGTCGGTGGTATAGCAGGAGGTGCCGCTGAAATCGCTAAAGCGGTAAACGATTCCAAAGCTGCTAAACAACAATTAGAAGAAAATAAGAGACATAATATAAAGATGGAAGAAATAGCTCTTAGTAAAGGTCTTTACTTGAAACCATATAAGACTGGTCTTGGTCTTCGTATGAAACCAAAGAATTCTTTAAAAAAAAAAAAAGATCCTTAAAGTAAAATTACCTCAAAGAGCACTCACCGATGCTGATTTAATCAAGTATGCAAAAATCCTCAAATTTTAGAGGAGTATTCATGAGAAATGCTATGCCACTTATTAGCGGACCACGCTATAGAGAATCAGCTATTGTTAATCTCGATGATGCGGATGGACCTGGAACGCACTGGGTAGCATATCGCAAACGAGGAAACGATGTTGTGTATTTCGATAGCTTCGGTGATCTTCAACCTCCTTTGGATTTAATGACATATCTGAAAGTAGACAACATCAAGTACAATCCTGAGAGATATCAAGACTTTGATACTTTTAAGAGCATGACGAAGCTGTCCGCCTTCTAATAATATTTCCAATCTTAACTTATGAATAAACGATGCGTTTAATTGAGTTTTTTTGCTATAAAGAAAAAATTTGTAAGATTAAACTCTAGTGCGGACAACTCAAGAAAACCACCAAAATATTATACATACAAAGTTATAATAAAAACTTTCAATATATCGTATTTTAAGGTTAGGTTTGTCGAGTTTGATATCTAATTTCCAATCCAAGCTCATAAAAAAATAACAAGTCCAAATGATTTTTTATTTTAACAAAAATTATTGTACTAATATAACTTTAGTGCAGACAAGTCATTATATTTGTTTAATTTAAGAATTTAAAAAGATATCGATAAAATAAAAAAAGCAAAACTCGATTGCTGCAGCTCCGACATGCCGTTAACTGCGGTTATCTTTGTCTAAGATTTTTGAGCAACACTCTTGATATATAAAGAAAAGAGTGATAAATATTTGTTCATTATAGGTTCAACAATCATGGCAGATTCATTGACTTTGAGTCTTTCAGGCACATCATCTGTACTGGAAGAAAAGTATTTTCCACCGATTGAACTCTCACAAGAATTACGTTCTCGGATTAGTTGCTTTCATGACATTCAATTTTATACCTAATATCGGCAAGGGTAGTAATCTATTCCATGTTGGACAGGAAGAAATTGTTTTACCGACTGGTAGTTATGAGATCGAAGATATAGAGAACTATCTCCGTGAAACATTGACGGCAAAAAGGATATCAGTCCGTATTAAACCAAACAATAATACACTTCGCAGTAAAATAAAGTGTCATCATCCGATTGATTTTCGACCAGAACGTTCAATAGGACCTTTATTAAGCTTCGCAAAACGTGTACTTCCAGCTGATGTCACGAATCATTCAGACTTACCTGTAGCTATCCTGAAGGTCAACGCTCTTTGAGTCGAGTGCAATATCGTCTCTGGTGCCTATATAAACGGTCGACAAGTGCACACGATACATGAATTCTTTCCTGCAGTCCCACCAGGATATAAGATCATTGAAGTTCCATCACAGGTCATTTACCTTCCAGTCATCGTCAAGAGCATAGATCATTTACAAGTGCGCATAGCCGATCAAGACAGGAATTTAATAAACTTTTGTGGAGAAACTATTACAGTTAGATTACATATTAAATCAGTATAAAAAAATGGGCGTGGTTTATGACCATAAAAATAACAAAGGGTATAAAAGTAAATCAAGATGGCATTCGAACATCAGTCGTCATCGACAAGTCAAAGTATTAATACGGCAGAACATTCAGTTTTTGAAAATCCAAGGCTCAAAAATAAGAGCTCCTGGTGGAAAATTACGTGCTTAATTTTTTGCTGTTTTCAAAAAAATGGAGGAAATTCTAAACATAAGGACAGGAGTAAAATTGGATGAGTCAATAGCTCACTGTGAAGTGCACGCGTACCAGCCTTACACCTCGTCAAATTTCAATAATAGTGATGAAATTCGCATATCGATTCAACATCAAGACTTAAATCTTTCGCCTTCGTGGAGCTCTCTCCACATAGTGGGATAATTAACTCAACAAGATGGCACTGCTGTAGCAAGAACTAACTTACTAGGAGAGTGTCACACCTCCAGATCACGGATTTTGCTCAAACTTTAGGATGAGTTTCCAGATGATAAAATATGGAAAAAGCTATAGTTATAGTCACAAACACTCAATATTTCCCTAGTCACAGGCAATTAAAGAAAATCACTAAATAAGTTAC
Organism: Anastatus disparis; assembly: GCA_017163975.1. Taxonomy (NCBI): domain Eukaryota; kingdom Metazoa; phylum Arthropoda; class Insecta; order Hymenoptera; family Eupelmidae; genus Anastatus; species Anastatus disparis. The sequence goes on along the minus strand of JAFFSR010000274.1, from coordinate 6,035,419 downwards.
TAGATTTTTTAACGCATATAGCTCTTTAGCATTGATAGCTAGAAGCTTGAAACTTTTTTTAAATTAAAGCTGAACTTAAATCCTTTCGAAACAGTAGTTATAGCATATCAAAATATTATTTTTTCCCAAAGTTAGAGCGTAACAAAGATTGGACCTAATTTCAGCTTTTATTATTAATTATTGTTTTAAAAAGAAAATTCAGGTCCAATCCTTATTACGCTCTAACTTTGGGAAAAAATAATATTTTGATATGCTATAACTACTGTTTCGAAAAGATTTAAGCTCAGCTTTAATTTAAAAAAAGTTTCAAGCTTCTAGCTATCAATGCTAAAGAGCTATATGCGTTATAAAATCTAGTAACTTTTTTAGTGAGTTTCTTTAATTGCCTGTCACTAGGGAAATATTGAGTGTTTGTGACTATAACTATAGCTTTTTCCATATTTTATCATTTGAAAACTTATCCCAAAGTTTGAGCAAAATCCGTGATCCGGAGGTGTGACACTCTCCTAGTAATAACGGCATATGTCATATATTCGAGGAAGTTCGCTATGAAATTAATGCTATACAGATCGATCGCTGTAAGAATGTGGGATCGACCACCATTATGAAGGGTTGGGTATCACTCAACCCTAGTCAAAGTTTAATTATAGAAAATGCTGGTTGGATTGATATTACTGAAACTCGGAAGATCATTAATAACGATGGCTATTTTGATATTTTCATACCTCTTAGTATGATTTTAGGCTTTGCCGAAGATTATCGCAAAATCATAGTCAATGTTAAACATGAACTTATCCTCACGAGATCCAGGAACGATATTAACACAGTAATACAAACACCGAATGCTACTAATGCTTACGAAAATTTCAAAATTGATCTTTTAAGGATTGAGTGGCTTATGCCTCACATACAGTTATCCAATGAATGTAAAATTCGCATGCTTCAACAAATCGAAAAAAATAAACCTATCTCAATGAGTTTTCGTTCCTGGGAATCATATGAATATTCATTATTACCTGCATCAACGAGACATGTATGGACAGTCAAAACATCTAATCAGCTGGAGAAGCCTCGTTTTATCATTCTTGGTTTCCAGACAAACCGAAAAGGACAAAAAACTGCTAACGCTAGTTAGTTTGAGCAATGCAATTTGAGCAATGTAAAACTATTGCAATTTGAGCAATGTAAAACTATTGCAATTTGAGCAATGTAAAACTATTTCTCAATTCTCAATACTATCCTTACGGAAATATGAATCTTGATATTGTCAATAATCAGGATGCAATATTATACGATATGTACGCTAATTTCCAAAATGCATACTACGGAAAGGCGTCCGAGCCAATGCTGAAAAAATCAGATTATATCAATCCACTGATAGTCATCGATTGTTCAAAACAAAATGATTCTCTGAAGAGTGCTCCAGTTGATGTTCGTCTTGAATTCGAGACCAAACAAAACTTTCCAGCTGGAACTTTAGCTTACTGTCTAATCTTACATGATAGAATTATAGAATACAACGCCATAAGCGGTGATGTCAGAAAATTAGTCTAAAGGAGTGGGGATAGTCTGCAAAGGAGTATGGATAGTAGGATATAAGAAAGCGAGCGCAAGCTGGGATCTCATTTTTTAACAACATGGAATACGCAGTGGACTTACAAGGTTTTAAAAAGCCAGGTAAAGAGTTTGTTTTAAAAGAGTTGGCTGCTGTTCCTCTCTTTGAATCGGCTGAACCTACAGTACATCTTTTCAAACAACCTATTCCATGGAAAAAGTTAACTACGAAATACAAGTGTGAAAATCTCTGGCTCGAGCTTTGCTATCATGGACTAGCTCGGAATTCTGAAGATCATGAGTATACTGAAATAGAAAAAATTCTTCGACAAACTTTGCAGAACGCTACACAAGTTTTTGTGATTGGTCAAGTGAAAAAAGAGTGAAATTTGATTTTAAAGTTGTCGATATCAGTGAACTGGGTATTCCAAATTTTGATCAACGGCTAACTAAAACAGACTCTTGTTCTCATCATGATTGCATGTATAAAAATACGTGTGCGCTTAACAACGTTAAATCAATACAGAAGTTGTATTTCAGTGATTTCAGTGATTGGGTTATGGACTGGGAAGACACTCGTGTAAATAAAGATAGTGAATTAGTACTGTGAAAAAGTTATTAATCAGCATGGAGTACTTGGTGGATATGCAAGGTTTCAAACAGTCTGGTGATGACTATATTCTCAAAGAGTTGGCTATAATGCCGCTCAACGATAATATCGAGCCTCTGGTACTCCTTTTCAACAAGCCATATTCCTGGCGTAGACTTTCGGATGAGTACAAAGAACAAAATATGTGGTTAAAATATTACTACCATGGTTTGTTATAGAACTTTGATACCATTCCCTATACTGACGTAGGCAATATTCTTAGAGAAGCCTTACATGATGCGACCAAAATTTTTGTCGTGGGTAGTATAAGAAAAAAATGGCTAGAACGCTTCAAGTTTAAAGTATGCGATGTCACAGAAATGAGTTTTCCACCAACTGATAAAATAAAGCTTGTAACTGTTTGTCCAAATCACAATGATGCATACAAAGCTCGTTGTGCTCTGCACAATGTCAGACTTATGAAGAGATATTTCACTAAAAACAACTAAATTGATTTGTGCTACCATAGGAAGTAAAAAAGGAGAGATAATGATTGATGGATTTATCCCACAGGTGGAGGGCGATAGTTGGGGCTCTCACAACTTCCTATTAAAAGCATACACATCGTGATTAACATTCATTTCATGATGGGACAGACACCAAGTTACAACACTAAAAATTCTTCGGAGTACACTCCTCTTAAAAACCCTATGTCGTTTGTAGCTCGCTTGAGCTATAGTCTCCCCTCCCCTGCGTCAATACTGCAGTCAGCAGCCGGCAGGCGGCTGCTCGTCTTCTCGGGACTGGCTATGTCGCTCCTGGTCCACAGCATTTCTAACCCACCTACATTTCTAACCCACCTGACTCTCTAACCCACTGGGCGAGAAAGTCACTGGGTTAGAAATGTAGGTGGGTTAGAAATGCAGTGGGCCAGAAATGCAGTGGGCCAGAAGCAACATAGCTCATCTACTAATAATTTTATGGAAATAATAAAAATATTCCTCCAAGTCAAAAATTATAACTTTCGACTGAAGAAATATTCAATCAAAGTATATTTTTTAATATAGATTGAATAACAGTTTTGAATTAATTACAATTTTTTCATGGCAAAGAAATAACTGCATTGATTTCAAGAAATGCTTTCTTGAACTTAAAATTTTAATTCTCTAACCATTTGCTTAGAATGAAAAATATTTCATTATTGGAAAGAAATAATTTTATTGAAATGATAAAATTATTTCTTCAATTTAAATATTATTTCTTACGATTGAAAATATATTCGATCAAAGAAATTTTTTAACTCAGATAAAATGGTAATTTTAAAACAAAGCAATTTTTTTGATTAAAAAAAAAAATTATATTGTTTTTAAGAATTTTTCTTTGTTTATTATCATTTGTCTGAAAGAAATTGATTTCTCCGATTTAATAATATAATCTGCTAGATTCAAACTAGATTTCTTCTCATTAAAGAAATGGTTTATTAATCATCATTTTAATGATATATTTCTTTAATTGCAAGTCGTATGTTATTGCAATGATTATCGTTTTCTTTGAATCAAAGAAATGCATTTTATTGACTCCGATTTCTTAGATTCAAAAATACCTTCTTTAATTCAAAGAAAATTTTTTTCTCAGTGTAATAATGTTTTAAAATATGCAAATATTACTTTTTCATTTTTTGTTGTTTTGATGACTTGGACGCCCGTAATTTCGCGGCAGCTAGTCAGCTATATAGAACGAGACACTAAATTCTTATATTGCTTATTTACGCGATGTCTTTATACATTTAGCATGTTCTGAAGCCATTCGCCTGAATACATGCGTTCATTATTAACAGGCACCTAACTCGTATTCTCTTTTTTTTCTCACTCTCTATACTCTCTTTCTCTTTCTCACTTTTTAGCAATCACAGAACTCGTATTCTCTTTCTTTCTTTCACATCCGACGGAAAACTCTCCGAAGCCAAACTCCCGTCATTCTCTAACATCCGCCGGAAAAATGAAACAACCCGATACAGAAAAGAAATCAATAAACTAACCTGTAATAATATAAAAAAATATGAAAACTTGACTTTTGGCCATGTGTTTTTGTTGTCAGATAAAATATTAGATCATTTTATGTGTACTTGTAATCAAATAATCTGTAAATATTGAAACTTAATCTTTGAACATCACAAATTCAAAGTAAATAGGGAAAGCTGTAGCGCTCCGCTAACTCGCCGTAAGGAGCACTTCCGCGCTCCCTGACATACAAAAAAACATTAAATATTTCCGCGCGATTCCGTACTCTTTAAGTACAAAAAAAAATATTAACGCAGTATAGTCTTGGTTCAACTCGCAATGGCGTCCTTCATGTAAACATACACATTAATGAAGCGAGTATTTACATTATAGATGTGTATTTAATATAAGAAAGCATTTCACATCAAATTTTGTGATTTATATCATTCTGATATACCATATCTGCCGGTGAATATTATTATATTAGAGTGATTTTAAACATTCTGCTTTTGGACTATCCGTGGTTTGAAAATTTTTAGTGCGGTATATAATTAATGAAAATTAATGATTAATTATTTAAAAATGATACAATATTATAATTATTTAATAATTTTAATGTTTCATTACAATATTAATAAATTTTTATGAAAATTACATATGTTAAAGTGTATTTTTTCATTATTTTATTGCACACCTAACCTTAAATTATCCGCAGTTGGGACATTGACCTTGTGACATTTTTCAATATAGATATGTGTAAAATTTTTTGAATACATGAATTTGAATTTGAAGTAAATTGAATTACGAAAACCGCAAATAGAAAAGAATTCAGTATTTACAATAATTCTTGTACGACTAAAAATACCGACCTATTTTTTTGTAGGACATGATTTTATTTAAGGAGATGTAAAACGGACACTACACCTGTACTTATAGATATTAGCTTCCTTTCCATTTTATTGCTGAATTTTCCGAAAAGAAATGCATTAGTTTGTAGTATGCACCGTGATGATTATTTAGATAAATTTTCAAATAAATTCATTCATTAGCTTTTAAGATATTTGGATTCCTGTACAAAATTGAAAAATTTTAATAGATAATTTTGGAACCCAAAATTCTCAATAATTAATGAATGAATTTATTTAAAAATTTAACTGAATAATCTTCATAGTACATACTACAAGCTAATGCATTTTTTCATTGAAAATTTTGCAATAAAATGTAAAGATAGTGAATATTTATGAGTACAGGTGTAGTGTCCATTTTACATCCCCTTAAGTGGAGAATATACTTACTAATCATTTGCTACTTTTGTCTTACAATTACTAATGAAAAAATTATCATTGTGGACCTGAACAGAAATCACAACATTCGAGCGAAGGACTCGGAATTAGTACCACTTTACTTGTAGGAAAGCACATGCATTTTAATGCACATTTTTATTAAGCTACTCTATGAAAATCAGCTGGTTATAAATTAATTTTCATTACATCGTTAATATAACGTGTTTGGAGTGGGGGCCACCCTGGTAGCAAATCTATCGCAATTTCGCTGTTATTTTGCGTGCACGTACAAAAATTTCAGCTATCTATACGTGATCTGCTTCCGACTTTGCTCATAGTTCTGCTGCCAGAGTATTACCCTAAGAACGTACAGCAAAAGAACGCCACGATTGCAGCGAAAGAATGCTATTTAAAAAAATAAAAATATTGCATTCGCACGTGCAGAAAAATTGCAGGATAATTGAAGGGGCGGATAAAAGAATGACTTCGACGCGCGGCCACTAGAAAGTAATAATAATATATATATATATATATATATATATATATATATATATAAAAGCGAATGATTGTGTTTGATTATGTTATTGGATTATCCACGCAAATTTCCATTTGAATCCACGTAGAATCCATGTTCATCGATATAGACATCCACGAGGATCATCCACGTGGATATCCATCTAAATATTTTCAATAGGGTCTACATACTTGCTTACGCTGACGTAAATTTAACATATGTACGTAATTTATTTTTTGTATTCATGATTGCACTTTTTAGTTTCAAATTCGATAAGTTTCTACGCATCTACTCCATTCATTAGTCGCAATTTATATGCTGCACGCTCCTGCTGGATGCATCTGCAACATGTATCCGTCTCAATTTTCATGGAATTTTACCGCACACGTCTGCTGCATGCTCTTACCGCAATTCTGATGCATTTCTTCCGCATGTGTGCGGATATTCCCTATTCCTTATCTGCAATTTTCATTTGCAATTCTGATGCAATTATGCTGCACTCATCTGCTGTACGTACACTTGGCGGAAAAGATATTTTTCCGAATGTGTACCTCAAATAGCAGCGCTGCATATTTTACCACAGATGTAAGAAAACTTCGAATTATGCATTGAGTTTCGCATCATGATTATTTTATTTTTTCTTATAGGTTATTCATGCGGAATTCAAATGATCACAACTTAAATTTTATTGTTTATATAATTTAAATTCACAATATTAGATTCTATATGATTATTGAACTAAGAAATAAAAATTTTATTTAATAAAATTATAATTCGGATCATGAAAAAAGAAAGTAATATTGTTTGTTTACTAAAATTACGTCATTAAGTAATAAGTAAGAATGATGCGAAATTTGCTCTATAAGTTGAAATTGTCTTATGCCTGTGGTAAAATATGCGATGTTAACATTTGAGGTTAACTGTCAGAAAAATATCCTTTTTGCCAAGTGTACATGCATCAATTGAAGGGCTGAATAAAAAAATGACTTCGACGCGCGGCCACTAGAAAGTAATGTAATACAATAACCGCTAAAGCGAATGATTGTGTTTGCGATTAAAAATTATTAGCGTACACTTTTCTAGCATAAAACTTTGAGCTAGGAAGTTGTTTATTATTGTTTCATGAACATTGATGTAAATTTTTAGCAATTTTTATACAATATATTTGAAAATATACGAGGTTAAAATGCGAGAAATCAGGCGTGCTAAAGGCATTGCCAATCTTTGCAATTAAAAATTCATCATAAATACTTTCCTAGCAACAACCTTTGAGTTAGAAAGTTGTTTATTATTATCTTATGTATACTTTTATAGATTTTTAGCAATTTCGATAACGTATATTTGAAAATATGCGAGATTATAATGCAAAAATTTATACGGGCCAAAAGCGCCGACTGACTTATATGCGAAAATACCGCAAATTAAAGTTGTTCGTATTAAACTGATATATGAGCAACAAAGAAAAAGAAAAAGAAACGCTAATATCTTCAATATCTATCTGTATTTCTTTCGTTGCCGACCACTTTGTTTACAATCATAACCGCTGTACGTAAATATATTTTTCTTGATAATTTCTACTACTATAAATTAATAGTCAAATTTTAATTTATTCTGATAATTAGCAATAAAAAAATTTTAAAATTATTTAAATAGTATATTACGGTGCAAAAGACGAAACTTGAAGTTCCGCCACTGCGTGAAGTTGGCCCCAAGGCGAAGCCGAGGGTGCTATATCACGCAGTGGCGGGCCTTCAAATTTCGTCTTGTGTACTGTATACTATTTTTCTTGATGCCCGGTGGAAATTACTATTGTATTGAAAGTCCAATTTACATTTTACCACTGAGAATGATAAAGCTGTAATGTCGTGAATTTCGTGATGTTTTCGATGCCCATCCCGACATTTGCGGCACGAGCGTTAGCGAGTGTCGCTGGGGGGTTATTCACTAACTTTTTAACGATAATGATTGACTTAACGTTTCGACGTCGAAAAGCGTTAAATACTCTACTCTTTTAAGTAATCGATAAGCACATATGAAAAAATGTTTCCGTTAATTTTTTAAAACAAACATTTACAACATAAATATTCCAAATTAAAATAATTCTAAATAATTATTACATCAAAATTAACATCATTACAAAAAAAAATTATTTTTTTTTTTAATTTTTGACATATTTATACGCAAATAAATTACAATATTACTAGTCTTTTTGTAGATTTATATTAGATCTTGTGCTCTCCACACATTCAGTATCAGGATTTAAAATGGACAGTTGATTAGGACATTATGAAAACTTAAGTAATATTTTATAACTTGTTTAATTTTATAAGTTAATAATTAGATATCCAAAATAATAATTACAAAATATGTCATGATCCATTCATTTTAAATTCCAATACAGAGAAAAAATGAATCTTAACAGTATTCGTCTTAAAACACACAACATCTAACATTCATATTAGAAATAAATCTGTATTTATGTTTCTATTATATATTCTTTTAACTCAACATTATCCAAGCCAACAATTTCATTTTGAAAGATGAAATTTTGAAAATCAATATTTTTAAGTTCTACAGCAAAATTAACAATTCAATTGAAAAACTGTAGTTGCTGATATAGAATATAAAATGCAAATTTAGATTAATATATAATTTTATTATAAAACGTTTTTTTATTGGTGATAAGATAAGTTTATTTAAAACAATATTCATATTATTTTTTTCTGTTCGTTTTTATTGAAGTACATACAAGTCACTTTAAAACCTGCAACTCCAATTGAATTTAAAATTATACATAATTTATCATGTAATCACTAATGTAAAAAATAATAAAATAATGTTCGCTTTATTTATATATATATAGGTATATACACAGAGGCGTATTAAGCTCGTACACCGCCCTACGCCAAAAATAATGTGCCGCCCCTTTAAGGAGATCGAAATTCGAAAAAAGTTGTTTTTATAATTAAATTTTTCAATATAATTTTTTACTACTTTTCAAGACAATATTTCGTATTTATTTATACTTTAATAACATGATAATAACTAAATAAAACAAAATATACGATTGTTTAATTATATTAAGTGAATGACTATACTAAAAATATATAATGTTATTTCTAAAAATTTAAATTTTTTAAAATTTCCCGCGTTTTTGATGTTGATCATAAATACGAATTACATTTCAGCGCTTGCGCGTTAGTTACGCTAGATGGCAACTGCTATAAAAAAAACCTACCGAGTTTAATACATTAAGTATTTTTGTTTACATTTTATACAAATGGCAATTCTGTTTATTTTATGTTGACGTTTAAAAAGTGCAAATATTTTATTAGTCTTATATTTTAATAGTATTTTAAATTCATTATTCCTTAACTTATATACTAAGTTAAGACTTGCATTTTTTCCATGTAGTAGATATCTTTATATTATTTTATTTTAATAAAAAACATCGGTAGTAAGTATGCGATTTATAGTTTCACTGAAAAAATTATAGTTATTGAGCTTATTTAAGTTTGTGTTTAAAAATATAGATAATTATGAGTCATCGAGATAGATTAAGTGGTTCCCAGTATAAAAAGCTTGCAAAAGAAAGGCTAGAAAAACAAGAAAAAGTCATTGCTTCAATCCCAAAATTAAATAATTTCTTTTCTAAATGCGTCAAAGAGGTATCTAACCCTAAAAACGAAAGCAATGCGATAGATAGTTTAGAATCATCATCATACGATGGTAATTAAATTTTTTCATATCTTTGATTATTACATGTATAATAAAAAATATTTATATATACATATAAATAAATCGTATATATTTACGTTTATTTTTATATTCTAAGAATCGACGTGTTCATTTTCGTAGCTATAGAAAAATAAAAAAAAAATAAAACTTGTGTATTTAAAAATCATACGATAGTTTACTAAATAAGAATTCAAGATTAAATTTTCAATGAAATACTATTTTATATTTTTAATATTGAAAACTTTTATACGTATAAAATACTTATAATTATGAAAAAATAATTCTATTAATGAACTTTAAATTCAGATATAAGCTATATTTTAAAATTATATAATAACTATATAATTAATTTGACTATAGAAACTACTATACTACGGACATTTTTTTAAATGTGTTTAGGTAAATCATCAAATGAACAAGCATGTGGATTAAATTCTATGAATGATGAAAATAAAAAAACAAGCAATGAATTATTAGAAATTAAACAAATAAACGATGACCCTGCTTTATGGAAAGCGAACGAAGAGCTTATTGAATATGTATTAAAAAAAGGCTTCAATCAAAATATAAAAGAAGATTATTCATCTTCAAAATTATCTATATATAAAAGAGATAGATGCTTAAGTAAATCGATTTTTTATCGTCAGCTTGCTAATGGTGAGAAACAAATTCGTTCATGGTTAATATATTCCGAAAGTGCAAATGCTTTATTTTGCGGGCCATGCAAATTATTTAATTCATCTATTAATGATTCTTTAGCAATGGGCTACAATGATTGGAGTAATGTCCATCAAAGAATAAGAGAACATGAAGGATCTATAAATCATAAAAATGCCGTCATGATCTATTTAGAAAAATGTAAGAATATTAAAAGCATTAATAATACATTAATAAGCCAAACAAAAAATGAGATTGAATATTGGCGAAACGTTTTGAAACGTTCGCAATTTTGAAACGTTTCGAAATCTTTTTGAAATATTTTATGAAATAATTTGTGATGAGAATAAAAGTTATTTCACGAACCCTTACTAAAAGGACTTTAAAAAGACTTCTCGAAAGGGAACAAGAAACAACACAAATATCTTTCGACGGTTCCAATCATAAAATAATTTGGAAACATTTTCGGGATGATCTAACCCGGTCGCAAAGAATCGATAAAACCCGATAGATATTCGACAAATTCTATCGTGCAAAAAAATGCTTGTTAAAAAATATTATAAGGTTTTATTAAAATAATTTCATTTAACCTGCTTTTATAAGAAACACCTTATGAAATATATTTTTGCAATAAATATATTTGTTTACTATGATCATTTCCTTATAGATATTTTACTGTGATTTATAAGTTCTGTATATTTATAAGTTATTATAAAACTCAACTGATATACTTTATACAAGATGATATCATTTTATCCAAGAATAATTTAGTAACAATTTTTATCAGCTTAAGATTATTAATTTTTATCATATCAAATGTGAAAAAACTTAATAACTTATAGTATCAGATTTTATTTTATTTTTCTTAAAAACAGTGTATGAGCTTTTATAAAGAATAATCCATAAAAACAATTTTTTTCTAATGTATTTTTTTTCTATAATATTTTTGTATCTATAAGAAAAAGCGGGTGCAGATACACACATAACGGCATATAAAATTTTAAATCTTAAATATTTTATACGGAAACGAAAAAAGATAAAACCAGATAAAATTATATTTTTATCAGTATTTATTAGGAAACTATATGATTTTGAAGAAAACAAATTAAATTTGATAGAAATTTTATAGCACGCAATTAAAAATGTGCAATAAAAATTTTTATCAGATTTTATCAGGATAACATAATTTAGGCTGCTTGTATGAGGAATTATTAGGAATTACAACAATTTATGAATTAAAATATTTTCAAAAAACGTATTCGTATATTATAATCATTGTCTTATAAAACTTGTACTGTGATTTATAAACTTTATATATTTAGATTTTTATGGACTTTTACTAATAAATTTGTGTAAGTTGTTACCATTATTTTTAAGTAGGATTCATACAATCATTAATCAGTTTAATTTTACTAATTTTTATCATACTAAGTGCGAAAAAACATAATAATATGTGTATAAGATTCTATTGAATTTTTCTTACCAACGATGTATAAGGTTTTATAAGGAATAAGCCATGAAATGCAGCATTTTCAAATTTATTCTTTTTCGATAGCTGTATAAGGAAATCCAAGAGTAGGCAATAAAATTTTAAATCTCTTTCATCATTATTTAAAAAAAACAACAAATATTAAGTATGCTAATTTAAAAATATATTTTTTTCTATTAATTTTTATTTATAATAATTGAAAATATTGATTTATTTAACAATTTTAATTTTTAATAAAGAAATCAATCATTATTCAGTGTACAGTAATTTTGAATTCTATACAATTCAAAATAATTTCCTCTCTTTCGTATTATCTTTTTCTTATTCTATCTCATAAGAACACTATAGTGTTCTTATGAGATAGAATAAGAAAAAGATAATACGAAAAAGAGGAAATTATTTAATTTCCATAGCAACGAACATGTGAAGTTCGTTGACCAAGGTTATCATCAATTTTATGTTTATCTGTAGGTTAATTAAATGACTACGCTACGTACTTTTATGTGAAGAATTGTATAAGTGATTGGTATGATATTGTTCAAGAAAAGGACATTACTAATTTTAAGCTTCCAATAAATAAATGCAAAAAATATCAAATTAACAAAGATGATGAAAATTATTCGGCTGTAATAATCTTTTCTGCAGGTAAATATTTAATTTGCTTTTATCTTATAATATTTAATATTTCCCATTGTCTTTCTCCCTAAAATCTGTTTTTCTCTATCTATTGATCAATATCCACATATATATATATATATCTACCTAAATGCTTGGTTATAATTTAATTTAATAAAATATATTGCAATTTATATTTTTTCAGATTCAATGAAAAGTTTAAACGATCTGATTTCATTGAAACGACCGATACATCCGCCATCTAAATTATTGCAGAGTTGTTCGAACCTATCTGATTTAGTAGATGATAATAACACAGAAGTGGATAATTTATTAGAAGAAAAGTCTTCCTTGTTAAAACAAAAATTAGATCGTTTCCAATTAATGAATGATTCAGTTAGTATGCTTTCATCTTAAAATTTCTTTTTATTTATTGAATGCATATTTTCAGAGACTAAAGCTATCAGAAAAAGTCATGAAATTTTTTATTTTTATCATACTATTAATTTTATCCTCATTTTTTATTGATCTGATAGCAAAAATTTTTCAATTAATTTTAATTTAAATTATTTTTCTTTACAACAAATATTTTTCTGCATCATTTTCTAATTTTTGATTTAGTTAATTGTATTATATATTTTTAAATGATTTATTCATTTATTTATTAAATTGATATTAAATTAAGATTTTTTTATCGAACAATTAAGTAGGAATCGACGTGTTTACATTGCCTTTAACCTTTACATTTATTATATATATATATATATTTCTATATTTGCTATTTATAATATATTATTTGCATAAATTTTTTTATTCTCTATCTATCATTCTTCTTTCTTCAATGCATTGTTTAGAGGAGGAGGAGGAGATAATAAATTTTATAATACATCTGAATTTATTTATAAAATTAACAAACAAAAGCTCATTTCATCAAGTAGCTGTTTGGTAAATCATAAGTCATGTTTTAGGCAAAATTAAATCTTAAAAATTAATATTCATTTTAAGGGGATGTAAAGCGGAGACTACATCTTTACTCATAAATTTGGCCTATCTTTTGATTTCATTGCAAAACTTGAGGAAAAGAAATGCTTTAGTTTGTAGTATTTACCACGAAGATTATTCAGTTAAATTTTCAAATAAATTTATTCATTAGTTTTTCAGAATGTTGGGTTTCAATATTATATATCAAAACTTTTAGATTTTGTACAACAAATCTAAAATTCTGAAAAACTAATGAATAAATTTATTTGAAAATTTAACTGAATAATCTTCGTGGTAAATACTACAAGCTAAAGCATTTCTTTTCCTCAAGTTTTTTAATAAAATGAAAAGATACGTCAAATTTATGAGTACAGGTGTAGTGTCCGTTCCGTCTTCTTTGTTGCCAGGCAAATAAATAATTGTACAATATCATTTTTTATGACCAATTTGATCTTCGTTGATATATAAATCATGAATCGTGCTATAATATTTGTAATTTCATATTTATTTTCGTCCCTAACGTAGTAAATAACTGTGCAATACAATTATATATTCATTATCTTTTTATTATTGTTTAGAAAATAGCAAATCATATCATATGTAACGGTAATAATCTTTTCGCTGGTAACTAAATAGTTGAATACTCAATACAATTTATTTACCAAAAGGAATTGTGTACATGAGTTTTATTAAGTATGAATGATAATGAAAATCGAAACAATTAGATTTATGATCATCTCATATTTAATTATTTCTTATTTTCTATTATTATTATTACTGTGTAATATTAATTAAAAATAGTAACGTTATTTATTCGTAATTAAAAATAGCGTTGATTATTTCATTTTTTCCATTTCAAACGCTTACAAAGTCGGCTGTTGGTGTGAAGAGAGAGAAAAATTCACATCGTTATTTTCGCAAATTATTAATTTAACACCTAAACTAATCAAAAATAGATCACGTGTTTTTATCCTTTTAATCACAAGATCCACTAGGACGCCCTTTTACTTTTAATTTTTTTATAGATCTTTCATATTTGATATCAAGTTTAGAATTTTTTGGTATTTTTAATTAAAATAAAATTCAGTGTTAATTAAATCTTTTTAAATTAATTATTTACAATAATTATGAATAAACATATGAGAAAAAATCCGTATTATCGAAAATCTAATACGTGACTGAAAGGGTAAAAAATATATGCTTTGGAATAAAATAAATCTTTTATATAACATTCATACTTTTTAAAAATAAATTTAAAAATGGCGTACGCTGACAAAAGTAACAACCACAGTTGTTATAAGTTGAAAGTTATACATTAAACTCCATGTAAAATGTTATTGTTTAAATATTTGTAATAAATGTAATAATTATTGAAAATATTTAAACTCGAAAAAAAGTTTGTGTAAATATTGATTTAATACATAATTTCTAATAATTTCTGAATAATATTTAAAATATGATTGAAAAAGAGGTTATCAAAAAAATTATAATTGTTTAAAATGGAATATTTAATTACTTACGTAGTTAACTGAATGTCTTTATTCAATAATAAAAGTATAGATAGTAAAAATAAGATTTTTCACAGAACTATTAACAAAATTTTCGATCTTAAATATTTTATAAAATTAATACTTTATTATATTAATATTTCAATAATTTTATCTTTTTCAAAATAGTTCGACGAACAAAAATTAAAATACAACAATCAATTAATATTTTATTCAACATAATTTATGTTATCACTTCAGCCAAATATCCCAAAACCCTTTTTTTATTTTAGACAATTTATTTTTTATGACCGCTAATAGAATTAAAATTCTTTACAAGCTGAAATTCAAAACTGCGAATTAAACATTAGCATTTTCGATTTCGAAAGCTTCACAATAAAGTCTGATATAGGAAAATCTAATTTTCATTAGAATTATGCTAAACAATCGTTCACTTTATTTCATCAAAAGTCATCTGATTTTTTTCATTCAAATTTACAAGTTGTAAATTCTCTTCCTTTAAATCTGCAACAACCGTTACTCATAATTGCAATTTTTTTAAATTTTATTGAATAAAAAATATTTGGTGATAATAGAACAATGTTTACTGAATTTTGGGAAATCAACTAATACAATATAAATCAAGCATAAAAACGTTTTTTATAAAATATTTTATTATTTAACTGCCTTTAAATAATAATTGAATTATAAATTTTATAGTTTAAAGTATTACTTACATTTTTAAATTGATTGCAGTTAATTTTAATAACAAAAAATGAATACTTCAAGAGTACAGAAACAAACGTACAAGCTTTATATGTCTCGAGATTATAATGAACGGGAAGTATCGAAATGGACTAGAATTAGAAGAAAAAATATGTTAAAAAATTGTAATGATTCTAAAGGTAAAATTTAAATAATTTACAAAATTTATACATGTATGAGGAATCCTTAAAACTTAACTCTTAAGAAACAGATATATTTTTTATGACCGTTAAGTTTTCGTCGGTATTTAAAATGATTTTCCGTAAGAATATTAAATTTAATAGGGAGTTAGATATTTTCTAAATAAGTCATATTACGTATAAGTATACGACATATCGAGTTTTTTAATGATTTTAAAATGAACTTTTGCAATTTTTAATTTTGTCAAACCCAAGTATAAACAAGTCACTTCCAAAAAATCTGAAAATCATTTTTTATGATTGTTTAACATCATATTATTAGAAAAACAAAGTTTAAAAAATGTAATACATAGGTAACTACGTTTAAAAAAAAGAAAATAATTTGAATTTTATTATATTTAAAAAGCAAGTTACATAATTAATGATATTTTTTTTTAAATTTTAACTTACAAGGAGAATGCATTGCATTGGGGTCTCGTATTTTCTTCTAACTTCAGGATATTTTTTCTTACCTAAAATCATGAATGAAGCCGCATCTAGTCGGTCCAATGCTCAATTTTTTCCAAGTTATGAGCAGTTTTGTCTGAATTTTAAAAAATTTATATCTTCTTTAAAGTTTTATATTTTCTAAACAATTTATTCTAAGTTTTTACAAATTTTATATTAAAGTTAAGATTAAAATTTTTCGATTAAAAAGCTTAAGTTGTTTAAAAGTTATAAAGGTATGAAAATTAAAACAAAATTTAGACTAAAATGCAGCATTTATTTTCTATGCATATTTTTAGTTAAATATTTGCTCTATTTTGATTCCCTTATAACTTTTGAACAACTCGATTTTTTGAACATCCTTTTTTTTAATCGAAAGGTTTTAATCTCAACTTTAATATGTAATTAGTAAAAACCTTCTAGAGTAAGTAGTAAAAAAATATACAACTTTAAAGAAGAAGTAAATTTTTTTTAAGTTCAGACAAAACTGCTTACAACTTGGAAAAATTGAGCGTTGGACCAAATGGACGCAGCTTTTTTCATGGTTTTATGTAAGAAAAAGTATCTTAAAGTTAGAAGAAAATCCGAGACCCAAATGCAATGCACTCTCCTTGTTAGTTTTTAAAAGACGTTATCAATTGTTGGATTTATACATATGCCACTTTTAAATAAAACCTTATTAAATTTAAAAGTCTGATCAATGTATAGGCCTCTTGTGTTGAAAAATCAAGTTTTTCTTTGTTACATTGTTAATATGATTGGCTCGTACTCGAAAATATCGGCTAATCGGAAGTTTCTATGTTAAAAACATTCCACCAAGCAGAAAATAAAGCATATTTTGGGCAAAATTTCTGGTCAGCAAATGTTAAAATGACATTTATCTAGAAATTTTAGAAATTCTTTGAAAAAATTTTTTAGATAAGTGCTTACCTTTGCCCAGAAATTTTGCCTAAAACATGCTCAATTTTCTACCAGGACGCAATCGCTTAAAAAATGATCATTATAATTCACAAAGGATATAAAAACAGTTTAAAATATTGTAAAATATGTATGGTAATTTAGCATATTTAAAGCAAATGATTAGAGTCAAAATAAAAAAGTATTTTTAAAATCTAGGAGCTTTATTTTTCTAATAATTTAAAACTAATAATTTAAGAACGTTTCCCTATCATAATGATTTTTCAGCAGTAACCTGAATTATCGACATTTAGTTGAAGCTTGGCAACATCATGCGTTATTCATTTACGTGCGCAATATAAATATATTTGATTATATGCTATAGATATTTATACACAATCACCGTATATTATTAATTGATTCATGTGCGATGTTTCGTAAATTTTTATAAATAAAAATTCTACATTTTTTATAATAAAATATATAATATTTTTATTTTTATTAAATAATGTTAGAATGATCAAAGTATTCTTATTTTCGTCGATAAATTACTATTTATAATTATTATGTATTATCCATTGCAAAATAAGATAATGAAATTTTGTTCTTTCTTTCTTTCTCTTTTTTCCATTACAGAAAACGATATTACCAAGCTTATTTTAAATGTATTATTCTGACCACGTTTTACTTAATATATTAATAAAAAGCCTTATAATAGGCGTTGAAACTTTGAGGGTTAAATCATCAAATATTTTATTTATTATTGAAAAATTATTTGCATTATTTTTTTGGTCATTTCTAAGAAATTTAATTGATAATTTTAAACGTTGTCTCATAATCAGATAACAAACTGCCTATTTTTTCTTTATATTTCTGTGTTATTAGTATTATAAAATATGCCGAAAAAACTTGTGTGAATTAAAAATACTCTAAACTATCATTATTTTTTAGCAGGGTAACGTCCTTAAAATAAAACATTAATCAATATTATAATACAAGAAAAATAGTATATTTTTACCGTATCAGAAAAGGGTTTATTTTGGAAACGAGGAGTTTACGGGCCGAGCCGAAGGCGAGGACTATACCGATGTTCCAAAAAAACCCTTTCCTGATCAGGTGAGAAATATAATTTTCTGTCTGAGAACCACGAAAGAGTAACTTAAAATTTTGAAGTTAGAAGACAGAAAAACTTTTTTAATCTGTAAATTTAAGTTTTGTGGATTCCCATCTAACAAATGAACAAAATTTTTATTCGGTGGGCACATTAAGAAAGAAGTTCCATTTCATTATATTTTACTGGGTACAAGCATAAAACAATAATGAATTATTTACAAAAAGGTTTACTTTCAGATACAAAAGATGCTAGTCTTATACAAAGCAATCGTGAAAAACTATTAAATAAAGAAGCAAACGAGAATGTTACAAAAGAAAAAGATTGTATTTTAGAAAGTAATACACCTCCTGTGGTTCGAAATATTGATGATGATCCTTCTAATTTAATATGTAAAGAAATGGACACACGCGCTAATAAAGATAATAATATTATTCCTGAATTTCAATTAAATTCTGGAATTAATGTTTCAGCAAATAAAGATGATTCCAATTCCAATATTTCTATGTGTAATTTATCGGAGACTGACAGTGAAATCGATTGTGATAGTACTGATTCTAATTCACATAATGATGATTGTGAAAGTACTAGTTCAGCATCAAGCGATGATGATTTTTCGATCAATGAACTTATTAATAGTAATTGCAAAACTTTCGCAAAAGATAAACGTCTAATGTTTCCTGCTAGTAATTTGAAAATCTCAGATGTATTATTGATGCTGCAAGCATTAAACGTTAAATTCAATACTACACGTGAAATGCAAATTGCTTTTTTGAATTTTGTACGCATATTAGCTGGCCCGGAATTCGAAGATTGGAATTTTAGTCCCTATCTTATGTCTAAAACTTTAGCACCACCAGAAAAAACTTTAAAAAAACATTATTATTGTTCTGAATGTAATATTATATTAGATGAGATTTTATTATCACAGATGGAAAAAAAATCAAAACAGTGTGAAAATTGCAAAAAAATTTACATCTTATCTCCAAAATCAGAAAATTATTTCATATCCCTTGATATTAAATATCAATTACGTCTATTTCTGAATCGTAAAGATATTCAAAAAAGCATGAAATTTTATTTTGAACAACAAAAAAACAAAATCAGTGATGATATAACAGACGTGACTGATTCTGAATTATACGAAAAAAATTTTTCAAATGAAAATGTACTATCTTTTAACTTTAGTACAGATGGTGCTCAACTTTTCAAGAGTGCTAAAAAAGCATTGTGGCCTCTACAATTATTTCTCAATTGTTTCTTAGGTAAAATTCGTTTTAAACATCCAGTAATAGCTGCACTATGGCAGACCGAAAGTGAACCAACACCTGAATTCATGAATCTTTACATGTCAATTTTTAAAAATCAATGCGATGAACTTCTTTTAAAAGGTATCAAAATCGTTGATTATCACACGGGGGAAACATTTACACAGAAGCTGGTTCCTTTTTGCGGGTGTGTTGATAGTGTAGCTAGACCAATACTCCAAAATAGGATGAAATTCAATGCTTATTTTGGTTGTAGTTGGTGTTACCACAGAGGGCAGTATGCTGCAGGTTCAATGCGCTATCCAATGATTGAACCGGATCCCGAATTAAGGACTCACGAAAAACATGTAAAAGATGTATCTGTTACTGTAGAATCAAAAAAAAACGAAAATGGAGTAAAAGGTGATGCGGTCTTACTGACTATAACTAATTTTGATATAGTATGGAATTTACCACCTGATTATATGCATGGAAGTTTAATGGGTGTAACGAAACAATTATATAATCATTGGAATTCTACTTTTTCTAAACTTGATCGTGCAAACATTAGAAAAAGAATGAATAATATTCAATTAACTAATGATTTGAAGCGTTCTTTGCGTCCATTGAGTTATTGTAAAAAATACAAAGCCTTAGAGTGGAAAATTTGGTTGTTGTTTGTAAGTGTTCCATGTCTACAAGGAATATTAGAAACCGAAAAATTTAGATCTTATTTACTTTTTGTGGATAGCATTTACTCGTTATTGAAAGATTCAATTTCTAAGAAAGATATAACCGATTGCGAATACAAATTGATGCAATTCACTGGTGAATGTGAATTATTATATGGAGTACCATTTATTACATTCAATGTACATTCTTTACTCCATTACAGCGAAAGCGTTCGTAAAGTAGGGCCACTATGGGCTAATTCTGCTTTCCCTTTTGAGAGTGCTATATTTAAGTTTATTCAACAAATTAATGCTCCTAATGGATGCATTAAACAAATAGCAGAAAAATGGATGAGGAAAATAATTTTTACAAGTTACATTGAAAACAATGAATCAAATGATAGATTTGCTTTAGAATTCTGCAAAGCTTTATTTGACAATAGATCGCTAATACAAAATTGCATTCAACTAAATAATGTTACTTTAATAGGTACTCCTAAATGTAATAAAAAAGTACAAAGTTTGGTTAGAAAATTCATTAATAAAGAAGATATTTTAATAAATGTTTATGATAGATGTATTTATAAATCAAGCACCATACATACTGTGAATTATACAAAAGTGACTAAAACTAACGATTCAGTTATACGATTGTTTTGTGGAAAAATTATTGAGATTCACTATTTAGTTGAAGCTACAGAAAAATGTTTCATTTGCGGCTGTGAATGGATTATTATAAAAAATGATTTTAATGGAGATAATAGTATTCCACGTTTGCAATATATTCATAAAGTAGTTGAAAAAAAAAGGAATTTAGAAGTATACAATATAGCAATGATTCAATCTAAAATGATTGTCATCGATAATGGAGAAAGCCTATACGTCACATGTCTTCCCAATAATTTCGAAACTCATTAAGAGAAATCATTCATATTAAGCTGGTTCGTTTAAAATAAATAATTTTTTTATTTTATAAATCTTTTTATTTTATTGGTTTAACGGGATGTCGTAGTTGTTAGAATCGATTTTTGCTTTTTTTATCTGATTCATATCTCTTTAAATTGACTATTTAGACAAATATAATGACTTGTCCGCGCTAAAACTACATTAATTTAATCATTTTTGTTAAAAAAAAAAATCACTTAGACTTGTTATTTTTTCATGAACTTTGATTGAAAATTAGATATCAAGCTCGATAAACCTCAAAATACTATACATTGAAAGTTTGCTCATAACTTTTTATGTGTAATATTTTAATAAATTTCTTGAGTTGTCCGCACTCAGAATTAATCTTATAAATTTTCTTTCTCTAGTGAAAGAATATGATTCGACGCACCGTTTACTCATGAACTTTGAATAAAAATATTATTAGGAGGGGATAACTACGATATCCTCTTAAATGAAACTTGTCAGTTTAAATAAAATGGATTTTGTTTATTGATTATCCAATAAGCACCAACTCTCAAAAGTAATCTTAAAGAATTCTTTTTCAGCTCTTTAACGTCCACGGACATTAAAGAGTTACAAAAGTATTCTTTAAGAATACTTTCAAGAGGTTGTGCTTATTGGGTACACAGTTCCACGAAAACAGAGGAGTTAAACTGTTATACTTGATCAACATGATTATACTTTTTTTGCCTAGCGGGCCGCAAGTGCAACCTTGTCTCCCTGTGCCCGATCGCAAAGGTTGCATTTTGCAAAAAAATCGTATATTTACCACGGGAGTAAATGAAAAATGCCTTAAATCGTATGTTTGTCACCCGAGCTGAAGGTGAGGGTGACATTTACATACGATTTAAGACATTTTTCGTTTTCACTCCCTAGGTGAATAATATACTATTTTGGGGTTGCTAAATCCAATCTCGATCAGTTCAACTTGATGAGCACTTTTTTAAAGTTACTATAAGGTCAAAGTAAAATCGATCCTTGAATATGAGTGAAGTCTTTGTGATATAATTAAGGATAGTATAATCTAAGTTCAAGGTCAGATCAACACCATCAGTTTCTGTTCAAGGTTACGCCAAGGTCAAAGTGAGATTGATAAATGCACGCAGGTTAAGTTATCTTTGTGTATTGTAAAGCTCTTAAAGTTTATGACAATCCAACACTAAAGACTGTACCTGGATTTCTATGATAAAATTACCCCATCTTAAAATATGTATATATTATATTCCATTCGATTGGGATTGGAAAAAGACTCCATTAGCTGAATTTATAACTCCCTATCACCTGCACTAACAAGGAGAGTGTTTCACCTTCGGATCACCAATTTTGCTGAAATTTGTGATTGAAACTCTGCAGAAACACGAAGAAAGCCAAAATTTTAGAGGCCAACGCTCAATATTTCCCTAGTTACAGGCCATCGGAAAAAATCACTAAAAAAATCACTATATTTTCAAACGCTTGTAGTATCTCATCGTTGTTAGCTAGAAGTTTAT
Source organism: Anastatus disparis (assembly GCA_017163975.1). Classification (NCBI taxonomy): domain Eukaryota; kingdom Metazoa; phylum Arthropoda; class Insecta; order Hymenoptera; family Eupelmidae; genus Anastatus; species Anastatus disparis. Next base: position 6,012,757 of record JAFFSR010000274.1, on the reverse strand, counting down.
ACCTTTTTTTTAAATGGAAGCTGAACTCAAATCCTTTCGAAATAGTACCTATGGCATCCCAAAATATTATTTTTTCCCCAAGTTAGAGTGTAATAAAGATTGGACCTGAATTTTTTGTTTAAAACATTAATTAATAATAAAAGCTAAAATTGGGTTCAATCTTTATTACGCTATAACTTTGGGAAAAAATAATATTTTGATATGCTATAACTACTATTTCGAAATGATTTTAGCTCAGCTTCCATTTAAAAAAAGTTTCAAGCTTTTAGGTAATAATGCTAAAGAACTATAAGCGTTTGAAAATCTAGTAACTTTTTTAGTAATTTTCTTTGATGGCCTGTAACTAGGGAAATATTGAGCGTTACCTCTAAAATTTTGGCTTTCTTCATATTTTTGCATCCAGAAAATATTCCCAAAATTTGAGCAAAAACGGTGACCCAAAGGTGAAACACTCTCCTTGTAAGATAGAAAAACGTGTTTTTTAAACTCTATTTTTTTCTGCCGCCTCTAAATTTTTTCCCGTCCTTTATAATATTGCTATTAGCTTTTTTAAACAAAATCGCGCACTGCCCGAATTGCGGCCAACAACCGCTTTTTTGTGTTTCGTATAAGTTATGCTATAGTTTAAGGTTTATGAGTTTAAAGTAATTGATTCATAGTTTATGGGGTTAGGGATTATGTGTATACGGGTTTAGGTATTATCAATTTATGGGATTGGTCCAGGATTTATGGATTTAGGATTTCTGAATTTATTATTTATGAGTTTAAGGTTTATAAGTTTAGGATTCAAGGGTTTGAGATTTATTTAGTTTAAAGTTTATGGATATAGGTATTCTTATGATTTTAGCTATTATCAGTTTATGGGGTTAGAGATTACCAATTTGTAGGTATAGGAATTATAAGTTTATGAGGTTTAGGCACTATGAACTTATAAATTTAAAATCAAAAGATTCATGTATTTAAGTTTTATGGGTTTAGTTTATATGAGTTTACGGTTAAGGGGTGTCCTCATACCGGCACAGAGATTTACCTTATCTACATTTGAATTATGCATTTTAATAAAAATTTAACTATTTTTGACTAAAATTCATAGAACAGGCACATTCTTAACATTCTAAAGAATTCATTGCAACGTTAAAAGACAGAATAACAGTGAAAATGAAGACAAAAACTTCATAATACGATTATTCATAACTACATTGAAAAGTTAATCGTATTAAGCAGTTTTCGCCTTTATTTTTACCCTTATATTGTCTTTTAACGTTGCAATAAATTCTTTGGCATGTTAAGAATATGCCTTTTCTACGAATTTCAGTCATGAATAGTTAAATTTTTATTAAAATTCATAATTTAAATGTAGATAAAGTAGAACTCTATATCGGTATGAGGATTCCCCTGAGTTAAGAGTAGGCCGAATCAACTGTCTTTATCTAATTGGGGTTTTTTGTTATTTACTCAAATATTAATCGTTTTATCTGCAAATTAAGAGTTAAGGGCAATAGATATTATTATAATTATTTATATATAAGGAAAAATTATATTATTGTTATTATAGTAACAGTACCTATATTGCACTTAACTTAATTCGTAGTTACAACTATTAATAAGTGAGTAAATAACAAAAGCTTAATTAGACAAGAATAGCGAATTTTGCTATTAATTATTCGTTTGATTTGAGGTTAATGGGATTAGTGTTTATAAGATGAAGGTTTTTGGGTTCTGAGTTAATGGGGTCAGGGTTTATGGGTTAAAGGCTTACAATTTTGGTGCTTATAGGTTTAGAGTTTTTGGGTTGGGCGTTTATGATTTATAAGTTAAGGTTTAGAAAATATGGGTCTTATGTTTATAGGTTCAAAGTTTAGGAAACTAGGGTTTATGGACTTAGGATTTATGGGTTTGAAGTTTTTAATTTATAGTTTATGAAAGTAAGGTTTAGAGGTTTTGGGTTGATGGGTGTTGGGTTCACTGGTTCAGATTTCATGTGTTTAAGAATTATTCGTTTATGCTTAAATTATTATCAGTTTATGGGATTTGCAATTATCATTATGTGGGTTTGGGCATTATTAGTTTATAGATTTATGTACTATAAGTGTATCGGTTTAGGATTAATAGATTAAGGGTTCATGGATTTCAGGTATATGAATTTAAAATATATGGGTTTACGGTTAATAAATTAAGGGCTCATTTGTTTTGAGGTTAATGAGCTTATAGTTCATGATTTTAGCACTAATGGGTTCAAGTCTTTTAGATTCTGAGTTCACGGGTCTAAGGTTTATGGGTTTAGTGTTCATTGATTTATGATTTACGGGATAAGGGTTTGTGATTCAAAAGATTGGGATCTAGTGATCATGGTTCTTATGTTTATAGGTTTTAAGTTCATGGGACTAGATTTCATGGACTTCAGATCTATGGATTTAAGGTTTCTTAAATTATGGTTTATAAGTTAGAGGTCAATAAGTATATGGTTTATTGGTTTAGAGTTTAAAGATTATTTGTTTATGGGTTTAATTAAGGTATATCAGTTTATGGGATTGGAAATTATCAGTTTGTGGGTTTAGGGATTATAAGTTTATGGGTTCAGGCACTATGAGTGTGTAAGTTTACGGTTAACGAGTTAAAGACTTATGGATTTGAAGATTAGCGGTTTACTATATATGGGTATACGGTTAATGGGTTAAGGGATTATATATTTAAAGTTCATGACTAGGATTTATAGGCGCAGTGCTTATCGAATTAGGCTTCTTAGGTTTAGAGTTGGTGGGTCCAGGGCTTATTGGTTTAAGATTTATGGGTTTAAGGTTTATGATTCATTATTTAGGGGTCAAGGAAATATATGTTTCCTGTTTTTAGATTCACAGTTTGCAAGTCCCGGGTTTATGAGTTTAAGGTTTATAAATTTATGGTTTGAGTTCAAGTTTTAGAAGTTTAGTGTTTATAGAATTAGAGTTAATGGGCTTAGGGAATAAGGCAATATTCGTTGAGGGATTATCAATTTATATATTTAAGTATTATAAGTGCACGGGTTTAAAAATTATAAGCGTATGGGTTAAGGGATTATGAGTGTATAGGTTTAGGAATTATGAGTTTATAGATTTAGAGTTCATGGTTCATATGTTTAGGGTATTTGAATTTGGGATTTCTAGTATAGGTTTAAGGATTATGAGTTAATGGGCTCAAAACTTATGGTTCATGGGTTAAGGTTAATGGGTTCAAGGTTTCGAGATTTAGGATTTATAGGTTTAACGTTTATAGGTTAGCATTTATAGATTTGAGGCTAATGAGGTTAAGATTAATGGGTATTGTGCTTATAAATTTAGGATTCATAGGTTTAGAGTTTATGAGATTGGTTATTTATATATTCATATACGGTTGATATGTTAAAAGCTTATGGATTTGAAGTTTATAGGTTTAGGGCTGAGTTCGAGGTTCCAGGGTTTATGGTTTACTAGTTGAAAGTTTATGAGTTTAGTGATTATGAGTATATAGTTTTAGGTATTATCTGTTGAAGGGATAAGAAATTATTAGTTTTTGATTTTGAAGGTTATAAGATTATGGATAAATGAACTTTGAGTATGTAGGTTTACGGTCCATTGGTTAAGGGTTCATAAATTGAAGGTTCATGGATTTGTTATACATGGGTTAAGCGCTTATTAGTTTTGCGGTTAATGGCTTCAGTGTTTATGGGCTCCGTGCTTATGGGTTTAGGCTTTTAAGATTTAGTACTAATAGAGCCAGGGTTTATGGGTTTAGAGTTTATGGTTTTCGGATTCAGGTTTACAGTTCACGGGATTAAAGTTAATGGGTTACAGAATTAATGCTTATCGTTTACATGATTGAGGTTCATGATTTACGGTATTAAGGTTTATGATTTATGAGTTCGGGTGTCTAGGAATTATGAGATTATGATTATGGGATTACGATATAGGAATTATAAGTCTATGGATTTAGGCAGTATGAGTTAATTTGGGTTCACGGTCAATGGTTAAAGGGATTGTGAATTTAAGGTTTATGAGTTTAGCATACATGAGTGTGGGATTATGGGGTTAGGGTTTTTGGGTTCAGGATTTATAGGTAAGAGGTTTGTAAATTTACTGCTTATGGATCTAAGGTTTATAATTTATTATTTTGGAGTTTAGAGAATATGGGCTACATATTCATCGATTCACAATTCATGTGTTTCGGGTATGTAGACTTAGGATTTATAAGTTTTATGACTTTATGACTTAAGGTTTATGAGATCAAGGTTTATAAATTTAAGGTTTACGGCTTTAGAGTTTATAGGTTTAGAGTTAATGGGTTCAGGGAATATTAGTTGTTAATATTATAGGTTTTTGAAGATCATTTTTATCTTTAAACTCCATGTGTGTATAAGATTAGGAATCATGAGTGTATGGGTTTAGGGAATAAATTCATGGGTTAAATGATTTCGAGTTTATAGGTTCAGAGTTCATGATTCATATTTTTAGAGTATTTGTTTTAGGATTCAATGTTTATGATTTGTTGGTTAGGCGTTTTAGAATTATAAATTAACGGATATAAAACTTATGGTTTATCAGTTAAAGGTTAACGGGTACAAAGTCTCTAGGTTTCGGGTTTATAGGCTAGGATTTATAAATTTAAGGCTTATGAGATTAAGGCTTATTGGTTTTGTGCTTATAAATGTAGAATTTGTAAGTTCAATATTTGTGAGATTCGGGCTTATAATTTAATTATTATTACTTATTTAAATACGGTCCATGTGTTAAGGATTTATGAGTTTTAGGTTTATAGATTCAGAATTGTGGGGTTTGGTGCTTACGGGTTAATTGTTTTGGGTTAAGGGTTTATGGGTCCTGAGATCATGAAAGTAGGGTTTATGATTAATAAGTTTAAGGGTGTATAAATAATATGTTTCATGTTTAATAGTTCGAATTAGGTGTTTTTAGGGTTTATGGGCTTAGATTTTCGGGTTTTATGGTTTTTGAATTAGCTGATTATGAGTTAAAGATTTATAGTTTATAGTTAATCGGTTTAGAAATTATAAGTGCAAGGGTTTCGGTATTATAAATTTAGGGACCAGGATTTTTAGATTCTAGAGTTTGAGGGTTTACGATTTCTGAATTTATGCATTATGAGTTTGTTTACTAACTCAGATTTTATAGGTTTAGTAATTATAAGTTTATGGATTCAGGTATTATCAGTTCAAGAGGTTAGGAATTATCTGGTTGTAACTTCAAGGATTATAAGATTATAAGCTCTATGTTTATAGTTTTATATTTAGTCTCGGTTTTATGGGTTTAAGATTTAAGAGTTTAAGGTTATGAATTTAAGATCTATGAGTTCAAGGTCTAGAAGTTCAGGGCTTATGAGTTAATGGATTATAGGTGAAAAGTTTATTGGTTTAGGGATTATGAGTTTAGACGTTATCAGTTTATGGGTGTAAGCAATGTGAGCCTATGAGTTTAGAGATTATAAGTGTATGGGTTTTGAGATTTAAAATGTAGAGATATAGAGATTATGAGTTTATTTATAATCTATAGGTTCAAAGTTTAAGGTTCATATTTTTAAGGTCTTTAAGTTCAAGGTTTGAGATTTAGGCTTTTTCGATTTAGAAGATAAGGATTATGAATTAATGGGTTTGAACTTTGTGGTTAGTGAGTTGATAGTTAGAGGGTTTAAGTTTTCTTACTCAATTTTTGTAGGTTTCAGGTTTATAGATCAGAATTGATAATTTAGCGTTCATTTGTTAAGTACATATATCAGTTTACGATCTAAGTCTTTAGAGCTTATGTATTTGAGGTTTATAAGTTTATAGGTTTGGTACTTATGCGTTTAAGGTTTTGGGATTGGGGTTGATAGGTTTAGGTTTATGATCTATGAGTTTGGGGGTTGAGGTATTGTGAATTTCATATTTATAGGTTTAAAGTCCGTAGGTCTAGGATTCATGAGTTTAAGATTACTAGGTTTTATATTTATAATTTTAGGGCTTACTAGTTTCAAGTTTATGGGAATAGGGATTGTAATTATGTGTTTAGGTATTATCAATTTATGGGATTAAGGATTATTCGTTTGTGGGTTCGGGGATTATAAGTTTATAGGTTTCGGAACTATGAATGTATGAATTTACGGTAGGTGGATTAGGGGTTCATGTATTTAGGGTTTATGGGTTTAGTACATATGGTTTCACGGTAAATAGATTAAGGGCCTATTTGATTTGAGGTAAACATTTTTATGGCTCATAGGTTTGGTGCTCAGGGTTTTTGGATTTTGAGTCTAGCGGTACAGGGTTTATGGATTTAGGATTTATAGTTTATGGGATTAGAGTTCATGATTTATTAGTTTGAGGGTCTATGAATTACTGGTTTTATGTTTATTGGTCTAAAGTTTATAGGATTATGGTTCATGGGTATAGGATTTGTAGGCTTAAGGTTTCTCAATTCACGGTTTATTAAGTTGAAGGTTTAGAGGTTTAAATTTTAAGAGTTTAGAGTTTACTGAATTATTTTAGTGTTTTCAGGAATTATGTGTTTAGAGGTTTAGGTATTATTAGTTTATGTGATGAGGAAATATAAGTTTATAGATTTAGGAACTACTAGTATATGGATTTACCGTTAATGCATTGAGGATTAATGGACTTAAGGTTGAGTTTAGTATGTATGGGTACGCGATTAATGGGTTAAGGGTTTATGGATCTAAGGTTTGAGTTTGAGGTTCATATATATAGGATTAAATTTCGTGAATCTATGATTGATGGGCTTAAAAATAATAGGTTCAAGTTTCATGAATTCATGATTTACGAGTTTAAGATTTATAAACTTTTGATTTATGAGTTTCGGGTTTATAGGCTCAGAGTTTGAGTTTAAGGTTCTTGAGTTTAGAGCTTATGAGCTTAAAAATTATGGGTTTAAGATTTATGAAATAATGTTTTACGAATGTAAGGTTTATAAATTACGGGTTTATAGATTTAAAGTTGATGGGTTTAGAGATTTTGAGTTTATGGATTTAGGTATAATCAGTTTATGAGTTTAGGATTTTAAGTGTATGGGTCTAGCATTTTTAGCGTATGGGTTGAGGGATTATGAGTTGATAGGTTTAACGTTTATGGTTCATATAATTCATACTGTTCATATTAAACGAAATAAGAGAGGGATTATGAGATCGCTTAGTAACACTGTTCTCATCCGTGCATTGTAAGAATAGGTTCTGTATCTTCTATGTCTTATTCTAAAGAATTTTTTAGGTAACGAATATGAAATTAAATCCGTTGTTCGTCTGTATAACGCGAAGGTACGGTAGGGACAGATGCGGGCATCGATTCTTATATATTAAGAGTGAAAACGCTAGTATGAAGTCATGAGCTATAGTATAAAACTTTAGAAAAGTAGACTTTATTAGAATTTGATGTCGGACTTTATGTATGCTCTCATATCGTGTGTGTATTTCGATTTAACCGTGAAATAACTTTGAACATGAACCTGGGATTTGGATTCAGCAACCCTAAAAACATATGGCGACGTTCGGATTCATTGGTCGATCTTACTTCGAACTCAAATGTCTTTAAAAAATAAATAATGGAGTTAATCAAACTCAAGATTAAAATTCAATGAGGTTAAAAACATTTAAGTGTGATGGTGTAGTCTGTCAGATCGACCATTTTTCTTTTTTTGTGAAATATTGTTATTTATGCTTTCTATAAATAATTTCATCTCATAATTTTTGATTTCATCAAAAATCTATAATTGGTTATATTTAAATATTAGTTTTGTTAAACTAATTTAAGAACTTTGAACCGATTTTTTCAAATTGATTTGGATTATAAAATATCTAATATTATTATAATAATCATTATGATTATTATTATTATTATTATTATTATTATTATTATTACTATTATTATTATTATTATTATTATTACTATTACTACCTAATTTGTACATTTGATGCATAATTTATTTAAAATATATTCTAGAAGTCAACAGTGTCACAACCTGCAATTAAAACTGCAAATGAAATCAAACAAGAAAAACATGAAACAAAAATACTTAAAAAATCATCCAAACGTAAAGGAAGTGAGGAATACAATGATAAGAAGGTAAAGTGTGAAAGTTTGTTAGAAGGTACTGATTAATTAGGTATAGTTTGACATAATGTAGCACATGCAGATATTAAAGTTTACTTAAGCAGAGTGAGGCACAATAAGATATAATCAGTGAAAAAGCATAGTCAGACATATTGAGACACATTTAATGTTTAAAATTAATTAATTGGGGACACGGATCATTGTTAATAGGGACCTTAGAGCATATATACCTGGAGAGAGCATGCAAAGCCAAAACGTATGAGAAAGAAAAGAGAGAGAAAGGAAGCTTAGGTTGAAGTGTTTTCTCTCCTGTACGGATTCTCATTGGCTGTTGCTTCCTCCCAGCATGACTATCTCATACTTGATGCTCATATCTAGTATATGCTTTAAGGGGGAGAGCAACAGCCAATGAGAGTCCGCCTGAGAGAGAGAAAGCACTTCACCCTAAGCTACCTTACTCTCTTTTTTTTTACACTTTTTGGCTTTGCATGCTCCCTCCAGGTATATATGTTCTAAGATAGGGACACGTAGTGCGAATAGCGAATAAGTTCACAAATAAAAGCAGTAGCGCCACGCAAAAAAAAAGTCTCCTTATTATGATTAATTTATATATTTAGTTAAATATTCAATTATTCTAATTTTCGTTATTATTTTTATATTTATCAAATTAAGCTTTTATATTTACGATATAGAATGTCTAATTATAATAAATATAACAATAAATTTTGTTGAAATTTGTAATAGATGCTTATTTTTGAACGTCACAATTTTTATTTTATGATTAAAAGTTTATTTGCCAACTTTTGCGAACCCTCAGCCAATCCACCCCAAGAATTGTACTAATTGTCATTAAAATTTGCCTTAAAAAACTTTTCCCCAATGTTTTTGCCATTGGATTTTCGATTCTCAAAAAATTCTCGAATATTGCTATAGCAGAGTAATTTTACAGATTCTTTTATTTGTCTCGTAAGTTTTATAGTTTTTGCTCAAACAAATTGAATTTAATAAAATAAACTCCTCTCTCTTTTTGCATGTTTTTGGTATAGTTGTGCTAAATTATATCAAAAACATGCTGAATTGTGCTAAACTATACTAAAAATGTGTAAAAATTCCTAATTTAGCGCTGAAAACTTTTCTGACAAAATTTCTGAATTCGAAACCTTAAACATAGCTAGGCACGATTTGACATTATTTTCATTTGGGTAGACTATAAAAAATGATAAAGTATTCTATAATGAAACAGATTTCACGTAAACGAAGTAACCAAATAGTAGTACCGACTACTGCAGCTACGTGGGATGACACTAGGTACTCGCAACTCAGTGGGTTATTATAGATGTATTATACTGGGAGTAGAAACGTTACATGTATTCAGAGAAACAGAAATAGTATTTATAAAGTCAAGTTTGATATTTTTGTTTTATTTAGTTTTTTATTTTTAGGGTCACAAAAAAATAAAAACGAAACCAAAATCTGATAAATTAATAAAAAATTCCAAAAATGGTTCATCCGTTCATAATGATGTGAAGAAAAGCACAAAAAGTCAGAACAAAGTGAAAATTATTTCAGATATCGTAATTTCAGCGAAAGATTCAAGTTCATCTAGTTTAGTAAGTTATTTTCAATAAAATAAAATGTTTGTATTTTAAATATCTCAAAACTATCAAAAAAATTAACTAATTTTTATGCTATAAGAATATTGTAACTACTCTGTCGGGATGTGAAAAAAAATTTCTTGTAACTAGAGATCGTAATTGACGCGTATTTCTAACCTAATATTCATTTCAAACTTATTTTTTTTCTAACCAAGTTTAATGTAAAATTAATACTTTTTAACTATCTAAGAATATGCAATCCAGTAAATGGCGGTAAAATTTAAGAAAAAGTGTTACATCGATCCCTCGGAATTGGAAAGTAAAACAAACTTTTTTCTAACATATGCACAGTAAAAATCACTAAGAAATAACTTGGAAATGGAATCGAATTCTACCAGGGATAATGTTTTTCAAAACGTCACTTTTTCTTAAGCAATCTAATTTATTAGCTTCAGTTTGATTTGTTGGTTTAAAAAGAAAACACTTATGCTTTATTATTTGCCAAAAATCTGAATACACATTTTTTAAACATCATAATATAAAAAAATTTATTTTTTTTTAAAATATATTCTCTTTACTTTTATTATTATATTTCATTTTGGAAGTTAGGCATACCCTTAAAAATCACATTTGTTTGAAAGTATAATATCAAAATATAAGGTAAAATTTCGGTGTCCCTTCCTTAACTGTTTCGGTTTCGAATTATTTTTCTCTAGAGAGAGACAAAAGTAAAAACGTATGAACAGATCGTAGTAAAAAACAAAAATAAATATTTTAATTCCTTCTGACTTCTACAATAGTCCTCAAATATAAGTATTTTGCCTATTTGAACTACGCTACTTATTATCTTACTTCTAAAAAGTTTGTATAACTTACAAAAACTAATTAAAGCTTGTGGACGATGTACTTTTTCTTTATCATCAAAATAAAAAAAAGCTGTATCAGTTTCCTCCTTAGATCTTGAAAATCACCTATTTTCAATATCTGACCTATCCTATTCACCTATCACCTATTTGATGAAAAAATAATCACGTTGTATTAATCGAAAGTGTCGTACAATATTCTCCTACATTTTTTTTTATATAACAAAATATTTTTATTCATTGCTTTCATCAACAGTTTCTTAAATATTAAAAGTATCATGGAATCATTCATATTCCAATGTAGTTTTTAATACAAAGCTATTATTTTATGAAAATATTTCATCTTCATGCAGGATAATCAAAATAAGTCCAAAGCATCAGATAAAGAAGGTTTAAAAGATGATGCAGAATATGATAAGGAAAATGCATTTCCTTCCACAACAAATGAAAATAATCAAACAAATGAAAACAATATTGATAAAACAGAGCAAATTTTAGATGAATTGAATGTTGATCCTAAAGAAAATGATAAAATGACTAAAAAGTGAATAATCTTGATGACATGAATATTGTTACAAAAACGAAAAATGATAAAAATTATGTAAAAAAATTAAAAACTTGAAAAAAATTACAAAATACTAAACAAGAATTGAAAGAAGCACAAAAAACAATTGAAAAATATCAAGATCTATTAAAAGAACAGCAAGCTGAAACTAAAAAATATTTGGATTTAAATATAAATTTACAAGAAAAATTTTTAATAAACTTGACGAATATGGTATGAATTTTTTTTTTATATTAAACTTTTCAGATTTTCACTTTTTTATAAAAAAATTTTTTCCAGTCATATATTTTTTTTATTTATATGGTCATTTTTCAAAATATAGGCTACTTTTGATTGCAATAAACATATTTTTTTAAATTTCTAAATTATTGATATTTTTTATAAGTTTATTAAATATTTACTGAATCACAAAAAAATATTTATTGAGCTCAATTAACTTATTTAACTGTTTAAGAAAGTTAATATGTCAATGGAATGACTCATGTCGTTTCTGTTTAAAAAAATTCTAAAATAAATGCAGTTATGATTTCCATTGTCATATGTTTCAAAAAATTCAAGAAAAGTGCCAGTAAATCAAAAATTTTAAGACTCATTCATAATTTCGAAACTTATAATTATGACCTTCAATGTAATAAATTTTATTTCTCATATCAGCTAAGTTTACGATATATTTAGAGTTAAACGAAGGTTGATATAACAAACTAATAATGTCCTACGTTGAATTATACATATTTATAATATGAACATAGAAATAATTTGTATTACACACTTTGAAATTGTGAACAAAACATTTATGATAAATATTAAGGAGATGTAAAATGGACACTATAACTGTGCGTATGTTTTCATTTTATTACAAAATTTCAGGAAAAAAATTTTTGAGCTTGTATACACCATGAAGATTATTCACTGGGAGAGTATCACAACTCCGAATCACGAATTTTGCTCAAACTTTGGGATAAGTTTCCAAATGTCAAAATATGAAAGAAAACAAAATTTTAGACACCACCGTTCAATATTTCCCTAGTTATTGGCAATTAAAGAAAGTTACTAAAAAAGTTACTAGATTTTTAAACGCATATAGTTCCTTAGCATCGATAGCCAGAAGCGTGAAACTTTTTTCAAATGAAAGTTGGGCTCAAATCCTTTCGAAATAGGAGTTATCGCATGTCAAAATATTATTTTTTCCTAAAGTTATAACGTAATAAGCACATTTGGAAACTTATCCCAAAGTTTGAGCAAAATCCGTGATCCGGAGTTGTGATAATCTTCTAGTCAGTTAAATTATTAAATAAATCCATCCATTATTTATTGAAAATTTTGGGTTTCAATATTATATTTAAAAAATTAATCGATTTCAAACAAAAAAATTCATAATTTTAAAAAACTAATGAATATATTGAAAAATTTGATCTAATAATTTTCATGATACACAATACAAGGCAAAGCATTTTTTTTCTAAATAAAGACATTAAATATTTATAAGCACAGGTAAAGTGTCCTTTTGCATCACTTTAACTTTAACAGACAAAGTCTAATATTTTTATTTGCTGAAAAAGTGGCCAAATTAACCATTTTTTTGCAAATTTTAATGTAACCATTAAAATAATGTAGAAAAATTTTTTTTTCACAGCTAGTCAAGATATTAATCCTTTCGAAAAATTAGCTTTTGGAAACGTAGCTGTAGGATTCATACGGGAGAATAATACGGTAAATCTAAAAAATATTTCAAAGATTAATTATATTAATCGAATTGGCTATTAAAGTAAATTTATTTATGTTATTCTTAAGTATTCAATGTTATAAGGCTGATTCCATTTTATCGACTTTTTGTCCTCTATAAGCAAAAAAAATCCAAGTTGTTGTTGGCTACAAACATGACCTTAAAAAATAATCCAGAAAAAATGGCTATTTTGAGAAAAATGCATGTACATAAAAAGTGCATTTTTTAATAAAATGCATATATCTTGGTCATTATTTAGTCTTTTTTGAAATTTCTTGCGTATATTTGAAGAGTACTAAAATGGGAATAAAACAAATAAAGTTTATTAAAATTCATTCAAAATTGTTGAAAGTTATTCTTAACATAAGAAAACTCTCTAAAGTTATTCTCAATATCTTCAGTTTTAACATTTAGTTTCTGCATGTGATTTTCAAATTTGCATATCTTATGCCATTTTGATATTACCTCAAAACAAAAAAATACCTGTCTCCTTATTTTTAGAGTAGAATAACATACTTCATTAGTACAGTAATTGGTGACTTGAATGTATACTGGCTATTGAATTCAAAATGAAATCAGCCATATACTTTTAAAATATAAAATTGAAATAAAATCTTGAGAGAAGAGGAAACTGTTGATCTTCAAAAGTTATAATTCGAAAAAATTTATTTGCAAAACATGCGTTACCTATTTTATTTTATCGAACGAGAAATACAATTAATTTCTAAAAAAAGGTTATAAATTGTCCGTGGTTAGAGTAAAATTCCGGGTCTATCGCATCGAAAATAAATGCTCAACCAAATAAGCCATTTCCATCGATGCCATTGCATTTCTTTTGTCGCTGCATATTCTATAATTTGCATCATTTTTTGCTAATGTTTAACGGGATATCGGAGCTGCTGGACACGATTTTTGCTTTTATTATTTTATTGATATCTTTTAAATTCGTAATTTAAACAATCGTAATAATTTGTCCGCACTGAAGCTATGTCAATACAATAATTTTTGTTAAAATAAAAAATCATTTGGACTTGTTATTTTTTTATAAGCTTGGAACGGAAATTAGATATCAAGTTCGATAAACCTAACCTCAAAATACTATATTTTGAAAAATTGTTTCTAACTTTTTTTGTATGATATTTTGGTAAATTCTGTAAGTTGTCCGCACTCAAGTTTAGTATTACAAATTTTCTTACTGTAATGAAAGAACTCGATCTAACGCACCGTTTACTCGTGAACTTGGAATTAAAATATTAATGAATTATTTTAGAAGGTAGCGAGCTCTGTCATGCCCTTAATACTTATCCAAACATTTTTATAGATACATTGTGGAAACGATCAATACATTTCGAAAATCGATTATGATAATGCCAGAAATAAAGCTGCTGCCAAACCTCATACCGAGTATGCAGCATTTGTTAAAAAAATGGCTGAATGCATAATAGGTAACGAAGTTTTAAAAAATTCGAGCCTTTATGGAAATCCTTGCAATAGAACTAAAAATCGAAAACCATATACGCCGCCTAAACCAGCTTTAGATCCTTCTAAATTGCAAGCTGTATTTGGTAAGTGATTATTGATTTGATGTAGTAGAGAAATAAATATAGGTTTTTTTCATTCATTTTTTCGATATTGATAAGCGACATTTTCTTATAGTTTTTTTTGTTTACTTATTTGATTTTTTTGTGGAATATAATATCTTCATATAATACATTTATAATATTGATAAATAAGAAATCCATACACACTTAAGTTGTTTTAATTTTTACAAATGATTTAACACTTGAAATTGTCTAAAAATTAAGAAGAAAATATGTATCTTTATCAGAAATATAAAAATTTTCATGATAATATTTATAGTATTCAAAAATGTAGAAAAAATTTACCAGAAAAGGCCCAGGCCTCTGGATCATGGATTTCTTTCAATTATCGGAATAAATTTTGAGGTGTCATATCGAGAAAACCAGAATTTTAGACTCTAACGCTCAATATTTCAGTTAGTTATAAACAATTAAAGAAAATCGCTGAAAAAGTTACTGCATTTTCAAACGCTTATAGTTCTTCAGCGTTAACAGCTAGGAATTTAAAACTTATTTTAAATTAAAGCCAAGCTCAAATCATTTCAAAATAGTAGATATAAGAAAATCCCTAGAACCTTTATATTTGTTGTAACACTATCAACACTCCTTTTAATTATTATCAATTCTGATTTTTAGCTTTTTCTATACAATGATGTACACTACAAAACAAATTATATTTGCAATAACATTATTCCTATTAATTCCTACTGAATTAAGATAAATTTCAATATAAAATCATCGAATAACGTTGAATTTGCAGTGCAATTTTCGTAAATGAGCGTATTCTTTATGTTATGACTTCGTTAGCGTTAAATGGAACCATTTGAAAATTTTTTTCATTATGGTTTTTATGTAAACGAAAATATTTTCTAAACTTAGGACGATGTGCTGCGTATAGAAAAAATATAGTGACTCTTGAAATAAGTGTAACTCGTTTTTTCATTGTTTTCAATTTTTAATGTTTTTAACTGCACAAGTTTTAGCAAATCGAATATCTTATTCTTTGTGGTTGAAATTTCTACTAAGCTCAAAAATAAAAAAATCTAGTTTTATTAGATATTTATGCAACTAAAAATAACACCGTTATGACTATACTTATTCCGAATAATATCTGTGTGACTGAATATAAAAATTATCATTTTTGAAAGACACAGCTTTGAATTAAATTAAAAATTATAAAATATTATGTGATTGGTTTATGACAGCATAAAAATAACATGTAAATTCACTAACTTCATTTATTAATTTGAATTCGAATGAAATGCTATTTTTATAATCATGACTTTTTTCTTTTATTTATTCACTCAATGATAGTTTTCGCTTATGACTATTTCATTGAAATTTGGCGTTTCATAAAAATGAATTACGTAAGGTAATTTCACTTATTAGGACAAAATAAAGGTAAAAATGAGTTGTAAATAAGAGTCTTAAATTTTTTTTATCAAGAACAAATTTAAAGATTTTGTGACTTTACTCGTAAAAATATTATTTTTTCCAAAGTTATAAAGTAATGAAAATCAGTCTAGAAATTCCTTTTTATAACATTAACTTAAATCAGACTTAGTTTTGAAATAGTTCTCTACAGTATTCGCTAGATTTCTTCACTTTTCAACAGTTATTTTTAGAATATAATTGTTCTCTACAGTTTTCTCCAGATTTCTTCACTTTTTATCAGTTATTTTCAAAATATAACTATTCTTTACAGTTTTCTCTAGATTTCTTCCTTCTTATCAGTTATTTTCAGAATAAAACTGTTGTATTTAGCTTATTCCAGTTTTCTTCATTTTTGTAACTGCTTTATTATTTGAATAAAAATGTTAAAAAATAAGTATTACTGTTGATAATTGCAGATAACTGTTTAACCTTCTGACAGCCGGGATGACGCCATATGGCGTCATTCCATGATTGGCTCACATATACTATTACTTAAGAAACATTTATATGGAAAATTTCGAGAAAGTTACACTTTTTCAGTGGGAAAAATTCCGGCTGTCAGAAAGTTAAAACTGTAAAGCAATGATAAAAACTGATAAAAACTGAAGGTATCTGAAGATAACTGTTGTTTTTGTCTCAATTCATACATTTTTCAACAGTTAATTTTCATTTTCTGGTATTTTCGGATATTAACTGTTATCTTTTCATTTATTTTTTTTCGCTAGGGTATCTGTTTACCTTTACGAATCGATAGATTTTTATATAAATATTATGAAATATCAAATATTCTTATTACTTTCAGGTATATTTGAATTTTATCTAAGGAAAGAAAAAAATTTAGATCCTGTAGCAATTGCTGCTGAAATGAAGCACGTGGGTCAATACATTAATTCAAAAATGTGGGATCTAAGTAGACCTCCCCGAAAAAGTAATAAAGAAAATAATAAAAATACAAAAATGATAAGCCTGTTACATCTGCTAATAATATAGAAAAAGTTTAAAAAAAGATTCCGATGAAGTTGAAAGTAATGAGAGTGAGGCTACGGATAATGAGGGCTTTGAAAATGAGGGTTCTGAGAATGAAGGTTCTAATAATGATCTTTCAGATACTGACAATTTAAGTTCTGATGAGGAAGAAGAAGATTCATCCGAAACAATTGAAAATCAAGAAAATAAAAATTGTAAAGATCATGAAGTAAATGGAGATGATGTATAATATTTTCTTAGTTATTATTAAAATAAAAAATTAATAATCATAACAAATATATAAATTATTTATTAGTTTTAAGTTTCTTAATTTTTACGTAAGATAACGACACTAAAATGCAACCAGAAACCAATGTTCAAATAAAAATAAATAATATTGTACAGCACGGTGATTCAGTCGACTAGGGTACAGGATTCGTTAACTCTTTGTCGAGAGTTGGATCCCCGGTCTGGTCACTTTTTCATTGATTCTGATCATTTTTCTATCATAAGTAATGTAAAGGTGATAAACTCGTGCATTAAAAATATATTATAAAACAGATAGTACTCTCTAAACATAATCCAGCGGAATTCCAATAAAGTCCAGTGAAATTTCCACTGAATAGGTGAGTGAAAATTGCTTCACTGGAGTTGAATGAAATTTTGCTGAATAAAATAGTGGAATATTCACTATTTGGATTTCAATGAAATGTCACTGTATTATAGTGAAAAAGTTACTGAAATACATTGAAAATATCATCGAATTTCGATGAAATTGTCATTAAAACTGGAACTCACTCTCTCTCTCTCTCTCTCTCTCTCTCTCTCTCTCTCTCTCTCTCTCTCTCTCTCTCTCTCTCTCTCTCTTTCTCTCTCTCTCTCTTTAACCTCTCTTTTTTAATCAGTGAAATTTTTACTGAATTATCAGTGAAATAAACTGACACTGCAATCTCCGCAGTCAGTTCAATCATATTTCAGTGGAGAAGGCACTGAAAGTTTAGTAAATATTTTACTGATTTATCAGTGAAATAATTTCCGCTGAATCGAATAGAGAAATTTTCATTGGACTATATTTAGAGAGTAATAAAAAAAAATATATTCAAATTAAATATTTTTTAATATGAAATCGCAAAATTTTGTTTTAAAAAAAAATTTTAATTCATTTTTACATTAACTTTAAAGCTAAAGTCTTTCTTTACAATAATCATGAAATCAACATTTATATTACCTCCATAATTCAACTTAATTTTCACAAGTTTACAATACATTATAACAAACAATAATCCTTTATTCTGAGAGATTTCTATGTATTATTGAATCACACAAATAAAATTGTATTTTTTCAATTAAATCAATTCAATTATATACTGTACATTATTACATTATCTATTTATTTTCAATCATTCTACATTAAAGCTCTGAAAAAAATATATTTCAGGTAAGTTCATGTACAAATGTTTTCTATTAAAAGTAAAAGTAATAATAGTTTAAAATTTAAACTAATGAAAGTATTGAAATCAATAGTTGTTTATTATGACATCATATCGTCCCACTGCATAAAAAGATTTTTAAACTTTAAGATGTATAATTTATATAATTACTGACATTGCAGTTTCCCGAACTTTTAATCTTTATTCAAAAATTTTCCAAAATATTTCTATATTATGCTTTTATTAATTAAAATAAAATGCTTAAATATAGAGATATTTCTAAAACTTTGGATAAACAATAAAAAATTTAGAAAACTGTAATGCCGGTATTTTACATTCCTTTAAACTACATAATAGTCTTTTATTCTTAAACCTAAAAAAATAATACTTAAAAAAAAGAATGATAATAATAATAAATAGAATACTTCACTTGATGCAATTTTATGAATTTTTCATTCTATTATAAGTTCTATTTTAGCAATCTCGGTTTTTTAATAGCAAATTTTAAAATACTGATAAAACAAACATTTACCAATATTTATCAGTCATCACTATATAAAACCTGATTGAACTAATGATAGAATAATTTTAAAATATAATATTTTTCAGAATGTTCTCTCATAGGAACCCATAATAATATTCAATATTTATAAACTTTTTCTGATAAATTTTGGTTTAATCATTGAAATTTTGTCGGAAAATACCTGATAAGTACTATATTGTTTTTTATCAGTCATTACAAAATAAAGTTCGATTAACTTGATTGAATATAAAATCCGATTAAATCACTTATAAAATAATTATTGATGAATTAGTTTTAAAATATATTTTATAGATTATTTTCAAATAGGATCCCATAATAACATTCAACATTTCTAAAATTTTGGTAAATATTGGTTTAATCATTCATATTTTTCCGTGAAATACCTGATAAGTACCAGTAAAAAACATAATTGAATACTTTATAGATCATTTCCACATAAAATCTGTTTAAATTTCTTATAAATTATATAAGATTTTCTGATTTGAAACTATAAGAATAATTTGAATTTCTTTATTTGCAAAAGCCTTATAGTAACTGATAAAACAATATAAATAATTTTCATGATAAATTTTATAAAAATTTATATATATTTTCTGATAAATCTTATAAAAATTTAAATATATTTTCTGATAAATTTATTATTAATGATTTGACGCTATATTTTATAGAGTATTTTCAAATATAATCCCATAAAAATATTCAAAATTTCTAAAATTTTTATGGTAAATTTTGGTTTTATCATTCATATTTTTCCGTGAAATATCCGGTAAGTACCGGTAAAAAACATAATTGAATACTTTAGTTATCGATCATTTCCACATAGAATCTAATTAAATTTCTTATAAATTATATAAGATTCTCTGATTTAAAACTATAAGAATAATTTTAATTTCTTTATTTGCAAAAGCCTTATAGTAATTGATAAAAAAGTATAAATAATTTTCATGATAAATTTTATACAAATTTTGAAAATTAATTATTCCGATAGATTTATTATTAATAGTTTCACATTCAACTAGAACACCTAATAAATATTGATAAAGAATTTGTACCAATATTATTTTTTATCGGACAATTGAAAATAGATTTCGATTGAGTTAATTAATATTATATTATGAAAATTTGATAGTAACTTATAAGATATTTTGGTTTTTACAATTCATATGAACGATCCGATAAAATCCTGTAAATTATATTGTCAACCTTGTAAATTCTTATGAAAGATTTTTAATTTTTTATCTTATGTATATCTTTACCGGCATTTATAAGATTCAATAATCGCAATTTAATAAAATCTTATAGGTGTTTACAGAATTATTATAAAAAACTACTTATACATTCTTATAGATTTCTATGTCCAATAGAACTTTATAGAGATTAACTGGTGCAAATACACAATATCACGCCTATAGATTTTTCTTGTGTATCGGGTTTTATCTAAACTTTGCAATTGGGAAAGTATTCTTTCGCCAAATCATTTTAAGATTCTTACAAAAAAATTTTATGTAATTATAATGCAATGTTTTAGTAAAGTCAGACGAAATCTTACATGAATCAATTTCTGAAATCTTTTGAAATATTTTATGAAATAATTTGTGATGAGAATAAAAGTTATCACA
Organism: Anastatus disparis; assembly: GCA_017163975.1. Classification (NCBI taxonomy): domain Eukaryota; kingdom Metazoa; phylum Arthropoda; class Insecta; order Hymenoptera; family Eupelmidae; genus Anastatus; species Anastatus disparis. The sequence continues at coordinate 5,992,379 of JAFFSR010000274.1, read as the reverse complement.
TGAACCCTTACTGAAAGGACTTTGGAAAGACTTCTTGAAAGGGAACAAGAAACAACACAGAAATCTTCTGACGATTCCAAATATAAATAAAGAAACATTTCCGGGATTATATCGACGCCCCGTACGAAAAAAAGCACGGTTCACAGGGTTTGACGAAAACTAGCACCATTCGCAGTATCAAACGAAGACTAACACCACTCATTGCATTAGACGAAAACTAGCACGACTCACTTAATTAAGACGAAAACTAGCACTATTCGCTGAACTCCGACGAAAAGAAGCACGGTTCGACGAGTTTTAACGAAAACTAGCATAGTTCATGGAGCTCCGACAAAAAAAGCACGGTTCGCTAAGTTCCAACGAAAAGTAGCACGACTCATGGAGCTTCAACGAAAAAAAGCACGACACATTAGACTCGGACGAAAAGTAACACGATTCGCGAAACACTAACGAATACTAGCACAACTTGATATGCAATATTACAATTTGTACCTTATTAAAAACTTGATTATTTTAATATCTTAACAAATAGTTAATTAATAAAATATAATGAAAAGGTGTTTATTAGTTATTTTTCTTATGAATTGTTTCAATATTTTCAATATGTTTTAATGAAATTATTTGCTCAGTGGTTTTCGATTCGTCTGATTACTCCCATGACAATTTTACCATTATTTTTTTAACAAAAAGTTATTTATTTAAATGAATAAATGCGCGATTGTAAGAGTTGAACATTCATTTTCTATTACTCCGTTCAAAGAATCTTGGCATCACATTTTTCACAAATAAAGAACAAGAGTTTCAAATTTATCTGGCATACAAATCTTAAACTCAATTACTGTAGGTGTAAGATTTAAACTTAGTTATTGAAATCAAAACCACTTTTTAGCATAAATCATGAAGTATATGATATTATATTTTATAAAATTAATTTTAGTTTGATTATTCATGGTAATATGTCATACTACACACTGTTTTGCTACGGCGAAAATGGACGGTTTTAATGTTTGTGACTTAATCTTGATAACATGTAATTGAACTTTGCGCTTATATTAAATTCATTTTACATACATGTTAAACCACAGCAATTTCGAAACTCAATTGTTTCATTGTTTTTATATAAATACAATTACTTACCGAAAATTCAATTCCAAATTATTTCCTTTAAGTCTACTCCTGTTGAAAAAAACCATATGGTTTTATCATGTGGTCATCATGACCATGTAGTCATTTATGAAAAATTACTTTTGTCTCGCAAATTCAGAGGGTGAAAAGTTCTTTACTTTCGCCCAATTTAATTTCTCTAAAATTAAGGGGCGAAAAGTACTTTACTCCCGCAAGTCAAATTTCTCTTAAATGAAGGGGAGCTGTTTACTTTTCTCCCGCTAATTCAGAGGGCGAAAAGTTCTTTACTCTCGCCAAATTTCATTTCTCTAACAATAAGCGGGCGTAAAGTAATTACTCCTGCAAGTCAAATTACTCTTAAATGAAGGGAGAGCTGTGTACTTTTCTCCCGCAAATTCAGAAGGCGAAAAGTTCTTTACTCCCGCCAAATTTAATTTCTTTAAAAATAAGTGGGCGTAAAGTACTTTTATTCCGTAAATTAAAGTTTTCTTAAATTTAGCAAGGAGAAAAAATTTTTTTCTCGTAAATAAGAGGGCGAAAAGTTCTTTATTCCCGCCAAATTTAATTTCTCTAACAATAAAAGGGCGAAAAGTACTTTTCTCCCGCAAATTGAATTTCTCCTAGATTAAGCGAAAGGTATGTATTTTTCTCTCGTAAATTCAGAGGGCGAAAAGTTCTTTACTCCCGCCAAATTTAATTTCTCTAAAAATAAGTGGGCGAAAAGTACTTTACCCCCGCAAGTCAAATTACTCTTAAATAAAGGGGAAGCTGTGTACTTTTCTCCCGCAAATTCAGAGGGCGAAAAGTTCTTTATTCCCGCCAAATCTAATTTCTCTAAAAATAAGAGGGCGAAAAGTACTTTACTCCCGCAAGTCAAATTTCTCTTAAATGAAGGGGGAGCTTTTACTTTTCTCCCGCTAATTCAGAGGGCGAAAAGTTCTTTATTCCCGCCAAATCTAATTTCTCTAAAAATAAGAGGGCGGAAAGTACTTTACTCCCGCAAGGCAAATAACTCTGAAATGAAAAGGAGCTGTGTACTTTTCTCCCGCAAATTCAGTGGGCAAAAAGTTCTTCACTCCCGTTAAATTCAATTTCTATAAAAATAGGCGAGGCGTAAAGTACTTTTATTCCGTTAATTAAATTTTTCTTCTATTAAGCGAGAAAAAAAATTTTTTTTCTCGTAAATAAGAGGGCAAAAAGTTCTTTACTCCCGCCACATTTAATTTTTCTAAAAATAAAAGGGCGAAAAGTACTTTTCTCCCGCAAATTGAATTTCTCCTAGATTAAGCGAGAGGAATGTATTTTTCTCTCGTAAATTCAGAGGGCAAAAAGTTCTTTATTCCCGCCAAATCTAATTTCTCTAAAAATAAGTGGGCGAAAAGTACTTTACTCCCGCAAGTCAAATTACTCTTAAATAAAGGGGAAGCTGTGTACTTTTCTCCCGCAAATTCAGAGGGCGAAAAGTTCTTTATTCCCGCCAAATCTAATTTCTCTAAAAATAAGAGGGCGAAAAGTACTTTACTCATGCAAGTCAAATTACTCTAGAATGAAGGGGGAGCTGTGTACTTTTCACCCGCAAATTCAGAGGGCAAAAAGTTCTTTACTCCCGCTACATTTAATTTTTTAAAAATAAGCGGGCAAAAAGTACGTTACTCCCGCAAGTCAAATTACTCTGAAATGAAGGGGGAGCTGTGTACTTTTCATTTTTTGAATTTCATTTCTCTAAAAATAAGAGGGCGTAAAGTACTTACTCCCGCAAGTCAAATTAGTCTTAAATAAAGGGGGAGCTGTGTACTTTTCTCCGTGTCGCAAATTCAGAGGGCGAAAAGTTCTTTACTCCCGCCAAATTTAATTTCTTCGAAAATAAGCGGGCGAAAAGTACTTTTATTACGTGAATTAAATTTTTCTTGAATTAAGCGGGAAAAAAAAATTTTTTTTTCGTAAATAAGAGGGCGAAAAGTTCTTTATTCCCGCCAAATTTAATTTCTCTAACAATAAGAGGGCGAAAAGTACTTTTCCCCCGCAAATTGAATTTCTCCTAGATTAAGCGGGAGGAAAGTATTTTTCTTTCGTAAATTCAGAGGGTGAAAAGTTCTTTACTCCCGCCAAATTTCTTTAAAAATAAGCGGGCGTAAAGTACTTTTATTTCGTGAATCAAATTTTTCTTAAATTTAGCAAAAGAAAAAATTTTTTCTCTCGTAAATAAGAGGGCGAAAAGTTCTTTATTCCCGCCAAATTTGGTTTTTCTGAAAATAAGAGGGCGAAAAGTACTTTACTCCCGCAAGTCAAATTACTCTGGAATGAAGGCGGAGCTGTGTACTTTTCTCCTGCAAATTCAGAGGGCAAAAAGATCTTTACTCTCGCTACATTTAATTTTTTTAAAATAAACGGGCAAAAAGTACGTTACTCCCGCAAGTCAAATTACTCTGAAATGAAGGAAGAGCTGTGTACTTTTCTCCCGCAAATTTAGTGGGCGAAAAGTTCTTTACTCCCGCCTAATTTAATTTCTCTAAAAATAAGAGCGCGAAAAGTACTTTACTCCCTCAAGTCAAATTACTCTGAAATGAAGAGGGAGCTGTGTACTTTTCTCCCGCAAATTCAGAGGGCAGAAAGTTCTTCACTCCCGCCACATTTAATTTTTATAAAAATCAACGGGCGAAAAGTAGGTTACTGCCGCAAGTCAAATTACTCTTAAGTAAAGGGGAAGCTGTGTACTTTTCTCTCGTAAATTCAGAGAGCGAAAAGTTTTTACTCCCGCTAAATTTAATTTCTTTAAAAATAAGCGAGCGTAAAGTACTTTTATTCCGTAAATTAAATTTTTCTTAAATTTAGCAAAAAGAAAAAATTTTTTTCTCGTAAATAAGAGGGCGAAAAGTTCTGTATTCCCGCCAAATTTAATTTCTCTAAAAATAAGAGGGCGAAAAATACTTTACTCACGCAAGTCAAAGTACTCTGGAATGAAGGGGAAGCTGTGTACTTTTCTCCTGCAAATTCAGAGGGCAAAAAGTTCTTTACTCCCCCTACATTTAATTTTTTAAAAATAAGCGGGAAAAAAGTACGTTACTCCCGCAAGTCAAATTACTCTGAAATGAAGGGGGAGCTGTGTACTTTTCTCCCGCAAATTCAGAGGGCGAAAAGTTCTTCACTCCCGCTAAATTTTATTTCTCTAAAAATAATCGGGCGTAAAGTAATTACTCCCGGAAGTCAAATTACTCTGAAATGAAGGGGGAGCTGTGTACTTTTCTCCTGCAAATTCAGAGGGCGAAAAGTTCTTCACTCCTGCCAAATTTCATTTCTCTAAAAATAAGCGGGCGTAAAGTAATTACTCCCGCAATTCAAATTACTCTGAAATGAAGGGGGAGCTCTGTACTTATCTCCCGCAAATTCAGAGGGCGAAAAGGTCTTTACTCTCGCCAAATTTAATTTTTCTAAAAATTAGCGGGCGAAAAGTACTTACTACTAGATTATGATAATGCCAGAAATAAAGCTGCTGCCAAACCTCATACCGAGTATGCAGCATTTGTTAAAAAAATGGCTGAATGCATAATAGGTAACGAAGTTTTAAAAAATTCGAGCCTTTATGGAAATCCTTGCAATAGAACTAAAAATCGAAAACCATATACGCCGCCTAAACCAGCTTTAGATCCTTCTAAATTGCAAGCTGTATTTGGTAAGTGATTATTGATTTGATGTAGTAGAGAAATAAATATAGGTTTTTTTCATTCATTTTTTCGATATTGATAAGCGACATTTTCTTATAGTTTTTTTTGTTTACTTATTTGATTTTTTTGTGGAATATAATATCTTCATATAATACATTTATAATATTGATAAATAAGAAATCCATACACACTTAAGTTGTTTTAATTTTTACAAATGATTTAACACTTGAAATTGTCTAAAAATTAAGAAGAAAATATGTATCTTTATCAGAAATATAAAAATTTTCATGATAATATTTATAGTATTCAAAAATGTAGAAAAATTTACCAGAAAAGGCCCAGGCCTCTGGATCATGGATTTCTTTCAATTATCGGAATAAATTTTGAGGTGTCATATCGAGAAAACCAGAATTTTAGACTCTAACGCTCAATATTTCAGTTAGTTATAAACAATTAAAGAAAATCGCTGAAAAAGTTACTGCATTTTCAAACGCTTATAGTTCTTCAGCGTTAACAGCTAGGAATTTAAAACTTATTTTAAATTAAAGCCAAGCTCAAATCATTTCAAAATAGTAGATATAAGAAAATCCCTAGAACCTTTATATTTGTTGTAACACTATCAACACTCCTTTTAATTATTATCAATTCTGATTTTTAGCTTTTTTCTATACAATGATGTACACTACAAAAACAAATTATATTTGCAATAACATTATTCCTATTAATTCCTACTGAATTAAGATAAATTTCAATATAAAATCATCGAATAACGTTGAATTTGCAGTGCAATTTTCGTAAATGAGCGTATTCTTTATGTTATGACTTCGTTAGCGTTAAATGGAACCATTTGAAAATTTTTTCATTATGGTTTTTATGTAAACGAAAATATTTTCTAAACTTAGGACGATGTGCTACGTATAGAAAAAATATAGTGACTCTTGAAATAAGTGTAACTCGTTTTTTCATTGTTTTCAATTTTTAATGTTTTTAACTGCACAAGTTTTAGCAAATCGAATATCTTATTCTTTGTGGTTGAAATTTCTACTAAGCTCAAAAATAAAAAAATCTAGTTTTATTAGATATTTATGCAACTAAAAATAACACCGTTATGACTATACTTATTCCGAATAATATCTGTGTGACTGAATATAAAAATTATCATTTTTGAAAGACACAGCTTTGAATTAAATTAAAAATTATAAAATATTATGTGATTGGTTTATGACAGCATAAAAAATAACATGTAAATTCACTAACTTCATTTATTAATTTGAATTCGAATGAAATGCTATTTTTATAATCATGACTTTTTTCCTTTATTTATTCACTCAATGATAGTTTTCGCTTATGACTATTTCATTGAAATTTGGCGTTTCATAAAAATGAATTACGTAAGGTAATTTCACTTATTAGGACAAAATAAAGGTAAAAATGAGTTGTAAATAAGAGTCTTAAATTTTTTTTATCAAGAACAAATTTAAAGATTTTGTGACTTTACTCGTAAAAATATTATTTTTTCCAAAGTTATAAAGTAATGAAAATCAGTCTAGAAATTCCTTTTATAACATTAACTTAAATCAGACTTAGTTTTGAAATAGTTCTCTACAGTATTCGCTAGATTTCTTCACTTTTCAACAGTTATTTTTAGAATATAATTGTTCTCTACAGTTTTCTCCAGATTTCTTCACTTTTTATCAGTTATTTTCAAAATATAACTATTCTTTACAGTTTTCTCTAGATTTCTTCCTTCTTATCAGTTATTTTCAGAATAAAACTGTTGTATTTAGCTTATTCCAGTTTTCTTCATTTTTTGTAACTGCTTTATTATTTGAATAAAAATGTTAAAAAATAAGTATTACTGTTGATAATTGCAGATAACTGTTTAACCTTCTGACAGCCGGGATGACGCCATATGGCGTCATTCCATGATTGGCTCACATATACTATTACTTAAGAAACATTTATATGGAAAATTTCGAGAAAGTTACACTTTTTCAGTGGGAAAAATTCCGGCTGTCAGAAAGTTAAAACTGTAAAGCAATGATAAAAACTGATAAAAACTGAAGGTATCTGAAGATAACTGTTGTTTTTGTCTCAATTCATACATTTTTCAACAGTTAATTTTCATTTTCTGGTATTTTCGGATATTAACTGTTATCTTTTCATTTATTTTTTTCGCTAGGGTATCTGTTTACCTTTACGAATCGATAGATTTTTATATAAATATTATGAAATATCAAATATTCTTATTACTTTCAGGTATATTTGAATTTTATCTAAGGAAAGAAAAAAATTTAGATCCCGTAGCAATTGCTGCTGAAATGAAGCACGTGGGTCAATACATTAATTCAAAAATGTGGGATCTAAGTAGACCTCCCCGAAAAAGTAATAAAGAAAATAATAAAAATACAAAAAATGATAAGCCTGTTACATCTGCTAATAATATAGAAAAAAGTTTAAAAAAAGATTCCGATGAAGTTGAAAGTAATGAGAGTGAGGCTACGGATAATGAGGGCTTTGAAAATGAGGGTTCTGAGAATGAAGGTTCTAATAATGATCTTTCAGATACTGACAATTTAAGTTCTGATGAGGAAGAAGAAGATTCATCCGAAACAATTGAAAATCAAGAAAATAAAAATTGTAAAGATCATGAAGTAAATGGAGATGATGTATAATATTTTCTTAGTTATTATTAAAATAAAAATTAATAATCATAACAAATATATAAATTATTTATTAGTTTTAAGTTTCTTAATTTTTACGTAAGATAACGACACTAAAATGCAACCAGAAACCAATGTTCAAATAAAAATAAATAATATTGTACAGCACGGTGATTCAGTCGACTAGGGTACAGGATTCGTTAACTCTTTGTCGAGAGTTGGATCCCCGGTCTGGTCACTTTTTCATTGATTCTGATCATTTTTCTATCATAAGTAATGTAAAGGTGATAAACTCGTGCATTAAAAATATATTATAAAACAGATAGTACTCTCTAAACATAATCCAGCGGAATTCCAATAAAGTCCAGTGAAATTTCCACTGAATAGGTGAGTGAAAATTGCTTCACTGGAGTTGAATGAAATTTTGCTGAATAAAATAGTGGAATATTCACTATTTGGATTTCAATGAAATGTCACTGTATTATAGTGAAAAAGTTACTGAAATACATTGAAAATATCATCGAATTTCGATGAAATTGTCATTAAAACTGGAACTCACTCTCTCTCTCTCTCTCTCTCTCTCTCTCTCTCTCTCTCTCTCTCTCTCTCTCTCTCTCTCTCTTTCTCTCTCTCTCTCCTCTCTTTCTGTCTCTCTCTCTCTCTCAAATTTTAACCCTCACTTTTTTAATCAGTGAAATTTTTACTGAATTATCAGTGAAATAAACTGACACTGCAAGTCCAGTTTCAATCATATTTCAGTGGAGAAGGCACTGAAAGTTTAGTAAATATTTTACTGATTTATCAGTGAAATAATTTCCGCTGAATCGAATAGAGAAATTTTCATTGGACTATATTTAGAGAGTAATAAAAAAAAATATATTCAAATTAAATATTTTTTAATATGAAATCGCAAAATTTTGTTTTAAAAAAAAATTTTAATTCATTTTTACATTAACTTTAAAGCTAAAGTCTTTCTTTACAATAATCATGAAATCAACATTTATATTACCTCCATAATTCAACTTAATTTTCACAAGTTTACAATACATTATAACAAACAATAATCCTTTATTCTGAGAGATTTCTATGTATTATTGAATCACACAAATAAAATTGTATTTTTTCAATTAAATCAATTCAATTATATACTGTACATTATTACATTATCTATTTATTTTCAATCATTCTACATTAAAGCTCTGAAAAAAATATATTTCAGGTAAGTTCATGTACAAATGTTTTCTATTAAAAGTAAAAGTAATAATAGTTTAAAATTTAAACTAATGAAAGTATTGAAATCAATAGTTGTTTATTATGACATCATATCGTCCCACTGCATAAAAAGATTTTTAAACTTTAAGATGTATAATTTATATAATTACTGACATTGCAGTTTCCCCGAACTTTTAATCTTTATTCAAAATTTTCCAAAATATTTCTATATTATGCTTTTTATTAATTAAAATAAAATGCTTAAATATAGAGATATTTCTAAAACTTTTGGATAAACAATAAAAAATTTAGAAAACTGTAATGCCGGTATTTTACATTCCTTTAAACTACATAATAGTCTTTTATTCTTAAACCTAAAAAAATAATACTTAAAAAAAAGAATGATAATAATAATAAATAGAATACTTCACTTGATGCAATTTTATGAATTTTTCATTCTATTATAAGTTCTATTTTAGCAATCTCGGTTTTTTAATAGCAAATTTTTAAAATACTGATAAAACAAACATTTACCAATATTTATCAGTCATCACTATATAAAACCTGATTGAACTAATGATAGAATAATTTTAAAATATAATATTTTTCAGAATGTTCTCTCATAGGAACCCATAATAATATTCAATATTTATAAACTTTTTCTGATAAATTTTGGTTTAATCATTGAAATTTTGTCGGAAAATACCTGATAAGTACTATATTGTTTTTATCAGTCATTACAAAATAAAGTTCGATTAACTTGATTGAATATAAAATCCGATTAAATCACTTATAAAATAATTATTGATGAATTAGTTTTAAAATATATTTTATAGATTATTTTCAAATAGGATCCCATAATAACATTCAACATTTCTAAAATTTTGGTAAATATTGGTTTAATCATTCATATTTTTCCGTGAAATACCTGATAAGTACCAGTAAAAAACATAATTGAATACTTTATAGATCATTTCCACATAAAATCTGTTTAAATTTCTTATAAATTATATAAGATTTTCTGATTTGAAACTATAAGAATAATTTGAATTTCTTTATTTGCAAAAGCCTTATAGTAACTGATAAAACAATATAAATAATTTTCATGATAAATTTTATAAAAATTTATATATATTTTCTGATAAATCTTATAAAAATTTAAATATATTTTCTGATAAATTTATTATTAATGATTTGACGCTATATTTTATAGAGTATTTTCAAATATAATCCCATAAAAATATTCAAAATTTCTAAAATTTTTATGGTAAATTTTGGTTTTATCATTCATATTTTTCCGTGAAATATCCGGTAAGTACCGGTAAAAACATAATTGAATACTTTAGTTATCGATCATTTCCACATAGAATCTAATTAAATTTCTTATAAATTATATAAGATTCTCTGATTTAAAACTATAAGAATAATTTTAATTTCTTTATTTGCAAAAGCCTTATAGTAATTGATAAAAAAGTATAAATAATTTTCATGATAAATTTTATACAAATTTTGAAAATTAATTATTCCGATAGATTTATTATTAATAGTTTCACATTCAACTAGAACACCTAATAAATATTGATAAAGAATTTGTACCAATATTATTTTTTATCGGACAATTGAAAATAGATTTCGATTGAGTTAATTAATATTATATTATGAAAATTTGATAGTAACTTATAAGATATTTTGGTTTTTACAATTCATATGAACGATCCGATAAAATCCTGTAAATTATATTGTCAACCTTGTAAATTCTTATGAAAGATTTTTAATTTTTTATCTTATGTATATCTTTACCGGCATTTATAAGATTCAATAATCGCAATTTAATAAAATCTTATAGGTGTTTACAGAATTATTATAAAAAACTACTTATACATTCTTATAGATTTCTATGTCCAATAGAACTTTATAGAGATTAACTGGTGCAAATACACAATATCACGCCTATAGATTTTTCTTGTGTATCGGGTTTTATCTAAACTTTGCAATTGGGAAAGTATTCTTTCGCCAAATCATTTTAAGATTCTTACAAAAAAATTTTATGTAATTATAATGCAATGTTTTAGTAAAGTCAGACGAAATCTTACATGAATCAATTTCGAAATCTTTTTGAAATATTTTATGAAATAATTTGTGATGAGAATAAAAGTTATCACATGAACCCTTACTGAAAGGACTTTGGAAAGACTTCTTGAAAGGGAACAAGAAACAACACAGAAATCTTCTGACGATTCCAAATATAAATAAAGAAACATTTCCGGGATTATATCGACGCCCCGTACGAAAAAAAGCACGGTTCACAGGGTTTGACGAAAACTAGCACCATTCGCAGTATCAAACGAAGACTAACACCACTCATTGCATTAGACGAAAACTAGCACGACTCACTTAATTAAGACGAAAACTAGCACTATTCGCTGAACTCCGACGAAAAGAAGCACGGTTCGACGAGTTTTAACGAAAACTAGCATAGTTCATGGAGCTCCGACGAAAAAAAGCACGGTTCGCTAAGTTCCAACGAAAAGTAGCACGACTCATGGAGCTTCAACGAAAAAAGCACGACACATTAGACTCGGACGAAAAGTAACACGATTCGCGAAACACTAACGAATACTAGCACAACTTGATATGCAATATTACAATTTGTACCTTATTAAAAACTTGATTATTTTAATATCTTAACAAATAGTTAATTAATAAAATATAATGAAAAGGTGTTTATTAGTTATTTTTCTTATGAATTGTTTCAATATTTTCAATATGTTTTAATGAAATTATTTGCTCAGTGGTTTTCGATTCGTCTGATTACTCCCATGACAATTTTACCATTATTTTTTTAACAAAAAGTTATTTATTTAAATGAATAAATGCGCGATTGTAAGAGTTGAACATTCATTTTCTATTACTCCGTTCAAAGAATCTTGGCATCACATTTTTCACAAATAAAGAACAAGAGTTTCAAATTTATCTGGCATACAAATCTTAAACTCAATTACTGTAGGTGTAAGATTTAAACTTAGTTATTGAAATCAAAACCACTTTTTAGCATAAATCATGAAGTATATGATATTATATTTTATAAAATTAATTTTAGTTTGATTATTCATGGTAATATGTCATACTACACACTGTTTTGCTACGGCGAAAATGGACGGTTTTAATGTTTGTGACTTAATCTTGATAACATGTAATTGAACTTTGCGCTTATATTAAATTCATTTTACATACATGTTAAACCACAGCAATTTCGAAACTCAATTGTTTCATTGTTTTTATATAAATACAATTACTTACCGAAAATTCAATTCCAAATTATTTCCTTTAAGTCTACCCTGTTGAAAAAAACCATATGGTTTTATCATGTGGTCATCATGACCATGTAGTCATTTATGAAAAATTACTTTTGTCTCGCAAATTCAGAGGGTGAAAAGTTCTTTACTTTCGCCCAATTTAATTTCTCTAAAATTAAGGGGGCGAAAAGTACTTTACTCCCGCAAGTCAAATTTCTCTTAAATGAAGGGGGGAGCTGTTTACTTTTCTCCCGCTAATTCAGAGGGCGAAAAGTTCTTTACTCTCGCCAAATTTCATTTCTCTAACAATAAGCGGGCGTAAAGTAATTACTCCCGCAAGTCAAATTACTCTTAAATGAAGGGAGAGCTGTGTACTTTTCTCCCGCAAATTCAGAAGGCGAAAAGTTCTTTACTCCCGCCAAATTTAATTTCTTTAAAAATAAGTGGGCGTAAAGTACTTTTATTCCGTAAATTAAAGTTTTCTTAAATTTAGCAAGGAGAAAAAATTTTTTCTCGTAAATAAGAGGGCGAAAAGTTCTTTATTCCCGCCAAATTTAATTTCTCTAACAATAAAAGGGCGAAAAGTACTTTTCTCCCGCAAATTGAATTTCTCCTAGATTAAGCGAAAGGTATGTATTTTTCTCTCGTAAATTCAGAGGGCGAAAAGTTCTTTACTCCCGCCAAATTTAATTTCTCTAAAAATAAGTGGGCGAAAAGTACTTTACCCCCCAAAGTCAAATTACTCTTAAATAAAGGGGAAGCTGTGTACTTTTCTCCCGCAAATTCAGAGGGCGAAAAGTTCTTTATTCCCGCCAAATCTAATTTCTCTAAAAATAAGAGGGCGAAAAGTACTTTACTCCCGCAAGTCAAATTTCTCTTAAATGAAGGGGGAGCTTTTTACTTTTCTCCCGCTAATTCAGAGGGCGAAAAGTTCTTTATTCCCGCCAAATCTAATTTCTCTAAAAATAAGAGGGCGGAAAGTACTTTACTCCCGCAAGGCAAATAACTCTGAAATGAAAAGGGAGCTGTGTACTTTTCTCCCGCAAATTCAGTGGGCAAAAAGTTCTTCACTCCCGTTAAATTCAATTTCTATAAAAATAGGCGAGGCGTAAAGTACTTTTATTCCGTTAATTAAATTTTTCTTCTATTAAGCGAGAAAAAAATTTTTTTCTCGTAAATAAGAGGGCAAAAAGTTCTTTACTCCCGCCACATTTAATTTTTCTAAAAATAAAAGGGCGAAAAGTACTTTTCTCCCGCAAATTGAATTTCTCCTAGATTAAGCGAGAGGAATGTATTTTTCTCTCGTAAATTCAGAGGGCAAAAAGTTCTTTATTCCCGCCAAATCTAATTTCTCTAAAAATAAGTGGGCGAAAAGTACTTTACTCCCGCAAGTCAAATTACTCTTAAATAAAGGGGAAGCTGTGTACTTTTCTCCCGCAAATTCAGAGGGCGAAAAGTTCTTTATTCCCGCCAAATCTAATTTCTCTAAAAATAAGAGGGCGAAAAGTACTTTACTCATGCAAGTCAAATTACTCTAGAATGAAGGGGAGCTGTGTACTTTTCACCCGCAAATTCAGAGGGCAAAAAGTTCTTTACTCCCGCTACATTTAATTTTTTAAAAATAAGCGGGCAAAAAGTACGTTACTCCCGCAAGTCAAATTACTCTGAAATGAAGGGGGAGCTGTGTACTTTTCATTTTTTGAATTTCATTTCTCTAAAAATAAGAGGGCGTAAAGTACTTACTCCCGCAAGTCAAATTAGTCTTAAATAAAGGGGGAGCTGTGTACTTTTCTCCGTGTCGCAAATTCAGAGGGCGAAAAGTTCTTTACTCCCGCCAAATTTAATTTCTTCGAAAATAAGCGGGCGAAAAGTACTTTTATTACGTGAATTAAATTTTTCTTGAATTAAGCGGGAAAAAAAAATTTTTTTTTCGTAAATAAGAGGGCGAAAAGTTCTTTATTCCCGCCAAATTTAATTTCTCTAACAATAAGAGGGCGAAAAGTACTTTTCCCCCGCAAATTGAATTTCTCCTAGATTAAGCGGGAGGAAAGTATTTTTCTTTCGTAAATTCAGAGGGTGAAAAGTTCTTTACTCCCGCCAAATTTCTTTAAAAATAAGCGGGCGTAAAGTACTTTTATTTCGTGAATCAAATTTTTCTTAAATTTAGCAAAAAGAAAAAATTTTTTTCTCGTAAATAAGAGGGCGAAAAGTTCTTTATTCCCGCCAAATTTGGTTTTTCTGAAAATAAGAGGGCGAAAAGTACTTTACTCCCGCAAGTCAAATTACTCTGGAATGAAGGCGGAGCTGTGTACTTTTCTCCTGCAAATTCAGAGGGCAAAAAGATCTTTACTCTCGCTACATTTAATTTTTTTAAAATAAACGGGCAAAAAGTACGTTACTCCCGCAAGTCAAATTACTCTGAAATGAAGGAAGAGCTGTGTACTTTTCTCCCGCAAATTTAGTGGGCGAAAAGTTCTTTACTCCCGCCTAATTTAATTTCTCTAAAAATAAGAGCGCGAAAAGTACTTTACTCCCTCAAGTCAAATTACTCTGAAATGAAGAGGAGCTGTGTACTTTTCTCCCGCAAATTCAGAGGGCAGAAAGTTCTTCACTCCCGCCACATTTAATTTTTATAAAAATCAACGGGCGAAAAGTAGGTTACTGCCGCAAGTCAAATTACTCTTAAGTAAAGGGGAAGCTGTGTACTTTTCTCTCGTAAATTCAGAGAGCGAAAAGTTTTTACTCCCGCTAAATTTAATTTCTTTAAAAATAAGCGAGCGTAAAGTACTTTTATTCCGTAAATTAAATTTTTCTTAAATTTAGCAAAAGAAAAATTTTTTCTCGTAAATAAGAGGGCGAAAAGTTCTGTATTCCCGCCAAATTTAATTTCTCTAAAAATAAGAGGGCGAAAAATACTTTACTCACGCAAGTCAAAGTACTCTGGAATGAAGGGGAAGCTGTGTACTTTTCTCCTGCAAATTCAGAGGGCAAAAAGTTCTTTACTCCCCCTACATTTAATTTTTTTAAAAATAAGCGGGAAAAAAGTACGTTACTCCCGCAAGTCAAATTACTCTGAAATGAAGGGGAGCTGTGTACTTTTCTCCCGCAAATTCAGAGGGCGAAAAGTTCTTCACTCCCGCTAAATTTTATTTCTCTAAAAATAATCGGGCGTAAAGTAATTACTCCCGGAAGTCAAATTACTCTGAAATGAAGGGGGAGCTGTGTACTTTTCTCCTGCAAATTCAGAGGGCGAAAAGTTCTTCACTCCTGCCAAATTTCATTTCTCTAAAAATAAGCGGGCGTAAAGTAATTACTCCCGCAATTCAAATTACTCTGAAATGAAGGGGGAGCTCTGTACTTATCTCCCGCAAATTCAGAGGGCGAAAAGGTCTTTACTCTCGCCAAATTTAATTTTTCTAAAAATTAGCGGGCGAAAAGTACTTTTCTCTTGCAAATTAAATTTCTCTTAAATTGAGTCAGAGCAAAGTATTTTTCTCCTGCAAATTCAGAGGGCGAAAAGTTCTTTACTTTCGCCAATTTTAATTTCTCTAAAATTAAGGGGGCGAAAAGTACTTTACTCCCGAAAGTCCAATTACTCTTAAATGAAGAGGGAGCTGTGTACTTTTCACTCGCAAATTCAGAGAGCGAAAAGTTCTATACTCACGCCAAATTTAATTTCTTTAAAAATAAGCGGGAGAAAAGTACGCCCCTCTTCATTTAAGAAAAATTTGACTTACGGGAGTAACGTACTTTTCACCCGTTTATTTTTAGAAAAATTAAATGTGGCGGAAGTAAAGAACTTTTTGCCCTCTTATTTACAAGAAAAAAATTTTTTTTTCTCGCTAAATAGAAGAAAAATTTTATTAACGGAATAAAAGTACTTTACGCCCCGCCTATTTTTATAGAAACTGAATTTAACGGGAGTAAAAAACTTTTTGCCCACTGAATTTGCGGGAGAAAAGTACACAGCTCCCTTTTCATTTCAGAGTTATTCGCCTTGCGGGAGTAAAGTACTTTTCGCCCTCTTATTTTTAAAGAAATAAAATTTGGCGGGAATAAAGAACTTCTCGCCCTCTTATTTACGAGAAAAAAATTTTTTCTTCTCGCTAAATTTAAGAAAAATTTCATTTGCGGAATAAAAGTACTTTACGCCCGTTTATTTTTAAAGAAATTAAATTTGGCCGGAGTGAAGAACTTTTCGCCCTCTGAATTTGCGGGAAAAAAGTACACAGCTCCCACTTTATTTAAAAGTAATTTGACTTGCGGGAGTAACGTACTTTTCGCCCGCTTATTTTTAGAAAAATTAAATGTGGCGGGAGTAAAGAACTTTTTGCCCTCTGAATTTGCGGGAGAAAAGTACACAGTTCCCCCTTCATTTCAGAGTAATTTAACTTGCGGGAGTAAAGTACTTTTCGCCTTCTTATTTTTAAAGAAATAAAATTTGGCGGGAATAAAGAACTTTTTGCCCTCTTGTTTACGAGAAGAAAATTTTTTTTTCTCGCTAAATTTAAGAAAAATTTAATTTACGGAATAAAAGTACTTTACGCCCGTATATTTTTAAAGAAATAAAATTTGGCGGGAGTAAAGAACTTTTCGCCCTCTGAATTTGCGGGAAGAAAGTACACAGCTCCCCTTCATTTAAAAGTAATTTGACTTGCGGGAGTAACGTACTTTTCGCCCGTTTATTTCTAGAAAAATTAAATGTGGCGGGAGTAAAGAACGTTTTGCCCTCTGAATTTGCGGGAGAAAAGTACACAGCTCCCCCTCCATTTCAGAGTAATTTGACTTGCAGGAGTAAAGTACTTTTCGCCCTCTTATCTTTAGAAAAATTAAATGACGCGGGAATAAAGAACTTTTCGCCCTCTTATTTACGAGAAGAAAATTTTTTTTCTCGCTAAATTTAAGAAAAATTTAATTTACGGAATAAAAGTACTTTACGCCCGTTTATTTTTAAAGAAATTAAATTTGGCAAGAATGAAGAACTTTTCGCCCTCTGAATTTGCGGGAGAAAAGTACACAGCTCCCCCTCCATTTCAGAGTAATTTGACTTGCAGGAGTAAAGTACTTTTCGCCCTCTTATTATTAGAAAAATTAAATGACGCGGGAATAAAGAACTTTTCGCCCTCTTATTTACTAGAAAAAAATTTTTTTTTCTCGCTTAATGTAGGAAAAATTTAATTAACGGAATAAAAGTACTTTACGCCCGCTTATTTTTAGAGAAATTAAATTTGACGGGAGTAAAGAACTTTTTGCCCTCTGAATTTGCGGGAGAAAAGTCGACAGCTCACCCTCCATTTCAGAGTAATTTGACTTGCAGGAGTAAAGTACTTTTCGCCCTTTTTTTTTTAGGAAAATTAAATGACGCGGGAATATAGAACTTTTCGCCCTTTTATTTACGAGAAGAAAATTTTTTTCTCGCTAAATTTAAGAAATATTTAATTTACGGAATAAAAGTACTTTACGCCCGTTTATTTTTAAAGAAATTAAATTTGGCGGGAGTAAAGAACTTTTTGCCCTCTGAATTTGCGGGAGAAAAGTACACAGCTCCCCCTTCAGAGTAATTCGACTTGCGGGAGTAAAGTACTTTACGCCCGCTTATTTTTAAAGGAATTAAATTTGGCGGGAATAAAGAACTTTTCGCCCTCTGAATTTGCGGGAGAAAAGTACACAGCTCCCCTTCATTTCAGAGTAATTTAACTTACGGGAGTAAAGTACTTTTCGCCTTCTTATTTTTAAAGAAATAAAATTTGGCGGGAATAAAGAACTTTTGCCCTCTTGTTTACGAGAAGAAAATTTTTTTTTCTCGCTAAATTTAAGAAAAATTTAATTTACGGAATAAAAGTACTTTACGCCCGTTTATTTTTAAAGAAATTAAATTTGGCCGGAGTGAAGAACTTTTCGCCCTCTGAATTTGCGGGTGAAAAGTACACAGCTCCCACTTTATTTAAAAGTAATTTGACTTGCGGGGAGTAACGTACTTTTCGCCCGCTTATTTCTAGAAAAATTAAATGTGGCGGGAGTAAAGAACTTTTTGCCCTCTGAATTTGCTGGAGAAAAGTACACAGCTCCCCCTTCATTTCAGAGTAATTTAACTTGCGGGAGTAAAGTACTTTTCGCCTTCTTATTTTTAAAGAAATAGAATTTGGCGGGAATAAAGAACTTTTTGCCCTCTTGTTTACGAGAAGAAAATTTTTTTTTTCTCGCTAAATTTAAGAAAAATTTAATTTACGGAATAAAAGTACTTTACGCCCGTTTATTTTTAAAGAAATAAAATTTGGCGGGAGTGAAGAACTTTTCGCCCTCTGAATTTGCGGGAAGAAAGTACACAGCTCCCCTTCATTTAAAAGTAATTTGACTTGCGGGAGTAACGTACTTTTCGCCCGTTTATTTCTAGAAAAATTAAATGTGGCGGGAGTAAAGAACGTTTTGCCCTCTGAATTTGCGGGAGAAAAGTACACAGCACCCCCTCCATTTCAGAGTAATTTGACTTGCAGGAGTAAAGTACTTTTCGCCCTCTTAATTTTAGAGAAATTAAATTTGGCGAAAGTAAAGAACTTTTCGCCCTCTGAATTTGCGAGGCAAAAGTAATTTTTCATAAATGACCACATGGACATGATGACCACATGGTTAAACCATATGGTTTTTTTCAACAGGGTAAAGCTGTAATACGTTTCATCACATAAAATAAAAAAAATTGTTGTGATATAAAATAATATTATATTTTTTAAACCTTCGTTGTTTTAAAAAATACTTTTTAACAAATAATTCGGTATTTATTAAAAAATATGGATGAATTCATTCGTATCATAGTTATCAATGCGAAAACATTTTATTTAGAAAGAGCTTTTGGACAAAAATTAAAAAACACGTTTAGTTGTAAAATAACAGAAAGCGGAAAAAATATTAAAAGTATTTTATTCCAAGTTCATTTTACTTTTCGAAACGGGTGTGGAAGGTAAAAATCACGTTACACACCAGTTTCAAATAATACTTTATACCACGAGAGCCGAATAATCATATTGAAGTTCTGATTTTGAGGTTAGAGTGGTATAAAAAGAAGTTTTGTAATCTGTGAATTTAATAAGCTATAACTTTGATCTAATCTAGCAAATGACTGTATTTAAAAATTTTTTTTTATGTTTATCTTTTCTTCCGAATCGAACTTATCGAAAAATCTAATAAAATATCATTAATATAAAAACTCACGCAGTCTTGATTTGAGTCAAGACAAATTTTTTATAAAAAATATAAGCCAAACTTGTTTTTTATTTTTAAAAGCAATACATGACCTCAGTTAGGTTTCTAAAAAAAGGTCATTATAAAGTCTGATTAGTACCAAAATTTAGTTTTTAATTTAAAAAAATTCTCAATATTCAGTTTTGAGTTGAGTTGAGGTAAATATAAAAACATAAAATTCTCATCAGAAGTGAGTACTGAGAGAAAAGTACATAAATTTCGTTCAAATTAACAACAAAAAATTCACGAAAATTCTGTGAAAAATATTAATATGTATTCGATACAATAATCAAAGTTATAGCTCATAAAATTCACAGATTACAAACCTTGCTTTTTAATAAATGAACTTGGAATAAAATACTTTTAATATTCTTTCCGCTTTCTGTTATTTTAAAACTACACGTGTTTCTTAATTTTTGTCCAAAAGCTCTTCCTGAAATAAATGTTTTTGCATTGATAATTATGATACGAATGAATCCATCCATATTTTTTAGTAAATACCAAATTATTTGTTAAAAAGAATTTTTTAAAACAACGAAGGTTTAAAAATATTATATTATTTAATATATCACAACAATTTTTTTTATTTTATGTGATGAATCGTATTATAGCTTTAAACTTTTAAGGAAATTATTTGTAATTGAATTTTCGGTAAGCAATTGTATTTATATAAAAACAATGAAACAACTGAGTTTCGAAATTGCTGTGCTTTAACATGTGTATAAAATGAATTTTTTGCACTCCGGCCGGAAAGCGGCAACTTTCTAATCAAACGAATCGAAAACCACTGAGCAAATAATTTAATTAAAACATATTGAAAATATTGAAACAATTCATAAGAAAAATAAAAATAAACCCCTTCTCATTATATTTTATTAATTAACTATTTGTTAAGAGTTAAGATAATCAAGTTTTTAATAAGGTACAAATTGTAATATTGCATATCGAGTTGTGCTAGTATTCGTCAGTGTTTCGCGAATCGTGTTACTTTTCGTCCGAGTCTAACGTGTCGTGCTTTTTTTCGTTGGAGCTCCATGAGTCGTGCTACTTTTCGTTGAAACTTAGCGAACCGTGCTTTTTTTCGTCGGAGCTCCATGAACTGTGCTAGTTTTCGTTGAAACTCAGCGAACCGTGCTTTTTTTCGTTAAATTTTCACCATTCGTGCTAATCTTCGTCAAACCCTGTGAACCGTGCTTTTTTTCGTAAGGGAAACACGAACGGTGCTACTTTTCGTTAAAACTCTTTGAACTGTGCTTATTTTCGTAAAAGCCTGAGTCGTGCTTTTTTTCGTACGGGACGTCGATATAAAGTATTCTTTCACCAAATCATTTCAAGATACTTTCAAAAAACTTTCATGTAATTACTCACGCAATCTTTTAGTAAAGTCGCTCGAAATCTTACATGAAAAAGTATTGAAATCTTTTTGAAATATTTTATGAAATAACTTATGATGAAAATAAAAATTATTACATGAATCTTCACTGAAAGGACTTTGAAAAGACTTCTTGAAAGGGAGCAAGAAACCACACAGAAATTTTCCGACGATTCCGAACTAAATAAAAAATATTTTAGGGATGATATAAATTATTTTTTCACTAAATCATTTCAAGATTCTTTCAAAAAACTTTCATGTAATTACTGATGCAATGTTTTAGTTAAGTTGCACGAAATCTTACATGAAACAGTTTTGAAATCTTTTCGAAATATTTTATGAAATAATTTATGATGAGAATAAAAGTTATCATATGAACTCTTACTGAAAGGACTTTGAAAAGACTTCTTGAAAGGGAACAAGATATAACACAGAAATCTTCTGACGATTTTAAACATAAAATAAGAAACACTTTCGGGATGATATAAAGTATTCTTTCATCAAATCATTTCAAGATACTTTCAAAAAACTTTCATGTAATTACTCATGCAATCTTTTAGTAAAGTCGCTCGAAATCTTACATGAAAAAGTATTGAAATCTTTTTGAAATATTTTATGAAATAACTTATGATGAAAATAAAAATTATTACATGAATCTTCACTGAAAGGACTTTGAAAAGACTTCTTGAAAGGGAGCAAGAAACCACACAGAAATTTTCCGACGATTCCGAACTAAATAAAAAATATTTTAGGGATGATATAAAGTATTTTTTCACTAAATCATTTCAAGATTCTTTCAAAAAACTTTCATGTAATTACTGATGCAATGTTTTAGTTAAGTTGCACGAAATCTTACATGAAACAGTTTTGAAATCTTTTCGAAATATTTTATGAAATAATTTATGATGAGAATAAAAGTTATTACATGAACTCTTACTGAAAGGACTTTGAAAAGACTTCTTGAAAGGGAACAAGAAACAACACAGAAATCTTCTGACGATTTTAAACATAAAATAAGAAACACTTTTGGGATGATATAAAGTATTCTTTCATCAAATCATTTTAAGATACTTTCAAAAAGCATTCATGTAATAATTCATGCAATGTTTTAGTAAAGTCAGACGAAATCTTACATGAATCAATTTCGAAATCTTTTTGAAATATTTTATGAAATAATTTGTGATGAGAATAAAAGTTATCACATGAACCCTTACTGAAAGGACTTTGGAAAGACTTCTTGAAAGGGAACAAGAAACAACACAGAAATCTTCTGGCGATTCTAAACATAAATAAAGAAACATTTCCGGGATTATATAAAGTATTCTTTCACCAAATCATTTCAAGATACTCTCAAAAAACTTTCATGTAATTACTCACGCAATCTTTTAGTAAAGTCGCTCGAAATCTTACATGAAAAAATTTCGAAATCTTTTTGAAATATTTTATGAAATAATTTGTGATGAGAATAAAAGTTATCACATGAACCCTTACTGAAAGGACTTTGGAAAGACTTCTTGAAAGGGAACAAGAAACAACACCGAAATCTTCTGACGATTCCAAACATAAATAAAGAAACATTTCCGGGATTATATAAAGTATTCTTTCACCAACTCATTTCAAGATATTTTCAAAAAACTTTCATGTAATTACTGATGCAATGTTTTAGTTAAGTTGCACGAAATCTTACATGAAACAGTTTTGAAATCTTTTCGAAATATTTTATGAAATAATTTATGATGAGAATAAAAGTTATTACATGAACTCTTACTGAAAGGACTTTGAAAAGACTTCTTGAAAGGGAACAAGAAACAACACAGAAATCTTCTGACGATTTTAAACATAAAATAAGAAACATTTTTGGGATGATATAAAGTATTCTTTCATCAAATCATTTTAAGATACTTTCAAAAAGCATTCATGTAATAATTCATGCAATGTTTTAGTAAAGTCAGACGAAATCTTACATGAATCAATTTCGAAATCTTTTTGAAATATTTTATGAAATAATTTGTGATGAGAATAAAAGTTATCACATGAACCCTTACTGAAAGGACTTTGGAAAGACTTCTTGAAAGGGAACAAGAAACAACACAGAAATCTTCTGACGATTCCAAACATAAATAAAGAAACATTTCCGGGATGATATAAAGTATTCTTTCACCAAATCATTTCAAGATACTTTCAAAAAACTTTCATGTATTTACTCACGCAATCTTTTAGTAAAGTCGCTCGAAATCTTACATGAAAAAATTTCGAAATCTTTTTGAAATATTTTATGAAATAATTTGTGATGAGAATAAAAATTATTACATGAATCTTCACTGAAAGGACTTTGAAAAGACTTCTTGAAAGGGAGCAAGAAACCACACAGAAATTTTCCGACGATTCCGAACTAAATAAAAAATATTTTAGGGATGATATAAAGTATTTTTTCACTAAATCATTTCAAGATTCTTTCAAAAAACTTTCATGTAATTACTCATGCAATGTTTTAATTAAGTTGCACGAAATCTTACATGAAACAGTTTTGAAATCTTTTCGAAATATTTTATGAAATAATTTATGATGAGAATAAAAGTTATTACATGAACTCTTACTGAAAGGACTTTGAAAAGACTTCTTGAAAGGGAACAAGAAACAACACAGAAATCTTCTGACGATTTTAAACATAAAATAAGAAACACTTTTGGGATGATATAAAGTATTCTTTCATCAAATCATTTTAAGATACTTTCAAAAAGCATTCATGTAATAATTCATGCAATGTTTTAGTAAAGTCAGACGAAATCTTACATGAATCAATTTCGAAATCTTTTTGAAATATTTTATGAAATAATTTGTGATGAGAATAAAAGTTATCACATGAACCCTTACTGAAAGGACTTTGGAAAGACTTCTTGAAAGGGAACAAGAAACAACACAGAAATCTTCTGGCGATTCTAAACATAAATAAAGAAACATTTCCGGGATTATATAAAGTATTCTTTCACCAAATCATTTCAAGATACTCTCAAAAAACTTTCATGTAATTACTCACGCAATCTTTTAGTAAAGTCGCTCGAAATCTTACATGAAAAAATTTCGAAATCTTTTTGAAATATTTTATGAAATAATTTGTGATGAGAATAAAAGTTATCACATGAACCCTTACTGAAAGGACTTTGGAAAGACTTCTTGAAAGGGAACAAGAAACAACACCGAAATCTTCTGACGATTCCAAACATAAATAAAGAAACATTTCCGGGATTATATAAAGTATTCTTTCACCAACTCATTTCAAGATATTTTCAAAAAACTTTGATGTAATTACTGATGCAATGTTTTAGTTAAGTTGCACGAAATCTTACATGAAACAGTTTTGAAATCTTTTCGAAATATTTTATGAAATAATTTATGATGAGAATAAAAGTTATTACATGAACTCTTACTGAAAGGACTTTGAAAAGACTTCTTGAAAGGGAACAAGAAACAACACAGAAATCTTCTGACGATTTTAAACATAAAATAAGAAACATTTTTGGGATGATATAAAGTATTCTTTCATCAAATCATTTTAAGATACTTTCAAAAAGCATTCATGTAATAATTTATGCAATGTTTTAGTAAAGTCAGACGAAATCTTACATGAATCAATTTCGAAATCTTTTTGAAATATTTTATGAAATAATTTGTGATGAGAATAAAAGTTATCACATGAACCCTTACTGAAAGGACTTTGGAAAGACTTCTTGAAAGGGAACAAGAAACAACACAGAAATCTTCTGACGATTCCAAACATAAATAAAGAAACATTTCCGGGATGATATAAAGTATTCTTTCACCAAATCATTTCAAGATACTTTCAAAAAACTTTCATGTATTTACTCACGCAATCTTTTAGTAAAGTCGCTCGAAATCTTACATGAAAAAATTTCGAAATCTTTTTGAAATATTTTATGAAATAATTTGTGATGAGAATAAAAATTATTACATGAATCTTCACTGAAAGGACTTTGAAAAGACTTCTTGAAAGGGAGCAAGAAACCACACAGAAATTTTCCGACGATTCCGAACTAAATAAAAAATATTTTAGGGATGATATAAAGTATTTTTTCACTAAATCATTTCAAGATTCTTTCAAAAAACTTTCATGTAATTACTCATGCAATGTTTTAATTAAGTTGCACGAAATCTTACATGAAACAGTTTTGAAATCTTTTCGAAATATTTTATGAAATAATTTATGATGAGAATAAAAGTTATTACATGAACTCTTACTGAAAGGACTTTGAAAAGACTTCTTGAAAGGGAACAAGAAACAACACAGAAATCTTCTGACGATTTTAAACATAAAATAAGAAACACTTTTGGGATGATATAAAGTATTCTTTCATCAAATCATTTTAAGATACTTTCAAAAAGCATTCATGTAATAATTCATGCAATGTTTTAGTAAAGTCAGACGAAATCTTACATGAATCAATTTCGAAATCTTTTTGAAATATTTTATGAAATAATTTGTGATGAGAATAAAAGTTATCACATGAACCCTTACTGAAAGGACTTTGGAAAGACTTCTTGAAAGGGAACAAGAAACAACACAGAAATCTTCTGACGATTCCAAACATAAATAAAGAAACATTTCCGGGATGATATAAAGTATTCTTTCACCAAATCATTTCAAGATACTTTCAAAAAACTTTCATGTATTTACTCACGCAATCTTTTAGTAAAGTCGCTCGAAATCTTACATGAAAAAATTTCGAAATCTTTTTGAAATATTTTATGAAATAATTTGTGATGAGAATAAAAATTATTACATGAATCTTCACTGAAAGGACTTTGAAAAGACTTCTTGAAAGGGAGCAAGAAACCACACAGAAATTTTCCGACGATTCCGAACTAAATAAAAATATTTTTAGGGATGATATAAAGTATTTTTTCACTAAATCATTTCAAGAATCTTTCAAAAAACTTTCATGTAATTACTCATGCAATGTTTTAATTAAGTTGCACGAAATCTTACATGAAACAGTTTTGAAATCTTTTCGAAATATTTTATGAAATAATTTATGATGAGAATAAAAGTTATAACATGAACTCTTACTGAAAGGACTTTGAAAAGACTTCTTGAAAGGGAACAAGAAACAACACAGAAATCTTCTGACGATTTTAAACATAAAATAAGAAACACTTTTGGGATGATATAAAGTATTCTTTCATCAAATCATTTTAAGATACTTTCAAAAAGCATTCATGTAATAATTCATGCAATGTTTTAGTAAAGTCAGACGAAATCTTACATGAATCAATTTCGAAATCTTTTTGAAATATTTTATGAAATAATTTGTGATGAGAATAAAAGTTATTACATGAACCCTTACTGAAAGGACTTTGGAAAGACTTCTTGAAAGGGAACAAAAAACAACACAGAAATCTTCTGACGATTCCAAACATAAATAAAGAAACATTTCCGGGATTATATAAAGTATTCTTTCACCAAATCATTTCAAGATACTTTCAAAAAACTTTCATGTAATTACTCACGCAATCTTTTAGTAAAGTCGCTCGAAATCTTACATGAAAAAATTTCGAAATCTTTTTGAAATATTTTATGAAATAATTTGTGATGAGAATAAAAATTATTACATGAATCTTCACTGAAAGGACTTTGAAAAGACTTCTTGAAAGGGAGCAAGAAACCACACAGAAATTTTCCGACGATTCCGAACTAAATAAAAAATATTTTAGGGATGATATAAAGTATTTTTTCACTAAATCATTTCAAGATTCTTTCAAAAAACTTTCATGTAATTACTCATGCAATGTTTTAATTAAGTTGCACGAAATCTTACATGAAACAGTTTTGAAATCTTTTCGAAATATTTTATGAAATAATTTATGATGAGAATAAAAGTTATTACATGAACTCTTACTGAAAGGACTTTGAAAAGACTTCTTGAAAGGGAACAAGAAACAACACAGAAATCTTCTGACGATTTTAAACATAAAATAAGAAACACTTTTGGGATGATATAAAGTATTCTTTCATCAAATCATTTTAAGATACTTTCAAAAAGCATTCATGTAATAATTCATGCAATGTTTTAGTAAAGTCAGACGAAATCTTACATGAATCAATTTCGAAATCTTTTTGAAATATTTTATGAAATAATTTGTGATGAGAATAAAAGTTATTACATGAACCCTTACTGAAAGGACTTTGGAAAGACTTCTTGAAAGGGAACAAAAAACAACACAGAAATCTTCTGACGATTCCAAACATAAATAAAGAAACATTTCCGGGATTATATAAAGTATTCTTTCACCAAATCATTTCAAGATACTTTCAAAAACTTTCATGTAATTACTCACGCAATCTTTTAGTAAAGTCGCTCGAAATCTTACATGAAAAAATTTCGAAATCTTTTTGAAATATTTTATGAAATAATTTGTGATGAGAATAAAAGTTATCACATGAACCCTTACTGAAAGGACTTTGGAAAGACTTCTTGAAAGGGAACAAGAAACAACACCGAAATCTTCTGACGATTCCAAACATAAATAAAGAAACATTTCCGGGATTATATAAAGTATTCTTTCACCAAATCATTTCAAGATACTTTCAAAAAACTTTCATGTAATTACTGATGCAATGTTTTAGTTAAGTTGCACGAAATCTTACATGAAACAGTTTTGAAATCTTTTCGAAATATTTTATGAAATAATTTATGATGAGAATAAAAGTTATTACATGAACTCTTACTGAAAGGACTTTGAAAAGACTTCTTGAAAGGGAACAAGAAACAACACAGAAATCTTCTGACGATTTTAAACATAAAATAAGAAACATTTTTGGGATGATGATATAAAGTATTCTTTCATCAAATCATTTTAAGATACTTTCAAAAAGCATTCATGTAATAATTCATGCAATGTTTTAGTAAAGTCAGACGAAATCTTACATGAATCAATTTCGAAATCTTTTTGAAATATTTTATGAAATAATTTGTGATGAGAATAAAAGTTATCACATGAACCCTTACTGAAAGGACTTTGGAAAGACTTCTTGAAAGGGAACAAGAAACAACACAGAAATCTTCTGACGATTCCAAACATAAATAAAGAAACATTTCCGGGATGATATAAAGTATTCTTTCACCAAATCATTTCAAGATACTTTCAAAAAACTTTCATGTATTTACTCACGCAATCTTTTAGTAAAGTCGCTCAAAATCTTACATGAAAAAATTTCGAAATCTTTTTGAAATATTTTATGAAATAATTTGTGATGAGAATAAAAATTATTACATGAATCTTCACTGAAAGGACTTTGAAAAGACTTCTTGAAAGGAGCAAGAAACCACACAGAAATTTTCCGACGATTCCGAACTAAATAAAAAATATTTTAGGGATGATATAAAGTATTTTTTCACTAAATCATTTCAAGATTCTTTCAAAAAACTTTCATGTAATTACTCATGCAATGTTTTAATTAAGTTGCACGAAATCTTACATGAAACAGTTTTGAAATCTTTTCGAAATATTTTATGAAATAATTTATGATGAGAATAAAAGTTATTACATGAACTCTTACTGAAAGGACTTTGAAAAGACTTCTTGAAAGGGAACAAGAAACAACACAGAAATCTTCTGACGATTTTAAACATAAAATAAGAAACACTTTTGGGATGATATAAAGTATTCTTTCATCAAATCATTTTAAGATACTTTCAAAAAGCATTCATGTAATAATTCATGCAATGTTTTAGTAAAGTCAGACGAAATCTTACATGAATCAATTTCGAAATCTTTTTGAAATATTTTATGAAATAATTTGTGATGAGAATAAAAGTTATTACATGAACCCTTACTGAAAGGACTTTGGAAAGACTTCTTGAAAGGGAACAAAAAACAACACAGAAATCTTCTGACGATTCCAAACATAAATAAAGAAACATTTCCGGGATTATATAAAGTATTCTTTCACCAAATCATTTCAAGATACTTTCAAAAAACTTTCATGTAATTACTCACGCAATCTTTTAGTAAAGTCGCTCGAAATCTTACATGAAAAAATTTCGAAATCTTTTTGAAATATTTTATGAAATAATTCGTGATGGGAATAAAAGTTATCACATGAACCCTTACTGAAAGGACTTTGGAAAGACTTCTTGAAAGGGAACAAGAAACAACACCGAAATCTTCTGACGATTCCAAACATAAATAAAGAAACATTTCCGGGATTATATAAAGTATTCTTTCACCAAATCATTTCAAGATACTTTCAAAAAACTTTCATGTAATTACTGATGCAATGTTTTAGTTAAGTTGCACGAAATCTTACATGAAACAGTTTTGAAATCTTTTCGAAATATTTTATGAAATAATTTATGATGAGAATAAAAGTTATTACATGAACTCTTACTGAAAGGACTTTGAAAAGACTTCTTGAAAGGGAACAAGAAACAACACAGAAATCTTCTGACGATTTTAAACATAAAATAAGAAACATTTTTGGGATGATATAAAGTATTCTTTCATCAAATCATTTTAAGATACTTTCAAAAAGCATTCATGTAATAATTCATGCAATGTTTTAGTAAAGTCAGACGAAATCTTACATGAATCAATTTCGAAATCTTTTTGAAATATTTTATGAAATAATTTGTGATGAGAATAAAAGTTATCACATGAACCCTTACTGAAAGGACTTTGGAAAGACTTCTTGAAAGGGAACAAGAAACAACACAGAAATCTTCTGACGATTCCAAACATAAATAAAGAAACATTTCCGGGATGATATAAAGTATTCTTTCACCAAATCATTTCAAGATACTTTCAAAAAACTTTCATGTATTTACTCACGCAATCTTTTAGTAAAGTCGCTCGAAATCTTACATGAAAAAATTTCGAAATCTTTTTGAAATATTTTATGAAATAATTTGTGATGAGAATAAAAATTATTACATGAATCTTCACTGAAAGGACTTTGAAAAGACTTCTTGAAAGGGAGCAAGAAACCACACAGAAATTTTCCGACGATTCCGAACTAAATAAAAAATATTTTAGGGATGATATAAAGTATTTTTTCACTAAATCATTTCAAGATTCTTTCAAAAAACTTTCATGTAATTACTCATGCAATGTTTTAATTAAGTTGCACGAAATCTTACATGAAACAGTTTTGAAATCTTTCCGAAATATTTTATGAAATAATTTATGATGAGAATAAAAGTTATTACATGAACTCTTACTGAAAGGACTTTGAAAAGACTTCTTGAAAGGGAACAAGAAACAACACAGAAATCTTCTGACGATTTTAAACATAAAATAAGAAACACTTTTGGGATGATATAAAGTATTCTTTCATCAAATCATTTTAAGATACTTTCAAAAAGCATTCATGTAATAATTCATGCAATGTTTTAGTAAAGTCAGACGAAATCTTACATGAATCAATTTCGAAATCTTTTTGAAATATTTTATGAAATAATTTGTGATGAGAATAAAAGTTATTACATGAACCCTTACTGAAAGGACTTTGGAAAGACTTCTTGAAAGGGAACAAAAAACAACACAGAAATCTTCTGACGATTCCAAACATAAATAAAGAAACATTTCCGGGATTATATAAAG
Organism: Anastatus disparis; assembly: GCA_017163975.1. Taxonomy (NCBI): domain Eukaryota; kingdom Metazoa; phylum Arthropoda; class Insecta; order Hymenoptera; family Eupelmidae; genus Anastatus; species Anastatus disparis. Next base: position 5,962,195 of record JAFFSR010000274.1, on the reverse strand, counting down.
TATTCTTTCACCAAATCATTTCAAGATACTTTCAAAAAACTTTCATGTAATTACTCACGCAATCTTTTAGTAAAGTCGCTCGAAATCTTACATGAAAAAATTTCGAAATCTTTTTGAAATATTTTATGAAATAATTTGTGATGAGAATAAAAGTTATCACATGAACCCTTACTGAAAGGACTTTGGAAAGACTTCTTGAAAGGGAACAAGAAACAACACCGAAATCTTCTGACGATTCCAAACATAAATAAAGAAACATTTCCGGGATTATATAAAGTATTCTTTCACCAAATCATTTCAAGATACTTTCAAAAAACTTTCATGTAATTACTGATGCAATGTTTTAGTTAAGTTGCACGAAATCTTACATGAAACAGTTTTGAAATCTTTTCGAAATATTTTATGAAATAATTTATGATGAGAATAAAAGTTATTACATGAACTCTTACTGAAAGGACTTTGAAAAGACTTCTTGAAAGGGAACAAGAAACAACACAGAAATCTTCTGACGATTTTAAACATAAAATAAGAAACATTTTTGGGATGATATAAAGTATTCTTTCATCAAATCATTTTAAGATACTTTCAAAAAGCATTCATGTAATAATTCATGCAATGTTTTAGTAAAGTCAGACGAAATCTTACATGAATCAATTTCGAAATCTTTTTGAAATATTTTATGAAATAATTTGTGATGAGAATAAAAGTTATCACATGAACCCTTACTGAAAGGACTTTGGAAAGACTTCTTGAAAGGGAACAAGAAACAACACAGAAATCTTCTGACGATTCCAAATATAAATAAAGAAACATTTCCGGGATTATATAAAGTATTCTTCCACCAAATCATTTCAAGATACTTTCAAAAAACTTTCATGTAATTACTCACGCAATCTTTTAGTAAAGTCGCTCGAAATCTTACATGAAAAAATTTCGAAATCTTTTTGAAATATTTTATGAAATAATTTGTGATGAGAATAAAAATTATTACATGAATCTTCACTGAAAGGACTTTGAAAAGACTTCTTGAAAGGGAGCAAGAAACCACACCGAAATTTTCCGACGATTCCGAACTAAATAAAAAATATTTTAGGGATGATATAAAGTATTTTTTCACTAAATCATTTCAAGATTCTTTCAAAAAACTTTCATGTAATTACTCATGCAATTTTTTAATTAAGTTGCACGAAATCTTACATGAAACAGTTTTGAAATATTTTCGAAATATTTTATGAAATAATTTATGATGAGAATAAAAGTTATTACATGAACTCTTACTGAAAGGACTTTGAAAAGACTTCTTGAAAGGGAACAAGAAGCAACACAGAAATCTTCTGACGATTTTAAACATAAAATAAGAAACATTTTTGGGATGATATAAAGTATTCTTTCACCAAATCATTTTAAGATACTTTCAAAAAGCATTCATGTAATAATTCATGCAATGTTTTAGTAAAGTCAGACGAAATCTTACATGAATCAATTTCGAAATCTTTTTGGAATATTTCATGAAATAATTTATGATGAGAATAAAAGTTATTACACGAATCCTTACGGAAAGGACTTTGAAAAGACTTCTTGAAAAGGAACAAGAAACAACACAGGAATCTTACGACAATTCCAATCATAGAATTATTTAAAAAGATTTTGTGTATTATCTAAAGTATTGTTTTACAAAATTATTTTAAGGTTCTTTTGGAAAGCTTTCATGCAATATTTCATAAAAACTTCTGGTAATAAAAATAAAATTATTTGTTTAAAATTAAAATTATAATATTAAAACTAAAAATTTAAATCTTGAACTCAGAGACAGAACGATTTACTCATCTAATCCCACAGCATGAATAAATCTGGAAATAATATTAAGAAATATTTTAAAAAATAATGAAATATTACATGGATCCATGCTGAAAAGACTTTGAAAGGGCTTTTTGAAAGGAAACGTGAAACATAACAGAATCATTTCAAAATATTTTCAGGATTAGTTTATAATTTATCCGCTTGATGGCGGTCGTTGAATTTTATGTTCTTTACTTTTCTCTTAGCGCTTACTCTCTTACTCTCGCAAACGGTAAAAGTGCTTCCCGTTTCATACATAAGGAAAATAAGAATCTAAAATAGCAACTAAATTGTTATGCGTGCGAATGTCTCTGTTATACTAACTGCGTTTTTAATAACTGTGTAACCATTATTTGAAATCCGATAAATAATTATATCATTATATCCATTATATATATACACACGTTTTAATTCTAAATTGTTTCTTAAATAATACATGAAAGAATAAAGTATCTACAGAACCCTTTCAACAGAAGATGTTTGAAAAGATTCATGAATTATTATCAAAAGAATTTATGAATCCTTTCAAAATTTTTCCATTGAAAAGATTCTGTAATAATTTTATGTCCGGGGTATATTCCTTTTAGAAATGATACAATGAAATATTTTATTAATAATTCATATCATTCTTACAGAATCCTTTCAACGGAAGATGCATGAAAAGATTTATGAATTATTACCAAAAGAATTCATAAATCCTTACGGAATTCTTCCATTGAAAGGATTTTATAACATTCTGTGAATTCCTTATAAAAGATTTTATCGTATTATTTTTAAAAGAATAATACCCCGGACATAGAATTATTTCAGAACCCTTACAATGAAAAATTTTTGAAAGATTACTATCCTTACATGTATCCTTCCAGAATCCTTTCAAAATTAATTCATGCTGTATGGGATGTACACTTGGCGGAAAGGATATTTTTCCGTATGTTAACCTCAAATGGAAACATTGCATATTTTACCACAGGCATAAGACAATTCCAACTTACAGAGCAAATTTCGCATCATCGTTACTTATTACTTAATGACATAATTTTATTAAACAAACAATATTACTTTCTTTTTTCATGATCCGAATCATAATTTTATTAAGTAAAATTTTTATTTCTTAGTTCAATAATCATATAGAATCTAATATTGTGAATTTAAATTATATAAACAATAAAATTTAAGTTGTCATCATTTGAATTCCGCATGAATAACCTATAAGAAAAAACAAAATAATCATGATGCGAAACTCAATGCATGATTCGAAGTTTTCTTACATCTGTGGTAAAATATGCAGCGCTGCCATTTGAGGTACACATTCGGAAAAATATCCTTTCCACCAAGTATACGTACAGCAGATGAGTGCAGCATAATTGCATCAGAATTGCAAATGTAGATGCGTAGAAACTTATCGAATTTGAAACTAAAAAGTGCAATCAATACAAAAAATAAATTACGTACACTTGGCGGAAAGGATATTTTTCCGAATGTTAACCTCAAATGGCAACATCGCATATTTTACCACAGGCATAAGAAAATTCCAAATTATAGAGCAAATTTCGCATCATCGTTACTCATTATTTAATGACATAATTTTAGTAAACAAATAATATTACTTTCTTTTTTCATGATTCGAATTATTATTTTATTAAATAAAATTTTTATTTCTTAGTTCAATAATCATATAGAATTTAATATTGTGAATTTAAATTATATGAGCAATAAAATTTAAATTTTTATCATTTGAATTTTGCATGAATAACCTATAAGAAAAAACAAAATAATCATGATGCGAAACTCAATGCATAATTAGAAGTTTTCTTATGTCTGTGGTAAAATATGCGGCGCTGCCATTTGAGGTACACATTCGGAAAAATATCCTTTCCGCCAAGTGTACATATGTTAAATTTACGTCAGCGTAAGCAAGTATGTAGACCCTATTGAAAATATCCAGATGGATATCCACGTGGATGATCCTCGTGGATGTCCATATGGATGAACATGGATTCCACGTGGATTCAAATGGAAATTTGCGTGGATAATCCACGCGGATATCCATGGGAATCATCCACGTAGATTTTCTAGATAAAATAACATAGATTTTTTTTTTGCCTTTAATTTGAGTTAGTGCGACGATAAATATCTGCAAACAGACTGCCGGGAGTTTCTTGGGCCTGGAAAAAGATACAGGCGGAAGAAAAACCACGGTTTGTGAGGGGTTACTAGTTCGCGTCTAGCGACCCTCTAAAAATCGCATTCCCCTTACCCACGAATGTCAAGTCATTTGTTGATGAAGGGATACTCTAACTTGACTACTTAGGGCGTTTTTCCACCCCGGGATCTGTTTATCACATTACTTCAGGGTGGCGCCAGTCTTTGATCGTTTCAGATCTTTTCTCCTGGTTTCTTTGGTATTTGACTAGATTCGTTTACTTAACCTACAAGGTGTATAAAAAATAAATCTAACGCGTTTCATTCTCACATGCATGCATAGTCACGCGCGTAAAGAAAAACTCAAGTTTGGAGTAAAGTCCGGTGACTCTCTCCCGCGGCATACATTCCTTGGGAGTGCAAAGGGACGCTCCAGGAGGGTCTGCTTTGTTTCCCATCAAAACATCCATACTTCCGTCGATCGCATAATCAGGAAGGCAACATCTATCTAGAGGACTGGCTCTGTAAAGAGGAGCAAAATCAGTCCTTCCTAAATCAGTCTTATTTCTCGTGGACTAATCAGTCTTATTTCTCGTGGACTAACATAGATTTTAAACTAGGTAAATTTGTTGTTAATAATGAAAGATACTCCGTTAAAAAAATACAATTGGATTTTCAATAAGAATTGTAGAAATCCAACGTAAATTTATGGATATTTTTAATTGACTAAATATTTTTTTTAAATAAAATTTTTTTATGTTTTTCATTGCGACTTATAAAAATATCTCTGTTCATTGAATAAAATAGAACATGAGAAAGTTGCAAGGGTGGGTTTTATTTGAGAGATTATAATTATATAGAATGAAATAAGAAATAATAGTTTGCTTATAACCCCCAAATCCTGAGCTTACCCAACCTACAAAAATAATAATAATAATAAAATAAGGGAATTGAATATTCTGATTCTAATATAACAACCAATTATAAGATCACTTCAAGAAATAAATTAATAAACGTATAAACGTAAAGAGTAAAATCCACTAAATAAACTTTAAATAATTTAATTAAAAGAATTTAAGTCAAACCATATACAAGTTCCTTTATAAAACAAGTTCTTTGGGTAACTCTAGGTTAAGTTAAGACAAAAAAAAACTATTGAATTTAATTACAATATATATCAAGGAGGTTCTTGCATGAAAATTCTGAGACTACACAATAAAGTTTCTTATTATTTAAAATGTCCTGAATCCAATCGTATGCTTAATTTATGGGCTTGCCGTGCAAAATTCAATAAAATCAGAACTTAAGGAGTCTCATATGCCAGCTATAGTTTGCTATAGTTTGTTGTTCATAAAAATCAAAAGTTTAAAAAATTCTTCAATATTTTGAAAAACATTAATTTATACCTGGAAAAAAATCTCTGCAAATTTTTAGTTAGCTTTATCGATTGATTTTATTATTTATGCTCACTTAAAGTTAATCTTTTTACTACTATGAGATACAAAACACGCGGACTTCGAGTGAGCACATATAAAAAAATTAATTGATAAGACTACTAGAAAATTTGCAGAAATTTTTTTCTAGGTATAAATTAATTTTTATCAAAATTTTGAAGAGTTCTTTAAGCTTTTAATTTTTATGAACAACAAACTATAGCTGAGATATGAGACTCCTTAATATTTGAACTTTTTTGTACATGCTCTTATGGGAATGTCAATAAAATATATCAAAATTGAGTATTTGCAAAGCAGGGAGTGATTTTCTGAAAAACAGATGGATGAACAAATGTCTAAAAGAAAATTTCCTCTTTCAAATGATATCTAGTAAATTACTCATTGCTGTGGTAAATATTGAGATATTACACGTTAAGAGGAGGTCGAGTATATCTGTCCTTTTCTAATCAAAGAATTGATTTTTTTACAAAAACTAATAATTTTAGCAAAAAATGAAGAGAAAGCCGCATCTTGTATCAAAAAAAGCAAAATTTTCTTCGATAAGAAAGAATTTATTTTATTGCTTCGTTTTCAAGAAAAGCTTGAAAAACTTAAAACATAGAGGTTAGGGTAAACAATTTGGTTTTTCAAGCTTTTCTTGAAAACGAAGCAATAAAATTAATTCTTTCTTATCAAAGAAAATTTTGCTTTTTTTGATACGAGATGCGGCTTTCTTTTCATTTTTTGCTAAAATTGTTAGTTTTTGCTAAAAATTAATTCTTTGATTAGAAAATGACGGAGATACGTGACCTCCTCTTAAAGTGAATAAACGCCTTTGCGACCGGATCAAGAGAAGCCATGTTTTTCGCATCACTCAACAGCGACAAGAAAAGTGCGCGAATTTCGAAAGTTTTAAATTCTCATAACAAAATACAATGAATAATATTATATATAAATATATATTATTTTACTTGAAATTATTTTATGATAAACTATTCTATTTCCACTATTTTTACATTATTTCTATAAATTTTATTATATTATTATCAAAATATTAAAATAAAAATAAGCAAACTTAACCTAAAAGCAGAAACCGGTCACAGACACCGTGTTACATACATATACACTCAACGGACATTAATTCATGTGGAACGTTTTTGAAATCCTCCAATGAGAATAACCGATACAACAGTATTATCCAATAGCATTGTACAATTTTAAAATGTTCCACACGAATCAATGTCCGTCGAGTGTATATATATATATATATATATATATATATATATATATATATATATATATATATATATATATGTATACATTGTACTAGGAGATCGAATTTATGACCATTTATTTACATTCCAAGTGCATAACGTGCAAAAAATGCAATGCTCATAGTATATTTGAACGTAAAAAATAATTATTTAATTAAGCCATACTAATAATTCAAACTATAACTCAATAATTTAGAAATTGAGTAACGGATACAACACGTGCTCAATATTTTTAGGTTATGTAAGGGTGGGGGGCTCGAATAGCAGTACGTATCTCAGATTACGCAATCTTCCTGTTGGTGGCGCTAGTATCGAATATCCTCTTATTCTTTCTCTCTGACCTCCAATAGGTGTTTCGTGGAAGTAAGGTTATACGCCTCGTGGTAATTCAATTTATTCTCTCTATTTATCAAAAAAAGTCAGATACTATGATTTTTATAATCAGGTAATTGGATATTTTAAAATACTTTATTTTTCAAATACTTAGTTTCAAATACTTTTTATTTTCACAATTCTAATCAAAAGCAAATAGACCACAAAAAAAACAGTTTTAAAGAATTTTTCAAATAAGCTATTAATTATTAATTCTTCAATAGGTTAGAATTTGTAACAACAAAGTTTTTAATAATTTTAAAATCTTAGCAATAAATCAATAATGAATTATGTAATGAACTCTATTTCCCTAATAACAATTTATAAATTGGGGTGGGTCAGAGCCTCAATGGTGGCGCTAGTATCGAGTTTCCTCGTATAACCTCGTGAAGTCTTACCAATTATCTCAAGTTATGTAATTTTTTATTATTGATAAAAAAAATCTTTCTTAAATATTCCAATAGGAGAAAATTCTATAACTAACTTTGAAGTGTAATCTTAGATTTAGCTTTAGATTGGATAATAAGGAATAATAAAAGAACACAACTATTTTCACTTTTTCTTTCCACTTTGATAAATAAAGAAAGTTTAAACACTTCCCATAAAAAGAAATATAACTTTTAAGCCAACACAGATTTTGATTTTAATATCGAATTTTAAATAGCCACGTGGCTATTATTATAGCCGGCCGTGGTTCTCCGCTAAATTCTATTATTCTCACTTTCGTAACAAAATAAATCCTATACGTTACTTTTACACTGTTTCCCTTTAATTTAGCAACAAATAATATTTTCAATTTTCTTTCCTATTCGCTAAATTTATCGTCGCGAGAGAGAGAGGTTTTATATATTAATTTATCCACTTAAGTTTTCACCAACACACAAAAAAAAAATATTTTTATTTATTTAATTAAATCATACCTTATGCTGTTCGCTATGGTATATAGCAGCCATATCCACTTCCATATCCAACAAAAAAAAACGCTGCCAAGTGCTTTGGCGGAATGCTTTCTCATAGAGCTCTTTGAGTTTCATTAATTTTTTTATATTTATTTAAATGTGATTTTAATATTAAAAAATTGTCTAACATTAATATTTACTCATATTGTACTTTATAAATTTCGAACATTTATGCTAGCTGTTTGCTTTTTCAACATTATTATTATTATTATTATTATTATTATTATTATTTATTCAGTAACTTATTACAAGTAATTACATTTGTAGTAATTTCGCAAAGGAAAATATAATTTCCTGTGTGCGATACTGTTACTAACTAACTTAAAACTAAAAACAGTAGAAATAACTAGTGGTTACAATATTTACATTTTTTATAGTTTTTAACATAATAACAAATATAAATGTCTATGACATACGCAGAATAACATAAAATAAATTAATAATTTAGTTTAATCCATTTTTTTAACTTCAATCTACTGGAATTCTTTGATGCATCCAAGACTCTGTATTCATTCGGCAGATCATTAAAACATTTTATGGCATTAATATAGGCACTCTTTCCACTGACAGTTTTATTCCTTTTAGGAATAGTCAAACTCTTGTTTCTAGTAATGCTATTATTAAGTAGATACTTTTCTTTAAGTTTATTATAATTACATTTTAAAGATTCATACATGAACATCTGTGTCAAATTCATTGGGTTTTCTAATATAAATTTATTTTTGTTCATTATTTTAAATATTTTATTCTGTGTTCTTTGTAGTGTATCAATTTGATTCCTGTAAGCTCCACCCCAAGCAATTATTCCATAGTTTATTACGCTATGAAAAAGTGCATGGTAGATCATTCTCATAGTGTTAGTTAGCATATACTTAGATATTTTATAAAATAAAAAGATCAAATATTTGGTTTTGTTTATAATATATTTAATGTGTTTGTCCCATTTTAAGTTGTAGTCAATAATCAGACCCAAGTACTTACAGTTCTCTACTCTGTTTATATTTTCATCCTTTATTTTTATTTGAATTTCTTTGGGTACACTATCACAATAATTACCAAAAGTGATATATGCAGTCTTCTTAACATTCAGAGATAGTTTATTTATATATAATTTATATTCATTTATAATTTATTTTAAATCATCAAGTAATACAAAAAAATTTGTTCTATTGAAAAAATGATATAATGTAGTAATAAAAAGAATGATGACAAAAAAATTTCTAATCTTTATAAAATGCAATCATATTTATATATAAATACAGTACATGTTTATGGCTCTATAAAAAAAAACTACTCTATGAATACCAATTTTCAATAGCTTCCCGTCTAGTTATACAAAAACATAGATGGTATATAAAATTTGAAGCAAATCCATCGAGTAATTTTCGAGATCTAACTGGTTAAATAAGTAACATTTTCTTTTCAAAATTTCTTTTTCAGAATTTTAAAAATGCTCTAAAATTAAAACTACGCTATAAAAATCAATTTTTGAAAATTTCCCTTCTTTTGGCAGTCGCAAATAATTTCCCTGCAATTTTTAGAACAAAACTATCGAGTACTTTACGTAGAATAAAAAAAAATAAGAAAAGAAAAATCGAAATTTTTTTTTAAATCTTTAAAATTCTCTAAAATTGTAACCACGCAAAGAAAATTAGTTTTCAAAAGCTTATTTTTTTCAGACAATAGCGAATTAATTGTATAAAAATTTTGGAGAAAATTTATAGTATAGTTTACGCAAAATAGAAAATAAATGAAAAATAAAAATTTTTTTGAAAATTTTCAAAGTGCTCTAAAATTAAAACTGCGCTAAGAAAATTAGTTTTCCAAAGCTTGTTTTCTTCAGACAGTAGCGAATAAATTGCATACAAATTTTGGAGCAAATCTATCAAATGGTTTTCGTAAAATAGAAAAAAATTAAAAATAAAAATTTAAAAAAAAATTTTAAAAATGCTATAAAATTAAAAGTGCGCTAAGAAAATTAGTTTACAAAATTTTTTATACTTTTGGCAGTCAAAATTAAGTTTCATACAAATTTTCGAACAAATTTTTTGAGTAGTTTACGTAAAATACAAAAAAAATGAAAAATCGAAATTTTTTAAAAATTCTTAAAATGATTCTTAAAAAAAAACTACGCTAAGAAAACCAATACTCAATAGCTTCCGCACCAGTTGATCAAAAAATTGAATTGTATGGAAAATTTGAAGTAAATCCATCAAGTAGTTTTTAAGATTTTATTGGCTTAATAAATAGAAACATTTTTTTTTTAATTTCAAAATGCTCTAAAATTAAAACTAAGCTAAGAAAATCAGTTTTTAAAAATTTATTTCATCCGGGCAATCACAAATAATTTCCGGGCAAATTTTGAAGCAAATTCATCGAGTAGTAAACAAAAAAAAACCAAAAAACGAAAAATCGAAATTTTTTTTTTTTTTTTTTAACTCTAAAATGAAAACTACGCTAGAAGAACCAATTATCAATAGCTTCCCAGCAAGTTAGTCAAAAAACTGAATTCCATGCAAAATTAGAAACAAATCCATCGAGTAGTTTTCGAGATACAGTTTACTAACTGAATTCATACATCCACACACACACACACACACACACACACACACACACACACACACACACACATACATACAGACATTTTCTGGAAACCACTTTTTTCGACTCACCGAGTTCAAATATGTACAAATTAATGAAAAAATAGAAAAAAATTTTTTTTATCGATACAATGCTTTCTCTATGAGAAAGCAAAAGAGTAATTGTTCTACAAAAAGAATGGAATTTTTCTTTCCAAAATGGCCGACAATTACTAATAACGTCCTCTGGAAAAATGGCCATTCGCTAGGTGGTGATGGCACACGTGAAAGAGAAAAAGGAAATCTCGCGAAAGAGAATTTACTAGTCAGTAATAACAAAAAAAAAAAATATTTAATAATAATAATCTAACTCTCAAATTCAACAACAAAAAATAATAAACAATTTAAACAATGAAGCAAACTTTAATAAATTTACCAATATATAAATGTAGCGAAAAAAGAATGACCGTACAATACGATGACTGGAACGACAATGAGACACGAAGAAGAAGGAAGCGAACGCTGAGCATCAGTTGTTTCTTCTTCACTATTGCTCTCTTTGTTACTCTTATTATATCCTATCTACTATCTCTTTCTTAACTAGTAACTCCCGAATCAAATTAGTTTCTTTTCGTTACATAATTTAATTATTCTGGTGTAGTTTGCTACTCGCTAGTCAAATTAACTTTCCATTTCCTCTACTAGTGTAGTATTTTTACATTTTACTTGTTACGCCATCTGCGCGCTTAATTTGATTAAAATTCTATGTTATTTTCGCTATGAATAAACAGTTAAACATCTTATTACAAAGTTCTATTTCCATCAAACAATTTTATTTTTAACTATTTGTTTCTCAAGTCGCTTGAATTTTATTTTACTAGTTTTCTTTACATGTCCCCAACACGCTCTTTATATGAAATGTCTTCTCAAAAGGAGTCCCCAAATTTAGTGTAAGGGTGAAATCAGATGGAGCGGAAAATATGTGACGGAACGTCGCAGAACATTCATTACGTCGCATTGTATTCCGTCAAGTCTTTTCCCTATATTTACATGGAGCGGAGTAGAAGTTCTGTGACGTTGATGAGCAATATTATAATTAAAAAATTATGTTTTCAATCGAAATATTCGGTTATAAAAAAATATATTTTATTTTTACAAGAAAAGAATCTCATTAGAATAACATTGAGTGATTATTTCCAACTTTTTAAATATTTTTGTTGTTAATTGAAAATTCGCGGACACAATTGTAGGCTATTATAACAATTTTTCAGCTAAATTCTGCTCCATGTGAATATAGGGAAAAAATTTGACGGAAAACAATGCGACGGAATGAATGTTCTGTGACGTTCCGTCGCATATTTTCCGCTTCATCTGATTTCACCCTAAGAATCATCCTTCTACACTACTTCTTTGGCTTGAATTCAAAGACCCAACTCAAGTAAAGGTTGTATCATCTATCCTTTTTTCTTACGTTGAGAGGGATAAAGATGGAATGAAGTTTGAGTAACAATCTTTTGTGAGTTGGGTCTTTGAATTCGAATCTATATTCGTTGCAAGTATATACACGCATAATGTTATGTTATTTGAAAGCAAAGAACATAAACAGAATACCGTTTTGTTGAGAATGGTAGCATATTTGACTTGATTTAATTTGAACCCTACTGAAAATATTATATGAGTTCTCAAGTGAGATCTCATATGTGATCTCATATACTCCCTGCTGAAAAAGAATTAAAGAACATTGAAATCAATTAAGCTTAAATCGACTTAAATAGATGTGAATTGGTTCAATCGACTTTTCAAAATTTGTTAATTAAATCTGAATGAATTTTAATCGAAATTAATAGGAATCGAAATTAATATCCAATTTTTTCATTAAACTCTAATCGAATTCAATCAACTTCAATTGTAAGAATATTTACATAAGATTTAATAAGATTATTGACAATAAATTTAGATTAATATCAATAGATTTCTATGGATTAGTTGATTATCGGTTCAAATGAATTGATTAAACATTAAAGAATGAAGCGACATGAATTATATTCAATCGTTATACAATAAGATTGATCTTATTATTTCGAATCAGCATCAAACTTTAATCAAACTGAATCTATTTTAATAGCGATAAATATTGAATAAGATTAAATAATTTTTTAATAACAGTTCCAATAAATATAAATAGATTGTCATTATTAAATAGCTTATCGTTTTAACGGAATTAATTAAAAATCAAACGATAAATATGTACTTATTGAATTCAGTTTTAGTGCAGTAGTATCATAGATCTATGCAGAAAAATATAGATCTTATTGTATTTAATCAGCATAAACTTTAATTGAATTGAATCGTCTTTAATAGTGATAAATATTAAATAACATTAAATGATATTTTTACTATAAATTTAAATCGACTTTAATACCTTTCTATTACAAAAATATTGATCTCATTGTTTTCAATCAGCATCAAATTTTAATCAAGCTTAATCGACTGTAATAGTGATGAATATCCAATGAAATTAAATAATGTTTAAAAGAAGCTTGCGGATTCAACTTGAAAAAGACCTATTAAAATACATTAATATGGAACCATCTTTAATCAACTTGAATCGACTTAAGTCTGATTAATTGACTTTCCAGAATTTGTCAATTTAATCTCAATCGAATTTAATTAGTATATTTCATGAAAAAAATCCATTATATCCGTCAGGTAGAATGCAAAAAAATAAAAGACTTGTATTTTTTCTTTTTTCATTGAAATGAAAATTCAAAAAGATAGAGGCAGTTGAAATCGGAGTGACGTCAAAGGTATATATATGGAAATTGCAATAACTTATACCAACGAATAAAAACGCTTATAGAAGTAGCGTAATTATACTTGGCGATTGAATAATAATAGAAACAAATTTTTTACGAAGATTTAGACGTTATTTACAAGAAATAGTTAAGATACTAGTCAGTACAATTATGCGTATCGCCTTTTACACTCGAGAAGTCCATCACTTTTCAGTGAGGTCTGGAGCGATGCCGTTCGTATACAAAGGTTTGTTCAGAATTTGTGTATTCACAAATTGAGATACTTATTTTATATCGCAGACGAAATCATGTATACGAGGCTCGGGATCAGTTCACTGATTAATGACAGTTTTTCTAATCAATAGATAGTGTCGTTCTGCACACTGCATCTGGTTTAGATTTACGGCATAACACGTCTTACCAATTGTTACACAATTTGCATGTCGCCGTAAAAACAGTTGCATCTTTATTTATGTCTTAGAACATTATTACAAATTACCTTCAATGAACTGACAGTGACTTAGTACTTATATCTTTTTTTTATCATACTGATAAATTACTTTTACATATCATTTACAATAGCGTCTTATCCATACAGCATGAAAGGACTTTGAAAAGATTCTGAAAGGATTCATGAAAGGACTACAATCTTTCAGAAATATTTCACTGAAAGGATTCTGAAATAATTCTATGTCCGAGGTATTATTCTTTTAAAAATAATACATAAAAATATTTCATAAAGAATTCACAAGACATTTCAAAATCCTTTCAATGGAAGAATTCTGTAAGGATACATGAATTGTTTTGGTAATAATTCGTAAATCTTTTCATACATCTTCCATTGAAAGGATTCTGTAAGAATAATATGAAATATTTTTAAAATATTTCATTGTATTATTTCTAAAAGGAATATACCTCGGACATAGAATTATTACAGAATCCTTTCAATGACAGAATTCTGTAAGGATCCATGAATTCTTTTGGTAATAATTCGTAAATCTTTTCATACATCTTTCATTGAAAGTATTCTGTAAGAATGATATAAAATATTTTTAAAATATTTCATTGTATTATTTCTGAAAGAAATATACCTCGGACATAGAATTATTACAGAATCCTTTCAATGAAAGAATTCTGTAAGGATCCATGAATACTTTTAGTAATAATGCATTAATCTTTTCATCTATCTTTAGTTGAGAGACGTGTAAAGTTCTAGAAATTTTATTCTTTCCTGTATTATTTAAGAATCAATTTAGAATTAATACACACACACACACACACACACACACACACACACACACACACACACACACACACACACACACACACACACACACACACAAGAATCTTGAAGTTATTCGGTGAAAGAATAACTTAGATTATTTCAAAAATCTTTTTAAATTATTTTCTGATTTTAATCGTTGGAAGATTTCTGAGTTCTTTCTTGTTTCCTTTCAATAAGTCTTTTCAAAGTCCTTTCAGTAAGGATTTATGTAATAACTTTTATTCTCATTATAAGTTGTTTCATGAAATATTTCAAAAAGATTTCAAAATTATTTCATGTATGATTTCTTGAGACTTTACCAAAATATTGCATGAATTATTTCATGAAAGCTTTTTGAATGAATCTTGAAATGATTCGGTGAAAGAATACCTTAGATCATTCCGAAAATCTTTCTAAATTATTTTATGAATTGAATCGTTGGAAGATTTCTGAGTTCTTTCTTGTTTCCTTTCAAGAAGTCTTTTCAAAGTCCTTTCAGTAAGGATTTATGTAATAACTTTTATTCTCATCATAAGTTATTTCATGAAATATTTCAAAAAGATTTCAAAATTATTTCATGTATGATTTCTTGAGACTTTACCAAAATATTACATGAATTATTTCATAAAAGCTTTTTGGAAGAATCTTGAAATGATTCGGTGAAAGAATACCTTAGATCATTCCGAAAATCTTTCTAAATTATTTTATGAATTGAATCGTTGGAAGATTTCTGAGTTCTTTCTTGTTTCCTTTCAAGAAGTCTTTTCAAAGTCCTTTCAGTGAGGATTTATGTAATAACTTTTATTCTCATCATAAGTTATTTCATGAAATATTTCAAAAAGATTTCAAAATTATTTCATGTATGATTTCTTGAGACTTTACCAAAATATTACATGAATTATTTCATAAAAGCTTTTTGGAAGAATCTTGAAATTATTCGGTGAAAGAATAACTTAGATCATTCCAAAAATCTTTCTAAATTATTTTCTGATTTTAATCGTTGGAAGATTCCTGAGTTCTTTCTTGTTTCCTTTCAGGAAGTCTTTTCAAAGTCCTTTCAGTAAGGATTCATGCCTTAACTTTCGTTTCTTTTTTGGTAATATTTTTGTAAAGACTTTGCACTGAGAAAAAAACATAGTTGGCTTTACTACGTTAAGACCGATGAGCTTAACCAATGTACTGTTTGTCTTGTTTACTACGGTAACATAGTAAATACAACTAGATTCTCTGGTCGGCATTCAGTAGCACATGATGAATAGATCTTAACCTCAAAATCTATATAATAAATTATACTATTAATTTGCATATTGTTATAATCTACAAACGAAAGTAGATGAAATAAGAATATTTAATAATAATAAAAGCCTAGAAGACTCAAAACGAGACTTTCAAGTCTTAAAACTTCGGTTAGTATATCTTGAAAAAAGTAAATAAAATACTTATAAAGACTGTAGAAATTCCTACTACGTTCAATCTAGTAAATGCTACTAATATAAACGGTTAATTTGACTATACATTGAATACTAGAATAACATGGTTATCGTTACTAGAGAACGCAATCCCTACTGAAAAAAACCAAGTGATTAATCACTTGATTAATCACATGATTTTTCACTTGATTAATCACATGATTTTTCACCTGATAAATCACCTGATTTTATGACATGATTTTATAGGTGATTAATCACGTGAAAAATCATGTGATTAATCATATGAAAAATCATGTGTGAAAAATCATGTGATTAATCAAGTGAAAAATCATGTGATTAATCAAGTGAAAAATCAAGTGAAAAATCAAGTAAAATATCAAGTGATTAGTTAGATGAAAAATCAGGAGATGAATGAAATAGAAAATCAAGTGTCTAATTAGGTGATTAATCACTTAATTAATCATGTGATTACACAATTAATAAACTAATTAGTCATGTCATTAATCGGGTAACCTACCTACATTTTTTTTGTGTTGCTGAAAATATTTGTAATGTAATAATTTTATTTTTCAACTTTATTTGATGTCGCTGTATTTATGATATCATTGCGATGATAATTAACGATGAAGGTCGTTAGTGTTTTCGTGAACAAAGCACATGTAACATACATTGGTGCTACTAATAAACGTCCAGGACGAGATTACGAATCCATCGTTACATGTGCTTTGTTCACGAAAACACTAACGACCTTCATGTCATTAATCGGATAACCTACCTACATTTTTTTTGTGTTGCTGAAAATATTTGTAATGTAATAATTTTATTTTTCAACTTTATTTGATGTCGCTGTATTTATGATATCATTGCGATGATAATTAACGATGAAGGTTGTTAGTGTTTTCGTGAACAAAGCACATGTAACGTACATTGGTGCTACTAATAAACGTCCAGGACGAGATTACGAATCCATCGTTACATGTGCTTTGTTCACGAAAACACTAACGACCTTCATGTCATTAATCGGGTAACCTACCTACATTTTTTTTGTGTTGCTGAAAATATTTGTAATGTAATAATTTTATTTTTCAACTTTATTTGATGTCGCTGTATTTATGATATCATTGCGATGATAATTAACGATGAAGGTCGTTAGTGTTTTCGTGAACAAAGCACATGTAACGTACATTGGTTACCCGATTAATGACATGACTAATTAGTTTATTAATTGTGTAATCACATGATTAATTAAGTGATTAATCACCTAATTAGACACTTGATTTTCTATTTCATTCATCTCCTGATTTTTCATCTGACTAATCACTTGATATTTTACTTGATTAATCACATGATTTTTCATATGATTAATCACATGATTTTTCATATGATTAATCACATGATTTTTCACTTGATTAATCACATGATTTTTCACACATGATTTTTCATATGATTAATCACATGATTTTTCACGTGATTAATCACCTATAAAATCATGTCATAAAATCAGGTGATTTATCAGGTGAAAAATCATGTAATTAATCAAGTGAAAAATCATGTGATTAATCAAGTGATTAATCATTTGGTTTTTTTCAGTAGGGATAAAGCCAACTATGTTTTTTTCTCAGTGTGTAATGTTTCTGTGTATTATTCCATAAATTCTTTTCAAAAGAATATAGTTATCTTTTTAAGTTGTTTTTAAATGTTTTCAACGTATTATTACTTGTAATATTTCATGAAATTATTACAAAATTCTTTCATGCTGTGTGGGTACAGATTTAAATAATATAGGTTTTTCTTACTCAAGAATTATTGATTTTACTTTTATTTTAGAGTATAATCGCAATCTTATTGCTTGTCTTCCTAATTTAGTCGTAAATCTATGGTAATCTGAAAAATTTTAAAATCGTGCTCGAATATAATTTTAAACCATGATAAATAATCATATTCATACAGACTATTCACATAGTTTTCATAATAAGAATTATATTTGCATGGAATTTAAGCCCAAACATTAAAAGTAAGATGATAAATTTATCTTATTATTATGTTATTCGTCAAGAGCAAGTCGGAGCAGAATCGATACCAACCGAGGATTGAACATCCGTTGTTTAATTTTCTCCTACTAAACGTAATGGAATGAATTAAAATTTTAAATACGTTTACGAAATTCATTTCTCTATTGCACTTGCCAAAATAATTGAAGAAAATTTTAAAAATTAAAAAATTTTATACTACAACTTTTTATTAAACGGTAAGTACTTATTAAATTGTCAGTACGGTTATTTACTTTTTGTTTAAAATATGATGAATGTTATGAAAAAAACATCTATTATACAATCATGTATGTATGAAAAATTGCGCTCGATAACAATTTCTTTTGAAAATAGTATAATTATTTCATTTATGATTAAATAACATTTTTACTTCTCGGTCGGTAACCACATTTGCTCCAGCTTACTCTTGAAGATGAGGTTTAGACTTTTTTTACCTATCGAAAGTAGCTAATAAGTAATTTCGTTTATATTTCCCAATTGCAAAGTTTAGATAAAACCCGATACACAAGAAAAATCTATAGGCGTGATATTGTGTATTTGCACCAGTTAATCTCTATAAAGTTCTATTGGACATAGAAATCTATAAGAATGTATAAGTAGTTTTTTATAATAATTCTGTAAACACCTATAAGATTTTATTAAATTGCGATTATTGAATCTTATAAATGCCGGTAAAGATATACATAAGATAAAAAATTAAAAATCTTTCATAAGAATTTACAAGGTTGACAATATAATTTACAGGATTTTATCGGATCGTTCATATGAATTGTAAAAACCAAAATATTTTATAAGTTACTATCAAATTTTCATAATATAATATTAATTAACTCAATCGAAATCTATTTTCAATTGTCCGATAAAAAATAATATTGGTACAAATTCTTTATCAATATTTATTAGGTGTTCTAGTTGAATGTGAAACTATTAATAATAAATCTATCGGAATAATTAATTTTCAAAATTTGTATAAAATTTATCATGAAAATTATTTATACTTTTTTATCAATTACTATAAGGCTTTTGCAAATAAAGAAATTAAAATTATTCTTATAGTTTTAAATCAGAGAATCTTATATAATTTATAAGAAATTTAATTAGATTCTATGTGGAAATGATCGATAACTAAAGTATTCAATTATGTTTTTTACCGGTACTTACCGGATATTTCACGGAAAAATATGAATGATAAAACCAAAATTTACCATAAAAATTTTAGAAATTTTGAATATTTTTATGGGATTATATTTGAAAATACTCTATAAAATATAGCGTCAAATCATTAATAATAAATTTATCAGAAAATATATTTAAATTTTTATAAGATTTATCAGAAAATATATATAAATTTTTATAAAATTTATCATGAAAATTATTTATATTGTTTTATCAGTTACTATAAGGCTTTTGCAAATAAAGAAATTCAAATTATTCTTATAGTTTCAAATCAGAAAATCTTATATAATTTATAAGAAATTTAAACAGATTTTATGTGGAAATGATCTATAAAGTATTCAATTATGTTTTTACTGGTACTTATCAGGTATTTCACGGAAAAATATGAATGATTAAACCAATATTTACCAAAATTTTAGAAATGTTGAATGTTATTATGGGATCCTATTTGAAAATAATCTATAAAATATATTTTAAAACTAATTCATCAATAATTATTTTATAAGTGATTTAATCGGATTTTATATTCAATCAAGTTAATCGAACTTTATTTTGTAATGACTGATAAAAAACAATATAGTACTTATCAGGTATTTTCCGACAAAATTTCAATGATTAAACCAAAATTTATCAGAAAAAGTTTATAAATATTGAATATTATTATGGGTTCCTATGAGAGAACATTCTGAAAAATATTATATTTTAAAATTATTCTATCATTAGTTCAATCAGGTTTTATATAGTGATGACTGATAAATATTGGTAAATGTTTGTTTTATCAGTATTTTAAAAATTTGCTATTAAAAAACCGAGATTGCTAAAATAGAACTTATAATAGAATGAAAAATTCATAAAATTGCATCAAGTGAAGTATTCTATTTATTATTATTATCATTCTTTTTTTTAAGTATTATTTTTTTAGGTTTAAGAATAAAAGACTATTATGTAGTTTAAAGGAATGTAAAATACCGGCATTACAGTTTTCTAAATTTTTTATTGTTTATCCAAAAGTTTTAGAAATATCTCTATATTTAAGCATTTTATTTTAATTAATAAAAAGCATAATATAGAAATATTTTGGAAAATTTTTGAATAAAGATTAAAAGTTCGGGAAACTGCAATGTCAGTAATTATATAAATTATACATCTTAAAGTTTAAAAATCTTTTTATGCAGTGGGACGATATGATGTCATAATAAACAACTATTGATTTCAATACTTTCATTAGTTTAAATTTTAAACTATTATTACTTTTACTTTTAATAGAAAACATTTGTACATGAACTTACCTGAAATATATTTTTTTCAGAGCTTTAATGTAGAATGATTGAAAATAAATAGATAATGTAATAATGTACAGTATATAATTGAATTGATTTAATTGAAAAATACAATTTTATTTGTGTGATTCAATAATACATAGAAATCTCTCAGAATAAAGGATTATTGTTTGTTATAATGTATTGTAAACTTGTGAAAATTAAGTTGAATTATGGAGGTAATATAAATGTTGATTTCATGATTATTGTAAAGAAAGACTTTAGCTTTAAAGTTAATGTAAAAATGAATTAAAATTTTTTTTTAAACAAAATTTTGCGATTTCATATTAAAAAATATTTAATTTGAATATATTTTTTTTATTACTCTCTAAATATAGTCCAATGAAAATTTCTCTATTCGATTCAGCGGAAATTATTTCACTGATAAATCAGTAAAATATTTACTAAACTTTCAGTGCCTTCTCCACTGAAATATGATTGAAACTGGACTTGCAGTGTCAGTTTATTTCACTGATAATTCAGTAAAAATTTCACTGATTAAAAAGTGAGGGTTAAAATTTGAGAGAGAGAGAGAGAACAGAAAGAGAGAGAGAGAGAGAGAGAGAGAGAGAGAGAGAGAGAGAGAGAGAGAGAGAGAGAGAGAGAGAGAGAGAGAGAGAGAGAGAGAGAGAGAGAGAGTGAGTTCCAGTTTTAATGACAATTTCATCGAAATTCGATGATATTTTCAATGTATTTCAGTAACTTTTTCACTATAATACAGTGACATTTCATTGAAATCCAAATAGTGAATATTCCACTATTTTATTCAGCAAAATTTCATTCAACTCCAGTGAAGCAATTTTCACTCACCTATTCAGTGGAAATTTCACTGGACTTTATTGGAATTCCGCTGGATTATGTTTAGAGAGTACTATCTGTTTTATAATATATTTTTAATGCACGAGTTTATCACCTTTACATTACTTATGATAGAAAAATGATCAGAATCAATGAAAAAGTGACCAGACCGGGGATCCAACTCTCGACAAAGAGTTAACGAATCCTGTACCCTAGTCGACTGAATCACCGTGCTGTACAATATTATTTATTTTTATTTGAACATTGGTTTCTGGTTGCATTTTAGTGTCGTTATCTTACGTAAAAATTAAGAAACTTAAAACTAATAAATAATTTATATATTTGTTATGATTATTAATTTTTTATTTTAATAATAACTAAGAAAATATTATACATCATCTCCATTTACTTCATGATCTTTACAATTTTTATTTTCTTGATTTTCAATTGTTTCGGATGAATCTTCTTCTTCCTCATCAGAACTTAAATTGTCAGTATCTGAAAGATCATTATTAGAACCTTCATTCTCAGAACCCTCATTTTCAAAGCCCTCATTATCCGTAGCCTCACTCTCATTACTTTCAACTTCATCGGAATCTTTTTTTAAACTTTTTCTATATTATTAGCAGATGTAACAGGCTTATCATTTTTTGTATTTTTATTATTTTCTTTATTACTTTTTCGGGGAGGTCTACTTAGATCCCACATTTTTGAATTAATGTATTGACCCACGTGCTTCATTTCAGCAGCAATTGCTACGGGATCTAAATTTTTTTCTTTCCTTAGATAAAATTCAAATATACCTGAAAGTAATAAGAATATTTGATATTTCATAATATTTATATAAAAATCTATCGATTCGTAAAGGTAAACAGATACCCTAGCGAAAAAAAATAAATGAAAAGATAACAGTTAATATCCGAAAATACCAGAAAATGAAAATTAACTGTTGAAAAATGTATGAATTGAGACAAAAACAACAGTTATCTTCAGATACCTTCAGTTTTTATCAGTTTTTATCATTGCTTTACAGTTTTAACTTTCTGACAGCCGGAATTTTTCCCACTGAAAAAGTGTAACTTTCTCGAAATTTTCCATATAAATGTTTCTTAAGTAATAGTATATGTGAGCCAATCATGGAATGACGCCATATGGCGTCATCCCGGCTGTCAGAAGGTTAAACAGTTATCTGCAATTATCAACAGTAATACTTATTTTTTAACATTTTTATTCAAATAATAAAGCAGTTACAAAAAATGAAGAAAACTGGAATAAGCTAAATACAACAGTTTTATTCTGAAAATAACTGATAAGAAGGAAGAAATCTAGAGAAAACTGTAAAGAATAGTTATATTTTGAAAATAACTGATAAAAAGTGAAGAAATCTGGAGAAAACTGTAGAGAACAATTATATTCTAAAAATAACTGTTGAAAAGTGAAGAAATCTAGCGAATACTGTAGAGAACTATTTCAAAACTAAGTCTGATTTAAGTTAATGTTATAAAAAGGAATTTCTAGACTGATTTTCATTACTTTATAACTTTGGAAAAAATAATATTTTTACGAGTAAAGTCACAAAATCTTTAAATTTGTTCTTGATAAAAAAAATTTAAGACTCTTATTTACAACTCATTTTTACCTTTATTTTGTCCTAATAAGTGAAATTACCTTACGTAATTCATTTTTATGAAACGCCAAATTTCAATGAAATAGTCATAAGCGAAAACTATCATTGAGTGAATAAATAAAAAGAAAAAAGTCATGATTATAAAAATAGCATTTCATTCGAATTCAAATTAATAAATGAAGTTAGTGAATTTACATGTTATTTTTTATGCTGTCATAAACCAATCACATAATATTTTATAATTTTTAATTTAATTCAAAGCTGTGTCTTTCAAAAATGATAATTTTTATATTCAGTCACACAGATATTATTCGGAATAAGTATAGTCATAACGGTGTTATTTTTAGTTGCATAAATATCTAATAAAACTAGATTTTTTTATTTTTGAGCTTAGTAGAAATTTCAACCACAAAGAATAAGATATTCGATTTGCTAAAACTTGTGCAGTTAAAAACATTAAAAATTGAAAACAATGAAAAAACGAGTTACACTTATTTCAAGAGTCACTATATTTTTTCTATACGTAGCACATCGTCCTAAGTTTAGAAAATATTTTCGTTTACATAAAAACCATAATGAAAAAAATTTTCAAATGGTTCCATTTAACGCTAACGAAGTCATAACATAAAGAATACGCTCATTTACGAAAATTGCACTGCAAATTCAACGTTATTCGATGATTTTATATTGAAATTTATCTTAATTCAGTAGGAATTAATAGGAATAATGTTATTGCAAATATAATTTGTTTTTGTAGTGTACATCATTGTATAGAAAAAAGCTAAAAATCAGAATTGATAATAATTAAAAGGAGTGTTGATAGTGTTACAACAAATATAAAGGTTCTAGGGTTTTTCTTATATCTACTATTTTGAAATGATTTGAGCTTGGCTTTAATTTAAAATAAGTTTTAAATTCCTAGCTGTTAACGCTGAAGAACTATAAGCGTTTGAAAATGCAGTAACTTTTTCAGCGATTTTCTTTAATTGTTTATAACTAACTGAAATATTGAGCGTTAGAGTCTAAAATTCTGGTTTTCTCGATATGACACCTCAAAATTTATTCCGATAATTGAAAGAAATCCATGATCCAGAGGCCTGGGCCTTTTCTGGTAAATTTTTTCTACATTTTTGAATACTATAAATATTATCATGAAAATTTTTATATTTCTGATAAAGATACATATTTTCTTCTTAATTTTTAGACAATTTCAAGTGTTAAATCATTTGTAAAAATTAAAACAACTTAAGTGTGTATGGATTTCTTATTTATCAATATTATAAATGTATTATATGAAGATATTATATTCCACAAAAAAATCAAATAAGTAAACAAAAAAACTATAAGAAAATGTCGCTTATCAATATCGAAAAAATGAATGAAAAAACCTATATTTATTTCTCTACTACATCAAATCAATAATCACTTACCAAATACAGCTTGCAATTTAGAAGGATCTAAAGCTGGTTTAGGCGGCGTATATGGTTTTCGATTTTTAGTTCTATTGCAAGGATTTCCATAAAGGCTCGAATTTTTTAAAACTTCGTTACCTATTATGCATTCAGCCATTTTTTTAACAAATGCTGCATACTCGGTATGAGGTTTGGCAGCAGCTTTATTTCTGGCATTATCATAATCTAGTAGTAAGTACTTTTCGCCCGCTAATTTTTAGAAAAATTAAATTTGGCGAGAGTAAAGACCTTTTCGCCCTCTGAATTTGCGGGAGATAAGTACAGAGCTCCCCCTTCATTTCAGAGTAATTTGAATTGCGGGAGTAATTACTTTACGCCCGCTTATTTTTAGAGAAATGAAATTTGGCAGGAGTGAAGAACTTTTCGCCCTCTGAATTTGCAGGAGAAAAGTACACAGCTCCCCCTTCATTTCAGAGTAATTTGACTTCCGGGAGTAATTACTTTACGCCCGATTATTTTTAGAGAAATAAAATTTAGCGGGAGTGAAGAACTTTTCGCCCTCTGAATTTGCGGGAGAAAAGTACACAGCTCCCCCTTCATTTCAGAGTAATTTGACTTGCGGGAGTAACGTACTTTTTTCCCGCTTATTTTTAAAAAATTAAATGTAGGGGGAGTAAAGAACTTTTTGCCCTCTGAATTTGCAGGAGAAAAGTACACAGCTTCCCCTTCATTCCAGAGTACTTTGACTTGCGTGAGTAAAGTATTTTTCGCCCTCTTATTTTTAGAGAAATTAAATTTGGCGGGAATACAGAACTTTTCGCCCTCTTATTTACGAGAAAAAAATTTTTTCTTTTTGCTAAATTTAAGAAAAATTTAATTTACGGAATAAAAGTACTTTACGCTCGCTTATTTTTAAAGAAATTAAATTTAGCGGGAGTAAAAACTTTTCGCTCTCTGAATTTACGAGAGAAAAGTACACAGCTTCCCCTTTACTTAAGAGTAATTTGACTTGCGGCAGTAACCTACTTTTCGCCCGTTGATTTTTATAAAAATTAAATGTGGCGGGAGTGAAGAACTTTCTGCCCTCTGAATTTGCGGGAGAAAAGTACACAGCTCCCTCTTCATTTCAGAGTAATTTGACTTGAGGGAGTAAAGTACTTTTCGCGCTCTTATTTTTAGAGAAATTAAATTAGGCGGGAGTAAAGAACTTTTCGCCCACTAAATTTGCGGGAGAAAAGTACACAGCTCTTCCTTCATTTCAGAGTAATTTGACTTGCGGGAGTAACGTACTTTTTGCCCGTTTATTTTAAAAAAATTAAATGTAGCGAGAGTAAAGATCTTTTTGCCCTCTGAATTTGCAGGAGAAAAGTACACAGCTCCGCCTTCATTCCAGAGTAATTTGACTTGCGGGAGTAAAGTACTTTTCGCCCTCTTATTTTCAGAAAAACCAAATTTGGCGGGAATAAAGAACTTTTCGCCCTCTTATTTACGAGAAAAAAATTTTTTCTTTTTGCTAAATTTAAGAAAAATTTGATTCACGAAATAAAAGTACTTTACGCCCGCTTATTTTTAAAGAAATTTGGCGGGAGTAAAGAACTTTTCACCCTCTGAATTTACGAAAGAAAAATACTTTCCTCCCGCTTAATCTAGGAGAAATTCAATTTGCGGGGAAAAGTACTTTTCGCCCTCTTATTGTTAGAGAAATTAAATTTGGCGGGAATAAAGAACTTTTCGCCCTCTTATTTACGAAAAAAAAATTTTTTTTTCCCGCTTAATTCAAGAAAAATTTAATTCACGTAATAAAAGTACTTTTCGCCCGCTTATTTTCGAAGAAATTAAATTTGGCGGGAGTAAAGAACTTTTCGCCCTCTGAATTTGCGACACGGAGAAAAGTACACAGCTCCCCCTTTATTTAAGACTAATTTGACTTGCGGGAGTAAGTACTTTACGCCCTCTTATTTTTAGAGAAATGAAATTCAAAAAATGAAAAGTACACAGCTCCCCCTTCATTTCAGAGTAATTTGACTTGCGGGAGTAACGTACTTTTTGCCCGCTTATTTTTAAAAAAATTAAATGTAGCGGGAGTAAAGAACTTTTTTGCCCTCTGAATTTGCGGGTGAAAAGTACACAGCTCCCCTTCATTCTAGAGTAATTTGACTTGCATGAGTAAAGTACTTTTCGCCCTCTTATTTTTAGAGAAATTAGATTTGGCGGGAATAAAGAACTTTTCGCCCTCTGAATTTGCGGAGAAAAGTACACAGCTTCCCCTTTATTTAAGAGTAATTTGACTTGCGGGAGTAAAGTACTTTTCGCCCACTTATTTTTAGAGAAATTAGATTTGGCGGGAATAAAGAACTTTTTGCCCTCTGAATTTACGAGAGAAAAATACATTCCTCTCGCTTAATCTAGGAGAAATTCAATTTGCGGGAGAAAAGTACTTTTCGCCCTTTTATTTTTAGAAAAATTAAATGTGGCGGGAGTAAAGAACTTTTTGCCCTCTTATTTACGAGAAAAAAAATTTTTTTTCTCGCTTAATAGAAGAAAAATTTAATTAACGGAATAAAAGTACTTTACGCCTCGCCTATTTTTATAGAAATTGAATTTAACGGGAGTGAAGAACTTTTTGCCCACTGAATTTGCGGGAGAAAAGTACACAGCTCCTTTTCATTTCAGAGTTATTTGCCTTGCGGGAGTAAAGTACTTTCCGCCCTCTTATTTTTAGAGAAATTAGATTTGGCGGGAATAAAGAACTTTTCGCCCTCTGAATTAGCGGGAGAAAAGTAAAAAGCTCCCCCTTCATTTAAGAGAAATTTGACTTGCGGGAGTAAAGTACTTTTCGCCCTCTTATTTTTAGAGAAATTAGATTTGGCGGGAATAAAGAACTTTTCGCCCTCTGAATTTGCGGGAGAAAAGTACACAGCTTCCCCTTTATTTAAGAGTAATTTGACTTGCGGGTGTAAAGTACTTTTCGCCCACTTATTTTTAGAGAAATTAAATTTGGCGGGAGTAAAGAACTTTTCGCCCTCTGAATTTACGAGAGAAAAATACATACCTTTCGCTTAATCTAGGAGAAATTCAATTTGCGGGAGAAAAGTACTTTTCGCCCTTTTATTGTTAGAGAAATTAAATTTGGCGGGAATAAAGAACTTTTCGCCCTCTTATTTACGAGAAAAAAATTTTTTCTCCTTGCTAAATTTAAGAAAACTTTAATTTACGGAATAAAAGTACTTTACGCCCACTTATTTTTAAAGAAATTAAATTTGGCGGGAGTAAAGAACTTTTCGCCTTCTGAATTTGCGGGAGAAAAGTACACAGCTCTCCCTTCATTTAAGAGTAATTTGACTTGCGGGAGAGTAATTACTTTACGCCCGCTTATTGTTAGAGAAATGAAATTTGGCGAGAGTAAAGAACTTTTCGCCCTCTGAATTAGCGGGAGAAAAGTAAACAGCTCCCCCTTCATTTAAGAGAAATTTGACTTGCGGGAGTAAAGTACTTTTCGCCCCTTAATTTTAGAGAAATTAAATTGGGCGAAAGTAAAGAACTTTTCACCCTCTGAATTTGCGAGACAAAAGTAATTTTTCATAAATGACTACATGGTCATGATGACCACATGATAAAACCATATGGTTTTTTTCAACAGGGTAGACTTAAAGGAAATAATTTGGAATTGAATTTTCGGTAAGTAATTGTATTTATATAAAAACAATGAAACAATTGAGTTTCGAAATTGCTGTGGTTTAACATGTATGTAAAATGAATTTAATATAAGCGCAAAGTTCAATTACATGTTATCAAGATTAAGTCACAAACATTAAAACCGTCCATTTTCGCCGTAGCAAAACAGTGTGTAGTATGACATATTACCATGAATAATCAAACTAAAATTAATTTTATAAAATATAATATCATATACTTCATGATTTATGCTAAAAAGTGGTTTTGATTTCAATAACTAAGTTTAAATCTTACACCTACAGTAATTGAGTTTAAGATTTGTATGCCAGATAAATTTGAAACTCTTGTTCTTTATTTGTGAAAAATGTGATGCCAAGATTCTTTGAACGGAGTAATAGAAAATGAATGTTCAACTCTTACAATCGCGCATTTATTCATTTAAATAAATAACTTTTTGTTAAAAAAATAATGGTAAAATTGTCATGGGAGTAATCAGACGAATCGAAAACCACTGAGCAAATAATTTCATTAAAACATATTGAAAATATTGAAACAATTCATAAGAAAAATAACTAATAAACACCTTTTCATTATATTTTATTAATTAACTATTTGTTAAGATATTAAAATAATCAAGTTTTTAATAAGGTACAAATTGTAATATTGCATATCAAGTTGTGCTAGTATTCGTTAGTGTTTCGCGAATCGTGTTACTTTTCGTCCGAGTCTAATGTGTCGTGCTTTTTTTCGTTGAAGCTCCATGAGTCGTGCTACTTTTCGTTGGAACTTAGCGAACCGTGCTTTTTTTCGTCGGAGCTCCATGAACTATGCTAGTTTTCGTTAAAACTCGTCGAACCGTGCTTCTTTTCGTCGGAGTTCAGCGAATAGTGCTAGTTTTCGTCTTAATTAAGTGAGTCGTGCTAGTTTTCGTCTAATGCAATGAGTGGTGTTAGTCTTCGTTTGATACTGCGAATGGTGCTAGTTTTCGTCAAACCCTGTGAACCGTGCTTTTTTTCGTACGGGGCGTCGATATAATCCCGGAAATGTTTCTTTATTTATATTTGGAATCGTCAGAAGATTTCTGTGTTGTTTCTTGTTCCCTTTCAAGAAGTCTTTCCAAAGTCCTTTCAGTAAGGGTTCATGTGATAACTTTTATTCTCATCACAAATTATTTCATAAAATATTTCAAAAAGATTTCGAAATTGATTCATGTAAGATTTCGTCTGACTTTACTAAAACATTGCATTATAATTACATAAAATTTTTTTGTAAGAATCTTAAAATGATTTGGCGAAAGAATACTTTCCCAATTGCAAAGTTTAGATAAAACCCGATACACAAGAAAAATCTATAGGCGTGATATTGTGTATTTGCACCAGTTAATCTCTATAAAGTTCTATTGGACATAGAAATCTATAAGAATGTATAAGTAGTTTTTTATAATAATTCTGTAAACACCTATAAGATTTTATTAAATTGCGATTATTGAATCTTATAAATGCCGGTAAAGATATACATAAGATAAAAAATTAAAAATCTTTCATAAGAATTTACAAGGTTGACAATATAATTTACAGGATTTTATCGGATCGTTCATATGAATTGTAAAAACCAAAATATCTTATAAGTTACTATCAAATTTTCATAATATAATATTAATTAACTCAATCGAAATCTATTTTCAATTGTCCGATAAAAAATAATATTGGTACAAATTCTTTATCAATATTTATTAGGTGTTCTAGTTGAATGTGAAACTATTAATAATAAATCTATCGGAATAATTAATTTTCAAAATTTGTATAAAATTTATCATGAAAATTATTTATACTTTTTTATCAATTACTATAAGGCTTTTGCAAATAAAGAAATTAAAATTATTCTTATAGTTTTAAATCAGAGAATCTTATATAATTTATAAGAAATTTAATTAGATTCTATGTGGAAATGATCGATAACTAAAGTATTCAATTATGTTTTTTACCGGTACTTACCGGATATTTCACGGAAAAATATGAATGATAAAACCAAAATTTACCATAAAAATTTTAGAAATTTTGAATATTTTTATGGGATTATATTTGAAAATACTCTATAAAATATAGCGTCAAATCATTAATAATAAATTTATCAGAAAATATATTTAAATTTTTATAAGATTTATCAGAAAATATATATAAATTTTTATAAAATTTATCATGAAAATTATTTATATTGTTTTATCAGTTACTATAAGGCTTTTGCAAATAAAGAAATTCAAATTATTCTTATAGTTTCAAATCAGAAAATCTTATATAATTTATAAGAAATTTAAACAGATTTTATGTGGAAATGATCTATAAAGTATTCAATTATGTTTTTTACTGGTACTTATCAGGTATTTCACGGAAAAATATGAATGATTAAACCAATATTTACCAAAATTTTAGAAATGTTGAATGTTATTATGGGATCCTATTTGAAAATAATCTATAAAATATATTTTAAAACTAATTCATCAATAATTATTTTATAAGTGATTTAATCGGATTTTATATTCAATCAAGTTAATCGAACTTTATTTTGTAATGACTGATAAAAAACAATATAGTACTTATCAGGTATTTTCCGACAAAATTTCAATGATTAAACCAAAATTTATCAGAAAAAGTTTATAAATATTGAATATTATTATGGGTTCCTATGAGAGAACATTCTGAAAAATATTATATTTTAAAATTATTCTATCATTAGTTCAATCAGGTTTTATATAGTGATGACTGATAAATATTGGTAAATGTTTGTTTTATCAGTATTTTAAAAATTTGCTATTAAAAAACCGAGATTGCTAAAATAGAACTTATAATAGAATGAAAAATTCATAAAATTGCATCAAGTGAAGTATTCTATTTATTATTATTATCATTCTTTTTTTAAGTATTATTTTTTAGGTTTAAGAATAAAAGACTATTATGTAGTTTAAAGGAATGTAAAATACCGGCATTACAGTTTTCTAAATTTTTTATTGTTTATCCAAAAGTTTTAGAAATATCTCTATATTTAAGCATTTTATTTTAATTAATAAAAAGCATAATATAGAAATATTTTGGAAAATTTTTGAATAAAGATTAAAAGTTCGGGAAACTGCAATGTCAGTAATTATATAAATTATACATCTTAAAGTTTAAAAATCTTTTTATGCAGTGGGACGATATGATGTCATAATAAACAACTATTGATTTCAATACTTTCATTAGTTTAAATTTTAAACTATTATTACTTTTACTTTTAATAGAAAACATTTGTACATGAACTTACCTGAAATATATTTTTTTCAGAGCTTTAATGTAGAATGATTGAAAATAAATAGATAATGTAATAATGTACAGTATATAATTGAATTGATTTAATTGAAAAAATACAATTTTATTTGTGTGATTCAATAATACATAGAAATCTCTCAGAATAAAGGATTATTGTTTGTTATAATGTATTGTAAACTTGTGAAAATTAAGTTGAATTATGGAGGTAATATAAATGTTGATTTCATGATTATTGTAAAGAAAGACTTTAGCTTTAAAGTTAATGTAAAAATGAATTAAAATTTTTTTTTAAAACAAAATTTTGCGATTTCATATTAAAAAATATTTAATTTGAATATATTTTTTTTTATTACTCTCTAAATATAGTCCAATGAAAATTTCTCTATTCGATTCAGCGGAAATTATTTCACTGATAAATCAGTAAAATATTTACTAAACTTTCAGTGCCTTCTCCACTGAAATATGATTGAAACTGGACTTGCAGTGTCAGTTTATTTCACTGATAATTCAGTAAAAATTTCACTGATTAAAAAAGTGAGGGTTAAAATTTGAGAGAGAGAGAGAGAGACAGAAAGAGAGAGAGTGAGAGAGAGAGAGAGAAAGAGAGAGAGAGAGAGAGAGAGAGAGAGAGAGAGAGAGAGAGAGAGAGAGAGAGAGAGAGAGAGAGAGAGAGTGAGTTCCAGTTTTAATGACAATTTCATCGAAATTCGATGATATTTTCAATGTATTTCAGTAACTTTTTCACTATAATACAGTGACATTTCATTGAAATCCAAATAGTGAATATTCCACTATTTTATTCAGCAAAATTTCATTCAACTCCAGTGAAGCAATTTTCACTCACCTATTCAGTGGAAATTTCACTGGACTTTATTGGAATTCCGCTGGATTATGTTTAGAGAGTACTATCTGTTTTATAATATATTTTTAATGCACGAGTTTATCACCTTTACATTACTTATGATAGAAAAATGATCAGAATCAATGAAAAAGTGACCAGACCGGGGATCCAACTCTCGACAAAGAGTTAACGAATCCTGTACCCTAGTCGACTGAATCACCGTGCTGTACAATATTATTTATTTTTATTTGAACATTGGTTTCTGGTTGCATTTTAGTGTCGTTATCTTACGTAAAAATTAAGAAACTTAAAACTAATAAATAATTTATATATTTGTTATGATTATTAATTTTTTATTTTAATAATAACTAAGAAAATATTATACATCATCTCCATTTACTTCATGATCTTTACAATTTTTATTTTCTTGATTTTCAATTGTTTCGGATGAATCTTCTTCTTCCTCATCAGAACTTAAATTGTCAGTATCTGAAAGATCATTATTAGAACCTTCATTCTCAGAACCCTCATTTTCAAAGCCCTCATTATCCGTAGCCTCACTCTCATTACTTTCAACTTCATCGGAATCTTTTTTTAAACTTTTTTCTATATTATTAGCAGATGTAACAGGCTTATCATTTTTTGTATTTTTATTATTTTCTTTATTACTTTTTCGGGGAGGTCTACTTAGATCCCACATTTTTGAATTAATGTATTGACCCACGTGCTTCATTTCAGCAGCAATTGCTACGGGATCTAAATTTTTTTCTTTCCTTAGATAAAATTCAAATATACCTGAAAGTAATAAGAATATTTGATATTTCATAATATTTATATAAAAATCTATCGATTCGTAAAGGTAAACAGATACCCTAGCGAAAAAAAATAAATGAAAAGATAACAGTTAATATCCGAAAATACCAGAAAATGAAAATTAACTGTTGAAAAATGTATGAATTGAGACAAAAACAACAGTTATCTTCAGATACCTTCAGTTTTTATCAGTTTTTATCATTGCTTTACAGTTTTAACTTTCTGACAGCCGGAATTTTTCCCACTGAAAAAGTGTAACTTTCTCGAAATTTTCCATATAAATGTTTCTTAAGTAATAGTATATGTGAGCCAATCATGGAATGACGCCATATGGCGTCATCCCGGCTGTCAGAAGGTTAAACAGTTATCTGCAATTATCAACAGTAATACTTATTTTTTAACATTTTTATTCAAATAATAAAGCAGTTACAAAAAATGAAGAAAACTGGAATAAGCTAAATACAACAGTTTTATTCTGAAAATAACTGATAAGAAGGAAGAAATCTAGAGAAAACTGTAAAGAATAGTTATATTTTGAAAATAACTGATAAAAAGTGAAGAAATCTGGAGAAAACTGTAGAGAACAATTATATTCTAAAAATAACTGTTGAAAAGTGAAGAAATCTAGCGAATACTGTAGAGAACTATTTCAAAACTAAGTCTGATTTAAGTTAATGTTATAAAAAGGAATTTCTAGACTGATTTTCATTACTTTATAACTTTGGAAAAAATAATATTTTTACGAGTAAAGTCACAAAATCTTTAAATTTGTTCTTGATAAAAAAAATTTAAGACTCTTATTTACAACTCATTTTTACCTTTATTTTGTCCTAATAAGTGAAATTACCTTACGTAATTCATTTTTATGAAACGCCAAATTTCAATGAAATAGTCATAAGCGAAAACTATCATTGAGTGAATAAATAAAAAGAAAAAAGTCATGATTATAAAAATAGCATTTCATTCGAATTCAAATTAATAAATGAAGTTAGTGAATTTACATGTTATTTTTTATGCTGTCATAAACCAATCACATAATATTTTATAATTTTTAATTTAATTCAAAGCTGTGTCTTTCAAAAATGATAATTTTTATATTCAGTCACACAGATATTATTCGGAATAAGTATAGTCATAACGGTGTTATTTTTAGTTGCATAAATATCTAATAAAACTAGATTTTTTTATTTTTGAGCTTAGTAGAAATTTCAACCACAAAGAATAAGATATTCGATTTGCTAAAACTTGTGCAGTTAAAAACATTAAAAATTGAAAACAATGAAAAAACGAGTTACACTTATTTCAAGAGTCACTATATTTTTTCTATACGTAGCACATCGTCCTAAGTTTAGAAAATATTTTCGTTTACATAAAAACCATAATGAAAAAAATTTTCAAATGGTTCCATTTAACGCTAACGAAGTCATAACATAAAGAATACGCTCATTTACGAAAATTGCACTGCAAATTCAACGTTATTCGATGATTTTATATTGAAATTTATCTTAATTCAGTAGGAATTAATAGGAATAATGTTATTGCAAATATAATTTGTTTTTGTAGTGTACATCATTGTATAGAAAAAAGCTAAAAATCAGAATTGATAATAATTAAAAGGAGTGTTGATAGTGTTACAACAAATATAAAGGTTCTAGGGATTTTCTTATATCTACTATTTTGAAATGATTTGAGCTTGGCTTTAATTTAAAATAAGTTTTAAATTCCTAGCTGTTAACGCTGAAGAACTATAAGCGTTTGAAAATGCAGTAACTTTTTCAGCGATTTTCTTTAATTGTTTATAACTAACTGAAATATTGAGCGTTAGAGTCTAAAATTCTGGTTTTCTCGATATGACACCTCAAAATTTATTCCGATAATTGAAAGAAATCCATGATCCAGAGGCCTGGGCCTTTTCTGGTAAATTTTTTCTACATTTTTGAATACTATAAATATTATCATGAAAATTTTTATATTTCTGATAAAGATACATATTTTCTTCTTAATTTTTAGACAATTTCAAGTGTTAAATCATTTGTAAAAATTAAAACAACTTAAGTGTGTATGGATTTCTTATTTATCAATATTATAAATGTATTATATGAAGATATTATATTCCACAAAAAAATCAAATAAGTAAACAAAAAAAACTATAAGAAAATGTCGCTTATCAATATCGAAAAAATGAATGAAAAAAACCTATATTTATTTCTCTACTACATCAAATCAATAATCACTTACCAAATACAGCTTGCAATTTAGAAGGATCTAAAGCTGGTTTAGGCGGCGTATATGGTTTTCGATTTTTAGTTCTATTGCAAGGATTTCCATAAAGGCTCGAATTTTTTAAAACTTCGTTACCTATTATGCATTCAGCCATTTTTTTAACAAATGCTGCATACTCGGTATGAGGTTTGGCAGCAGCTTTATTTCTGGCATTATCATAATCGATTTTCGAAATGTATTGATCGTTTCCACAATGTATCTATAAAAATGTTTGGATAAGTATTAAGGGCATGACAGAGCTCGCTACCTTCTAAAATAATTCATTAATATTTTAATTCCAAGTTCACGAGTAAACGGTGCGTTAGATCGAGTTCTTTCATTACAGTAAGAAAATTTGTAATACTAAACTTGAGTGCGGACAACTTACAGAATTTACCAAAATATCATACAAAAAAAGTTAGAAACAATTTTTCAAAATATAGTATTTTGAGGTTAGGTTTATCGAACTTGATATCTAATTTCCGTTCCAAGCTTATAAAAAAATAACAAGTCCAAATGATTTTTTATTTTAACAAAAATTATTGTATTGACATAGCTTCAGTGCGGACAAATTATTACGATTGTTTAAATTACGAATTTAAAAAGATATCAATAAAATAATAAAAGCAAAAATCGTGTCCAGCAGCTCCGATATCCCGTTAAACATTAGCAAAAAATGATGCAAATTATAGAATATGCAGCGACAAAAGAAATGCAATGGCATCGATGGAAATGGCTTATTTGGTTGAGCATTTATTTTCGATGCGATAGACCCGGAATTTTACTCTAACCACGGACAATTTATAACCTTTTTTTTAGAAATTAATTGTATTTCTCGTTCGATAAAATAAAATAGGTAACGCATGTTTTGCAAATAAATTTTTTCGAATTATAACTTTTGAAGATCAACAGTTTCCTCTTCTCTCAAGATTTTATTTCAATTTTATATTTTAAAGAGTATATGGCTGATTTCATTTTGAATTCAATAGCCAGTATACATTCAAGTCACCAATTACTGTACTAATGAAGTATGTTATTCTACTCTAAAAATAAGGAGACAGGTATTTTTTTGTTTTGAGGTAATATCAAAATGGCATAAGATATGCAAATTTGAAAATCACATGCAGAAACTAAATGTTAAAACTGAAGATATTGAGAATAACTTTAGAGAGTTTTCTTATGTTAAGAATAACTTTCAACAATTTTGAATGAATTTTAATAAACTTTATTTGTTTTATTCCCATTTTAGTACTCTTCAAATATACGCAAGAAATTTCAAAAAAGACTAAATAATGACCAAGATATATGCATTTTATTAAAAAATGCACTTTTTATGTACATGCATTTTTCTCAAAATAGCCATTTTTTTCTGGATTATTTTTTTAAGGTCATGTTTGTAGCCAACAACAACTTGGATTTTTTTTTGCTTATAGAGGACAAAAAGTCGATAAAATGGAATCAGCCTTATAACATTGAATACTTAAGAATAACATAAATAAATTTACTTTAATAGCCAATTCGATTAATATAATTAATCTTTGAAATATTTTTTAGATTTACCGTATTATTCTCCCGTATGAATCCTACAGCTACGTTTCCAAAAGCTAATTTTTCGAAAGGATTAATATCTTGACTAGCTGTGAAAAAAAAATTTTTTCTACATTATTTTAATGGTTACATTAAAATTTGCAAAAAAATGGGTTAATTTGGCCACTTTTTCAGCAAATAAAAATATTAGACTTTGTCTGTTAAAGTTAAAGTGATGCAAAAGGGACACTTTACCTGTGCTTATAAATATTTAATGTCTTTATTTAGAAAAAAATGCTTTGCCTTGTATTGTGTATCATGAAAATTATTAGATCAAATTTTTCAATATATTCATTAGTTTTTTAAAATTATGAATTTTTTTGTTTGAAATCGATTAATTTTTTAAATATAATATTGAAACCCAAAATTTTCAATAAATAATGGATGGATTTATTTAATAATTTAACTGACTAGAAGATTATCACAACTCCGGATCACGGATTTTGCTCAAACTTTGGGATAAGTTTCCAAATGTGCTTATTACGTTATAACTTTAGGAAAAAATAATATTTTGACATGCGATAACTCCTATTTCGAAAGGATTTGAGCCCAACTTTCATTTGAAAAAAGTTTCACGCTTCTGGCTATCGATGCTAAGGAACTATATGCGTTTAAAAATCTAGTAACTTTTTTAGTAACTTTCTTTAATTGCCAATAACTAGGGAAATATTGAACGGTGGTGTCTAAAATTTTGTTTTCTTTCATATTTTGACATTTGGAAACTTATCCCAAAGTTTGAGCAAAATTCGTGATTCGGAGTTGTGATACTCTCCCAGTGAATAATCTTCATGGTGTATACAAGCTCAAAAATTTTTTTCCTGAAATTTTGTAATAAAATGAAAACATACGCACAGTTATAGTGTCCATTTTACATCTCCTTAATATTTATCATAAATGTTTTGTTCACAATTTCAAAGTGTGTAATACAAATTATTTCTATGTTCATATTATAAATATGTATAATTCAACGTAGGACATTATTAGTTTGTTATATCAACCTTCGTTTAACTCTAAATATATCGTAAACTTAGCTGATATGAGAAATAAAATTTATTACATTGAAGGTCATAATTATAAGTTTCGAAATTATGAATGAGTCTTAAAATTTTTGATTTACTGGCACTTTTCTTGAATTTTTTGAAACATATGACAATGGAAATCATAACTGCATTTATTTTAGAATTTTTTTTAAACAGAAACGACATGAGTCATTCCATTGACATATTAACTTTCTTAAACAGTTAAATAAGTTAATTGAGCTCAATAAATATTTTTTTGTGATTCAGTAAATATTTAATAAACTTATAAAAAATATCAATAATTTAGAAATTTAAAAAAATATGTTTATTGCAATCAAAAGTAGCCTATATTTTGAAAAATGACCATATAAATAAAAAAAATATATGACTGGAAAAAATTTTTTTATAAAAAAGTGAAAATCTGAAAAGTTTAATATAAAAAAAAAATTCATACCATATTCGTCAAGTTTATTAAAAATTTTTTCTTGTAAATTTATATTTAAATCCAAATATTTTTTAGTTTCAGCTTGCTGTTCTTTTAATAGATCTTGATATTTTTCAATTGTTTTTTGTGCTTCTTTCAATTCTTGTTTAGTATTTTGTAATTCTTTTTTCAAGTTTTTAATTTTTTTTACATAATTTTTATCATTTTTCGTTTTTGTAACAATATTCATGTCATCAAGATTATTCACTTTTTTAGTCATTTTATCATTTTCTTTAGGATCAACATTCAATTCATCTAAAATTTGCTCTGTTTTATCAATATTGTTTTCATTTGTTTGATTATTTTCATTTGTTGTGGAAGGAAATGCATTTTCCTTATCATATTCTGCATCATCTTTTAAACCTTCTTTATCTGATGCTTTGGACTTATTTTGATTATCCTGCATGAAGATGAAATATTTTCATAAAATAATAGCTTTGTATTAAAAACTACATTGGAATATGAATGATTCCATGATACTTTTAATATTTAAGAAACTGTTGATGAAAGCAATGAATAAAAATATTTTGTTATATAAAAAAAAATGTAGGAGAATATTGTACGACACTTTCGATTAATACAACGTGATTATTTTTTCATCAAATAGGTGATAGGTGAATAGGATAGGTCAGATATTGAAAATAGGTGATTTTCAAGATCTAAGGAGGAAACTGATACAGCTTTTTTTTATTTTGATGATAAAGAAAAAGTACATCGTCCACAAGCTTTAATTAGTTTTTGTAAGTTATACAAACTTTTTAGAAGTAAGATAATAAGTAGCGTAGTTCAAATAGGCAAAATACTTATATTTGAGGACTATTGTAGAAGTCGAAGGAATTAAAATATTTATTTTTTGTTTTTTACTACGATCTGTTCATACGTTTTTACTTTTGTCTCTCTCTAGAGAAAAATAATTCGAAACCGAAACAGTTAAGGAAGGGACACCGAAATTTTACCTTATATTTTGATATTATACTTTCAAACAAATGTGATTTTTAAGGGTATGCCTAACTTCCAAAATGAAATATAATAATAAAAGTAAAGAGAATATATTTTAAAAAAAAATAAATTTTTTTATATTATGATGTTTAAAAAATGTGTATTCAGATTTTTGGCAAATAATAAAGCATAAGTGTTTTCTTTTTAAACCAACAAATCAAACTGAAGCTAATAAATTAGATTGCTTAAGAAAAAGTGACGTTTTGAAAAACATTATCCCTGGTAGAATTCGATTCCATTTCCAAGTTATTTCTTAGTGATTTTTACTGTGCATATGTTAGAAAAAAGTTTGTTTTACTTTCCAATTCCGAGGGATCGATGTAACACTTTTTCTTAAATTTTACCGCCATTTACTGGATTGCATATTCTTAGATAGTTAAAAAGTATTAATTTTACATTAAACTTGGTTAGAAAAAAAATAAGTTTGAAATGAATATTAGGTTAGAAATACGCGTCAATTACGATCTCTAGTTACAAGAAATTTTTTTCACATCCCGACAGAGTAGTTACAATATTCTTATAGCATAAAAATTAGTTAATTTTTTGATAGTTTTGAGATATTTAAAATACAAACATTTTATTTTATTGAAAATAACTTACTAAACTAGATGAACTTGAATCTTTCGCTGAAATTACGATATCTGAAATAATTTTCACTTTGTTCTGACTTTTTGTGCTTTTCTTCACATCATTATGAACGGATGAACCATTTTTGGAATTTTTTATTAATTTATCAGATTTTGGTTTCGTTTTTATTTTTTTGTGACCCTAAAAATAAAAAACTAAATAAAACAAAAATATCAAACTTGACTTTATAAATACTATTTCTGTTTCTCTGAATACATGTAACGTTTCTACTCCCAGTATAATACATCTATAATAACCCACTGAGTTGCGAGTACCTAGTGTCATCCCACGTAGCTGCAGTAGTCGGTACTACTATTTGGTTACTTCGTTTACGTGAAATCTGTTTCATTATAGAATACTTTATCATTTTTTATAGTCTACCCAAATGAAAATAATGTCAAATCGTGCCTAGCTATGTTTAAGGTTTCGAATTCAGAAATTTTGTCAGAAAAGTTTTCAGCGCTAAATTAGGAATTTTTACACATTTTTAGTATAGTTTAGCACAATTCAGCATGTTTTTGATATAATTTAGCACAACTATACCAAAAACATGCAAAAAAAGAGAGGGAGTTTATTTTATTAAATTCAATTTGTTTGAGCAAAAACTATAAAACTTACGAGACAAATAAAAAGAATCTGTAAAATTACTCTGCTATAGCAATATTCGAGAATTTTTTGAGAATCGAAAATCCAATGGCAAAAACATTGGGGAAAAGTTTTTTAAGGCAAATTTTAATGACAATTAGTACAATTCTTGGGGTGGATTGGCTGAGGGTTCGCAAAAGTTGGCAAATAAACTTTTAATCATAAAATAAAAATTGTGACGTTCAAAAATAAGCATCTATTACAAATTTCAACAAAATTTATTGTTATATTTATTATAATTAGACATTCTATATCGTAAATATAAAAAGCTTAATTTGATAAATATAAAAAATAATAACGAAAATTAGAATAATTGAATATTTAACTAAATATATAAATTAATCATAATAAGGGAGACTTTTTTTTTGCGTGGCGCTACTGCTTTTATTTGTGAACTTATTCGCTATTCGCACTACGTGTCCCTATCTTAGAACATATATACCTGGAGGGAGCATGCAAAGCCAAAAAGTGTAAAAAATAAAAGAGAGAGTAAGGTAGCTTAGGGTGAAGTGCTTTCTCTCTCTCGGGCGGACTCTCATTGGCTGTTGCTCTCCCCCTTAAAGCATATACTAGATATGAGCATCAAGTATGAGATAGTCATGCTGGGAGGAAGCAACAGCCAATGAGAATCCGTACGAGAGAGAAAACACTTCAACCTAAGCTTCCTTTCTCTCTCTTTTCTTTCTCATACGTTTTGGCTTTGCATGCTCTCTCCAGGTATATATGCTCTAAGGTCCCTATTAACAATGATCCGTGTCCCCAATTAATTAATTTTAAACATTAAATGTGTCTCAATATGTCTGACTATGCTTTTTCACTGATTATATCTTATTGTGCCTCACTCTGCTTAAGTAAACTTTAATATCTGCATGTGCTACATTATGTCAAACTATACCTAATTAATCAGTACCTTCTAACAAACTTTCACACTTTACCTTCTTATCATTGTATTCCTCACTTCCTTTACGTTTGGATGATTTTTTAAGTATTTTTGTTTCATGTTTTTCTTGTTTGATTTCATTTGCAGTTTTAATTGCAGGTTGTGACACTGTTGACTTCTAGAATATATTTTAAATAAATTATGCATCAAATGTACAAATTAGGGTAGTAATAGTAATAATAATAATAATAATAATAATAGTAATAATAATAATAATAATAATAATAATAATAATAATCATAATGATTATTATAATAATATTAGATATTTTATAATCCAAATCAATTTGAAAAAATCGGTTCAAAGTTCTTAAATTAGTTTAACAAAACTAATATTTAAATATAACCAATTATAGATTTTTGATGAAATCAAAAATTATGAGATGAAATTATTTATAGAAAGCATAAATAACAATATTTCACAAAAAAAGAAAAATGGTCGATCTGACAGACTACACCATCACACTTAAATGTTTTTAACCTCATTGAATTTTAATCTTGAGTTTGATTAACTCCATTATTTATTTTTTAAAGACATTTGAGTTCGAAGTAAGATCGACCAATGAATCCGAACGTCGCCATATGTTTTTAGGGTTGCTGAATCCAAATCCCAGGTTCATGTTCAAAGTTATTTCACGGTTAAATCGAAATACACACACGATATGAGAGCATACATAAAGTCCGACATCAAATTCTAATAAAGTCTACTTTTCTAAAGTTTTATACTATAGCTCATGACTTCATACTAGCGTTTTCACTCTTAATATATAAGAATCGATGCCCGCATCTGTCCCTACCGTACCTTCGCGTTATACAGACGAACAACGGATTTAATTTCATATTCGTTACCTAAAAAATTCTTTAGAATAAGACATAGAAGATACAGAACCTATTCTTACAATGCACGGATGAGAACAGTGTTACTAAGCGATCTCATAATCCCTCTCTTATTTCGTTTAATATGAACAGTATGAATTATATGAACCATAAACGTTAAACCTATCAACTCATAATCCCTCAACCCATACGCTAAAAATGCTAGACCCATACACTTAAAATCCCTAAACTCATAAACTGATTATACCTAAATCCATAAACTCAAAATCTCTAAACCCATCAACTTTAAATCTATAAACCCGTAATTTATAAACCTTACATTCGTAAAACATTATTTCATAAATCTTAAACCCATAATTTTTAAGCTCATAAGCTCTAAACTCAAGAACCTTAAACTCAAACTCTGA
The DNA here is from genome assembly GCA_017163975.1 of Anastatus disparis. Taxonomy (NCBI): domain Eukaryota; kingdom Metazoa; phylum Arthropoda; class Insecta; order Hymenoptera; family Eupelmidae; genus Anastatus; species Anastatus disparis. The sequence goes on along the minus strand of JAFFSR010000274.1, from coordinate 5,919,288 downwards.
GCCTATAAACCCGAAACTCATAAATCAAAAGTTTATAAATCTTAAACTCGTAAATCATGAATTCATGAAACTTGAACCTATTATTTTTAAGCCCATCAATCATAGATTCACGAAATTTAATCCTATATATATGAACCTCAAACTCAAACCTTAGATCCATAAACCCTTAACCCATTAATCGCGTACCCATACATACTAAACTCAACCTTAAGTCCATTAATCCTCAATGCATTAACGGTAAATCCATATACTAGTAGTTCCTAAATCTATAAACTTATATTTCCTCATCACATAAACTAATAATACCTAAACCTCTAAACACATAATTCCTGAAAACACTAAAATAATTCAGTAAACTCTAAACTCTTAAAATTTAAACCTCTAAACCTTCAACTTAATAAACCGTGAATTGAGAAACCTTAAGCCTACAAATCCTATACCCATGAACCATAATCCTATAAACTTTAGACCAATAAACATAAAACCAGTAATTCATAGACCCTCAAACTAATAAATCATGAACTCTAATCCCATAAACTATAAATCCTAAATCCATAAACCCTGTACCGCTAGACTCAAAATCCAAAAACCCTGAGCACCAAACCTATGAGCCATAAAAATGTTTACCTCAAATCAAATAGGCCCTTAATCTATTTACCGTGAAACCATATGTACTAAACCCATAAACCCTAAATACATGAACCCCTAATCCACCTACCGTAAATTCATACATTCATAGTTCCGAAACCTATAAACTTATAATCCCCGAACCCACAAACGAATAATCCTTAATCCCATAAATTGATAATACCTAAACACATAATTACAATCCCTATTCCCATAAACTTGAAACTAGTAAGCCCTAAAATTATAAATATAAAACCTAGTAATCTTAAACTCATGAATCCTAGACCTACGGACTTTAAACCTATAAATATGAAATTCACAATACCTCAACCCCCAAACTCATAGATCATAAACCCTAAACCTATCAACCCCAATCCCAAAACCTTAAACGCATAAGTACCAAACCTATAAACTTATAAACCTCAAATACATAAGCTCTAAAGACTTAGATCGTAAACTGATATATGTACTTAACAAATGAACGCTAAATTATCAATTCTGATCTATAAACCTGAAACCTACAAAAATTGAGTAAGAAAACTTAAACCCTCTAACTATCAACTCACTAACCACAAAGTTCAAACCCATTAATTCATAATCCTTATCTTCTAAATCGAAAAAGCCTAAATCTCAAACCTTGAACTTAAAGACCTTAAAAATATGAACCTTAAACTTTGAACCTATAGATTATAAATAAACTCATAATCTCTATATCTCTACATTTTAAATCTCAAAACCCATACACTTATAATCTCTAAACTCATAGGCTCACATTGCTTACACCCATAAACTGATAACGTCTAAACTCATAATCCCTAAACCAATAAACTTTTCACCTATAATCCATTAACTCATAAGCCCTGAACTTCTAGACCTTGAACTCATAGATCTTAAATTCATAACCTTAAACTCTTAAATCTTAAACCCATAAAACCGAGACTAAATATAAAACTATAAACATAGAGCTTATAATCTTATAATCCTTGAAGTTACAACCAGATAATTCCTAACCTCTTGAACTGATAATACCTGAATCCATAAACTTATAATTACTAAACCTATAAAATCTGAGTTAGTAAACAAACTCATAATGCATAAATTCAGAAATCGTAAACCCTCAAACTCTAGAATCTAAAAATCCTGGTCCCTAAATTTATAATACCGAAACCCTTGCACTTATAATTTCTAAACCGATTAACTATAAGCTTATAAATCTTTAACTCATAATCAGCTAATTCAAAAACCATAAAACCCGAAAATCTAAGCCCATAAACCCTAAAAACACCTAATTCGAACTATTAAACATGAAACATATTATTTATACACCCTTAAACTTATTAATCATAAACCCTACTTTCATGATCTCAGGACCCATAAACCCTTAACCCAAAACAATTAACCCGTAAGCACCAAACCCCACAATTCTGAATCTATAAACCTAAAACTCATAAATCCTTAACACATGGACCGTATTTAAATAAGTAATAATAATTAAATTATAAGCCCGAATCTCACAAATATTGAACTTACAAATTCTACATTTATAAGCACAAAACCAATAAGCCTTAATCTCATAAGCCTTAAATTTATAAATCCTAGCCTATAAACCCGAAACCTAGAGACTTTGTACCCGTTAACCTTTAACTGATAAACCATAAGTTTTATATCCGTTAATTTATAATTCTAAAACGCCTAACCAACAAATCATAAACATTGAATCCTAAAACAAATACTCTAAAAATATGAATCATGAACTCTGAACCTATAAACTCGAAATCATTTAACCCATGAATTTATTCCCTAAACCCATACACTCATGATTCCTAATCTTATACACACATGGAGTTTAAAGATAAAAATGATCTTCAAAAACCTATAATATTAACAACTAATATTCCCTGAACCCATTAACTCTAAACCTATAAACTCTAAAGCCGTAAACCTTAAATTTATAAACCTTGATCTCATAAACCTTAAGTCATAAAGTCATAAAACTTATAAATCCTAAGTCTACATACCCGAAACACATGAATTGTGAATCGATGAATATGTAGCCCATATTCTCTAAACTCCAAAATAATAAATTATAAACCTTAGATCCATAAGCAGTAAATTTACAAACCTCTTACCTATAAATCCTGAACCCAAAAACCCTAACCCCATAATCCCACACTCATGTATGCTAAACTCATAAACCTTAAATTCACAATCCCTTTAACCATTGACCGTGAACCCAAATTAACTCATACTGCCTAAATCCATAGACTTATAATTCCTATATCGTAATCCCATAATCATAATCTCATAATTCCTAGACACCCGAACTCATAAATCATAAACCTTAATACCGTAAATCATGAACCTCAATCATGTAAACGATAAGCATTAATTCTGTAACCCATTAACTTTAATCCCGTGAACTGTAAACCTGAATCCCGAAAACCATAAACTCTAAACCCATAAACCCTGGCTCTATTAGTACTAAATCTTAAAAGCCTAAACCCATAAGCACGGAGCCCATAAACACTGAAGCCATTAACCGCAAAACTAATAAGCGCTTAACCCATGTATAACAAATCCATGAACCTTCAATTTATGAACCCTTAACCAATGGACCGTAAACCTACATACTCAAAGTTCATTTATCCATAATCTTATAACCTTCAAAATCAAAAACTAATAATTTCTTATCCCTTCAACAGATAATACCTAAAACTATATACTCATAATCACTAAACTCATAAACTTTCAACTAGTAAACCATAAACCCTGGAACCTCGAACTCAGCCCTAAACCTATAAACTTCAAATCCATAAGCTTTTAACATATCAACCGTATATGAATATATAAATAACCAATCTCATAAACTCTAAACCTATGAATCCTAAATTTATAAGCACAATACCCATTAATCTTAACCTCATTAGCCTCAAATCTATAAATGCTAACCTATAAACGTTAAACCTATAAATCCTAAATCTCGAAACCTTGAACCCATTAACCTTAACCCATGAACCATAAGTTTTGAGCCCATTAACTCATAATCCTTAAACCTATACTAGAAATCCCAAATTCAAATACCTAAACATATGAACCATGAACTCTAAATCTATAAACTCATAATTCCTAAACCTATACACTCATAATCCCTTAACCCATACGCTTATAATTTTTAAACCCGTGCACTTATAATACTTAAATATATAAATTGATAATCCCTCAACGAATATTGCCTTATTCCCTAAGCCCATTAACTCTAATTCTATAAACACTAAACTTCTAAAACTTGAACTCAAACCATAAATTTATAAACCTTAAACTCATAAACCCGGGACTTGCAAACTGTGAATCTAAAAACAGGAAACATATATTTCCTTGACCCCTAAATAATGAATCATAAACCTTAAACCCATAAATCTTAAACCAATAAGCCCTGGACCCACCAACTCTAAACCTAAGAAGCCTAATTCGATAAGCACTGCGCCTATAAATCCTAGTCATGAACTTTAAATATATAATCCCTTAACCCATTAACCGTATACCCATATATAGTAAACCGCTAATCTTCAAATCCATAAGTCTTTAACTCGTTAACCGTAAACTTACACACTCATAGTGCCTGAACCCATAAACTTATAATCCCTAAACCCACAAACTGATAATTTCCAATCCCATAAACTGATATACCTTAATTAAACCCATAAACAAATAATCTTTAAACTCTAAACCAATAAACCATATACTTATTGACCTCTAACTTATAAACCATAATTTAAGAAACCTTAAATCCATAGATCTGAAGTCCATGAAATCTAGTCCCATGAACTTAAAACCTATAAACATAAGAACCATGATCACTAGATCCCAATCTTTTGAATCACAAACCCTTATCCCGTAAATCATAAATCAATGAACACTAAACCCATAAACCTTAGACCCGTGAACTCAGAATCTAAAAGACTTGAACCCATTAGTGCTAAAATCATGAACTATAAGCTCATTAACCTCAAAACAAATGAGCCCTTAATTTATTAACCGTAAACCCATATATTTTAAATTCATATACCTGAAATCCATGAACCCTTAATCTATTAATCCTAAACCGATACACTTATAGTACATAAATCTATAAACTAATAATGCCCAAACCCACATAATGATAATTGCAAATCCCATAAACTGATAATAATTTAAGCATAAACGAATAATTCTTAAACACATGAAATCTGAACCAGTGAACCCAACACCCATCAACCCAAAACCTCTAAACCTTACTTTCATAAACTATAAATTAAAAAACTTCAAACCCATAAATCCTAAGTCCATAAACCCTAGTTTCCTAAACTTTGAACCTATAAACATAAGACCCATATTTTCTAAACCTTAACTTATAAATCATAAACGCCCAACCCAAAAACTCTAAACCTATAAGCACCAAAATTGTAAGCCTTTAACCCATAAACCCTGACCCCATTAACTCAGAACCCAAAAACCTTCATCTTATAAACACTAATCCCATTAACCTCAAATCAAACGAATAATTAATAGCAAAATTCGCTATTCTTGTCTAATTAAGCTTTTGTTATTTACTCACTTATTAATAGTTGTAACTACGAATTAAGTTAAGTGCAATATAGGTACTGTTACTATAATAACAATAATATAATTTTTCCTTATATATAAATAATTATAATAATATCTATTGCCCTTAACTCTTAATTTGCAGATAAAACGATTAATATTTGAGTAAATAACAAAAAACCCCAATTAGATAAAGACAGTTGATTCGGCCTACTCTTAACTCAGGGGAATCCTCATACCGATATAGAGTTCTACTTTATCTACATTTAAATTATGAATTTTAATAAAAATTTAACTATTCATGACTGAAATTCGTAGAAAAGGCATATTCTTAACATGCCAAAGAATTTATTGCAACGTTAAAAGACAATATAAGGGTAAAAATAAAGGCGAAAACTGCTTAATACGATTAACTTTTCAATGTAGTTATGAATAATCGTATTATGAAGTTTTTGTCTTCATTTTCACTGTTATTCTGTCTTTTAACGTTGCAATGAATTCTTTAGAATGTTAAGAATGTGCCTGTTCTATGAATTTTAGTCAAAAATAGTTAAATTTTTATTAAAATGCATAATTCAAATGTAGATAAGGTAAATCTCTGTGCCGGTATGAGGACACCCCTTAACCGTAAACTCATATAAACTAAACCCATAAAACTTAAATACATGAATCTTTTGATTTTAAATTTATAAGTTCATAGTGCCTAAACCTCATAAACTTATAATTCCTATACCTACAAATTGGTAATCTCTAACCCCATAAACTGATAATAGCTAAAATCATAAGAATACCTATATCCATAAACTTTAAACTAAATAAATCTCAAACCCTTGAATCCTAAACTTATAAACCTTAAACTCATAAATAATAAATTCAGAAATCCTAAATCCATAAATCCTGGACCAATCCCATAAATTGATAATACCTAAACCCGTATACACATAATCCCTAACCCCATAAACTATGAATCAATTACTTTAAACTCATAAACCTTAAACTATAGCATAACTTATACGAAACACAAAAAAGCGGTTGTTGGCCGCAATTCGGGCAGTGCGCGATTTTGTTTAAAAAAGCTAATAGCAATATTATAAAGGACGGGAAAAAATTTAGAGGCGGCAGAAAAAAATAGAGTTTAAAAAACACGTTTTTCTATCTTACAAGGAGAGTGTTTCACCTTTGGGTCACCGTTTTTGCTCAAATTTTGGGAATATTTTCTGGATGCAAAAATATGAAGAAAGCCAAAATTTTAGAGGGTAACGCTCAATATTTCCCTAGTTACAGGCCATCAAAGAAAATTACTAAAAAAGTTACTAGATTTTCAAACGCTTATAGTTCTTTAGCATTATTACCTAAAAGCTTGAAACTTTTTTTAAATGGAAGCTGAGCTAAAATCATTTCGAAATAGTAGTTATAGCATATCAAAATATTATTTTTTCCCAAAGTTATAGCGTAATAAAGATTGAACCCAATTTTAGCTTTTATTATTAATTAATGTTTTAAACAAAAAATTCAGGTCCAATCTTTATTACACTCTAACTTGGGGAAAAAATAATATTTTGGGATGCCATAGGTACTATTTCGAAAGGATTTGAGTTCAGCTTCCATTTAAAAAAAAGGTATAAACTTCTAGCTAACAACGATGAGATACTACAAGCGTTTGAAAATATAGTGATTTTTTTAGTGATTTTTTCCGATGGCCTGTAACTAGGGAAATATTGAGCGTTGGCCTCTAAAATTTTGGCTTTCTTCGTGTTTCTGCAGAGTTTCAATCACAAATTTCAGCAAAATTGGAGTGGTCAAGGTGAATCACTCCTTGTTAAGGTGATAGGGAGTTATAAATTCAGCTAATGTTTTTGAGTTTTTTCCAATCCCAATCGAAGGGAATATAATATATACATATTTTAAGATGGGGGTAATTTTATCATAGAAATCCAGGTACAGTTTTTTGTTTGGATTGTCATAAACTTTAAAAGGACGTGTATCTCTCTATCCTTAAAAATAAAAAATATAAAATTACTAATTATTAGTGCTAGGTGATAGTGGTTGTCCGCTACTTGTTTATAAATTTTAATATTTTTTCTAATGAGAACTAATCTTTTTGCTTTTTTTTCAATACTTAAATAAGTATTCTCTAGCCTTACTTTAGGATTTTGTAAGTATGTACATATTTTAAGAATTATGGGCAGAGAAAATATTACTTTTATCAGTAGAAATTTTAATTTCTATCAATAATCAGTAGATTTTCAAAAAACTTACATTTTTAATTAGAAAAGGATTGAGATAAACGTCCCCTTAAGAGCTTTACAATACACAAAGATAACTTAACCTGCGTGCATTTATCAATCTCACTTTGACCTTGGCGTAACCTTGAACAGAAACTGATGGTGTTGATCTGACCTTGAACTTAGATTATACTATCCTTAATTATATCACAAAGACTTCACTCATATTCAAGGATCGATTTTACTTTGACCTTATAGTAACTTTAAAAAAGTGCTCATCAAGTTGAACTGATCGAGATTGGATTTAGCAACCCCAAAATAGTATATTATTCACCTAGGGAGTGAAAACGAAAAATGTCTTAAATCGTATGTAAATGTCACCCTCACCTTCAGCTCGGGTGACAAACATACGATTTAAGGCATTTTTCATTTACTCCCGTGGTAAATATACGATTTTTTTGCAAAATGCAACCTTTGCGATCGGGCACAGGGAGACAAGGTTGCACTTGCGGCCCGCTAGGCAAAAAAAAGTATAATCATGTTGATCAAGTATAACAGTTTAACTCCTCTGTTTTCGTGGAACTGTGTACCCAATAAGCACAACCTCTTGAAAGTATTCTTAAAGAATACTTTTGTAACTCTTTAATGTCCGTGGACGTTAAAGAGCTGAAAAAGAATTCTTTAAGATTACTTTTGAGAGTTGGTGCTTATTGGATAATCAATAAACAAAATCCATTTTATTTAAACTGACAAGTTTCATTTAAGAGGATATCGTAGTTATCCCCTCCTAATAATATTTTTATTCAAAGTTCATGAGTAAACGGTGCGTCGAATCATATTCTTTCACTAGAGAAAGAAAATTTATAAGATTAATTCTGAGTGCGGACAACTCAAGAAATTTATTAAAATATTACACATAAAAAGTTATGAGCAAACTTTCAATGTATAGTATTTTGAGGTTTATCGAGCTTGATATCTAATTTTCAATCAAAGTTCATGAAAAAATAACAAGTCTAAGTGATTTTTTTTTTTAACAAAAATGATTAAATTAATGTAGTTTTAGCGCGGACAAGTCATTATATTTGTCTAAATAGTCAATTTAAAGAGATATGAATCAGATAAAAAAAGCAAAAATCGATTCTAACAACTACGACATCCCGTTAAACCAATAAAATAAAAGATTTATAAAATAAAAAAATTATTTATTTTAAACGAACCAGCTTAATATGAATGATTTCTCTTAATGAGTTTCGAAATTATTGGGAAGACATGTGACGTATAGGCTTTCTCCATTATCGATGACAATCATTTTAGATTGAATCATTGCTATATTGTATACTTCTAAATTCCTTTTTTTTTCAACTACTTTATGAATATATTGCAAACGTGGAATACTATTATCTCCATTAAAATCATTTTTTATAATAATCCATTCACAGCCGCAAATGAAACATTTTTCTGTAGCTTCAACTAAATAGTGAATCTCAATAATTTTTCCACAAAACAATCGTATAACTGAATCGTTAGTTTTAGTCACTTTTGTATAATTCACAGTATGTATGGTGCTTGATTTATAAATACATCTATCATAAACATTTATTAAAATATCTTCTTTATTAATGAATTTTCTAACCAAACTTTGTACTTTTTTATTACATTTAGGAGTACCTATTAAAGTAACATTATTTAGTTGAATGCAATTTTGTATTAGCGATCTATTGTCAAATAAAGCTTTGCAGAATTCTAAAGCAAATCTATCATTTGATTCATTGTTTTCAATGTAACTTGTAAAAATTATTTTCCTCATCCATTTTTCTGCTATTTGTTTAATGCATCCATTAGGAGCATTAATTTGTTGAATAAACTTAAATATAGCACTCTCAAAAGGGAAAGCAGAATTAGCCCATAGTGGCCCTACTTTACGAACGCTTTCGCTGTAATGGAGTAAAGAATGTACATTGAATGTAATAAATGGTACTCCATATAATAATTCACATTCACCAGTGAATTGCATCAATTTGTATTCGCAATCGGTTATATCTTTCTTAGAAATTGAATCTTTCAATAACGAGTAAATGCTATCCACAAAAAGTAAATAAGATCTAAATTTTTCGGTTTCTAATATTCCTTGTAGACATGGAACACTTACAAACAACAACCAAATTTTCCACTCTAAGGCTTTGTATTTTTTACAATAACTCAATGGACGCAAAGAACGCTTCAAATCATTAGTTAATTGAATATTATTCATTCTTTTTCTAATGTTTGCACGATCAAGTTTAGAAAAAGTAGAATTCCAATGATTATATAATTGTTTCGTTACACCCATTAAACTTCCATGCATATAATCAGGTGGTAAATTCCATACTATATCAAAATTAGTTATAGTCAGTAAGACCGCATCACCTTTTACTCCATTTTCGTTTTTTTTTGATTCTACAGTAACAGATACATCTTTTACATGTTTTTCGTGAGTCCTTAATTCGGGATCCGGTTCAATCATTGGATAGCGCATTGAACCTGCAGCATACTGCCCTCTGTGGTAACACCAACTACAACCAAAATAAGCATTGAATTTCATCCTATTTTGGAGTATTGGTCTAGCTACACTATCAACACACCCGCAAAAAGGAACCAGCTTCTGTGTAAATGTTTCCCCGTGTGATAATCAACGATTTTGATACCTTTTAAAAGAAGTTCATCGCATTGATTTTTAAAAATTGACATGTAAAGATTCATGAATTCAGGTGTTGGTTCACTTTCGGTCTGCCATAGTGCAGCTATTACTGGATGTTTAAAACGAATTTTACCTAAGAAACAATTGAGAAATAATTGTAGAGGCCACAATGCTTTTTTAGCACTCTTGAAAAGTTGAGCACCATCTGTACTAAAGTTAAAAGATAGTACATTTTCATTTGAAAAATTTTTTTCGTATAATTCAGAATCAGTCACGTCTGTTATATCATCACTGATTTTGTTTTTTTGTTGTTCAAAATAAAATTTCATGCTTTTTTGAATATCTTTACGATTCAGAAATAGACGTAATTGATATTTAATATCAAGGGATATGAAATAATTTTCTGATTTTGGAGATAAGATGTAAATTTTTTTGCAATTTTCACACTGTTTTGATTTTTTTTCCATCTGTGATAATAAAATCTCATCTAATATAATATTACATTCAGAACAATAATAATGTTTTTTTAAAGTTTTTTCTGGTGGTGCTAAAGTTTTAGACATAAGATAGGGACTAAAATTCCAATCTTCGAATTCCGGGCCAGCTAATATGCGTACAAAATTCAAAAAAGCAATTTGCATTTCACGTGTAGTATTGAATTTAACGTTTAATGCTTGCAGCATCAATAATACATCTGAGATTTTCAAATTACTAGCAGGAAACATTAGACGTTTATCTTTTGCGAAAGTTTTGCAATTACTATTAATAAGTTCATTGATCGAAAAATCATCATCGCTTGATGCTGAACTAGTACTTTCACAATCATCATTATGTGAATTAGAATCAGTACTATCACAATCGATTTCACTGTCAGTCTCCGATAAATTACACATAGAAATATTGGAATTGGAATCATCTTTATTTGCTGAAACATTAATTCCAGAATTTAATTGAAATTCAGGAATAATATTATTATCTTTATTAGCGCGTGTGTCCATTTCTTTACATATTAAATTAGAAGGATCATCATCAATATTTCGAACCACAGGAGGTGTATTACTTTCTAAAATACAATCTTTTTCTTTTGTAACATTCTCGTTTGCTTCTTTATTTAATAGTTTTTCACGATTGCTTTGTATAAGACTAGCATCTTTTGTATCTGAAAGTAAACCTTTTTGTAAATAATTCATTATTGTTTTATGCTTGTACCCAGTAAAATATAATGAAATGGAACTTCTTTCTTAATGTGCCCACCGAATAAAAATTTTGTTCATTTGTTAGATGGGAATCCACAAAACTTAAATTTACAGATTAAAAAAGTTTTTCTGTCTTCTAACTTCAAAATTTTAAGTTACTCTTTCGTGGTTCTCAGACAGAAAATTATATTTCTCACCTGATCAGGAAAGGGTTTTTTTGGAACATCGGTATAGTCCTCGCCTTCGGCTCGGCCCGTAAACTCCTCGTTTCCAAAATAAACCCTTTTCTGATACGGTAAAAATATACTATTTTTCTTGTATTATAATATTGATTAATGTTTTATTTTAAGGACGTTACCCTGCTAAAAAATAATGATAGTTTAGAGTATTTTTAATTCACACAAGTTTTTTCGGCATATTTTATAATACTAATAACACAGAAATATAAAGAAAAAATAGGCAGTTTGTTATCTGATTATGAGACAACGTTTAAAATTATCAATTAAATTTCTTAGAAATGACCAAAAAAATAATGCAAATAATTTTTCAATAATAAATAAAATATTTGATGATTTAACCCTCAAAGTTTCAACGCCTATTATAAGGCTTTTTATTAATATATTAAGTAAAACGTGGTCAGAATAATACATTTAAAATAAGCTTGGTAATATCGTTTTCTGTAATGGAAAAAAAGAGAAAGAAAGAAAGAACAAAATTTCATTATCTTATTTTGCAATGGATAATACATAATAATTATAAATAGTAATTTATCGACGAAAATAAGAATACTTTGATCATTCTAACATTATTTAATAAAAATAAAAATATTATATATTTTATTATAAAAAATGTAGAATTTTTATTTATAAAAATTTACGAAACATCGCACATGAATCAATTAATAATATACGGTGATTGTGTATAAATATCTATAGCATATAATCAAATATATTTATATTGCGCACGTAAATGAATAACGCATGATGTTGCCAAGCTTCAACTAAATGTCGATAATTCAGGTTACTGCTGAAAAATCATTATGATAGGGAAACGTTCTTAAATTATTAGTTTTAAATTATTAGAAAAATAAAGCTCCTAGATTTTAAAAATACTTTTTTATTTTGACTCTAATCATTTGCTTTAAATATGCTAAATTACCATACATATTTTACAATATTTTAAACTGTTTTTATATCCTTTGTGAATTATAATGATCATTTTTTAAGCGATTGCGTCCTGGTAGAAAATTGAGCATGTTTTAGGCAAAATTTCTGGGCAAAGGTAAGCACTTATCTAAAAAATTTTTTCAAAGAATTTCTAAAATTTCTAGATAAATGTCATTTTAACATTTGCTGACCAGAAATTTTGCCCAAAATATGCTTTATTTTCTGCTTGGTGGAATGTTTTTAACATAGAAACTTCCGATTAGCCGATATTTTCGAGTACGAGCCAATCATATTAACAATGTAACAAAGAAAAACTTGATTTTTCAACACAAGAGGCCTATACATTGATCAGACTTTTAAATTTAATAAGGTTTTATTTAAAAGTGGCATATGTATAAATCCAACAATTGATAACGTCTTTTAAAAACTAACAAGGAGAGTGCATTGCATTTGGGTCTCGGATTTTCTTCTAACTTTAAGATACTTTTTCTTACATAAAACCATGAAAAAAGCTGCGTCCATTTGGTCCAACGCTCAATTTTTCCAAGTTGTAAGCAGTTTTGTCTGAACTTAAAAAAAATTTACTTCTTCTTTAAAGTTGTATATTTTTTTTACTACTTACTCTAGAAGGTTTTTACTAATTACATATTAAAGTTGAGATTAAAACCTTTCGATTAAAAAAAAGGATGTTCAAAAAATCGAGTTGTTCAAAAGTTATAAGGGAATCAAAATAGAGCAAATATTTAACTAAAAATATGCATAGAAAATAAATGCTGCATTTTAGTCTAAATTTTGTTTTAATTTTCATACCTTTATAACTTTTAAACAACTTAAGCTTTTTAATCGAAAATTTTAATCTTAACTTTAATATAAAATTTGTAAAAACTTAGAATAAATTGTTTAGAAAATATAAAACTTTAAAGAAGATATAAATTTTTTAAAATTCAGACAAAACTGCTCATAACTTGGAAAAAATTGAGCATTGGACCGACTAGATGCGGCTTCATTCATGATTTTAGGTAAGAAAAAATATCCTGAAGTTAGAAGAAAATACGAGACCCCAATGCAATGCATTCTCCTTGTAAGTTAAAATTTAAAAAAAAATATCATTAATTATGTAACTTGCTTTTTAAATATAATAAAATTCAAATTATTTTCTTTTTTTAAACGTAGTTACCTATGTATTACATTTTTTAAACTTTGTTTTTCTAATAATATGATGTTAAACAATCATAAAAAATGATTTTCAGATTTTTTGGAAGTGACTTGTTTATACTTGGGTTTGACAAAATTAAAAATTGCAAAAGTTCATTTTAAAATCATTAAAAAACTCGATATGTCGTATACTTATACGTAATATGACTTATTTAGAAAATATCTAACTCCCTATTAAATTTAATATTCTTACGGAAAATCATTTTAAATACCGACGGAAACTTAACGGTCATAAAAAATATATCTGTTTCTTAAGAGTTAAGTTTTAAGGATTCCTCATACATGTATAAATTTTGTAAATTATTTAAATTTTACCTTTAGAATCATTACAATTTTTTAACATATTTTTTCTTCTAATTCTAGTCCATTTCGATACTTCCCGTTCATTATAATCTCGAGACATATAAAGCTTGTACGTTTGTTTCTGTACTCTTGAAGTATTCATTTTTTGTTATTAAAATTAACTGCAATCAATTTAAAAAATGTAAGTAATACTTTAAACTATAAAATTTATAATTCAATTATTATTTAAAGGCAGTTAAATAATAAAATATTTTATAAAAAACGTTTTTATGCTTGATTTATATTGTATTAGTTGATTTCCCAAAATTCAGTAAACATTGTTCTATTATCACCAAATATTTTTTATTCAATAAAATTTAAAAAAATTGCAATTATGAGTAACGGTTGTTGCAGATTTAAAGGAAGAGAATTTACAACTTGTAAATTTGAATGAAAAAAATCAGATGACTTTTGATGAAATAAAGTGAACGATTGTTTAGCATAATTCTAATGAAAATTAGATTTTCCTATATCAGACTTTATTGTGAAGCTTTCGAAATCGAAAATGCTAATGTTTAATTCGCAGTTTTGAATTTCAGCTTGTAAAGAATTTTAATTCTATTAGCGGTCATAAAAAATAAATTGTCTAAAATAAAAAAAAGGGTTTTGGGATATTTGGCTGAAGTGATAACATAAATTATGTTGAATAAAATATTAATTGATTGTTGTATTTTAATTTTTGTTCGTCGAACTATTTTGAAAAAGATAAAATTATTGAAATATTAATATAATAAAGTATTAATTTTATAAAATATTTAAGATCGAAAATTTTGTTAATAGTTCTGTGAAAAATCTTATTTTTACTATCTATACTTTTATTATTGAATAAAGACATTCAGTTAACTACGTAAGTAATTAAATATTCCATTTTAAACAATTATAATTTTTTTGATAACCTCTTTTTCAATCATATTTTAAATATTATTCAGAAATTATTAGAAATTATGTATTAAATCAATATTTACACAAACTTTTTTTCGAGTTTAAATATTTTCAATAATTATTACATTTATTACAAATATTTAAACAATAACATTTTACATGGAGTTTAATGTATAACTTTCAACTTATAACAACTGTGGTTGTTACTTTTGTCAGCGTACGCCATTTTTAAATTTATTTTTAAAAAGTATGAATGTTATATAAAAGATTTATTTTATTCCAAAGCATATATTTTTTTACCCTTTCAGTCACGTATTAGATTTTCGATAATACGGATTTTTTCTCATATGTTTATTCATAATTATTGTAAATAATTAATTTAAAAAGATTTAATTAACACTGAATTTTATTTTAATTAAAAATACCAAAAAATTCTAAACTTGATATCAAATATGAAAGATCTATAAAAAAATTAAAAGTAAAAGGGCGTCCTAGTGGATCTTGTGATTAAAAGGATAAAAACACGTGATCTATTTTTGATTAGTTTAGGTGTTAAATTAATAATTTGCGAAAATAACGATGTGAATTTTCTCTCTCTTCACACCAACAGCCGACTTTGTAAGCGTTTGAAATGGAAAAAATGAAATAATCAACGCTATTTTTAATTACGAATAAATAACGTTACTATTTTTAATTAATATTACACAGTAATAATAATAATAGAAAATAAGAAATAATTAAATATGAGATGATCATAAATCTAATTGTTTCGATTTTCATTATCATTCATACTTAATAAAACTCATGTACACAATTCCTTTTGGTAAATAAATTGTATTGAGTATTCAACTATTTAGTTACCAGCGAAAAGATTATTACCGTTACATATGATATGATTTGCTATTTTCTAAACAATAATAAAAGATAATGAATATATAATTGTATTGCACAGTTATTTACTACGTTAGGGACGAAAATAAATATGAAATTACAAATATTATAGCACGATTCATGATTTATATATCAACGAAGATCAAATTGGTCATAAAAAATGATATTGTACAATTATTTATTTGCCTGGCAACAAAGAAGACGGAACGGACACTACACCTGTACTCATAAATTTGACGTATCTTTTCATTTTATTAAAAAACTTGAGGAAAAGAAATGCTTTAGCTTGTAGTATTTACCACGAAGATTATTCAGTTAAATTTTCAAATAAATTTATTCATTAGTTTTTCAGAATTTTAGATTTGTTGTACAAAATCTAAAAGTTTTGATATATAATATTGAAACCCAACATTCTGAAAAACTAATGAATAAATTTATTTGAAAATTTAACTGAATAATCTTCGTGGTAAATACTACAAACTAAAGCATTTCTTTTCCTCAAGTTTTGCAATGAAATCAAAAGATAGGCCAAATTTATGAGTAAAGATGTAGTCTCCGCTTTACATCCCCTTAAAATGAATATTAATTTTTAAGATTTAATTTTGCCTAAAACATGACTTATGATTTACCAAACAGCTACTTGATGAAATGAGCTTTTGTTTGTTAATTTTATAAATAAATTCAGATGTATTATAAAATTTATTATCTCCTCCTCCTCCTCTAAACAATGCATTGAAGAAAGAAGAATGATAGATAGAGAATAAAAAAATTTATGCAAATAATATATTATAAATAGCAAATATAGAAATATATATATATATATAATAAATGTAAAGGTTAAAGGCAATGTAAACACGTCGATTCCTACTTAATTGTTCGATAAAAAAAATCTTAATTTAATATCAATTTAATAAATAAATGAATAAATCATTTAAAAAATATATAATACAATTAACTAAATCAAAAATTAGAAAATGATGCAGAAAAATATTTGTTGTAAAGAAAAATAATTTAAATTAAAATTAATTGAAAAATTTTTGCTATCAGATCAATAAAAAATGAGGATAAAATTAATAGTATGATAAAAATAAAAAATTTCATGACTTTTTTCTGATAGCTTTAGTCTCTGAAAATATGCATTCAATAAATAAAAAGAAATTTTAAGATGAAAGCATACTAACTGAATCATTCATTAATTGGAAACGATCTAATTTTTGTTTTAACAAGGAAGACTTTTCTTCTAATAAATTATCCACTTCTGTGTTATTATCATCTACTAAATCAGATAGGTTCGAACAACTCTGCAATAATTTAGATGGCGGATGTATCGGTCGTTTCAATGAAATCAGATCGTTTAAACTTTTCATTGAATCTGAAAAAATATAAATTGCAATATATTTTATTAAATTAAATTATAACCAAGCATTTAGGTAGATATATATATATATATATATGTGGATATTGATCAATAGATAGAGAAAAACAGATTTTAGGGAGAAAGACAATGGGAAATATTAAATATTATAAGATAAAAGCAAATTAAATATTTACCTGCAGAAAAGATTATTACAGCCGAATAATTTTCATCATCTTTGTTAATTTGATATTTTTTGCATTTATTTATTGGAAGCTTAAAATTAGTAATGTCCTTTTCTTGAACAATATCATACCAATCACTTATACAATTCTTCACATAAAAGTACATAGCGTAGTCATTTAATTAACCTACAGATAAACATAAAATTGATGATAACCTTGGTCAACGAACTTCACATGTTCGTTGCTATGGAAATTAAATAATTTCCTCTTTTTCGTATTATCTTTTTCTTATTCTATCTCATAAGAACACTATAGTGTTCTTATGAGATAGAATAAGAAAAAGATAATACGAAAGAGAGGAAATTATTTTGAATTGTATAGAATTCAAAATTACTGTACACTGAATAATGATTGATTTCTTTATTAAAAATTAAAATTGTTAAATAAATCAATATTTTCAATTATTATAAATAAAAATTAATAGAAAAAAATATATTTTTAAATTAGCATACTTAATATTTGTTGTTTTTTTTAAATAATGATGAAAGAGATTTAAAATTTTATTGCCTACTCTTGGATTTCCTTATACAGCTATCGAAAAGAATAAATTTGAAAATGCTGCATTTCATGGCTTATTCCTTATAAAACCTTATACATCGTTGGTAAGAAAAATTCAATAGAATCTTATACACATATTATTATGTTTTTTCGCACTTAGTATGATAAAAATTAGTAAAATTAAACTGATTAATGATTGTATGAATCCTACTTAAAAATAATGGTAACAACTTACACAAATTTATTAGTAAAAGTCCATAAAAATCTAAATATATAAAGTTTATAAATCACAGTACAAGTTTTATAAGACAATGATTATAATATACGAATACGTTTTTTGAAAATATTTTAATTCATAAATTGTTGTAATTCCTAATAATTCCTCATACAAGCAGCTTAAATTATGTTATCCTGATAAAATCTGATAAAAATTTTTATTGCACATTTTTAATTGCGTGCTATAAAATTTCTATCAAATTTAATTTGTTTTCTTCAAAATCATATAGTTTCCTAATAAATACTGATAAAAATATAATTTTATCTGGTTTTATCTTTTTCGTTTCCGTATAAAATATTTAAGATTTAAAATTTTATATGCCGTTATGTGTGTATCTGCACCCGCTTTTTCTTATAGATACAAAAATATTATAGAAAAAAAATACATTAGAAAAAAATTGTTTTTATGGATTATTCTTTATAAAAGCTCATACACTGTTTTTAAGAAAAATAAAATAAAATCTGATACTATAAGTTATTAAGTTTTTTCACATTTGATATGATAAAAATTAATAATCTTAAGCTGATAAAAATTGTTACTAAATTATTCTTGGATAAAATGATATCATCTTGTATAAAGTATATCAGTTGAGTTTTATAATAACTTATAAATATACAGAACTTATAAATCACAGTAAAATATCTATAAGGAAATGATCATAGTAAACAAATATATTTATTGCAAAAATATATTTCATAAGGTGTTTCTTATAAAAGCAGGTTAAATGAAATTATTTTAATAAAACCTTATAATATTTTTTAACAAGCATTTTTTTGCACGATAGAATTTGTCGAATATCTATCGGGTTTTATCGATTCTTTGCGACCGGGAATTGATAAAAGTATATGTCAAAATTTTTTCACTTGTAAATATCTATTTATTTTAACAAATGAGAAACGAAAGCGCGTAAATTTGTCCGAATTCAAAGAATAAGCCAAAAAAAAATAAATAAAAACAAAATATCTTTTTTAGCTATTTTCGATCGGTAAAGTTAGTCGAAAGCTGATCCGAAGTGGAAAGTGACGCCATGAAATACAATGCAAATTAAATGAAGTGGCTAAAATAAGGAATACTGACCCCGGGCAAGATGCATTGGGTCTTGTGGTTCCACTAAATTTATCGAATATGATGATGTTCTGTATTTGAATACGTATTTATAATATTAATGTAATTAAATACATTGAGAACATAATGAAGCTCCCCCTTCTGATAATATTTGTTATCCAACTTTATGAGTAAATGGAGAATTTAATCGGGGTTTTTCACTTCAAGAAAAAAAGTAGTAGGATTCAACTTGAGTGCGGACAACTAAAGAAATCTACCGAAATCTTATATTTGAAAAGTTATATACAAGTTTTCAATTTATAGTATTTTGAGGTTACCCTATTGAAAATAATGACGTCTTTTAAAGACGTCTTTAAAAGACGTCTTTGGACGTGTCTGGATTTGGAACAAAAAAGGCGTCTTTTTTATCAATATTTTAAAAATAATACCCACTAAAATGTTTCAAAAAAGAACGTACTTAAGCTAAAGTGTATATACTTGAAGTACGTAATTGAAGTATGTATACTGATTTTCAACTGTGAATAAACACGCAAAATTATAACCTCATATACCTGCATCTCTAAAATTTGGATAAGGGATTGCAAAGTTAAGAAAAACGGCACCTCACAGTTAAAAATGTAACTACTGAAAAAATTATTCGAATCGACTATTAATTCTGTCTTTGACTGTTAGGTGGCGTTTTTCTTAATACGCGCACTCCTACGAAAATTTTAGTGACTCGGGTATATAAAGTTATAACATTTCCAGTTTGTTCGCTCAAGCTTTTCGGTCTGCAGAGAGCTGATGCTTATTTTGTTTCTATATTCCTAAAGAAAAATACCCTATTAAAAATAATAACGTAATAAAATAATACTTTTTTGGAACATTTTAGTAAGTACTTTTTTTTTAATTTTGATAAAAAAGACGTTTTGATTTAAAAGACGTCTTCAAAAGACGTCTTTTAAAGACGTCTTTTATTGTTCCAAATCCAGACACGTCCGAAGACGTCATTATTTTCAATAGGGTAGGTTTGTCAACTTTGATGTCTAATTTGCGATCTAAGTTCATAAAAAAATAACAGCTCCAAAGGATTTTTTATTTTAACTAAAATAATGGTATTAATATAGCTAATGTCATAAAAACAAAAATATATCTATCTATCCATGTCAAAATTTGTCAAAATTTAAAGAACAAGCCGAAAAATAATAAAAAAGTAATAAATATCTTTTTCAAATTTTTTAAATTAAATAAAATATATAAGAAATCCCATGTGAGATTACATATGAGATCGCACACGAGATTGCATATGAGATGTCACATGAAATCGCCTATGAGACACCATATGAAATCGAATGTATATTCGTTAAATTTTTAAAATAAAATAAATATATGTGCGATCTGACATGAGATCTTACATATATTTATTTTATTTTCAAAATTCAACGAATATATATGAGATTTCATAGGCGATTTCATATGAGATCTGATATGAGAGTTCATACAATATTTTCAGTAGCGATGATTTTTTCGGATTGTTCTTTAAATTTATACATATTTACACTCTTCCGATTCTCATTGATTTAAAATAAGTTCATACATATAAGTAGAATCGGTGGTAGCGCAGGGGCTAACGCTCTTGGCTCATGCTGTAATAGACCGGAGTTTAATCCCCTGAATTTTTCTCTGTGAAATAGAACTATAAGACCAGGAAAAACCAATTAAAAATTCCCCCTGGCCAATATTTGGTACGAAGAAATTAATTAATTTGAAATATTTTTTAGATGCATAAAAATATTTTATTGGAGGAAAAAAATTTTATTTTTATTACGAAATATTAATTTAAAATAAAATTAATAATTTCCAGTATGAGATATTTTTAAGTTTAAGAAACATCTTATGTATGTTGAGCAATATTTTATTGATATTTAAAAATGTTATTTTCACTGACAGAATAAATGATATTGATACAAAAAGTATTTCACCTATTGCCAGAAAGAATCTATTCGATACAATAAAATTTTTTTCGTTACAAAGAAATTTTTTTTCCAGTGTAGCTATTAGATTTCAAGTAACGCCCTTATGAAAAAAACCTATAGGAAAAAGTATTGGAAAATACTGTAGGAAATCTTGCAAGCAATATTGCAGGAAATACTATAGGTTTACTATAGAAAATACAGTCTAATTTCATGCAGAAAACTTAAAAGTTTTTCATCATGTTGCAGTATTTTTGCCCTGCAGTATTTTCTATGTGAATATTTCTGTGGTAATTTGTATAAGAATTTAGATAGTATTTTAACAAGAATTCGTATAGTCTTTCCTATTGGGATTTCTGTGGTATTTTTTGTAACATTTTCTGCAGGCGTTTTTGTTTTATTTTATAGAGTGTTTTCTGTTGGGATTTCTGTTATATTTTTCTATAAACTTTGGGCAGTATTTTTTAAAGCATGAAATGTTATACCTAATACATTTTTACCATATTACAATAAAATTTTATTACAATTCCATACATATTTCGTGAAAAAATTACTTGCATATTTTCCTACAAGATTTCGTAAAAACTCTACGGAAAAAACTGTAGAAAAATGCTGCAGGAAATACTGCAAATAATACAGCAGGAAGTACGGTAGGGTCAGTACAAAAAGTATCGGATTTCTTACAGAAAAACTTGCAGTTTCTTTTTAGGGTACATTTATAATATTTTTACCCCACTGTTTACTAATGTGAGCATTGTTGTCATTTTTTTTGCAGAACTTTATATAGTGTTTTTGTAAAGATTGAAGTAGTATTTATTATATAAACTATTTTACAGTATTTCCCACAGAATGCCTTTCAGTAAAAACTAAAGACTTTCATGTAGTAACAATACATGTTTTTTCTAATTTATTATTAGAATTCACAAAAATTTCATATCTATTTTGTAAAAGAATTACTTGCAACATTTTCAACAAGATTTTATGTAAAATAACTTAAGGAAATACAACAGGAAACTACTGGAAATGCAGCAGATTTTCCTGTTGCAAAAATTATAGTTTTTTTAAATAATAAAATATTTTTGCTCTGCAGTATTTTCTATACGAACATTTACGTTGTTATTTGTATAAGAATTTATACTGTATTTTAGCAGGAATTCATATAGTATTTTCAATGGGGATTTCTTTTGTATTTTTCGCAGTATTTTCTGCAGAGATTTATTTTTTAAATTTTGAATTGCCTATAGAATGACATTTAGTAACTAATATATATTTTGTCTAAATTATTATGAAATTGTATCAAAATTCCATATATATATATATATATATATATATATATATATATATATATATATATATATATATTTTGTGAAAAGAATACTTGCATAATTTTCTACATGTCATAAAAATCCTACAGAAAACTTTGCAGAGAAATTCTGCAAGTAATAAAGCAGAAAATATTATAGGTTCACTACGAGAAGTACGGTATGATTTCACGCAGAGAAGTTTAAATTTATTGTATTAGGGCGTATTTAAAATGTACCCTACAGTATTTCCTGCTATATTACTAGCTGTATTTCCTGCAGCATTTCTCTGCAAAGTTTTCTGTAGGATTATGAAATCTATTTTATGAGATCTTGTAGAAAATTATGCAAGTATTCTTTTCACAAAATATATATATATATATATATATATATATATATATATATATATATATATATGGAATTTTGATACAATTTTATAGCAATTCCGAGAAAAAATATATTAGTTACTCCATGTCATTCTGTAGAAAATCCTAAATTTGAAAATAAAAACCTCAACAGATAATAAGCGAAAAATACAAAAGAAATCCCCACAGAAAATACTATGCAAATTTCTGTTAGGATATAATATAAATTCTTATATACATTGCTACAAAAATGTTCACAGAAAATACTGCAGAGCAAAAATATATTAATTATTGTTGAAAAAAAAAAAATTTTTTTTTACTGCAGGAAATTCCTATAGTGTCCTGCAGTAACTCCTGCTGTATTACTTCCAGCATTCCCTTCAGTATTTTCTAAGTAAAATGTTGTAGGAAATTTTGCAAGTGATTCTTTTACAAAATAGATATGAAATTTTTGTATAATTTAATACTATTTGAAAGAAAAACATTTATTGTTACTACATGAAAATCTTTAGTATTTATTATAAGGAATTCTGTAGGAAATACTGTAAAAATGTTAATTAAAAAAATACTACTTCAATCTCTAGAAAAAAAATCATATAAAGTTCTGCAAAAAAATTACAGAAATGATCACATTAGTAAATACAGAAGGGCAAAAATATTATGAATATACCCTAAAAATGAGAGTAGGACGTAGAATTATACTCTCACAAAAGTGAATGGAATTTAATAGTTTTTTGCTTTCTTTTAAAGTACAATTAACGCTTTTTCAATAAATACTGCTCTACAGATATTTGAAAATTAATAATAATAGTGCTTAAATAAAACGTGATCATAGGAAAGATTAGAGGGAGATCAGGCCACTTGGCCTTTAGAACAATAGAGTCAAGCCATCATGGCTGACTTGACAAAACTTGAAAAAATGGACACAACTCCTATAGGAGACTCATTAAATGATCTTTTTGAAAATAGCATGAGCAAAATAGATAACAAAATTTCTAACACATATGATCATATCTCCACAACTTTTAATCTTTTGGTGATATGTCATTTTACAGCTGTCACTGGGTAGCGAATGATGCACACTATTCAAACTAGGTTCACACCTTTTGTACAATCTTGTTGCTCTATTTTTTATGTATATAGTGAATGTGCCACCAATGCTCCAGTAGATATTTCTATAAAACGTAAATTTTTACATGGATAAAAGTTCGGAAATTTCATCCATGTAAAAATTTTTGTTTTATAGAAATATCTACTGGAGCATTGGTGGCACATTCACCATATACATAAAAAATAGAGGAACAAGATTGTACAAAAGATGTAAACCTAGTTTGAATAGTGTGCATTATTCGCTACCCAGTAACAGCAGTAAAATGACTTTTCAAAAACATTATAAAAAAATTAAAAGTTGTGGAGATATGCTCATATAAATCAATAATAAATATTGAAAAGGAAAAAAATGAACCTTTAAACATAACCCCTAAAAACACTAACAAAAGATCTCCAGGAAGTCCGATTAGTAACGAAAAAGCCAAATTGATTAAAAACAAAGATAATAATTCAGAAAATAAGGACAATAGCACTGGCGGAAATAATAACACGAAACAACCTGAAAAAATAAATAACTTCATGAATTTAAAGTATAATACAAACTACACGGCCCCATTTAAAGTGTACATACAACCAAATCAAGACAAAGATAACCATAACGGAAATAATAAAAATAAAAACATCTCGGCAGTTTTAATAGGAAAAATGCTAACAACGCAATATAAAAATGAGATAAATTTAATAAAAACTATTGACAAAAGCAAACTATGCGTATACACTAATCATAG
The DNA here is from genome assembly GCA_017163975.1 of Anastatus disparis. Lineage (NCBI taxonomy): Eukaryota > Metazoa > Arthropoda > Insecta > Hymenoptera > Eupelmidae > Anastatus > Anastatus disparis. The sequence continues at coordinate 5,894,591 of JAFFSR010000274.1, read as the reverse complement.
AGAAACGGCTAACTCCCTATTAAATTTAGAAATACTAAAGCAAAAAAAATTTATATGCTTTCATACTGCCTAGCCAAGTTACGAGAAAAGGAATTATTAAACAAGTGCCTATTGAATTTACAGAAAATGAGATAATGGAAAACAGTGAAATAACAACGATAGTAGAAGACACTAAAATAGTCGATATAAACAGAAACAGTTCAAATTACGTTTAATTCACAATCAATACCCAACGAAATAAAAGTATACAAAACTGTTTTTGAAGTTGAGACATACTTTCCCAAAGTAAAACAATGCCATCAATGCTATCAATTTGGCCACGTATTAACCCTTACAGTCACAGGAGCCGATATATCGGCTACCTAATTTTCTTTTTTTTTTCACCTCAATATTTTTGCAATATCATGCTTGATTCTTGGATTTTTTGTATTTTCAGATACACATAGCCTCACTATTTATAATGCTGATGATATTTTATAAATTTATAACTATTAATTATTATTACAAACAAATACATACGAAAAAAGTGAATTGAATCGCATGACTGAAAGGGTTAAAGCACTGCAAATCAAAAGCAAGATGCCCCCATTGTGGACAATATAATCATATAAAAGTCGAACACTGCCCAACTAAACAACAGGAACCTATTTGCTTAAATTGTAAAAAGAGCCACCTCCCAACCTCAAACGAATGTTTAAAAAAAATAAACGAACAATAGTACATTACGTAACGGGTATGGAAAGGCTTTATTTACGAAACGAGAAGTTTACGGCCTGAGCCGAAGGTGAAGGTCGTAATGAGTTTCGTAAAAAAGCCTTTCCATACTAGTTGCGTAGTGTATTTTTCGCCATGAGAGCCAGAAAAGAGCAACGAAATTGCGATTTTAGGGTTAGAATGGCGAAAAAAATATTAAACTACGCAACCCTGAACAATTTACCGGTTTTCGAAGCGAAAAAGGAGTTCTACAAACATAATAAAAGAATAAACTTAAACGTTAGAGAATTTTCGCAGCTAGGGATACCCACAGATAATACAAATTATCATCAAAAGGAAATCTCATATGCACATGCTGCTACAACAAGTAAATCTATACCACCTAAAGACGATTGCAATAGCAATGAAGAGAACAAAAGAAATGAAATACAAGAACATTATCAATGGAATAAAACTGCTGAACGAAGAGAATTACCAAGGACACAGAAGTCTTCAAGAAAAAGACTAACCTATTCTCCATCAAAAACTAATATTGAGCACGAGACATTGCTTATACATCCTAGCGGTAGACCAACAGAACCCTAAAATGTAATCTCCTCACAACTTTATACTTATAACTTAATAAAAGAAAACTTAAAGACCAACAGTTTAACCAACCCAGAAATTCAAAATGGTATAATTCAAGACAATAAACTTAATGAAATAACAAAAATCATAAAAAAAGTACCTATTCAAAAATTAATATACGTAACCCACACAGCATGAAAGATATCATTGGAATATTCCGAAATATTCCAATGGAATATTTCATTGAAATATGTATGGAAGCTTCATGGAAGAAAACAGAAATATTACTGAAATATTGCAAAGGAAACTTTCGCAAGGAAACCTTTGCAGAGGAACCCCTGGAAGCCTCCGTAAACCTTCCGAGGAAGATTCCGTTGGAAGATTGATTAATCATTGCACCGAAAGATTTCATGGAAGCTTTATAGAAGACTTCGTTTACCTTTCAGCGAAACATTGGAAATTGTCATTAAAACATTTCAGTGGAAGGCTCCTGAAAGCTTCCGTAAACCTTCCAAGGAAGATTCCGTTGGAAGATTGATGAATCATTGCACCGGAAGATTTCATGGAAACTTGAATGGAACCCGGTTGAAAAAAAACACATAGTTTTATTACATGATTTTATCATATGGTTTTATTATGTGGTTTTATCATATGGATTAATTACATGTTTTTTGGTTTCAATTTATCATATGATGAAAGTATATGATAAAATCATATAATATAACCCTATGATGAAATCGTACAGTGAAACTATATGGTAAAGACAAAATAAAACCATACACACGGAGAGAAAAAGCAGTTAATAGCTACTCAAAAAATTTGGAATCATTACTAACTTTGTTCGATAATAATTAAAGGAATGGAAATAAATACTTATCTATATTTTTGCGCCACACAACAAAAGTAAGGTTACGATTTTACAAATGATCTGAGAAAACTAAGGACTGAGGGGATATTCAAGTAACGATATGTATGTATGTATCGCGACGATAGTTGTCGGCAAGAGAATAAAAAGTCTGCGCGCGCATAGAATTCGCGTAATACATAGATGTGTATCACTACTTGAATAGCCCCTCTGATTACTAAAGAGTTAGGTAGCTAGTCATAAAAAGTTAAATGAAGAGTCAAACTGAGAATTATTGTCTGTAGTTTGCCTATAGGCAGACTGCAGACAATAATTTTCAGTTTGACTCTTCATTTAACTTTTTATGACTAGCTACCTAACTCTTTAGTAATCAGTCCTTAGTTTTCTCAGATCATTTGTAAAATCATAACCTTACTTTTATCGCGTGGCGCTAAATTATAGATTTGTATTTATTCCTTTACCTTTAATTATTGCCGAACAAAGTTAGTAATGATTCCAAATTTTTTGAGTAGCTGTTAACTGTTTCTTCTCTCCGTGAATATGGTTTTATTTTGTCTTCACCATATAGTTTCACTATACGATTTCATCATAGGGTTATATTATATGATTTTATCATATTCACTGGAAGCGTTTATGATTATTATTAGTCACGTGATATGTCTCCAAAATTTTTTAGGACGTTTTCTATTGAGTTGAATACAGACTGTATTATAATTTAATATTTCGCTGAAAGTAATAAATTATTAATGTAAAATTGTGAAGAAGATAATTAAGTATTTGAATATTTTTTTATTTTTATTTGCAATAATTGCAATTAGTAATCCTAAATCAATATGAATTGAAATAATCATAAGATAATGGGGTTATGTTATCGTTAGAGTAACGAAGATAGACGCTTGCGTCTATCTTCGTCGGTCAGAGTGAATACGTTTTCATGAAACATATGATCAGATTCATATACACTTACGTATAAGTAAAAGTGAGGTTAACCGACTTTATACTTTTGATTACATTAATCTATTGAATTATTTGATTCCTATTACTTTTTAATATGGAAAATAAACAGAACTTTACTTTACTATTACTCTACGTGTTTTTACAATTGATTATACAGTAACAACCATCATATGACATTATTTAAAAATCTTTCCATTTACCTAATATACGAAACGTCCTATTTTTTTTTTTGACATGTTGCCACCATGAGAAGAACAGTCGACTTACATACCCCCACTATGTAAACTCTCGGTGCGAATACTTTCATCATATGATAAATTGAAACCAAAAAACATGTAATAAAACCATATGATAAAACCACATAATAAAACCATATGATAAAATCATGTAATAAAACTATGTGTTTATTTTCAACCGGGAAGACTCCGTTTACTTTTTAGCGAAATATTGGAAATTGTCATTGAAACATTCTAGTGGAAGGCTCCTGAAAGCTTCCGTAAACCTTCCAAGGAAGATTCCGTTGAAAGATTGATTAATCATTGCACCGAAAGATTTCATGGAAGCTTGAATGGAAGACTCCGTTTAACTTTCAGCGAAATATTGGAAATTGTCATTGAAATATTCCAGTGGAAGGCTCCTGAAAGCTTCCGTAAACCTTCTAAGGAAGATTCCGGTGGAAGATTGATGAATCATTGCATCGAAAGATTTCATGGAAACTTGAATGGAAGACTCCGTTCACCTTTCAGCGAAATATTGGAAATTGTCATTGAAAAATTCCAGTGGAATGCTTCTGAAAGCTTCCGTAAACCTTCCAAGGAAGATTCCGTTGGAAGATTGATCAATCATTGCACCGAAAGATTTCATGGAAGCTTTATAGAAGACTCCGTTTTCCTTTCGGGGAAATGTTTGGAATATTCACTGGAATCTTCCGACTTAAGTATCCTGGAAAATTCCGTAAACCTTCCAAGGAAGATTCCATTGGAAGATTGATGAATCATTGCATCGAAAGATTTCATGGAAACTTGAATGGAAGACTCCGTTCACCTTTCAGCGAAATATTGGAAATTGTCATTGAAACATTTCAGTGGAAGGCTCCTGGAAGATTCCGTAAACCTTCCAAGGAAGATTCCGTCAGAAGATTGATTAATCATTGCACTGACAGATTTCATGGAAGCTTGAATGGAAGACTCCGTTTACCTTTCAGCGAAATATTGGAAATTGTCATTGAAACATTTCAGTGGAAGGCTCCTGGAAGATTCCGTAAACCTTCCAAGGAAGATTCCGTCGGAAGATTGATGAATCATTGCACCGAAAGATTTCATGGAAACTTGAATGGAAGACTCCGTTCACCTTTCAGCGAAATATTGGAAATTGTCATTGAAACATTCCAGTTCGAGTATCCTGGAAGCTTCCGTAAACCTTGCAAGGAAGATTCTGTTGGAAGATTGATGAATTATTGCAGGGAAAGACCCAAGGAAGCTTTAAGGAAGAATGCATTTACCTTGCAGCTAAATGTTGGCAATTTTTGACTGAAACATTCGGGCCGAAGGCTTCAGGAAGCTTTCGTAAACATTTCATGGAAGATCCCATCAGTAGACTAATGAATCAGGACTTATTATTTTGAATGAATGTAAAAAAAAAGACATATTTGTAAAAATGAGATAATTGTTATAAAAATGAGGTAATTTTTTTAACGAAAATGACTTTATTGCAATAACAAAAAACAAGTCCTTTTCCATTCAAATTTTTTATTATATCTAATGGCGATATTTTCCCAATACATTACTTGACACACCAAAAGGCGTTTTAAATAACGTCATTTAGTATGTTAGGGATTAGGACAAAAAATGACGTCGTTTAGTATGTTAAATGTTAACGAAAAATGACATCATTTTTTAATAACAATGACGTCCTGTTTTATATAACTTCCCAAATAGCATGAAATATTTCTGAAATATTTCTGAAATATTTCTAAAATATTTCTGAAATATTTCATTGAAAGATTCGGAATAAAACAGAAAAAATGATATGAAATATTTCTGAAATATTGATATGTCAGCCTAGAAGATAGTTTGAAATATTTCATGTAATGTTTCTCTAAAATTCTTTCATGATTTTGTGAAATATTAATTTGTAATATTGTTGAAAGATTGCAGCAACATTTGACCGAAAGATTCATGGAAGAATGTGAATCTTTCAAGAAATGTTTCTGAAATATTTCTAAAATCTTGTTTAAAATATATCTAAAATAATGTTGGTGAAAGATTCTATCAGATATTATTTTTGATTTTGTAAGAGTTGCATCTCAAACCATATTAGATACCTATATATTTATTTGTTATTCAGAATTAAAGCGCTTATTTATTTGTATCAAGAATTTTCGGTCTTATATACTAAACGAGAGAACGTCCCACCACTTGCGAGAGTTTGTCAACCGCATTATGATCACATGGAAATATAATCAAGTAGCCACCTGCTGGCAAGATGGAAGAATTACTACGCACGCAAGATAACTACAAATATTTAGACAATATTTCTCTAATATTTTACTGTTATATTCATAAATTTTTGGGAATACTTCATGAAATATTTTTGGAATATTACAGAAATATTTCATGAAATATTTCTTGAAAAATTTGCGCAGTATTGATTTAAAATATTTTAAGAAATGGTGCAGTAATATTTCTTCAATATTTCAGTGTTATGTTCAAACATTTTTTCAAATACTTCATGAAATATTTTTCAAATATAACAGGAATAATAAATATTTCATGACATGTTTCTTGAAAGATTTGAGAAATATTAATTTGATTACTTAATTACTTGAATATTTCAGTGTCAGATTCAAAAATTTTTTTGAAATAAAACATGAAATGTTCCAACAATATTACAGAAATATTTCAATGAATTATTTAATATTCATAAACTGAAATATTTCAAAGAAATATTAGTTCATCACTTTAGTCCAGTCATTCTACGTAAAAAACATCGATTTCATGACTTAATTTATTACAGATATTTGAAGGTGGGAAATCATTCGGGGGTTTGTAGATGATAAATAAATAAAAAGATACAGCTAGATTTGCCCTATTTTTTTATAAACAACGATCAAAGTCTGAAAATAACGATGTTTTTCCCTATAATTTTCAAATGACGTTTCAGAGAAAAATGTTATTCATAAAAGTTATAGGCATTAAGAAGACCTAAAATTTCATTATTGGGTACGTGAAAATCGGTCTACAACTTTTCCGGATAATCGCGAAAAACACTCATTTTTACACTGTTTTATAAATGTTAATAACTTTTATAATAATTGCTATAAGTGATTTATAATACATTGTCGGTGAGGCCATTATGGGTCTTTATAAGCATAAAAAATTTCAGCCCGATCAGTTTGATAGTTTATGAATAATTGCAATTGTTTATCCCAAAGAAGATTTATTTAAACAATCATAAGACAGAACATTGTGAATTTTCCGACATTTAACAAAGTGTAATGGATTCTCTAAAGTTTAAAGTATAAGTAAAGTCGAAGAAGTTAATAATTTTTTAAAAAAATTATTGTTAAACAGTTAATGTGAAATTAGGCTATTTTTTTGGTTATAAATAAATGGAAACTTTTTGGTTTTTTGTCATACGGACTTCTAATTAGTCTCATTTGATAGCTATTTCAAAAAAGCATTTTTTAAAAAAAAAGTATTTTCTGCGATCAATACTAACGGAGATATCGTTTTTTTTTAAATTCATATCTCCGTTATTTATAAACATTAAAAGTTGAAATTTTCAAGGAATTTCAATGAAGACTTATATTTTTGAATGCAATAAATAGTTATACAATTTATGCAATGAATATGATTTTCTAGATCTTTGAAGTGATAGGTACATCTGCAAGATGGTCTTGGTGAGAGTGGCTTCAGCTTCGTTTTCCGCGCGGTGAGTATTAAGATATCGTTGCCTCGAGCAGGGACCGCGAAAAAAATGCAATATCCCGGCTTCTAGACGATGTAGAACCTTCTTTTTTTTAATCTGAGGTAACTCGAGAAAATATCAAGTATGGGCTTATTTTCAGCCCCCTGGAAAATTGGAAAATGCCGGAAAATCTTCAATTATGTAACCATATGAGAATTTTCAACATTAATACTTACATTTTCTTATTACTGTAATTTCTTGTAGTGTTTTAATGCTTTCAGATAATATATTTTTTATAATTTAAATATTTATTAATTAATAAAACAGCCTTTTCTTTTTAAATAATATTGTTTTCAAATCAAACATAAAAATGACTGATTTTTTTATGTATTTTGTATTATTATTCAATTATATTCTTGAAGTATTGAAAAATTGTTTGAAAAAAAGATAATGCTTTAATTGAATTTAAGTACATATTGCAGAATAGCTTTGGTCTTTCTATTTCGATATGTATATGAATATCTATTGCGAAATTTTCAATAAAAAAATGCATTAGCTTGTAGTATCTACCATGAAGATTATTCGGTTAAATTTTTAAATGAATTCATTCATTAGTTATTGAGAATTTTGGGTTCCAAAATTATTTATTAACATTTTTCAATTTTGTACAGGAATCCAAATATCTTAAAAACTAATGAATGAATTTATTTGAAAATTTATCTAAATAATCATCATGGTACATACTTCAAGCTAATGCATTTCTTTTCTGGAAATTCAGCAATGAAATGGAAAGGAAGCTAATATCTATAAGTACAGGTGTAATGTCCGTTTTACATCTCCTTAAAATGAGTGGTCGTTGAGTTCTGTACGACCCTTATTTGTTGAGATACAAAATTTTTTAATTAATACTTTTTTTCTCAAGGGTGGCTCTTTTTCATTGGACCCCACTGTACGTATACGTATCAATTAAAATTGAATTGGTATCAGTTCATCATTCAATGTTCAATTGGTTCATTCGAATCACCAAACTATTTATAAATAGAAACTTATTGATTCTGATTCGAATCTATCATCAATAATCTTATTGAATCTCATATAATTATTCTTACTATAAAAGTCGATTAAAATCGAGAAATGGAAAGTATTTTTTATAAAAAAAATCCATTATATTCATCAGGTAAAACACAAAAGAAATAAAAGAACTATATTTTTTTTTTAAATATGCTGAATTGCAAAAGTTATAACCGGTATAAGTTGATACAATTTCCATATATATAGCACCATAATGCGTGACGTCAAAGGATATACATACCTTTGACGTCGCACCGATTTCAACTGCCTCTATCTCTTTGAATTTTCATTTCAATGAAACAAAAAAAAATACGGGTCTTTTATTTTTTTGCGTTCTACCTGACGGATATAATGGATTTTTCATGCAAAATACTAATTAAAATCGATTGAGATTAAATTGAAAAATTCTAGAAAGTCAATTAATCAGACTTAAGTCGATTTAAGTTAATTAAAGGTGGTTCCATATTAATGTATTTCAATAGGTCTTTTTCAAGTTAAATACGCAAGCTATTTAGCTATAAGAACCTATTAATGTCCATTAAAATTTCTATTAAACGCTATTTAATCTTATTCAATATTCATCACTATTACAGTCGATTAAGCTTGATTAAAGTTTGATGCTGATTGAAAACAATGAGATCAATATTCTTGTAATAGAAAAGTATTAAAGTCGATTCAAGTTTGTAGTAATTTAATTTAATGTTATTTAATATTTATCACTATTAAAGTCGATTTAGTTTGATTAAAATTTGATGCTGATTCGAAATAATAATATCAATATTATTGTATTCGCTTCGTGCACAACTGCGGCGAAAACTGTAAGTTCTTAGTTGACCCGTGCTATTGTATATCTATATATTATATAAATATAGATATATTCGTAAGGTAATCGGAACGGTGCTGCCGTGTTGTGCACGAAGCCAATTTCTGTCGATTCATTCTCTAATGTTCAATCAATTCTTTTGAACCGATAATAAACTAATCAATAGAAATCTATTAATTAATCTAAATCTATTGTCAATAATCTAAACCTTATGTAAATTAATTTTCGATTAAAATTCATTCAGATTTAATTAACAAATTTTGAAAAGTCGATTGAACCGATTCATATTGATTTAAGTTTAATCGATTTCAATGTTCTTTAATAAGTCTTTTTCAGCAGGGATGTGACAGTGATCGGTTAGAGTAATTACAACATGGAGATGACTTCTATGGTTTGGTGAAATAATATACTCAAATGATTTGAATTGATATATCAAAGTTGAGTTAGTTATTCAGCCTGACCGGCTGATTTTTGATATTCTTTATTTCCTTTATTGCAGTGGCAGCATTCATCATTCATATTTACCAATTTATTATAAGTCATTGACTATAGACTTTTATATACTAATTACACTGCATTTATTAAATAAAATTGCTGCATGCTCTTACCGCAATTCAGATGCGTTCGCGTACATTACTGCTATCTCTTATATGAAATTTTCATTTGAAATTTAGATGCAGTTATGTTGCATTCATCTGCTGCACGTATCTGTAGCAATTTTCATGTAATTTTACTGCACGCGTCTGCTGCCTGCTCTTACGGCGATTCTAATGCGTTTTTGCCGTTTGTTCACGTGCATTATTGTATCTCTTATTTGCAATTTTCATTTTCAATTCTGATGCAGATATGCTGCACTCATCTGTTGTACGTGCATACAACAATTATTTTGCAATTCTGCTGCGCGAGCAAGTGCGATATTCCCATTTAGTCTAGTCTTTTAATTTAGATGGGAACACTAAGATTTTTTATATGTATTTTGACTCGCTGAACACGAATATCGACAGTGTTTTACAATCTGACAGTCGAGTAATTTGTTATAAACAATTTAAATGTTTAAAGCGTTGTATCTTTTGAACTAAAAATGATGGAAAAATGTGACTAGGTAAGTTTTGTTCCTCAATCCATAACAAACAAATTGATTTTTTATTTATCTAGATAAAGTTATTAGAACCAGAGATATTGTTAATTAAGTGCAAAAAGTCGGCGCAACGTCGAGGCGCCCGGACAAATTCAACCATAACTCAGTTTCTAATGAATATTTTTCATCGACTGAGGTCTTATTTTAAAGGTAAAAGTGTATCCTACATTTATATGTGATAAAAAACCATTTTTATCGATATAGAAACAAGCGGGAATCGAAAAATATCGATATTTTTGCTGCTTTTTTGTTAGTCTATTTGTTTATAAGAGTATAAATAAATGATCCAGGTCAAAAACTTACTTAAAAATTACACGCAACGATGGAGTTTTACTTCTAGATTAATACCCATTTTGATTTTTGAAAAAATATTGAATACAATTGAAGTTATCGATGTTTTAACGATCGCTCGCGCCGCGGCGATGCGTTGGTTCGCGGCATCCGCCGAGCAGCCGTCATCGATGGCAATGAAACGCATCTCTCGGAGATTACTTTCACCCGTTCTAAATTGTCATACACTAATTTTGAGAGTGAATTGTTGACAAGTTAGTAATTTTGTTAATTATCAGCACATTGTTTTTTCAAATGTGTTTATAAAATTTAATTTATAATCATAATTTATATGATCGTTACACGAGTTTTGATAGAATTCACGGAGAAAAACTTTTATTTAATTTACATATCAATCGAACAATTTTATTTATTACAAGATATAAACAGAAATAACATTTTTTCTGGCTACAATAATGTACGTGCCGCACTGTGACAGACGTTTTCACCAAAGCAATGAGATTATGATACCGTAAAATCTATCTATCAATTATAAATTCAAGATTTTTCTTTATTAATAAGTGTTTACATAGACATTTGTATACTTAAATAATATTTAAATGTTTTTTCATTGTTTGTTGGATTTTTACAAAACTTATTTTTCATGCACGCACAGAATGAACAAAATTTTAAACCTTTTTTATGACAAGGGTATGCTTTTGTGCTGCAAACTTTACAATTGCAAGGCGGCAATAATTCATCAGTCGGAGGTCCCTATTAAAAAAAAATACGGGTTTTTTACATGTAAAATTTGCGTGTTTTTTCACGCATATTTTTCACGTGTTTTTTTCACGTGTATTTTTCAGGTGTATTTTTCACATATTTTTTATAGCTTTTCGAAGAGCTTCTACTGTCTGGCCTCTTATATCTGCGTCTTCCAAATTTGAGTAAGGGATGACAAAACTTAGAAAAACGCCACCTAGTGACTTAAAGTCAAACCGACGTAATCGATCATTAATAGCGATTTAATTCACTAGGTGGCGTTTTTCTAAGTTTTGTCGTCCCTTACTCAAATTTGGAAGACGCAGATATAAGAGACCAGATGGTAGAAGATCTTCAAAAAGCTATGAAAAAATATGTGAAAAATACACGTGAAAAAAACACGTGAAAAATATGCGTGAAAATACACGCAAATTTTACATGTAAAAAACACGTGTAAAAAATACGTGTATTTTACACGTGTTTTTTTCACGTTCAAAAAACACGTGTTTTTTTTTAAATAGGGGTAGCAGAGTTGTACATTTTTGTATTTTCAAATTTCCATCTTCTTCAACAAAACCGAACAAAGTCGGATCAAGTTTGATTGCTGCCTTATTAATACAAACTTGTAAATATTACGATAAATCGTGGATTATATCGTTGTATTTATTATTAGACGTTTTGTAGACTATTTAAAAAACAAATGTGCTGATAATTAAAAGAGTTACTAACTTGTCGACAATTCACTCTCAAAATTAGTGTATAACAATTTAGAACGGGTAAAAGCAATCTCCGAGAGATGCGTTTCATTGCATGACGGCTGCTCGGCGGATGCCGCGCACCAACGCATCGCCGCGGCGCGAGCGATCGTTAAAACGTCGATAACTTCAATTGTATTCAATATTTTTTCAAAAATCAAAATGGGTATTAATCTAGAAGTAAAACCCCATCGTTACGTGTAATTTTTAAGTAAGTTTTTGACCCGGAACATTCATTTATACTCTTATAAACAAATAGACTAACAAAAAAACGGCAAAAATATCGACATATTTCGGTTCCCGTTTGTTTCTATATCGATAAAAATGGTTTTTTATCACATATAAATGTAGGATACACTTTTACCTTTAAAATAAGACCTCAGTCGATGAAAAATATTCATTAGAAACTGAGTTCTAGTTGAATTTGTCCGGGCGCCTCGACGTTGCGCCGACTTTTTGCACTTAATTAACAATATCTCTGGTTCTAATAACTTTATCTAGATAAATAAAAAAATCAATTTGTTTGTTATGGATTAAGGAACAAAACTTATCTAGTCACATTTTTCCATCATTTTTAGTTCAAAAGATACAACGCTTTAAACATTTAAATTGTTTATAACAAATTACTCTACTATCAGATCGTAAAACACTGTCGATATTCGTGTTCAGCGAGTCAAAATACATATAAAAAACAGGAGTGGCAGTCGTGGGGACTGGCCGACAGAAGCTATGCTTCCAGTATATATACATAGAAATTAGGAAGTGTGACATTTGCAAAATTATAATTAATTTTTTAGTGAAAACGTTATTTTTCATTCGATGTATTATGTATTTAAAAATATATTAATAATGTAGTTTTTTATTAATATCAATTATTAAAAAAACATATATTTAGGTAAACGTAATTTTCGTCATGTGCATTATAAATAGAAAAATACAAAAAAACGTTATTTTTCATTCGATGTATTATGTATTTGAAAATGTATTAATAATGTAGTTTTTTATTAATATCAATTATTAAAAAAACATATATTTAGGTAAACGTAATTTTCGTCATGTGCATTGTAAACAGAAAAATACAAAAATTTTATTAAATTTTATTAAATTTTCATTTTTTGTTATTAATGTAGTAATTAATAACAACTATATAAATATACACATATTAATAAACGGAGGAAGATAATGAGAGAAAATAAAAAATTTCTTGCCAAAAAAATATATTAAGATTATAATATTATAAATACAAACGCATATTTTCATACGTATACTAATTTTAAAATTTAAATTAAATAAATATTATTTACATAATTTATTTATTTAATCATCGTATTCTACGTCTATCCTTCTCTGTCCGCCGGCTTTAAGAATTGACTCTCTCCCTCTCTCTTTCTTTTTCATAAAGAATAGAGAGGGTTGCGTCTATCCTTCTCTGTCCGCCGGCTTTAAGAGTTGACTCTCTCCCTCTCTCTTTCTTTCTCTTATATGTACAATAAAGGTAGCCGCGAATGGAGGGGGCTATGTCTAGCCTTCTTTGCCGGTTACAACAAGCAGTCTCTTTTTCTTTATCTTTCTTATACACATCCACTTGTGTATATACATGCATATTCTTAAGCGGAATGGGAGAGAGGGAAAGAAAGAAAGAGAAAAAAGAATGTTTGTATGTTGATAGCAATAATGGCATCCTGCGCCGTATTCGTTCATTCACGCTGGGTGACATTTGGGACTGTCGATTTTTATACATTTAGTGCCCCTGCCGTAACGTCGCGTAAGAAGCATAGCTTCAAAAATCTTGGTGTTCCCATCTAAATTAAAAAAGCCACGGTGACCTCTCTGGCGACTAGACTAATTTATAGAATAACATTTTTTCGATGTTGTAATCATCTACCAGCAAAAACATAATAAGAGTCAGAAGCAGATGACACATGTGCAGCGCACTTAAAGTGCGGCAGATTTTGCTACCAGGGCAGCTTTATCGAACCATCTATTTTGTAGGACAAGCATATTTTGGGTTTCTTTATCAAATTATCTCAAGATTAAACAAAGAAACACACTGTTAGTAATAACATTTGGACAATCACCAAATTAAGGGGATGTAAAATGGACACTACACCTGTACTCATAAATATTCACTATCTTTACATTTTATTGCGAAATTTTCAATAAAAAATGCATTAGCTTGTAGTATGTACCATGAAGATTATTCGGTTAAATTTTTAAATAAATTCATTTATTAGTTATTGAGAATTTTGGGTTCCAAAATTATTTATTAACATTTTTTAAATTTTGTACAGAAATCCAAATATCTTAAAAACTAATGAATGAATTTATTTGAAAATTTATCTAAATAATCATCATGGTACATACTACAAGCTAATGCATTTCTTTTCTGGAAATTCAGCAATGAAATGGAAAGGAAGCTAATATCTATAAGTACAGGTGTAGTGTCCGTTTTACATCTCCTTAACATAGTTGTTCAAATGTTGCAAGAAAGATTTATAAAATTCATAAATATATTATGATGAATTTTTCTACAATGTTTAAAAAACATTTCATGAAATTTTTTGGCAATGTTTTTGAAATAATTCTTAAATTTTTCTTATCATGTTTCCAAATGATTCAACGTAGCGTTTATAAAACATTTCATAACTACATCAAGAAATATTTTAAAAAACATATCGGAAATGTTTTATAGAAACATATTAGAAAATGTTTTTGAATAGTATTTTAAAAGTTGCAATAAAGATTCATAAAATTAATAAATATATTTCAAAAATTCCTTTTAGATTTTTCAAAAACATTTCATGAAATATTTCTTCTAACATTTTTAAATCTTGCAGAAAAATATTTCATAAAATGTTTTGGAAATATTTTTGAAATATTTCTTAATCTTTTTTTATTATGTTTCCAAATAATTCAACATAACATTTCTAAAATATTTCAAAACTATATCACGAAATGTTTCAAGAAACATTTTATGAAATATTTCTTGAAACATTTTAGAAATTTTACAGAAAAATTTTTTATGAAATGTTTTGGAAATGGTTTTTATGAAATGTTTTGGAAATGTTTTTGAATTATTTAAAAAAATTTTTTATTATGTTTCCAATCAATTCAACATAACATTACTAAAACATTTCATCGCTATTCAAAAAAATGTTTCAATAAACATCAATAATGTTTTAAAGAAACATTTTTTTAAATATTACTGAGAAATATTTCGTAAAAAGTTATAGAAATGTTTTTGAAATATTTTTAAAAACCTTTTCATGTTGATTTCAAATACATCAACAAAACATTTTAAAAATATTTTACAAATATATCAAAAAATATTTCAAGGAACATTGCTGAAATTTAGTTGAGAAACATTTCATGAAATGTTTTTCAAAAGTTTTTAAAATGTTGCAAGAAAGATTTAGAAAATTCATAAATATATTTCAAGTAATCTTTCTGTAATGTTTATAAAACATTTCATGAAATATTTCTCAAATTATTTTTGAAATATTACAGGGAAATATTTGATGAAATGTTTTGGAAATGGTTTTGATATATTTTATAAAATTTTTTTACGATGATTCCAAATACATCAACTTAATATTTTAAAAATATTCTACAAATATATCATGAAACTTTTCAAGAAACATTGCTGAAATTTATTTGAGAAACATTTCATAAATATTGTTTTAAAAGTTTTTAAGATGTTGCAAGAAAGATTTTTTAGATAGATAGATAGATAGATATTCATTTATTTTGTAGTAAGATACAAAAAAGGCGTGTAAAACACATAATATATCACATAAAGCTTATTACTAATAGTCTAGGCGCCCAGAGGGTTTCGTATTAAGTTAGAGGTCCCACCAAGCAAGTAGGTGATTTATATGTATTTTGAGCCGCTGAATCCGAATTAGCAACTTGCTTTTCGCGCATGTGGTCGAGTAATTTGTTATAAACAAATTAATTGTTTAAATGGCTATAGTTTATAAACTACAACAGATGCAGTAATTTTCTCTGCAAAAACTTGTTCTTTAATAAAAAAACAAAAAAAATCGTTATTGTTGTATGTCAATTTAATAATTAGAACCAGAGATATGGCAAATATATTGCAAAAAAACATAGAGACGTAGCGCAAGCGCGGAACGCCCTGGTAAAAAACCTTATAACTCGACTACTAATTAATATTTTTTGAAGGTTAACATGTGTTTGGAAAATGTTAAAGTCTCAGCTTTAATGATAAATTGTTATATATTACTTTCAAATGTTGATAAATAAGCTAGAATGATTCAAAGCAGAAAAAATTTTCAATTTTTTAGAATTTTGTTTGTTTATAACGAAATAATATAGGTTAGCGAACAAAATATTTTTATATTTTTGATATAGAATGATAGGAAATTTCATTTAGTTTAACAATCTGTCCGGTTTTTTAAATTTAAGTAAGTAGAACCTGAGATATCGCAAATTTAAGCTGTAGCACCAACTCCTTGCAATACGACATATGTCACATATGATATGTGTGCAATATGGCGATCGCTTCCCTTATTCAAAATTCTTTTATTATGAGGTAAGTAATTTCATTCTTTTGTAATAAAATTAATTTTAACTCTGTATTAGGAAATTAAATAAAAATTTAATAAAATAGGATTCAGCTAAAAATAGATGACTCTAATAAATCGGAAAGTTAAAACAAATTTTTTGAATAAAATAGATTGTTGTTCTTTTTGCAATTGCAAAAAAAAAGTAAATGTAAAAATACTCCATAAGTTGAGTAAATTGTTTACTATTATAGTAGAAAAATCAATGATCATTTAAAACCCTAAATCTACTTCATCTAAATGTATTATACATCATTAATATTATGACAAAGTATATAAAATAAAGTCAAAAGTAATTTTATTATAAAAGAATGAGATTACTTACCTTATAATAAAAGAATTTTCAATAAGGAAAGCGATCGCTATATTGCACACATATGTTGTATTGCAAGGAGTTGGCGCTACAGCTTAAATTTGAGATATCTCAGGTTCTACTTGCTCAAATTTAAAAAACCGGACATATCCTTAAACAAGATGAAATTTCCTATCATTCCATATTAAAAATATAGAAATATTTTGTTCGCTAACCTATATTATTTCGTTATAAACAAACAAAATTCTGAAAAATTGAAAATATTTTCTACTTCAAATCATTCTAGCTTATTTATCAACATTTGAAAGTAATATATAACAATTTATCATTAAAGCTGAGACTTTAACATTTTCCAAACACATGTTACACTTGAAAAAATAATAATGAGTAGTCGAGTTATAAAGTATTTTACAAGGGCGTTCCGAGCTTGCGCTACGTCTCGACGTTTTTTTGCAATATATTTGCCATATCTCTGGTTCTAATTATCAAATTGACATGCAACAATAACGACTTTTTTTTGTTTTTTTATTAAAAAACAAGTTTTTGCAGAGAAAATTACTGCATTTATTGTATTTTATAAACTATAGCCATTTAAACAATTAATTTGCTTATAACAAATTACTCGACCACTTGCGCGAAAAGTAAGTTGCAAATTCGGATTCAGCGGCTCAAAATACATACAAATCACCTACTTGCTTGGTGGGACCTCTAACTTCATACGAAACCCTCTGGACGCCTAGACTATAATATAAATAAAAATATTGCACTTACAGTTGATATCACAGTCATTCAAACTTAAAAATAATAATACTGAATACGTAAGTCAACAATTTAAAAGTGATATCACAGATTAACCTTAAGAGGACCGGAAAACCACTATAGTGGCGTGACCCCTGATCGACCTTTACCCCAAAGTCAATTAGTGATATCAGATACCTTTTTGGACCACTTTCTTAGAGCGATCACAAATCTCAAATACCGGTCCTCTAAAGGTTAATAATAGTAAAATAACACACGCAACAAAATAATATAAATTTAAAACAGGCGGTCAATATCTATCAGTCATAATTTCATTAAAATAAACTATACATAAGAAGTCAAATCAATAAAACAAATACAATACAATAAAAATAAAATAATACTAAAATAGAATAATACATTGAAATAATTTAACTTTGTTAAAATGAAATAAAATCTAATACAATAAAATCCAGCAAAGCGTTTGATATCATGATAAACGTAGTCAATTTAATAAAAAGCACATTTACTCGAAAACCACCCAATCAGCATTCATACAATAAATACAGACATACCTTAAACCTATGTACGGGACTACACAAAAATAAATCAACAATAAATTCCATTTTTTAAATATTAATCGAGGTCGATCAGATACGTCCTCACTGCGGTCTTAAACCTACTGAGAGATGGTAGATGTTTAATCTCAGCAGGTAGGGAATTTCAGAAAAGCGCACCTTGAACTTGAAAGGAATTCCTGCCAGTCTCAGTGCGCATATAGGGCACCGCTAAATCCTTAATCTCTCCTCTAGTAGCCGCCCTAGGTACACATCTAGTGAAGAGACCCACTAGATGCTCCGGTGAATTCATGCGCACGATTTTGTACATAAGCACAGCCAAAAAATACTGTCTCCTCTAATCAGTGCGCAGCCAACCTAGTGCAACTCTATAAGGAGAGACGTGATCGCTCATTCTCACACCCATCACGTGTCTCACACAAGCATTCTGCAGTCTTTGTATCCGTCTTCTCAACTCCTGAGCAGTAATCGAGATGTGGGAACAGTAGAGCGGTTGCGAGCTGTTTACGCAACATCTTCGTGGTGTACTGACGGAAAAACCGTAGAGCATACAGTATTATCTCTATTAAACTTTTTAGTAATCATATCAACGTGTAGTTCTCAACAAAGTTTAGAGTCAAGCACAACACCAAGGCTTACTACGGAGTCAGAGAAAGGTATGCCAACGCCTTCCCCAAGGTCGATCGTCTTGGTCTCTCCAGCATAAAAAGAGTTAACAAAACGACTACTACCGAAGACGATCGCCTTCTTTTTATTAGCATTTAAAGTGAGAGAAGCGCCCGCAGCCCATTCCGACATCGCTTTTGCAGCTCTCTGCAGGATAATAATACCCTTGTCCACATTCTCGCGGGGAACTTGCGTATAAATTTGCAGATCATCTGCATACAGTAGGTGCTCAACACTAACGGAGTCAAGAGCGTCACGTATGTCATTAATGTAAAGGCAAAACAACAGAGGTCCCAGCACCGAACCCTGTGGAACTCCTAAGTTGGTAGTTAACCAACTTGATTCCTCCTTTAATTGTGTAGAAACCATTTGTTCCCTCCTGAAATGTAAGAGCTGATCCACTTGAGTGCGGCCCTGGAGAACCCCATCGATCTAAGCTTCGAAAGTAACCTCGAAGATAAGATCGTGTCGAATGCCTTACTAAAGTCAAAAAGCAGAAGCAATGTTACTAATTTCTTGTCTAGACCCCTTCTTATATCGTCTGTTAGCTTAATTACAGCTGTCTGTGTCGAGTGATGTTTTGTAAAACCAGTCTGCATAGGATCAAGTATTTTATTTGTCATAATATACTCTTGCAATTGGTCATGGGCGATCTTCTCAAGGACCTTTGAAAGAAAACACAAAATAGCTATAGGCCTAAAATCTTTAGGTGACTTAGGTGCAGAGCACTTCTTCAACGGCAAGATACGTGCCCGCTTCCAAAGGCAAGGAAAGATCTCCCGCGCAAAAAAGGAATTGAACAGAGCCACAAGATGTTCACCAATAAATGACAAGGCTTTAAGTATTACACTTTGCGGAATGCCATCCTCGCCACGAGCCTGCGATGAGAAATGTGAAATTGCGAGAATGACATCGTTAATATTAACTTTTTTAAAAATAAAACCATTTTTACTACAGTCAGCAAGAATTTTTTCGTATAATTTCACATCATTGTGTGGCGAGACTGACAACCCAGCAAAGTGCTCATTAAGCTCATCAGGCGTAAATCCATTCAAGTCCCCTTGAGGTTCGGATAAGAGTCCCAGGTCTCTTAACTCCTATCAGACATTACCGCCTGCAAGAGCTTCGAACAGTCTGTTATGGTAATAAGTAGTTCTAGCTTGTTCAGTCTGTTCCTTTACTGTTTTCCGGAGTTGTAAAAATTCAGTGAGGTACTGATCCTCATTTGTCCTTTTGTATCTGCGATACGTGACGTCTCTTTTGTGCCGCATCTGTGACAATTCTCCATCAATCCATGGAGATCTATTTTTCGAAAATTTTAACATACGTTCAGGTGCTAAATCCACTATTGCAGTGGTAAGATTGTCACAAATGCAGCTAAGTGCAGTCTCTGGGTCAACTGTATCAACCGTAAATGGCGTCCAATCATAGCCGGCCAACTTCGATAACAATAAATTTGGACAAATTTTTTTATAATTTCTATACCTAATATGTTTGTGGTTCACAATGCAAGCATTATAAGCAATACGCACAACAATTAAATTGTGCCGATTATGAAAATTTGCTGGTAAGTTACGTGCGTCAAGTACAGTATCGTTCTCGTCAACAAGAATCAGGTCAATCCATGTGTGAGAAGTCTGTGTGTGATGTATCGCACCGTGCTGGACCAACTGAAACGAAAGCTCTGCCAACAGCTTACTAAGAAACTTGGCGTCACTGCTTTCTCGTAGGAGATCGGCATTCAGATCTCCCATTATAATTTTATGTGAGAAATCAGGAGTAAGTTTTCTCAAAGAATCTAATAAATCACTATCTTTGGTAAATGAAATTGCTGGAGGACGATAAATGACAGAAACCAACACAGGTTCAGAGCTGTCAGCCTGAAGAGAGCAAAAAATAAATTCTGGTACCTCCGGCTTACCACTGTTTTCATTCGTTGTGGTATTTGAACATGATAATGTTACATTTTAAATTCTCTTTAACGTAGAGGGCAACTCCTCCACCATGAAGATTTCTGTCCTGTCCAAAAACTTTGTACCCCTTGATCCGAATGACGTCATCCGAGACAGTCGGACCCAGCCAGGTCTCAGCCACACCAAATAAATCGTAAGAAGAGCCACACAAGAGTTCACGAACCTGCTCAACATGAGCCCTCAAGGAGGTCACATTAAGAAAGCCCGCTCGCAGTTCACCCCTTTTCCCTAAACGACCCCTCAAGGAGTCCTGGCCTAGTCATTGGGGAGGGCCTTTTTCAGAAGATGCATTACTCTTTTTAGTATCGTCAACAAATGATTTAGAAAATTCATGAATATATTTCAAGAAATCTTTCTATAATGTTTATAAAACATTTCATGAAATATTTCTTGAAACATTTTTGAAATATTACAGAGAAATATTTCTTAAAACATTTTTGAAATATTACAGAGAAATATTTCATGAAGTATTTTGGAAATTTTTTTGACATATTTTTTTTAATTTTTTTATGATGATTCCAAATAAATCAACAGAACATTTAAAAACTATTTTACAAATATATCATGAAACGTTTCAAGAAACATTGCTGAAATTTATTTAAGAAACAGTTAATGAAATGTTTTCGAATAGTCAGGGCCGTTTTTAGTGAATGTGGAGCCTAGGTCTAATATTAGCCGTGGGGCCTACTTAAAGGAAGCGTTTTTCTGTTAGAATTCGATTTATTGTGCAAAATCCTGCTTTTTATATATAGTGACTTTAAAGACTCTTAGAAACATTAAAAAAATATGAAAATTTTAATTCTAAGAAACGTTTTTGTTTTTCTAAATAATTATTTTACAAAAAAAAATTTAATAAAATATTTTAATAATATTTATATTTTACACAAAATCTTTTAATATAATAGATTTTATTAATCTTTTACATTTCACATAAAATTAATTTTTCTATTATTACTAATTCTAATTTTTCTATCTATTACTAATTAGTAGGATTGAATATACATCCTACATGTACTTACTTTATTAATTTACAATCTCATTCCTATTATATGAGCATATAGAATTAATCTATTGAAATCAATATTTACTGTTTTTTACTCACAAAAAATAAAAAAATTTTTAAAACGATACTTTATTTTTAACCGACTTCCAAAAAAGAGAAGGTTATCAATTCGATTGAATTTTTTTTTTATATGTTTGTTACCTTAAAACTTCGTCATTTCTGAACCGATCTTAACAAACCTTTTATTTATCTGATTGAGAATGTCTCTGGAAAAATCCCATACGTGTCTTATAAGTACTAGGCTAATACTGAGTTAGTACAAGCAAATTATTTAAGAACAAAAAAAATTCCTCGAAAAAAAAATTACTATTTCCGTGCATAACTCTCAAAGGGATTGCTCGATTTGTATGAAAATTATTTTTTATATAAAGGAGCGTGTGTCAAAAAAATATTTCATATAATTGAAAAAAAATTTTGAAAATAAACAAAAGAAACGATAGATACCTAATAAAATGTTAAAAAATATTTAAAATACTATTTTTAAAAATATTTTTTATCATATTTTTTTCCAGATTTGAGGCAATTTTTTTTAGGCTGGCGTTAAATATTTGATTAGTAGGTCTACTCATATTTGTTCTTTTGGTAAGAAGCTTCACTAAAAAGTAGAAAATAAAAAATTTTTAAGAAAAAAAAAGCCGATTTCAAAAACATATTGCACTAAAAAATAACAAATAATATATTATGCTAATATATATTTACAAGAGTACAAACGAATTATTTTTTTATGCTGCTTACAATGAAATTAGCTAATAGGTAAGACATATACATAAAAATATTAGAATTTTTGGAGTCGGTGCAAGCCTAAAAAATTTCCTTAAGAGCAGGTCGAGTACATCTGTCCTTTTCTAATCAAAGAATAAATTGATTTTTTTACAAAAACTAATAATTTTAAAACGAAACAATAAAATTAATTCTTTCTTATCAAAGAAAATTTTGCTTTTTCTGATACGAGATAGGGCTTTCTCTTCATTTTCTGCTAAAATTATTAGTTTTTGTAAAAAAAAATCAATTATTTGATTAGAAAAGGAGAGATATACTCGACCTGCTCTTAAATCTAAAAAAAATATGATAAAAAATATTCTTATAAATAGTTTTCTTTATTTTTTAACGTTTTATCAGATATGTATAGCTTCCTTTGTTAACTTTTAAAATTTTTTTTAGATTTGAAACTATTTTTCTAGTCTGGCATCGACTTAAAAAATTCTAATATTTTTATTTTTATATTGTCTTACCTATTAGCTAATTTTTTTGTAAGCAGCCTAATAAAAAATAATTTGTTTGTGCTCTTGCAAATAATTAGATAGTCTATATGTTCGGTACACATGTGTTAGATGCGTAGTATGCGTATAATTTCTAAGGATAATATATTATTTTTTTTTATTTTTATTGTATTTGAAGTCGGTTTTATTTGTTAAAATTTTTTAAAAATTTATTTATTATTTGAAACAATATCTATTACTCATCTGCTTTATATTTTCTTAATTCGAAAAGTAAAAATTATTTAAGACGATATTAACTTTTGTCTTCTTAATATTAAGTTTTAGCGGGGCCCCTGAAAGTGCGGAGCCCGGGGCGATTGCCCTGCCCAAAGGCCGGCCCTGCGAATAGTTCTCAAAATATTGCAAAAAAGATTTATGAAAGAGGTTAGATTTCATTTTGTAGTTTACAAATTACTCTTTCAGTTTCTAAAATTTTTTTAATTTTTTAATTTTCCACCATTTATTATAATCCGTAGAATTCTGGAAAATTAAAAAATCTGAAAAATTTTACATATTGAAAGAGTAATTTGTAAACTCAAAAATAAAACCTAACCTAAAATCTGAAGTCGCCTTAATTCAAAAAATTTTTGAAAATGTAAATAACTGTAAATAATTATAAATAATTGTAAATAACTATAAAAAAACTGTAAATAATTGTAAATAATTGTAAATAACTGTAAATAATAGTAATTAATAGTAAATAACTAATAAACTAAGAAATTTTAAGACGCGCATGTTTGGCCTTTAGAAAAATTTTCTTAGACGTAGGACGAATCTGTCCATTTACAAGTGCGACTACCATCGCAAGCGCATGTTCTCTCGTTTATAGAAAGAATTTCTTACTACCCAAAACCATTGACATTATACCTCCTACAGGCTATCGTCGTGCTGATAAACATTCTCAGAAGTCAATTGAATGGTTATTAGCCTGTGAAAGAGAAATCGGTCGTGAAATAATTCATGCTGGCAGAACGAGAGAATTTATCTTGCCCGAAGGTTTTCTCGTAGACGGATTTTTACCTCCTGCTGTATCGGGAAATCGGAATGAAAAGGGTATAGTTTTCGAATATGAAGGTTGTTACACGCATGGTTGTCCAAAATCTTTTAATAAAAATCGGGATACGCGCATCGCTTTTGGACGTCCAAAAAAATTTCCCATTGGACATCCAAAAATTTTCATAGGGAGTGAGTGTCGTGAACTAACCGGAGGAAATAATAATGATTTGCAACGTGTCGAGGGACTGATTAAGTGTAAAGTTTTACCAGCCAGAAACTTGTACTTACCTTTGTTACCCGTTAAAATGCACGGTGAATTCACGGGTACTTGGGTAGTCGACGAATTATGTAAATCTGTCGAACTTGGCTACCGTATAACGAAAATATATATTATATGGCAACACGAAATAACACGCTTCGACAGTATTAACGGAGGACTCTTTGCAGGATACGTAAATACGTTTTTGAAAATAAAACAAGAAGCAAGTGGATTGCCTGCTTGGTGTACAAATGACGACGAAGCGAAATTGCGGTACTTGGATGAGTATGAGCGAAACGAAGGTATTTGATTGGATCGTAACAAAATAGAAAAAAATAGTGGTCTGAGAGCTGTAGCTAAACTTTGCTTAAATTCTTTTTGGGGAAAGTTTGAACAACGCAGTAATTTAAAGCAAACGGAAATCGTGAAATCGCACGAAAGTTTCTTACGAACATTAACCTGTCCTGACAAAGAAGTTCTCAGTATTTTACCTGTAAACGATGATATTTTATACGTTCATTGGCAGCTTAGAGAAGAAGCTGTTGAAGCATCATCCAATACAAATGTGGTAATAGCAGCATTCACAACTGCACAAGCCAGGCTGGAATTGTACAAACATATGGAAAAGCTTGATAGACGTACTCTGTACTGTGATACAGATTTGTGTATTTTTTTTAAAAAGGACGATTCGGACGAATACGAGCCAGCCTTGGGAAACTTATTGGGTGATATGACGGATGAATTAAGATGTTACGCTCCGGGTACCTATATAGATACTATGATGTCTGCAGCACCAAAGTTTTACGCTTATCGTGCTGTGACACCGTCAGGAAATACTTATGAATGCTGCAAAGTTAGGGAAATAACTTTAAATTTCAAAAATTCATTAAAAATAAATTTTAATAGTATTAAAACGCTCATAGACGAGGTATTTGCGAGAAAGCTCAGATAAGAGAATGAGAAAGAGACGACGAATAAAAGCGAGATACGGTTGAATTTTAAATTTATACGACGCACACCTTATCACGAAGTCATAACAAGAGAAGAATTCAAAACCTGTAGCGTCGTTTTGAAAAAAAGACGCTATGTTTCCCTATCGCGTTCTCTTCCTTTTGGTTATAAGAGTAAATGCGAACAACGAGTAAACGATAAAAATATTGAATAAAAAAAAGGAAAAGTGTCTTTATGAAATCTATTATTATTTTACAAGCAATCATCAATAATTCATAGAAGATAACAATACGCTAACACCTCGCGCGGTTATAAGCTTATACATTTCTTAATTAGCTGATTGACGTGGAAAATAAGCTTATTCCCGCACACGTGTTGAATAAGCTAATAAAAACACGTGTTCCCGCGCCGCCGCCGCCCCCAACTTAAAAAATAAAGAAGGCTTATAAGTATAAAACATATGTCTTCTGTATTCAGTATTCAAAATGGATACACGATGGAAACATCCCTTTACATGCATAATTTCGGGGCCTACTATGTGTGGAAAAACTGTTTTTGTCAAGCGATTTCTCTCCAGTTTGCCTCAGATGTGCGATGTGAATTTCAATCGTATTCTCTTTTATTACGTCGAGTGGCAAGAAGCATACCGTAGCGAGTTTAAAGTAAGCGGAAACCAAAGCATCGAATTTCGAGAAGGCTTACCGCAAGCTAGTGACTATTCCAATGACAATGATAAGAGAAAATTACTCATACTCGACGATCTGATGCGTGAATCATCGAATAATACAGTTTTTGATTTATTCACAAAAGGTTGTCACCATAAAAATATCAGTGTCATTTTCATTACGCAAAATATTTTTCATAGGGGGCCAAATTACCGTGATTTATCGTTAAATTCAAATTATATCGTATTGTTTAGAAATTCGAGAGATCGCGCGCAAACACAATTTCTCGCTCGGCAAGTTTACCCGGAGGACGCAAAATTCTTGCAAGAAGCCTACATCGATGCCTGTAGTCGATCATTTAGCTATCTTTTATTGGATTTGGAACAAGATACTCCGGATGAGTTTCGCTTTCGTACCGACATATTTCTTGATGACAAGCTGCACTATGCTTATGTGCCTAAATTTTCATCGAGATTCAGGTAAAAACACGAGTAAATAAAAAAAAGAAGCATCCGAAGTCAAGATGCAGTCTTCACATAGCGATGGTTGGGACAAAATCGATGCTCCCATTTGTAACAAAAAGAAAACAAGTAGGAGGAAAGAAAAAAAGTTCAATCAAGTCTAGCTCCTGCTGTTCGCCTGGAAAATTATATTCAAAAAAGCACGTTGCACTTTTAAATGCTCTGAGTCACGCTGATAGTCAACAGCGCTCAGCTTTGATTCGAACAGCCGATAATAATCTCATCAAGTGTATTTGCGAGTGTGCCCTGAACATATTGCAAGGTGTTGTAAAATTAAAAACTCCTGAACAAAACCGCTTAAGAAAACACAGAACTATTTTAAGAAAATTAGTAAGGAAGAAGAAGAATCAGTGGTGCTGGTGGCAATGCGTGGAAAGCTAAAAAACGTACTATGATTCAGAGTGGTGGCTCTTTTCAAGCAATTCTATTGGCCCCACTGATAAGTACAATTTTTTTAAAAATTTTAGGAAGCAAAAATTAATTTTCATTTAAGACAAAAAATAAGTCATGGAACGCGCTCGAAAAATGGTCATCGTCCCCGAAAAAACTCTGGAACAAATACAAGGTTTTTCGCAGCAGCAGCAGCAGTAGCAACAACAGGGAGGAACTGTTTCTACTACAGATAGCACAACTGCAAATGCTGAAAAAACCGTGCAGACACCTGGTGATAATTTAACACGACTTGATTCGGAAATGTACAAAATTCTCAATTCTAAAAGTTTTAACAGCGAGCGAGAAAAGTGTAAAAATTATTTACAAGTTTTGAGGCGTTATTTATTTTTCAAAGATAATGAACGTACGGATGATGGTGAAATTCGTCAAGATATTGACGAAATCGAAGCTACACTGGCACCTTTAACAGAAGAAAAAATACTCGATAACGTGCCTAAAATTTATGCTAGAAAAGCACGGCTTTTACTAAAACATTGGCGTACTTTTGAGCCAGATCGATTAAAATGGGATAGTACTGGAAGCGCTATCGTAGATGGCAAACTTATACCACGATCCAACATAGTAGAATTACTCAACGATGTTTTGCAAAAGAAAAAGAAAAAGATAGAGAAGGATGACGAAGCGCCTATTGGTAGATTTGAATTAGCAAAGTTTATTGGAAGTTCAGAAACTCCTAATAATTTAATTGGAAACACGGAAATTTTAAAAATTGCTAATAGGCTGACGTCTCCTTTAAATACTGCGAAACGAAAAATTTTATCACCAATAATTACACCACCCGTAACGAGACATGCTGCTAAGAAAAAATGGCTGAAAGCGAACCTTTGAGAGAGAGAGAGAGAGAGAGAGAGAGAGAGAGAGAGAGAGAGAGAGAGAGAGAGAGAGAGAGAGAATGTCTTTGGAAAATCAGTATTACGACCCTTCGCACGAAGCAGGCTATGCAGGAGCGCGAAATTTAATACGCGTAAATATAAAGGGTAAATCATTGAAAAACAGAGAAAAAGAGCAAAAACGAATACACGAATGGTTGAATAATCAAGATGCTTATACTCTTCACCGTCCTATAAAAAAAAACTTTCCTAGATTACACTATAACGTAACTGACGTGGATGACGTTTGGGAGACAAATTTGTGTCAGCTAACAAGTCTTAAACAAGAAAACGATGGTTATTTGTACTTACTAGTGGTCATTGACGTGCTCAGTAAGTATGCATGGGTAGAACCACTGCGGGATAAAACAGCGCATACTGTGTCAGCTGCATTCGAGAAAATTCTTAAACGAGCCAATGGTTGTACACCTGTTTACTTACAAACTGACAGAGGTAAAGAATTTTTTGGTGCAGGTTTGCAAAATACTCTTAAAAAATATGACATACAGTTTAGAGCGGCAAGAAATCCGGACATTAAGGCGGCAGTGGTGGAACGTCTCAATCGAACTCTCAAAGAACGTGTTTGGAGATATTTCACTCATCGCAATACACATAGGTACATCGATGTAATACAAAAAATAGTTTATGCATACAACAATACAGTATATTCAAGTATAAAAATGGAACCTTCGGAGGTTAATTTGTATAACGTGGCTGAGGCACGAGCGAATCTACAGAGCCGCGCTCTTCGGCAAAGAAAAAATCAAAGGCAAATAAAAGAGCGTAAATACGAGGTTGGTGACTACGTGAGGATCAGTCGCTCTAAGGGAACCTTTGCGAAAGGATTCGAGAAAAATTATAGCGAGGAAGTATTCAAAGTCAAACTTAATGGGTTAGTAGGTTTATATTTGTAGGTTTATGGCTAATGTGTTTATTGATTATGCGTTTATAGTCCATAGGTTTATGGTTTATGGGTTTTTGGTTAATGTTTGTATAGATTATGAGTTTATGGTCTTTTAGTTTATGCGTCGATAGTTCATAAGTTTATAGATCATGGGTTAACGGTATATGTTTTTATTATTTATGAGTTTATGGTTTATGATTTATGGGTCAATCGATTATGAGTTTATGGTTTATAAACTTATCGTTAATGGGTTCATGGTTTTTGGGATGATGGTTCATGGGTTTATGGTTCATGGCTTATGGTTTATACTTCATGAGTTTATAGTTTTTAAGCTTATGATTTTAAGGTTTATGGTCCATAGGTTTATGAGTTTATGGAATATGGGTTTAGAATGTATAGGTTTCTGGTTTGATGGTTTATGTTATTTAGTTTTATAGTTTATAGATTCATAGTTCATGGTTTACATTTCATGAGTTTATGGTTTATAGTTAATAGTTTATGTGTTTATAGTTTATGAATTCATGGGTCATGATTTATTGGTTCTTGATTAATGATCTATGGGTTATGGTTTATGGGTTCATGATATAGTTTATGATTGTATAATTCTATGGTTTATGGGTTTATGGTTCGCCAACTATAAATCTATGAACCTATAAACTATAAAACGAACAACAATAAACCCATAATTCTATAGATACATCAACTTATGAATCATAACCTCATAAGCAATACACCCATTAATCATAAACCCTTACACCATAAAACCATAAACCGGAAACCCATAACCCGAAAACTCAACGACTAATTAACCATCAACTAACAATGTATAAACTATAAACCCATGAATTACAAACCCATAAGGCAGAAGCAACGAACCCATGAACTATAAACCTATAAACCATCAATACAAGAGACATTAACGTATGAACCATAAACTCATACATTATAAACACATAATCCATGATCCCATAAACCATAAACTCATAAACCACAAACCCATAAACAATAAAACCATAAACCATAAACCTATAGACTATAAACCCATAATCAATAAACACATTAGCCATAAACCTACAAATATAAACCATAAGACAAAGGCATATAAATCATAACACCATAAGCAATGAACCCTGTTAATCCCTTAACCATAAGCTCATAAACTATAAACGTATAAATCGTTTACTTATAAAACATCAACACATGAATCATCAACCCATGAACCATAATCGATAAACCCATAAAACCATTAACAATCATTCATAAACCCATAAACCATAAACCCGTAAACCATAAATCCATAAACCATAAACCCATAAACTATAAACGCATTAA
The DNA here is from genome assembly GCA_017163975.1 of Anastatus disparis. NCBI lineage: Eukaryota > Metazoa > Arthropoda > Insecta > Hymenoptera > Eupelmidae > Anastatus > Anastatus disparis. The sequence continues at coordinate 5,864,634 of JAFFSR010000274.1, read as the reverse complement.
CCTATAAACCATAAACCCACAAACCATTAATGCATGAACGATAAACCCATAAACCATAAGCTAATAAACTATAAACCCATGAACCATAAACCCATAAATCATAAACCATAAACCCATAAACTATGAAACCACAAACCATAAACCCATTCACCATAAACCTATAAACCATAAATCCATAAACCATAAATCCATAAACCATAAACCCATAAACCGTAACCCATGATCCATAAACCCATAAACCATAAACCCATGAACCATAAACCCATAAACCATAAACCCATGAACCATAAACCGAAGAACCATAAACCCATTTAATCCATAAACCATGAGGTAATAAACCATAAACCCATAAACCAGAAACTCATAAAACATAAGCACATGAACCATAAACCCATGAACCCTAATCAATAGACCCATTAAACCATAAACGATAAACCATAAATCATAGACTTATAAACCATAAACTATAAACTCATTAACTCATGAACCATAGACTATTAAACCATATACCATAAACCCATAATCCATAAACCCATAAAACATAAACTCATACACCATAATCCCATAATCCATAAACCATGAGCCCATAAACCATAAACCCATAAGCCAGAAACTCATCAAACATAAGCATTAGAACCATTAACCTATGAAATATAATTGATAGACTCATAAACCCATAAATAATAAACCATAAACCAACAAAACGTAAATCAATAAACTATAAACCCAGAAACCATGAGTCTATAAACCATAAACCAAAAACCATAAACAATGAACCCATGAACCCGTAAACCCATAAACCATAAGCCACAAACCTATAAACCATAAACCCATAAACCACAAACCCATAAAACATAAACCCATAAACCATAAACCATAAACCATAAACCCATAAACCATAAGCCCATAAACTATAAACCCATAAACCATGAACCATAAACCCATAAACCATAAACCCATAAACCATGAACCCATAAACCATAAACCCATAAACCTATAAACCATAAACTATAAACCCATTAATCATAATCCCATAAACCATAAACCCATAGCCCATAAACCCATAAACCCATAAACCATGAACCATAAACCCATAAACCATAAACCCATAAACCATGAACCCATAAACCCATGAACCATAATCGATAAACCCATTAACCCATAAACGATAAACCATAAATCGTAAACTGATAAACTCATAAACTATAGACCATAAAACCATAAACCCATGAAATATAATCGATAAACCCATTAACCCATAAGCGATAAACCATAAATCATAGACTTATAAACCATAAACTTTAAACTTATAAACTCATAAACTATACACCATAAAACCATAAAACCATAAACCCATAATCCATAAACTCATACACCATAAACCCATCAACCCATAAACCATGAACCATAAACCCATAAACCATAAACCCATAAACTATGAACCCATAAACCATAAACCCATAAACCATAAACCTATAAACTATAAACCAATAAACCTATAAACCATAAACCATAAGCCCATAAACTATAACACCATAAACCATCAACCCATAAGCCAGAAACTCATTAAACATAAGCACATGAACCATAAACCTATGAACCATAATTGATAGACCCATAAACCCATAAATAATAAACCATAAACCATAAACCCACAAAATATAAATGAATAAACTGTAAACCCAGAAACCATGAATCTATAAACCATAAACCCAAAAACCATAAACAACAAACCCATAAACCCGTAAACTCATAATCCCATAAACCATTAACCTATAAACCATAAACCCATGAACCCATAAACTCATAAACCATAAACCTATAAACTATAAATCCATAAACCATAAGCCCATAAACCATAAACCCATAAACCATAAACCCATAAACTATAAATTTATAACCCATAAACCATAAACTTATAAACTATAAACCCATAAACTTATAAACCATAAACCATAAACCCATAAACTATAAATCCATAAACCATAAACCCATAAACCATAAACCCATAAACTATAAATTTATAACCCATAAACCATAAACTTATAAACCATAAACCCATAAGCTTATAAACCATAAGCTTATAAACCATAAACCCATAAACGATGAGTCCATAAAATATAAACCTATCAATGCACTATAAGACGACCAACTATAGACCTATAGTATGTAAATATTATGATTAATATATTCTCCGATTATAGTAGCGTGAAAATAATATAAGAAACTATACTTTATTACTATAATATATTATAATACATGAATATAGTATCACTACAATCCTAGACTATAGCTCACTACGGTCATCGTATAGTTTTTTTTTGTAAGGGCAGTGATAACGCCATATGGCGTCATTCCATGATCGGCCCACATATACCATTACTTCAAAAATATTTATATGGAAAATTTTGAGAAAGTTACACTTTTTCAGTAGGAAAAATGCAGTCTGTTACAAGGTTAATAATTTTATGAAGTTATTGAATTGGGATGTTGCATGAAATTTTTTTTTTTTAAATCCATTACATCCGTTAGAAAATGAAAAAATAAAGGACACGTATTTTTTCTTTTTTCATGAAAATGAAAACTTGAAGAGATAGAGGCAGTTGAAATTGGTGTGACGTCATGATTGTTATTTTGCCAATAGCAACCGTGACGTGATTTATCATAGCGCTATATCTTTATATATCAAAATTGTAATAACTTATATTGGCTGTAACTTTTGCAATTCATCATATTTTGAAAAACAAAAAAATACGGGTCTTTTATTTTTTCGTATTCTATCTGACGGATATAATACATTTTTTCATGCAAAATGCTAATTATAATTACTATCATTACCGTAGTACGATTATTTATTAACATTACTAAATTATTAGAATCTTGTAAAAATTTTAATAATCAATATCAAAATTCTAAAATCGTAACGAAAGTGAATAGCGAGTTTCTTATCTATTTTAATATATATATATAGTTTCAGGCTGGGTTCATAACAATTAGCTCTCATTGTTTATTTTTATTACGCAAGCTGCATATCTATTCTGCACCATGTGATTGCGGCCTTACGCATGGTCTATTCAGCAGTATCTATTCTCCTGATTTGGGGGATTATTCTGTAAGAGTGCAGGCAGATGGATAGAATAGAGACTATACCGAATAGACGATGCGTAATAGAAAGAACCAATTAGCGCTATCCGGCAAGTTTCATACATAGCATAAAATTCTATACTCTATTTCACTGGAAAGATTCCGTGTGCGGAATCCAGCTGGACGGTCACTGTCAACTCAGTCTCTTTTCTCTGTTCTATCCTTCATTTTCTTTTTTCTCAGCTTGCTCCGAAGTTGGCAGACGGAGTCCACTTATATCAAAGTTGGCAGACGGAGTCCCACGTTATATTTTTCGGGGCTTATATTTTCAGTTTTCTTTTTTCTTTTTTCATTTTTTTTAAGTCCGCTATGGCATAATTGCTATTGGGATCTGACATGGGGGCGTGGTCTAAGCTAAGATGGCGTACCATAGCATACAATTTACATTGTCATATATGAAGCAAGTACCTGTTTATGTTAATTATGAATATTTCTGTGCTATTGGGTAGATACTAATCCTACTAAACGTAATTTTATAGAAGGTGAACAAGTTTTTAGAACAGGACATATGATAAAGTACGTTGAAAATAGCAAAAATATCGGTGAAATAATAACCTTTTCACGCAAGACACACAAGAACATACAAGACGCATCAACGAACGCTTTCTGCTTGTATGCTACCATTCGTTCAGATTTTATCCACCAGAGAGCGTCTGGTCTATGTCAGATCCCAATAGCTTTTCATCTTTTTTCGTTTTTCTCAGTTTCTCTTCCGTTGCCTATGTACGGACAACGTTGAGGAGAAGTGTATCAGTGTTTTATTTAGTGTCACTTATTGTAAATATGTTGTCTCTGAATTCGAGCGACGGTGATAGCGTTCTCTTATGTTTTATTCATGAATTTTTGAGCTTAACACACTAGACCTAACATCATTTATCATAAAGTGTTTAATTCATCGAGTGATGAGAATGATGTTTCACACAATTGACCTGGAAGAGATTTTTTAAAATATTCATTCATATGCAGGAAGCTGTAATCAGCGACAGAGCTTCTCGATATCATCACAAAGAATTTTTTTGAAAAGGATTACGTGCATGTTGGATAACACGAATGGTCAAATAGTCATGTCCTGGCGACGTTTCACGATTTTGAAATACCACAACTGACTTTGACTGGATTGACTTCGACTGGTCTCTTTGGTTATTAGTGTCATTGAGAATTTGTATCAACTTAAGTGAACAGTGTGTGGTGCGATATTTGTGAATAAACAATTCGCGGTATTATGTCTGTTAATACTTTAATAATTTTACATTTGGTATGATACATGGACTTCAAATCTAAACATTGTCGAGCGTCCATTTCCTTATTTAAATTTGATATTACAGCTCACATCTTTCAAGGACGTTTAACACACCGCGAGTGAATGACATTGCCATATCCCATATACATAGTTTGAATTAGTATATATTGTTTATTCAAATTGTGACTTCCGTCTATGACGGTGTGTGATAAGTTCATTTTCGTCTGCTTATGGTTTCAAACTTCTTTTGGACGCTTAATACGTGCGGGAATATGATAGCATTATTGACTGTATTTATATATTGAGATTTATCTGATTATAGCATCATTATTAATTCGATTACCGTCCATGACTGTCTATGACAGCATATGCCAGTATTTGACAAGTGTTCACCTTGAGGGAGATTCTTCATTTAACCCGTACCTGAACCCGTACCCACGCTCTGATGAGACCGATTGGCTGATTCTTATAAAACTTCAACAATTCTGTTAAATCTAACCAATCAGTCTCATCAAAGCGCGGGTACGGGTACGGGTACGGGTTAAATGAAGAATCTCCCTGATGGCGCGGAAGGACGTGACGGACGAATTTTTTCTTCTGTCTGTCATATTCGCATCTCGCTTTTTCTATCGCGACGAGCAGGATTATTGCTTTTTGTGAGTTCTGTGTTCCGGACGAATTGCCCTTTTTAGCCTCTGTGTGGGTCATCGAAACTATATTTCTGCAGAGATGCTCAAATGACGATAAAGGAGGAGTAGATGATTTTAATTGAATTGAATCAAATAAGTTTTTTAATTGGCAAAAAATTATAAATTACATAGTCATAACACTGTAGAAAACAAATATATGCATAAAATGGTACATGAGTATAACACATCAAATATTAAGGCGCAAAGTACAAAATTTTGACAATGAAATAAAACACATTATAGAATTATTAAAAATACAAAGTATACTAAGGCTAGGGTACCTCCGGATTGCTAAGCCCGTCCTAAGAAATTGAAACTTTGATCGAACCCTGAGGTTGGGTAGATGATTTCTCTTCAGGATAGTTATGGAGAGTTGGGGTTAGGACTAGGTATACCACTTCATACTTTAGGCCGTGCCTCGTGTGCTAATACTTTTAGGCGGAGTCGCTGATTTGTTATTTTTAAACAATCACCCAATCAGCGATTCCATCTGAAAGTATAAGCACATGGAGCACGGCACAAAGTACAAAGTGTAAACGGGCTCTTATACCTACATTAGATACGTAAAATCCATTGAGGAATGGTAATAGGTATATATCGGAAACGATATATCCAATAACTGAAAAAAAAATATTCCACCGGAGAATATTTATCACGTATTTTTTCACTTATTTTTGTTGATGTAAAATTTTGTGAAAAATTCTCCCCTACTGAAAAAAACACGTGTTTTTGTACGTGGAAATAACACGTGTAAAAAACACGTATTTTTTAAACGTATTTTTTACATGTAAAATTTTCGTGTTTTGAAGCGAAGCTTTTATACGGACGTTCTGGGCGCTCGCCACGCGGTCAGTCTATCCATGCTAAGCGTCAGATTTCAAAAGCGTTACACGATACATATAGGTATACGGAGTGTTAGTTGTGGCGCGCGTGTATACATATCGTGTCAGTACGTGCACACTGCCTCCCATCCTCACCTCTCCCTAACTCAGTGTGCGTGGCCTTCTGTCTCTCTCTCTCACTGATATCAGTCATCGCTTTCTATCTCTTTTTCTTGAATATTCGTTGCGATGTGCTGTTTCGTTCATCCCGCTTTCTGTCGGTTGTTAACAAATCGTGTAATTTGTAATTCTATAAAAATAGAATTGTAAACTTTGCCGTCGTCTTATTATATTCGTTGTTTTATTGTGTTATAAAACTATAATTTTATACACAAATATTAAGTGAGACATGGAGAGTGATCCAGAGAATAATTCTCATTCTCAACAAGGAACAATGAAGAAAGAGTAGGAAAGTCAATCTGCCGACGATACCGATCATGCAAAAAATTTATGAATGATTCTATTATTGTATGTTTTAAAACTTTGTTCCTACGCTTTAAACAAAGCTTCGCTTCTTTCGGGCGTCCCTAGACGGCACTGTTGTTTTTTTTCATGTATTTTTTTCACGTGTTTTTTACACATGTTTTATATATTTTTTCATTTTAAAAGTTACGCATTTTTCATAAATGAACTTTTTATTTTTATTATGATAAAAATGTCTTATAATGAGTATTTAAAATAATTTATTCCCACTATATTAAAAAAAATTCGTTTTTTCTACACGTGTTTTTAATAACTCCTCGAAGATCGAAGAGTTTCTACGATCCAGAGTATCTGGTTTCATATATCTAATGTATCTTCGAAATTTGTATAAGGGATGACAATACCTAGAAAAACGCCACCTAGTTATTTCAAATCGCTCTTGATCGATTATGTCGGTCTGACTTTAAGTAACTAGGTGGCGTTTTTATAAGTTTTGTCATCCCTTATACAAATTTCGAAGATACATTAGATGTATGAAGTCAGACACTCTGGGTCGTAGAAGCTCTTCTATCTTTGAGGAGCTGTTAAAAATACGTGGAGAAAAAACGTATTTTTTTTAATATAGTAGAAATAAATTATTTTAAATACTTTTTATAAGACATTTTTATTGTAATAAAAATAAAAAGTTCATTCATGAAAAATGCGTAGCTTTTAATATGAAAAAATATATAAAAAACGTTTGTAAAAAACATGTGAAAAAATACATGAAAAAACACGAAAATTTTACATGTAAAAAACATGTGTTTTTTTCAGTACGGAAGAATTTTTCACAAAATTTTACATCAACAAAAATATGTACAAAATAAATGATAGAAACACATGAAAAAACGACTTGAAAAACATGCAAATTTAACATGTTGAATACACGTGTTATTGTTACGATTTTTTTTAATAGAGTACGAAGTAGGTACACTAACATTTTTTTAAAATTGTGATTACAATATTCTATTAATAAATAAAAAAAATATTATGAAAATATGAGCGCTCTGTATGAGCTAAAACTTTTAAAGAAGTTATTTTTATGATTACGCGACCCAATACGCATGCATCTTCTCATTCTTACACTCGATAATTTTTTTAGGAATTAGGTGAGTTAACACCCTACCTGGGGATCTTATTGTTAACGCTTTTTGATGGGAAAATTTTATTTATGAAGAGACGCGAAATCTTATATAATTTTTAATTTACTTTATTGCGCAAGAAAACTTTTATGAAATTATTATTGGTAGACCCTTGCTACAAGAGCGGTCTTCAATCCTTAATATTGAAGCTATAAAAAAAAAAATATTAACTTTGGTAATTTTATAACTTATAGACCCTTGCTACAAGAGCGGTCTTCAATCCTTCCTACGAATCTATATGAATAAAATATTAACCTTGGTAGTTATATAACCTATAGACCCTTGCTACAAGAGCGGTCTTCAATCCTTAGTGCAAAAACGTGGATTAATATTAATCTAGGGCGCTAAATTTAATCAACTGCAAAAACTATAAAACCACGGAACCTTGCCGTTTGTTCGGCGGTTCTTAAAAATTGATTAAAATGGTGAATAATAACTAAATAAAAATGTTGAACCTTGCCGTTATTCGGCGGTTCTTAATGTTATGTCCGGTCACCTTAAATAGGTTTACTCGGACGTTATATTCAATCGTGAGATATTTCTTGCCTCGTATGCAGGGTAGAGGAGCTTAATCACTTACCTTGTCTTAACTGCTGGCTGCGTGGTCGAAAGCAAGGAGTCTGTTATTAAGAAAACTTATATTTAAAGAGCGTAGTGCTCCTCTCTGGTTGCCCGCTTGTTAACTGGGTTAGGTCTGGCTCAATGGTATTTATGTTCACAAATTTTAAAATTATGTTTTTTTGTATTTATTTGTAAATAATGATATTTATTTAAATTTATTATAAACATTGTACAAAAATTTTAACAAGTGAGTCGCGCGAGTTTACAGTGGTAAATTGAAGAAACCTCAGTAGCACTTTATTTATTATTCGTTCGATTAAAAAAAAAAATAAATTTTATTTTTATTGTTAACACACCTTTTTTTGTAGCAAGTTGTATAAAATTATGACTTATGTTGAAACGATTTGTTAAATTAAGCGCGCAATTGAGTTAAGTTATTTCCCTTGTAATAGAATTTTAGAGGAAATAAAATGCGAGTACAAGTGTTTTAATGTTACAATTCTATGCTTGGTTTATGTGCAAAGAAAAAAGGTGTTACGCTTACGAGGTCTAGGTGCGGACTAATTGACAATAAATCTTTTTCACTGCAAGGTAGATGCGAATTTTGAAGAAGAAAAGAGACAAAAAAAATATAACTTGCTAAACTTTAAAAGAGTCCCATTGGCTGGTTCGGCCGTGAGAATCTACCCACACAGCATGAAAGATTGCTGCAAGGTTGCTGCAAGGTTTCATGAAAGTTTCGAAACTTCGCAGCAACCTTTCATGAAAGATTGCAGCAACATTTGTATGTCCGCGCTAGAACCCGGTTGAAATATTTCTAAAAACCTCGCAGCAATCTTTCAGAAAACCTCGCAGCAACCTTTCATGAAAACCTCACAGCAATATTTCAGGAAATATAACAGAAACATTTCAAGAAACCTTGCAGCAATCTTTTGGAACACCTCGCCGCAACCTTGCAGGAAACCTCGCAGCAATCTTTCAGGAAATGTAACAGAAACATTTCAAGAAACCTCACAGGAATCTTGTGGGAAAAATAGCAAAAACATTACAAGCAACCACACAGCAATTTTTCAGAAAATCTCGCCGTAACCTTGCAGAAAACCTCGTAGCAACCTTTTATGAGATATTGCAGCAACATTTATATGTCCGCGCTAGAACCCGGTTGAAATATTTCTAAAAACCTCGCAGCAACCTTTCATGAAAACCTCGCTGCAACATTTCAAGAAACCTTGCAGCAATCTTTCATGAAAGGTTTCTCGTAATATTTCATGAAATTTTTCCCAAATTTTGCCGCGAACAATGCTCATACCTTTCCGTATGGTTTCCTGCAATATTTTGTAAAATATTTCTTAAATCTTGCCAAAAGCTTGCTGCAGTAATATTTAATAGTAGGCAGGATTTTCTATCCTTGTGTGATAAAGTTTTTCTTATTTGCTTAAGTATCAATCGTTGTATCTATAAATTACTAGTGGAGCGCAATAGTATTATTATCAATATTTGTGCACAAGAAGAAAAAATTCCTCAGCATCGTTTTTGAGAAGAGTAGAGAATATTGAAATAAAAGGTTTTGTTTCTAATATTTATGTGTTCTTTACTTTTTTCAATAACAATTCGATGGATTTTTTTACCCTACGCATAAATATTTATAATAATAGCATACTTATTGCGCTCAACTTCCCGTTTACAATACAACTACAGCAATAAATACTTGAGTAAATAACAGGAAACCAAATATAAGGCAAGAACAGCGAATCTGGACTGCTCTTAGAATCTTTTATAAAAACTTGCGGAATTATTACTGAAACTGTTTATGAAAGGTTTGCTGCAATTTCATTTTGAAATTATTTATGAAACTTTGCTGATACTTTTTGTGAAACGCTTTTCTGGAATATTTTATAAAGATTGCCAAAAATATGGTAATAACCATTGGCGAAATGTACATAGCAATATTTTTTGTGATATCTTAGAAATCTTGTCAAAAACTTTGCAGAAATCTTACCGCAACTTTTAACAAAAGATACCTCGTAATATTTCATAAAATATTCATCAAATTTTGCTGGAAACCTCGTTGAAACCTTTCATAAAAGGTATCTTGCAATATTTCGTAAAATGTTTCTAAAATCTTGCACGAACCTTGCTGCAACCTTTCATCAAAGGTTTCTTGCAATATTTCATAAAATGTTTCTAAAATCTTGCAGGAACCTCGCTGCAATCGTTCATGAAAGGTTTCTTGCAATATTTTATAAAATGTTTCTAAAATCTTGCAGAAAGCTCGCTACAATCTTTTATAGAAAGTTCGATGCAATATTCCATCAAAATGTTGTCTAAATCTTGCTGAAAATCCCGCTGAAACATGTAATAAAAGTTTTCTTGCAATATTTCATGAAATGTTTTTAAAGTCTTACAGAAACCGCGCTGCAACCTTTCATGAAAGGTTCCTTGCAATATTCCATGAAATGTTTTCTAAATTTTGCTGAAAACCTCGCTGAAACATGTCGTGAAAGTTTTCGTCCAATATTTCATGAAATGTTTCTAAAATCTTGCAGAAACCTCGCTGCAACCTTTCGTGAAAGTTTTTTTGCAATATTTCATGAAATGTTTCTAAAATCTTACAGAAACCTCGCTGCAACCTTTCATGAAAGGTTTCTTGCAATATTTCATGAAATATTTCTAAAATCTTGCAGAAACCTCGCTGCAACCTTTCATGAAAGGTTCCTTGCAATATTCCATGAAATAATTTCTAAAATCTTGCAGAAACCTCGCTGCAACCTTTCGTGAAAGTTTTCTTGCAATATTTCATGAAATATTTCTAAAATCTTACAGAAACCTCGCTGCAATCTTTCATGAAAGGTTTCTTGCGAAATTTCATGAAATATTTCTAAAATCTTGCAGAAACCTTGCTACAACCTTTCATGAAAGGTTCCTTGCAATATTTTATAAAATGTTTTCTAAATTTTGCTGGAAACCTCTATGCAACCTTTTATAAAAGTTTTCTTGCAATATTTCATGAAATATTTCTAAAATCTTACAGAAACCTCGCTGCAATCTTTCATGAAAGGTTTCTTGCGAAATTTCATGAAATATTCCTAAAATCTTTCAGGAACCTCGCTGCAACCTTTCATGAAAGGTTTCTTGCGATATTCTATGAAATGTTTTCTAAATCTTGCTGGAAACCTCGCTGAAACATGTCATGAAAGTTTTCTTGCAATATTTCATGAATTGTTTCTAAGATCTTGCAGAAACCTCGCTGCAACCTTTTATGAAAGGTTTCTTGCGATATTTCATGAAATGTTTTATAAAAACTTGCTGAAACCTCGCTGCAACCTTTCATGAAAGGTTCCTTGCAATATTGCTTGAATTATTTTCTGTAACCTTGTAGCAAGTTTGCAGCAATATCACACTGAAATGTTTCATGAAACCTCTTAGCAATGTTAAGACAAGATTGCTGCAATCTTGTGACAACATTTCAGCACAATATTTTAGTGAAAGTTTCACTGCAATATTTCATGCTGTGTGGGTATTCAAATTCTCAGATTTTTTGACAGAGGATATCTTCTTATCGCGCCTAAAAGTGCTGAATAGCATTCGCGCCTCGCTAACTGACTTGGTTTTACGAATATGAAGAAACTTAAAATTATTCCTTAAGGGGTGTCCTCATACCGGCACAGAGATCTACCTTATCTACATTTGAATTATGCATTTTAATAAAAATTTAATTATTTTTGACTAAAATTTATAGAAGAGGCACATTCTTAATATTCTAAAGAATTTATTGCAACGTCAAAAGACAGAATAAAAGTGAAAATGAAGACAAAAACTGCATAATACGATTATTCATAACTACATTGAAAAGTTAATCGTATTAAGCAGTTTTTGCCTTTATTTTTACCTTTATATTGTCTTTTAACGTTGCAATAAATTCTTTGGCATGTTAAGAATGTGCCTCTCCTACGAATTTCAGTCATGAATAGTTAAATTTTTATTACATTTATAATTTAAATGTAGACAAGGTAGAAATCTATGTCGGTATGAGGATTCCCCTTAATATTAACCATCCGGGAGAATGAATTGCAAATATTGCATGTTTATATGCATGCATATGTGTACATATATTTTTATATATGTACGCACATATAACAAAAGGTTAAAAAAAAGGAGTCAAAATGAATAATAAAATTTTTAATTCATACATCCGGAATCATGCGGATGCAACACCCCCACCGTGAAAAAAGCAATAAGATTTTAATTGTTTTGCTTTGGGGTTCCCAACAGTTTGAGCTCGATGTCTCGGATAGTTTTTCTTGATGGTGGCATGGAGTTAGATCTGCTGACGCTTCTTCTTGTCTGGTTCAACGATTCCATGGATCCGTTGTCCGTACCACGTTCTGACGTTTTATCTTTTTGCGTATGTTCTGTTTTGGCCAAGCTTGTGAGTAAGTGTGTTATTGAGCCGAAGATGTCTCTCAAGAGTCTTGTGCTCCATCCATACACCGTGTATAGAGTGTATCCGCGGATTATGGTGTCGAAGATTAGTTTGATTACTTGGCATATCAGGATGATCATTAATATTTCTGCCGAGATTTGGCAAAATTTTTGAAACCCGTTTTACATTTTGTTAAGTCTGGATTCCATTATTGTTTCCATTGCTTCTGGCGTCAACAGGTTGTTAAACTTTACAGAGCGCGTCCTTGCTTCTCTGTCGTTAAGCCGTCTCGCTATTGCTTCTAGCATCGCAGGCTTTTTGGCTGGAAAGATCGAATGTTCGCGTAGATTTTGCAGGTCTCCAGGTGTGTATATTCCATTTTCCAAGACTTCTGAGATGTTGGCGTGTTTCCAGGTCAGTTGGGCGAATAGTTTTAGAGTTTTCGGTAGGTTTACCTCCGTTGCTGTAAGGTGAATCTTAAACCATTTCTCGCTGATTTTGAAGATACTTGGTATAAGTGAGTTGCAATCTCTAACCGTTCCTATTTATGCTAGCACCTTGCTGATAGGTTTGGCAAAGTAAGCTTCGTCATCGCAAGTCACTGGTACTTCGTAATAGCATTGTTCCGTTTTTCTTATTTTGCAGGATCGTGGTACACATTGAATGATGTGGGCGACTTCTCCTGCTGCTATAGTTAAATAACCTTGCTTCTTCATGACTTTCATGGCAAAAAGGTCTGGGTTTGAGAACGCCAGAGGTAGAGCATTTTCTATGATTTGCTTCTCCAATATACATCGGTGCAGAACTATGTCACGATATAGTGATCCTAGTTGTTTATCGAGATGTCTTCCGAGATTCATTATTTTTGCGTTAAAATATGTAGTAAGGATGATATCTGGTACCTCCAAGCTTTTTCGGGTCGTGAATGATTTGCCTCTTGTGGTTTCTAAAATGAATAGTTCTGTTTGATCCGTTTTAATTAATTTATATCCGCATAGCATCTCTTCTCCAGTTTTGGTTAGACCAAAATTTATCTTCCCAGTTGAATTACCAAAGTAGATAACGGGAGCGTTCGAATTGTTATCAGCCATACGTGTCCCTATACCTTCATATAGGATGGTGAACTTATCGAACTTACATGTGGATCCCATTACTGGAATCCAGAAAATGCAGCTTTCTTCCTCATCAATGCATCTACCGCTGGTATAGCTGCATCGAGTTCCAGTGCTTAGGATCACCATATTCTTTTTTTTATCTACGGTGACCTCGTAGTCTACGATTACTTTTTCGTATTCATATCCATTATCATTGTAAGTTGTACCCTCACAATATCCGTTTGCATCTAATCTTCCGGCGACTGTAACAGTCCTTCTATTGGTCGCGTACACCAATAGATTATTTACTATGGAGCGTCCATATTTATACTGGCCATATCTAACAAGATCTTCGCATGCTTCTCTCGTTTCCAACTCCATAAATGTGGTAGAGCCTCCTTTTACCTTTGAGTTTTGTGAATGCATACCGCAATAGGTAATTTCCTGCTCCACTTTTATTCTACATTGGTAGGCTCGGACTTTGAAGTATTGAGTATGTTGTAGCAGCTGGAGGTATATTTCTTCTTCAGCAGATTCTGCGTTGGATTGCACGCAGTCTCCGACTTCTGTAAGTGCTATAGTTGTTATGTTGGGGGTGGCAGATCCGCATACATATGTCGTAAAAGTGACGGCGACTCGGATATAAGTGTACAAAAAGAACATTAATTTGCAGTTTATCCTCCTATAACAAAGAAAAATAGCTTAAGATTATTCACAGGCTCATTAATTTACGCTAATACGGGTATGGTTATTATGTTGCGTAGTTACAGTTGATTGAGGTTATAAGCATTTGTACCCAATTACTAAGATAAATTTTAAAGATGCGTGATTCGGTAAAGTGAATTCACCAAATTGCTTAAGTTTCTTGTTCGTTATTAAATAAAAAAAAGAAAAATTTGGATATGCATATCTATTACAAAGCAAAGAAATCGGATGATAAAAAAAAATAATACGCAGATTTACGTTAATTATCGTTATGTGTATTCACTTTAAGAAATCTTTAGTCAAATGTAGAGTTCTGATCATTATCGATCGAACTTTCAGATCTTAGTTCCGTTAAGCGCAATTTTTTTGGGTGTATAATTTTTGTAGTGTTTTCAAAAGAAATTTTAATATTTCTACCATTTTCTAATATTTCGAGAATTCTATGTGGCCCGGTATACTGTGGTTGAAATTTTTCTTTTCTAGGTTCTATTAATAGCATTGCGTGGTCATTAACTTTAAAATTACACGGGTTCAACTTTATATCGTAATATTCCTTAAAACGTCTTTTTGCGTTATTCAGATTTTCTTTAGCTAATTCGTGTATTTCTAACAATTTTGATCTTACAAGGAGAGCACCCCACCTTCGGGAAACGGATTCGGCTGAAACTGCAGGATATGATTTTTTGATGAAAAAAAATGAACCCGTATTTTTTCTTTTCGTCGAATAGGCCCCCTAGACAAGGATATAGACATTTTTTTAAAAATATGGTGAATATAAGCCTTTATGAGAACTTAAATAAACAAAGAATTAAGTCTCTTACAAAAAAATACATGTAAAATAAAATGAAGCACGAATTAAATGCTTCAATTTAAGCTTTGTTGCATTAAAAAAGCTTTAGTTGTTCGGAAGTTATTCTTAATTTAATATTACCACGTATTTACTTAATATTTTTAACATTTGAAATATGATCAATTTTTCATGTTATTTTATTAACATATTTTAATTGCCTGTAACTTTTGAACCACTAAAGATTTTTTAATGCAACATAGCTTAAATTAAAGCATTCAATTCGTGCTTTATATTATCTTCCATGCATTTTTTTGTAAAAGTCTTAGTTCTTTGGTTATTTAAGTTCTTATAAAGGCTCTTATTCACCATATTTAAAAAAAAATGTCTATATCCTTGTCGAGGGGGCCTATTCAACGAAAAGAAAAAACACGAGTTCATTTTTTTTTCATCAAAAAATATTATCCTGCAGTTTCAGCCGAATCCGTTTCCCGGAGGTGGGGTGCTCTCCTTGCTAGTCTAGTCAAATAGTCATAATAAGTATCGGTAGTATTTTCTCTCAAAACTGATGGAACGCGAGCTATCTTCCCATATTCGTATGAGGTGAGCTTCATCCCTTCATGAACGCTGGCATTGTAGGAAAATGTCGCACATTCACACCATTCATCCCATTGTCGTATATTTGATACATAGTTCATTAGCCATTCCTTTAACGAGTGACGTATTCGCTCAATAGATCTATTGGATTGAGGATGAAATGCGGTGATAGTACATATTTTAATTTTACACATTTTCGCGACGTTTTTCATTAATGAACTGAAAAAATTTGCACCTTGATCCGTCAGGTCTATCCTTGTTGACCCATGAATACAAACGAATCGTTTCAGAAAAGCATCGGCAATTGCCGTTGACGTAGTTGAATCTAAAGGGACAGCTATACAAAATTTTGTTGGCAAATCTTGCATCGTCAAAATGTACATGTTCCCATTTCTGGTCTTATCCAATGGACCTACGATATCTAACGAAATCTTTTCGAAGCTAGAACCCGGTGTGTCTGTTAACACTATAGGTTGCCTAATCTTATTCCTAACTAGTTTATTTAGTTGACAAGTGCGGCAAGCGTTGATAAAAGTTTGGATTCCCACTTTCATATTTGGTCAAAAATAATGTTGTCTAATTTGGTCATATGTCTTTGTTATACCTTTATGGCCGTTTATTGGTGACTCGTGAATTTCGCGTATAATTTGTTCACGCAGATCTACTTCTGGTATTTGTATCAAGTTTTTACAGATTATTATCTTAGTTTAAGAATCTGAAAATACATCTTTTAACAGATCGACAATTTCACTCCACGTGATATCGTCTATCTGTTCTGTTTTTGAAATTCTTAAGGATACCAGAGACGTTGTTTGGCATACGTCTAGCAGTGAAAAAATAGCATCCTTGAAAATTTCTCTATATGTAGATTCTCTTTAATTGGCAAAGCTATCAGAATCTTTTTGTCATTTTCAATGACTTTTGCTCTTGCAAGGACAATATCTTGCAAGGGCGGAAGTCTTTGTTCTTGTTGCAGAAAAAGTGCTCTTGAGTCGAGAGGTTGATTTTTTTGTGTTATGAAATAGGTCAAATTGTCCTTTGCCATGAGAAAGTTATCTCTCGTTTCGATTATATTTCGTAATGGTCGAGGTCGATTTTATTCGTCTCGACATATCTCATACTCAACAGATAGAGGAGTATACTCTTCATTCGCCCTGGACGGATTTGAATGTAATTCGTCCCTGAGCGATTGATGATCCTCAGAAATATTTGTATTTTCATTCATAGCATCGTCAGTCACGTGAACGTCTTTGGGAGGTTTATTTGCTGTAGCTTCTAAAGATTCCTTAAGAATGTCTAGCGTCCGTGACAGTTCGTCGACTGGCAGTTGATATCTGTCTTGCTCGATTTTAGTCAATTTTACGCTTGTTAGTATGCTGTCGAAGGGTATCTTGCCGTCATAGTCAAAAGAATATATATGTTCGTCTCCGTCTTGACGCGTTAACCATCGTATAGATATTACTTTATTATTTGATTTAATGTACTGTTTGCTTTGGCACAAATAAAAACTGTCCTTACTGTTTCTTACTGCTAGAAAGTCATTCTTTTTAAACAGTGTTTCAGTTGCGATTGACTCTATAGCGTTTATTTCATAGACCGGTTTACATGTGTTTTCCTCGGATGTTATTTTCATGATTTCTTTAGTTTCCGATTCGCGTATGTTTTGCACTTCGTTATCCGGAGGGTCACGTGATAGCGTGTCGGCCACGAAATTAATTTTTCCTGGAAGATATTTGATTGTAAAGTCAAATTTGTCTCTTAATTCAAAATACCATTTTTTAAATTTAGATGTACAATCCTTTATTTTGTGCAGCCAAACGAGAGGTTGGTGGTCAGTTATAAAGGTGAAATGTCGGCCAATCAGACAATAGTCGAATTGATCACGGCAAAATCGCATTGCGAGTAAGTTTCTTTTTGATAGTGCTATAATTCATCTCGGTTTTTGTAAGCAATCGGCTTGCGTAAGCTACAGGTAAATCTGAATTTCCCTTCCTTTGAGATAGGACACCACCGACTGCGTAGTCTGAGGCATCTGTTGTTACGAAGAATTCCTCTTCGAAGTTTGGATATTGCAAAATTGGTTCATTAATTAGGCAGTTTTTGAGCGTCTCAAAAGCTATTTCCTGTTTATTTGAAAGTTACTGCTTTCTTCAAAAGGTTTGTCAATGGCTTTGCGATCGTTGCAAAATTTGGGATGAAACGTCGATAATATCCGCACAGACCAAGGAATTGGCGTATTCCCTTGACATTTCGTGGACGAGGGAATTTTTCAACAGCTTGGGTCTTATTTGGGTCTGGTCTCATGCCTTTATGACTAATCTCGTGACCAAGAAATGTCACTGATGTTTCGTAAAATTGGCAATTTAAGGGATTTAACTTCAGGTTAAATTTCCTTAAAGTCTCTGTAAATTCCAAAAATAATTCGTCTAGATCGTTTAGATTTTCTGCAAATAGTATGACGTCATCAATATATCCTAGCTTTCCCTTTCCTTTCGAGCTTAGATCTAAAGGTTTATGCCCTAATATTTTATTGGTTAATTCTTGAAAAGTACTTGCTGGTGTTTGAATTCCGAAAGGCATTCTTTTGAAGTGAAAGTGACCATAAGGTGTAGAAAAGGCTGTTTTCTCTCGGTCTTTTTCTCTAATCATCACCTGATGGAAACCTGAATACATATCCACGATGATAAAATAGCGAGCCCCACCGAGCTGCTCGATTAAGGGTGAAATCAGATGGAGCGGAAAATAGACGACGGAACGTCACAAAACATTCATTCCGTCGCCTTGTTTTCCGTCAAATTTTTTCCCTATGTTCACATGGCGCGGAATGTAGCTGAAAAATTGTTAAAAATAGCATACAAATGTATCCGCGAATTTTAAATTAACAACAAAAATGTTAAAAAAGTTAGAAATAATCACCTATTGTTATTGTAATGAGATTCTTTTTTTATAAAAATAAAATATAGTTTGTTATTATAACCAAATATTTCAATTAACGTCATTAGGGTGAAATCAGATGGAGCGGAAAATAGGCGACGGAACGTCACAGAACCTCAATTCCGCATCTTTGTATTCCGCCAACGGAGTAAAGACGACGTAATAGACGACATCAATTTTTATTTTGTTTAAAAAAATTATTAGTGCTTCAATAACCTCACGTAATATTTTTAATTTGCTTTCCATAGCTGTACTTTTAATTTCAATCAAACTTTTAAATTCTATTTTGGTTAACTATTTGTTTAAACAATTTCAAAAAGTCTGTGACGCTTCTATTATCCCGTCAAATTTGTTTCCCTATATTCACATGGAGCGGAATAGAAGTTCTGTGACGTTGATTAGCAATTTTATAATTAAAAAATAATGATGTTAATTGAAATATTTGGTTATAATAACAAACTATATTCTATTTTTATAAAAAAAGAATCTCATTACAATAACAATAGGTGATTATTTCCAACTTCTTTAACATTTTTGTTGTTAATTTAAAATTTGCGGATACATTTGTATGCTATTTTTAACAATTTTTCAGCTACATTCCGCGTCATGTGAATATAGGGAAAAAATTTGACGGAAAACAAGGCGACGGAATGAATGTTTTGTGACGTTCCGTCGTCTATTTTCCGCTCCATCTGATTTCACCCTAAATGTGTAATATATGGGATTGGATGTGGATATGGCTTGATCTTCTCATTTAATTTTCGGAAATCGACTACAACTCTCCATTGTGGCTTCTCGTCGACATCATCTTTCTTTTTGACAACCCAGAGAGGGCTGTTAAAAGGTGATTCACTTCTTTCGACTATATCTGATTCTAACAATTTACTTATTTGCTCGTAAACGACTTCTTGCAATTTTCGAGGTATTGGGTACTGTCTTACGTTCACTGGTTCTTCATCGTAGGTTTCGATTTTATGTTCGATTATATTAGTGGCAGAAAGTTCTCCCTTTAAATGGAAAACATCAGCAGTTTTTTCAATGAGCTTCTGTAGCCTTGCTTCGTTTTCTTCCGCTATATGGTTTTAGGTATGTCGTTTAATATACATTCTGTTCTGTTTTTGACGTTAGCATCGTATACTCGCTCAAAATTTTTGTGTTTTGAACTTCGATTATCCTTTTTATTTGGCTTGACGTAGAATTCAGTGACAGTATTTATGTCTAAAATAGTTCTGTTGATGCATGGTTCTATATCAGAGTAATTTACATAAGTTTCTATTGGTTGATTCACCTGATTTATTTCGATATAGTCCAGCAAATTTGTTCCTGGAAGGAAATCTCGGATTATTATATCTTCTTCAGTGATTTCTGTGCTTTCGTTATCTGATATTTCAATTTCCCCTTTTGTTAGACTTGTGTTTACCATGTTACGCGGAGCTTCTTCGGGCTTAGCGTAAGTCTCGTAGGTGCTATGTCACACATTGGCACCGTCACTTATCGTGTTGCACGGGGCGTTTTCGGACTTTGCGTACGATAGTTTTGGATTTCGGCCGGGGGATTCGATTAGATTTGCGATAGAGTTCGGAGCGTCATCATCTACCGTGTCGCGCGAAGCATTTTTGGACTCGACGCATGACGTTGCGGAATTGGGTAACACCTGCACAGGAACCTTAGATTTAGGAATTATATTTTCTTAAATTTGAAGGTCTTCTTCGGAAGATGAGCAAATAATACTGTCTGAGTAGCGTCTCTGAAAAAATCGATCGTATTCATTACCATATTTGAATGTAATTAAGTCGTTGATAAGTTCGTCGGCTGACCTTGCATCATCTACATTGGCCTGCTTAGAAACAAGACAAGGTGCTTGATTCATGACGTTAACTTCTTTTATATCTTCTGTATCCATGAAGAGAGTGCTGTCTTTGTCCATAAAAATTTTCTCGTTACAATGCTGATAATATTTCTGTGTTGATTCTAGAGTTAGCGGTGTTATTTTTAGGTCGATATCAAAGATATTGGTATTGAATACTTCTATGTCAACGTAGCCTCCGTCGTTGATTGCCATGACGTTTCCTGCCACTATGCCTTTTTCGTTAAATTTTATTTTCCTAATATAGTCATTTTCTTCTTCTGGGTTATTCAACGGGAAAAGTACAGTTGCGGTTGCTAGAGCAGGCATTCTTTTAACGTCTTTTAAATTTACGAAAGGCAAGGTTTTGTCCTCGAAAATTAGTGCCTTCCGATATAAATCGAGGCTTGCACCGTGCTGCTCATAGAAGTTTCAACCTATAATTGCTTCTGTTTTCATCGGACAATTATTGGCGACTATAATGACCTCGGTTGGGGATCCGTATATGTCAATGGCACATGTACCAATCAAAGGTATATCGGTTTCCGATATTCCTCTTAACAATGGTCGGTTTGATTCGTTAACCCTTTCGTCTCCATTAAAAACGCCTATTTTGGCTATATTGGGCTGCGCACCTGAATCAACCATAGCTTCAACGAAATTGTGTAGAAATTATGGGGATTCCACGATGAAGATTGGCGTTGTTTCTTCTAAGTTGACGGTGTAGATGTAAGTTCTGTTACAATCGCGTTCACTGGACACGTTTTCTCTGTTGTCGCTCCAGGAACGCCCTTCGCTGGAGCGTTCGTCTCGTTTTTTCGTTGATTTTCTTTGACCCATTTTAATTTACGGCACTCTTCCTTTACATGACCTCTGTTTTTGCAATAGGCACATACTTTTATCTGGTAATTGTTATTATGACTTTTGCTTCTGTCATTTGATTGGTTGTTAGTCTGGTTGTATCTCCCCTAATTAGATGTGGTTGCTCGTGGCACATCCGGTTTTACAGCTGTTGCTTCGTTCGTATCTTGTCTGTTTTCAAAAAGATTTTTATTTCTTTCGTTGATCTTATATCCATGCTTCAAGTTGTCCCTATCAATCTGTTTATCCACCGCGATTGCGTCGTCGAATACTTCGTTCAGAGTTAAGCTCGCTGGGTTTTTAAGCCTTTGTCTAAATTCCGGCGGTAAGCCGTCTCGAAATCCTTTGATTATATCTCTTTCGATTTCAGAAAGTTCGTCGAAGTTAATTCATTGTTGATATCAAAACGTTTTTGATCGATAATAGCTTCTTTAAGGTCAACGATTCGTGTAATAAAATTAAGCAGCGACTCGTTCCTTTCCTTATAAATTTGGTCAAGTTTACCTCTTAGATTGTTTAGAGTTTCTATAGGGGCTAAAACGGATTTTAGTCTATCGACGAATTCGTCCAATGTCTCGAAATTATTGTGCTTGAATGCGATACATGCTTTGTCTTCGAGTTTATTTTTTACTAACTTTATAAACTCTCTCTCAAGGTGCTTAGGAACTATTTGACTAGCACGTTTGCATGCTCTGACGAAAAGTATTGAGTTTGTTCCGTCAAATTTCGGTATTCTGTTTAAAGCCTCCTTTATGTAAATGCTTGTTGGCACAGTCCATGAATTCTGTGGTTCTGCTAGGTTATTATTAGGTCTTGATGCTGGGTCTGGTGGTAATGTTTGCTGTGCTTGCGGTACGAGGGACGTTTAGCGGGTTGCAAGCTTTTGATCTATGTCACGGCGAATTTTCGCTAATTGAATTATCACGTCCTCTGTCGACTCCTCGGTTTCGTCTATTGACTTTAACCTCGAATTCGTTTTATTTTGAGATCCCAAATCTGTTTTATTGGTTTGTGCTAAGGGAAAATTTGGTCAACTTGCAAGGGCAATGGTAGAAATAGTGCGAGCTGTACTTCTTGTAGAAGTAGCCCTTCTAAATTCAATGATGCTGCTCTTAGTAGGATAGGATCTTCTTCAAGATTCACCTCGATTACAACGCGTTGCTGTTGCGGTTGTCGTATCCGGGGGGGAGTTATTAAATATTTAGCTGGCGTGTCGATCTCGTATGGGTTAACAACTAAACCCCTTTTTGGGCCGATTTTCTTTCTCGGTAGCAGAAATTGTGGTTCTAGATCGATGTCGTTTTCTTTGACCCACCCTGTAAATCACGTTCTGGCCTCTCTTTGCAGACTTAGCTTATCTACTGTTTGCCTTATCTTAGGGCCAAGGCCTCTCCTTTTATTATCTGTCATTTATTGGGGAAATAAGGAGGAAAGCAAAAAAGAAAAGAAAAAAAAAAGCAAAACCAAAAAGAAAAAAAATGATTATTTGAAGAGAGGAAGAAAATAAAAAAAAAGAGAGGAGGAAAAAAAAATATTTATTGGAGAAAAGTTGTTCCAACACCTAATTGTCTGTTTTCTCTTTCTCCGCTCCTAAGTCTTCTGCCGCTATTAAGCGATAAAAGAAAACTAGCACTATATGCCGTGAGGCTCAATAGATACAAGCCCAAAATTGAAAACAAACTTTCAGATATAGGGTCAACTTGTTTCTTCCTTTTTTTATTTTCTCCAGGTTGAGCCCTTCGTGCTGTTAAGCACAAACGGCGAATTGCAAGTCTTATGCCGTGAGGCTCAAGACCTACAAGACCCTCAAGAAATAAAACGTTATGATTTAATTTTTTCTTCTTTTCTCTCCACCAGAAATTTTTAAATGCTGTTAAGCATAAAAAAATAATTTACGAGTTTTATGCCGCGAGGCTCAAAAACTGTAAACCCTGTCAGAGAGAGAAAAAAAAAGAAGAAGATAAACAAAAACAAAAAAAAAATGAGATAAAAATAAGATAAAAAAAAACGACAAAAAAACATTAATTTTTAACTCACTAGGAGAGTATCAGACCTCCGGATCACGGATTTTGCTTAAAAGTTGGGATAAATTTTCAGATGTCAAAATATGAAAGGAAACAAAATTTTAGACCCCAACGCTCAATATTTCCCTAGTTACAGGCAATTAAAGAAAATAACTAAAAAAGTTACTAGATTTTCAAACGCATATAGTTGCTTAGCATTGATAGCTAGGAGCTTGAAACTTTTTTTAAATAAAAGCTGAGCTCAAATCCTTTCGAAATAGTAGTTATAGCATGTCAAAATATTACTTTTTCCCAAAGTTATAGTGTGATAAACATTGGACCTGATTTTTCTTTTTAAAACATTAATTAATAACAAAAGCTAAAATTGGGTCAAATATTTATTACGCTATAACTTTGGGAAAAAATAATATTTTGACATACTATAACTACTATTTCGAAAGGATTTGAGCTCAGCTTTCATTTAAAAAAGTTTCAAGCTTCTAGCTATTAATGCTAACAAACTGTAAGCGTTTGAAAATCTCGTAACTTTTTTAGTGATATTCTTTGATTGCCTGTAACTAGGGAAATATTGAGCGTTGGGGTCTAAAATTTTGTTTTCTTTCATATTTTGACATCTGAAAACTTATTTCAAAGTTTGAGCAAAATCCGTGATCCGGAGGTCTGATACTCTCCTAGTCAGTTAGTGCAGAATTACATTTGCAAAGAAAGAAAAATGGTTTACTTCATATTGAAATAAGAAAAAGTAGCAAAGGAAAAATTAAAAGCAAATGTATAAGCGTTAGTCTAATCTTACGCCTTGCGTTAGATAAGCTGATTGACTAAGTTTTTATTTTAGCTATTTGTAAGGTAATAGTACATTATTAAACGGGTGTGTAAAGGCTTTATTTACGAAACGAGAAGTTTACAGACCGAGCCAGAGGCGAGGACTGTAACGAGTTTCGTAAAAAAGCCTTTACACATCAGTTTCATAATATATTTTATACCACGAGAGCCGAATAATCATATTAAAGTTATGATTTTGAGGTTAGAGTGGTATAAAGATTATTATTTCAGAAAAATGTTAGTTATAGAAACAGAAAGAAGTAAAGTAATTACTTTTACTTAATGTTAGATTTATTGATTTGTTTGTTAATTTATTTATAAATAAATAAGAATTGAAATAAATGTTCTATGCTCATCTAAAGCAAGTATTTTGTCTAGTTATCTAGCGTTTCCCTGCGATAGAGAACGTTTTGAACAATTTATTTAGTATTCTTTATTTTTCTTTTTATTCTTCTCCAAATTATTGATTTATAAATAAATTAATATCTCAAACACTGGTTCTGCGCTCATCTAAGACAAGTATTTTGTCTTGCGTTTCCCTGTGGTAGAAAACGCTTCAAATATTTGGTTTTCGAGTAATTAATTTATAATCAAATTAAGAATTGAAAATATTAGTTCTACGTTCATCTAAAGCAAGTATTTTGTCTAGTTACCTAGCGTTTCCCTGCGATAGAGAACGTTTCAAACAATGTATTTCAAATAAGAAAAGGCGTTATTAGATTTTATTTTTGATTTATCAACTTACAAATAAGTTAACAGATCGTAAAATCTTTACTCTATGCTCATCTAAAACAAGTATTTTGTCCAATATTATTTAGCGTTTCCCTGTGATAGAGAGCATTTCGAGTATAATTAATTAGTATAAAAAAAGCAGGTTGTTAGTAATATAAAAAAATTTGTTAGTGTTTATTAGTTATTTGACAAGAAATATCCCACCGTCGCTGTCACCATTTGTTATGTCCGGTCACCTTAAATAGGTTTACTCGGACGTTATATTCAATCGTGAGATATTTCTTGCCTCGTAAGCAGGGTAGAGGTGCTTAATCACTTACCTTGTCTTAACTGCTGGCTGCGTAGCAATCAATCGATACTCAATGAGGTCGGATTTTTTAAGAGTCGCGATATAAATGGCACATACACAATAGTATTTTTCGATATAAGTGTCCTATGAAGTCTCGAGCGTAGTGAGAGCGCCGTGCAGGGAAATGACACATAGGACACGCGTATCGAACACTATTTTCTAGTACGTGTGTGGTAAATCTGCCACACGAAATCTACACCCTTAAAAAGCAATACTAAACAAAAGCTACGCACTCCACGAATGATAATTCAAATAAAAAAACGAAATCTATGTATCAGTAAAACTAGGCATATGATAAATCGAAAAAAAGAAACCAAAACAATTTCAAAAATATACTCATAACGTGAAATTGTATTAAATAATTAATAATACAATATACACAAACTGAAAAACTTGCTAGTTACTTAGAAACACACAAACACACACACACACACACACACACACACACACACACACACACACACACACACACACACACACACACACACACACACACACACACACACACACACACACACACACACACACATATGTATACAAGAATAAGCCGAATGTAAAGCAACTAATTCATTGTTCATACTATCTCTCATTCCGTTAATCTGTATACGCACATGCGCGTCGCCACAATTATATGCTTTATCAGCGAGAAATACGTGTACAAAATTCACAAAAATCGTCAACTATACCCCGCCAGAAAATACAACATAGGACACGGAACAGGGAGCGCTTCAAGCGGATTTAGCGCACTCTGTACTAGAAATTTTTTTTTGAAAAAAAGTTAGAGATACCTGGCCAGGATTCGATCCCATGCCCTCCGCGTTGAAGGCAAGAGCTCTATCCATTACGCCACCGCGCTCTCATCATATATATAGATGTAGAAGCAATGTATTTCTTATATCTGTGTCTGTTCATTTTCTAGCGTGTAATAGCCCTAAGGCCCCAGTATTGATTTCATTGCATTAGGCTCGAATTTATAGTCCACACAGATGGAGCAGAAAATAGGCGACGGAACGTCACAGAACCTCAATTCCGCATCTTTGTATTCCGCCAACGGATTAAAGACGACGTAATAGACGACATCAATTTTTATTTTGTTTAAAAAAATTATTAGTGCTTCAATAACCTCACGTAATATTTTTAATTTGCTTTCCATAGCTGTACTTTTAATTGCAATCAAACTTTTAAATTCTATTTTGGTTAACTATTTGTTTAAACAATTTCAAAAAGTCTGTGATGCTTCTATTATCCCGTCAAATTTGTTTCCCTATATTCACATGGAGCGGAATAGAAGTTCTGTGACGTTGATTAGCAATTTTATAATTAAAAAATAATGATGTTAATTGAAATATTTGGTTATAATAACAAACTATATTCTATTTTTATAAAAAAAGAATCTCATTACAATAACAATAGGTGATTATTTCCAACTTTTTTAACATTTTTGTTATAAATTTAAAATTCGCGGATACATTTGTATGCTATTTTTAACAATTTTTCAGGTACATTCCGCGCCATGTGAACATAGGGAAAAAATTTGACGGAAAACAAGGCGACAGAATGAATATTTTGTGACGTTCCGTCGTCTATTTTCCGCTCCATCTGATTTCACCCTTGAACATCATTCTATCGTAAAGGGTGAAATCAGATGGAGCGGAAAATATGCGATGGAACATCGCAGAACATTCATTCCGTTGCATTGTTTTCCTGCAAATTTTTCCCTATATTCACATGGAGCGGAATAGAAGTTCTGTGACGTTGATTAGCAATTTTATAATTAAAAAATAATGATGTTAATTGAAATATTTGGTTATAATAACAAACTATATTCTATTTTTATAAAAAAAGAATCTCATTACAATAACAATAGGTGATTATTTCCAACTTTTTTAACATTTTTGTTATTAATTTAAAATTCGCGGATACATTTGTATGCTATTTTTAACAATTTTTCAGGTACATTCCGCGCCATGTGAACATAGGGAAAAAATTTGACGGAAAACAAGGCGACAGAATGAATATTTTGTGACGTTCCGTCGTCTATTTTCCGCTCCATCTGATTTCACCCTAAGAAAAATAAAGACAAAATGATGTTTGAGTCTGTAGTCCAAAGCTCGACTATAAATTCGAACCTTAGACTTCTTTTTATGTATATAATATATATAATATATATATGATTGCAGATAAAACATAAATTTCTTGTTAAAATTTAATAAAAGTGTTTACAAAAGATGTTATAAATAGTTTTGTTAATTGATAAAGATGAATCATTGTTAATTATTTGAATCTAATGTATACTAAACAAATCTGCTCTTAATTTTGTTATTTAGATTCCATTTAATATTTTTTTTATATGATAAAAATAAAATTCATGCATGAGTTTTGTTGAAATGTTAGCTGTCAATATTGTGAAATGTTAAATTTGGATACTTTTTATTAATGTTGTGATTTCTAACCTACAATTGAATGACAATATATCTTGGATATTGAGTGCCTTAAAGGTATTATCCATCCATAAGTAATGTGATGAGTATCTGTGAGGGTACAAGTATTGGCAAAAAGCTTAAAAATTCTAAGAGTTTAGATAAAACCGATGAGACAATTAACATAGAAAGGAAAAAAGATGATGATAAAGAAGATAATGATGCATTAAAAATTTACAATATCACTGAAATTATAAGAGTGCCAAAAGCAACTTTCCCTATCTGCCCTAGAAATTCAAATAATTATCCAGCTGACCATAGTTTTTCAAGGTTCAAACAAAGGTCTGATTAAAATTTTATTGAAGTATATTTGAAAAAGGTTGTTAAACTTATGACAAATGTTAATTTTCAGGTGTATATCCTAAAAATGATTTAAACACCTTAAACTTAATAGAAAATGTTAAATAAATTATAAAACTATGAAATATACTAAATTTTATATAAAGATTAAAAAACATTAAATAGTCTTGATAAAAAAAATATTATCATAAACTGCAGTCAAGTTACATAAAAATTTTAAGATTGTCAAAACAATATATGATTTCATAGCAATTGGTTAAACTAGTTGGCAATACTTAAGAAATAAGGAGCAAAACTATTTTTATTTTTAATAATTGAAGTAAAAAATAGAGAAGAGAAATGAATAAAAAAAGTTATATAACCCTGTTTTAATTATTATTTATAAATGTAATGAAAATTAGGAGGAAAGGGGGAAGTCGGTAAGGAAGAATAAAATTATTTTTATTATGGGTAATTATATTAACAAAATAAGGAAAGAAAAAGAGTTGAAAAGTTAAAAATCTGTTATTTTTTTTAATAATTGTAATTAAGGGAATACTATCAATAAGAAATTAACCAACTGAGAATTTGTTCCAATTTTGATTATGTAGAAATAAATGTGGAATTATATAATTTAAATAAATGTATAATGAATAAGTAATTTAATGTTGGAAATAGTTTTGTATATGTAATATGATCGTCTGTATTTACGATTTTGCGGTATTGTCATATTTTGTATTTTATAGATGTTCTCTTGCAATAATTGCCTTTTTTGCTTGAATATTAATTAATTCTGATCTTTCAAAGTATTAACTGATAAGTTTCGAAAGCATTATCCATTTGTCAAATTATTTTCTATTTATAAAAAAATCCCCGTTAAAATCTGTACGTTATTAAAGTAATTAATGTTATTAAACTTTTCTATTATACTACACCCCAAAAGTGATAGAACTAAAAATACCAATATCTTTACTATTAGGTAGACAATCGTTTTTAAATTTTAATCATGGCTTATTTACACCCATATCAACCTTTATGCCGAGTTTCATCTAAAACTCTATGTTTATTCCCCTATCGATAGTACTCCCTTAAGACCAAGAGGAATAGTGGGAGGGTAAAATAAGACGGTATAAATATTTTAAAAATAAATATTTTAATTATGAACTCAATTTGTGCATCAGAATAAAAGTGCTACGAAGTGTATTAAAAGATATTAAAACTCAATCATGTCCAGGTAAAAAAAAGTAGCATCATGTCATGTGACATAATAAAATTTTGATGATAAAGATCGTGAATGTAATTAGAAAAAAATGAAGCAGAAATTGATTACAAAATGATGTAGAAAATCATTATGTAAAAAAACATTTGTCCTAAGTTTAATATTAAAAAAATTTAATTAGTAAAAATGTTTCTCCTTCTTTTTGACTGCATGAACAACTTTAAACTATTCTTAAGCCATGACCAAATAGGTTAAACTTATTTCAATATGTTGAATTTATAAAATTAGTTAAGATAAAAAATGGAATTTGAATGGAAGTACTAATAGTTCTAAATACAATTAATAATTCTGAAAATTATTTACTTCAAGTTTCTTTAATTATATATATTAAAAAAGACTGATTTGAAAGCTCCAATTATAATTTAATTATATTGGATTTCAAATAAACTATTACTCTAATGATCCAAGAAAATTAGTGATAATTACTTTTAAAAGTACCACGTACATTTTAATATTTGAATAAATTAAATAATAATATTAAAAAAGTTTTTTTTTAATATTATTAATATTATCAATATTTTCAGTTTCTTTGTATAATGAATATTATAAAATAATTGATAGTTGAATTTCTTAATGATTTGTATAATAATATTCAATTGAATTATTAATAGGTCCAGTGGTGAACCACGAAATGAATTTCGAATAGCTCGTGGGGGTATCAATGGAGACCATGGGCGTGGTGGAGGTGTCAACAGTAATAATGCTGGAGCCAGTACTACAAAAGGTCGTGCTTTTAAAAAAGCTGTTGTTGACCGCGAGTCAAATATTGACAGCGGCTATTCACATACAACACCAAGACCAAAATTTCAAGAATCGATGAAAAATGAAGAATACAAGTACTATGATGATAAAAGAATAAATGGTAAGAACAGGTTGAAACTAAGTTAAAATTTTTTAAAAATTAATTTCAGTGTATTCATTAAAATTATATGAATTTAAGTTGATAAAAATTATAATTTTTTTTAAATTAATTTTTTCATAGAAGATTCTAGAATTTCTAAACTTTTGAGACGTTTGTGCCGAGAAGATGATTATGATCTTTTTTTGAGTCTCTGTAAACAACTCCAAGAGGGTATTGTTGCTTCTGAGAATCAGAGATACATTAGACGAAATTTAGATGTAATTTGCGAAAATATATTAGACATATTATATAGTGGACCTAGTTTGGAAGCTAAACAACAAATAGCTAAATGTTTGGGTTGCATTGGTTACATAGCAGATCAAGATTTTAAAAGGTTTGTTTTCTCATGAAACCATAAGTTTCATTTAATGCAATTTTTCATATAATTACTTTTTATAGGTTTATGGATTGGTTATTCAACAAATATTCTTTGGAACGTAAAGAAGATATAAAGTATTTATTAATAAAATCTTTTAACGAGACTTTAAAACTTGATACTGAAACACCAAAGTTAAAAGATTATTCTATGGTAACATCTGATTTAAGGTATTAAAATATAAAACAAAAATGGTAGTAATGTATAACTTATATACTTTTAGGTGATGATGTCACAGCTGCAGTCTGTTTTAGAAAATGTGGATCGTTCAGATTTGCTGATGGCCACAGTTGACTCGATTATTTTAATTATTAATCTCTATCCAGAAAGTTTCACGGATCATTTTCGTGATATGGTAGATATTCTTGTCGGTTGGCACATTGACTTAACACAACAGCGATCTGTAGTAACATATGCACGCTATAGTTTGCAACGCTTGCATAACTTTTGGATTGCAGATTTACAGTTTACATTAACATTACTTGGTCAATTTTTGGAGGATATGGAAAGCTATAATGAAGAATTATCTTTGCCTGGTTCAGGAAGAAGTTCTCCTGGTGAAGAAGATGTTTTACCATGTCCTAGAGATTGTTTACTCAGAATCACATCATTGATTGCTGTTTTTAACACTGTTATGAGATGCATAAAAGGACATTTAAGTTCTAATTCAACACCTAACATTCAATGGTCTTTTCTCATAGATTGTTTATCAAAATTATTAAAAACTGTTGTAAAAGCAATTGACTTAGATAACAATATAGAAATTTTTAGCATCAATGATAGTGGTCTTTCGCAAGTTAGTAATTTAATTTAGTAATCCAAGATTTTGCAAATAATTTTCAAGCTTGATCTTTATAATTATTGTAATAAGTCAGTAATCCTTTTTAATTTAGTGAGTGATTTTTATTAAAATATTTGTATTTTTAGAAAATTGATTAAACAACCTAAAATATAGATTTTTATTTTTTATTCTATTTTAATATTTATTATAGATTATTCTTTGGTCAAGAAATTAAATTTTTATTATAGTAAATATAGAGAACTAAATGCATCCATAATTTTTTTTTAACCTTTAGAGAACCGGCAAAAATAGTTAAAGCTCATTAATTACGTGAAAATAAGTTTTGAATTTTCTTACTTAAGATAAAACTACAAATGGATGTTAGCGAATTAACTTATGACGCTTAAAAAAGTCTTATTAGATTTCTAAAGATTAATAATAAAATAAATTAAAATTATTTAAATTAAAATATAAGTTATTATGTTTATAGGAAAATGTTGACAG
Organism: Anastatus disparis; assembly: GCA_017163975.1. Lineage (NCBI taxonomy): Eukaryota > Metazoa > Arthropoda > Insecta > Hymenoptera > Eupelmidae > Anastatus > Anastatus disparis. Next base: position 5,832,741 of record JAFFSR010000274.1, on the reverse strand, counting down.
TATTACTCAGTGCATGAAAAATATGAATCTTTCACCAAAAAATATCGATGATTTACTTAAAAGTTTAAAAGAAGAAGATGAGATGAATGAAAAAAGTCTTTTAAAATTAATAAAATCGTTACACTATAAAAAAAATGATAAAAAAAGTACTAAATTTAATGATAAAGATAATACTCCAATATTTACAAAAGAAAAAGAAGAATCTTTGATTAATTTACTAAAATCTATGGACTTAAAGATTGAAAAAAATAATGATCTCTCTGAGGAGAAAGAAGAACTGATTGTTGTTGCAAATGAATGCATATGTTTATTGCTTGAGCACTTACAAAGTAAAGTTTCAAAAAATCACGATCTTTTATATAAATTCATTGACCTTCAATTGCAGGGTGTAAATATTTTCTGGGATGATACTATTGTATCAATGCTGAACACTATTTCTAAAATAATTAAAGAAGTATGTATAATAAAAATAAAAATTTTTGGATCAATCAAACTGTAAAAGTTGTTATAAACTATTGAAAATATAAATTATTTCTTTTTTGTACACTTATTATTAAATTTTTTATTTTAGGTATCGGCTAATCTACCCTTAAACTTAGTACATACTTTATTAAATAAGACTTCAACTTTAATAAATTTAAGATTTCGCCGCTCTATGGTCATTCAGAATGCGGTTTTAGGCGTTTATCACAGTTTATTAAGTTTAAAAAACATTCCATTATTGCAGGAAGCTTATCGATATATTCTTGCTGATCTTGAGATTGCTTATAAAACATTCGTGCCTATTACTGAACCTCTTGTAACTGATAATCCTCTTGCTGATATGCAGTATCAGAGGAAGCATGCTGAAATCGTCTTAATATTTTTATTGCGTGCATTATCTGATATTGGTAAGCAATTGATTAATTTATTCTTCATTTATAATTTTGACTCAGTAAATTTTATACAAGTTTCAAATTTTTTTAAAAATTGTATTCAATTGGAGGGCTTTTTATCAACATTTTATTGTTATATATTATTTCACAACGACACTCTGATCGTTTTGGAAAAACTCTTTCCAGTCTTCTTCAGATCATATGATTTATAATTGCAAAGGATGAGGAGAGAAAACGTATATAACGTGAAATATTATATTCAACAGTAAAATATTCATGAAAAGTTGTTCAATCTAATAAAATTTTAAATAGTAATATCAATCATTGGTTTTTGTCTAAGGGATACTTCACATAAATTAATAAATATTTATCTTCTTTTTATTTTATTACCAAAATTCAAAAAAAGAAATGCTTCACCTTGTAGTATATACCATGATGATTATTCGTTTAAATTTTTAAGTAAATTCATTCATTAGTTTTTAAGAATTTTGAATTTATGGTACAAAATGAAAAAAATTTTAATATATAAAATTGTTCCGCAAAAATTCTGAATAACTAATAAATAGATTTATTCAAAAATTAAACTGAATAATCTTCATAGTACATTCTACAAGCTAAATCACTTTTTTCTTGAAATTTTGCAATAAAATGAAAAGAAAGTTAATATTTATGAATACAGGTGTAGTATTTGTTTAATATGCCATTAATAATGTTTTTAGCAAATGCAAGTAACTCTATAATAGGAATGTGGGCATTAAAGCCAAGTATATTGGAATTATTAGCAATAGAATTAAAACCATATGATTCAAAATTATTGGCTGAAAGTCCCCTCCTTCAATATCATATTTTGTTTTTACTTTATACTCATTGTTCAAGGTTGGTAAATAATATATTTAAAGTTTTTGAAAATACAAAAGCTTATAATTTTATTTGAAATATTTTAGATATAATCATTTTGTGCCAAGTTCAAGTTTAATAACAGGAACGAGTACTTGTCGCCCACTTGATATTTTCCCAGGCACGTTGGAAGTACCTACTGTGTCTCCTACTAGTGGACATTTATCTATAATTTTAAATCTTGTATCTAAGATAATTGAAAATAAAAAAGTTTTAGATAAGACTCTACTATTGTTGCTTGATTGGATACAGGAAATTTATGTGCAAGCTGAAAACTATATTGGAATTCTCTATAAAAGTACAGAATATAAAAATTTAGTTTCAAGTTTATTAATTTGTGGTGCAACAACTAATCACAAAATTGCTGTATCAGTCTGTAAAAATATAGACAGATTCTTAAAAGTTAAACAAGTTTTATGGTCAGATGAAATCTATTCAAGTATTGTCGACTTAATAATTTTGCACTTGACTTCATTTAATAAAACTATTCGAGAAAAATACGGGAATCTTTTAAAAAACATTCCATTAAACATAGTTATACCAAAATTAAACAAAGCTGGACTGTTATCAAACAATAAGGTATTTATTCTACATTATTAAATTAAATTGTTAAAATAATGTAAATAAACATGAAACCTTTTTTTTTTTAATAATAGAAATGTAGAAGCCTTCAAAAATATTCATCTGAATCTTTAATGTTAGCTCAAAGGCTTCACATGCATAATAATAATGGAGAAATGCAAGCTCAACATTTTAAAACATACATGGCTTTCCTATTGGAAGAAAATTATTTTGATGCTTTTGGATTATCAGAAGTTTTTGAACTTTGCTGGCCAATCATGTGAGAATTTTTCAATTATTTATTTATTTCCTAGGTTACAATAGTAACAGTCACAATTATTGTACATTTATAAGTAATAATACAACTACCTGACTGGAAATTCTAGTTGGGCTGCCTCGTTAGTTGAAGTGGCCCCTGTGTGGCTGCCATTGATAAAAAATATAAAAAATATAAAAAATATAATGGTGCCCTCACTTGTTCACGCTGTCTATTCTATGTTTTTTACATATGATAAAAGTATATAACTTTATAGACTAGACAATAGCGACCAAAATTAGATAATGACTTATTACCGTCTGCCTTTCGGATTTCTATTATTTTTGAGGTAAAAGTAATTGATAATCAGTGTTTTTATTATCTCCTCTCGTGTAGATGCCACTAATATCGAATATTGGAAATGTCTGGAAAACTTGCTTTAAAAATGTTTTTATTACCCTCTGCCTTTTATTTTATGATAAAGTTTGAATTAAAAAAACCGCCCGCTAATCTCAAGGCAGACACTTCTGACTCGTACTTAGTATCGATGTAGATTTTTCAAATTGTTAAGAAATAAATCAACTCGGAATGATTTATTACCGTCTGCCAAAGATGGATTATGTTTTTTTAACTTAATCAATGCAAACAAAATTATTGGCAGACATTTTGCTATGATATATAATTAAATGTATATTTTAAATTATTTTAACGTTCTAAGGTTATCACAAACAATTTATTACCACTTAAAACTTATTTTAAAATAATTATTATAATACAACTTTATTAATTGTCAATTTGGCAGACAAATACATTATGTTTATAATTACAATAAGCATAAATGAAATTGTTGAAAATCATTTAAAAATTTTTTTATTTATTACCGTCTGCCTTTTATTTTATGCTAAAGTTTGAATAAAAAACAGCCCGCTAACCTCAAGGCAGACACTTCTGACGCATACTTAGTATCGATGTAGATTTTTCAAATTGTTAAGAAATAAATCAACTCGAAATGATTTATTACCGTCTGCCAAGGATGGATTATGTTTTTTTAACTTAATCAATGCTAAAAAAATTATTAGCTAATAATTTTGCTATGATATATAATTAAATGTATATTTTTAAATATGTTAATATTTTAAGTTTATCACGAATAATTTAGTACTTGAAACTTTTTTTAAAATAATAATTATAATATGACTTTATTAATTGTCAAATTAGCAGACAAATAAATTATGTTTATAATTGCAATAAGCATTAAGAGCAGATCGTATATATCTGTCCTTTTCAAATCAAACAGTTGACATTTTTAATCAATCCTTCACTGAAAAAAAAACCCGAAGCCAGCGCTGCGAAGTTAATCTGAGCGGTTGCATGCGAACAACATTCGAAGCGAGTAATTACAGAAAATCGTAATGTATGAATGCGTAACCATGTTGCTGTAAATAATTACGACTTTTTGTGTAAACGATTATGCTAATCCGAGTAGAGCGCCACAACTGTGTTGCGAGCACGCTTGCTCCGACTCTCCGGCATCGCGCGTGCAGAAAGCCGAAACCAAGCACTGCGGCAGAGCTACGAGCTTGCTTGCTCCGACTCTCCGGCATCGCGCGTGCAGAAAGCCGAGACCAAGCACAGCGGCAGAGCTGCGAGCACGCTCTCTTTGACTCTGCGGCATTTCTCATGCAGAAAGCCGAGACCAAGGGTAACGACAGAGTTACAGGCTCGTTCACTTTGAATTTCTGAACATTGACGTACCAAAAGCGAGGCCAAGCACTCTAAACGTTAAAAATTTACATTTAAAAAAGCAAAATTTCTTTTTCTTTTCTTTTTTTGTAAGTTTTAACACTTAATGTGAAGTATAATTTATTTAAGTAAAATTCTATGATATTATAAAAATTAAATTTTATTTCATAAAATTTTGTTTAAAATGTTTCCTAACTTAAAAATTGATGTGATATTTTACTTTTACCATTATTTGCCTGAGTATATTAATGTAATAATGTAAATTTATAATTGGTTAGGTGCCAATATGGCGGATAAGAGTGTAGGCGCACTTGAATAAGGGAAAATTTTACATAAAGAAAAATAGGCTCATATAGCGAGTGTCTAGAAAAAAAAGTTATAGGAGTAGAAAAGGCGAAAAGGAGAAAAGGATAGAAAGAAAAGGGAAAAGAAATAAATAGAGGATAGAGAGAAAAGAGAAAGAGTGTTAGGAGGATAATTTTAGGTTAGAGAACCATAGTGAGACAAAGGAGAGAGAGAAGAGGGATGAAAACATTTTGGATCGGAAAAACAAAGTTTATCGAAACGAATAGAGAGAAAAGCGAGTTTACAGTAAAGAGAGAAAGAGCGAGATCAGCAAGCACTGACTCGAGAAGAGGTGAAAGGATGCACAAAGATAGTGACAGCTACGCAAGCAGCCAGGAGGACTGCGAAAGTAATAATAGCAAAGAGAAGGAGAAAAGGAAAAGAAGTCAGAGTAGCCCAGGGGAGGAAAAAAAGACAAGGAAAAGAAGTATGAATGAAGATAAGATGAATAAAAAGCTAGAAACAAATAGGATAGAAAGCATAGAAAAGAATGTAGAAAAGATGAGTAAGATGATAGAAGAAGCTGAAAAGAAGTGGGAAGGTGTAAATAGAAATATGAATGAGATGATAGAGATGATGAAGACGATAAAAGAAAACAACAACATATGGATGGAACAACTGCAGGAGCAAAGAGAGGAGAGAAAACAGCAAGAGGAAAGATGGAAGAAAAACGAAATAAGGTTAGAAGGAATAGAGAAAGAACAGAGAAGAATAGAAGAAAAATTAGAGAAAGAACAAAGCAGAATAGAGGAAGAATTAAAGAGTGAACTGAGCAGTATAAAAGAAGGAATGATAAATGGAAAAAATGAAAGCAACGAAGAAAGAGATAATGATAGAGAAGATAATAATAGGGCAATCAGAAAAGAAAGAGAAAGTAAAGAAGAAGAGCTGGTATGGCTTCTAGAAAGAGAAGAAAGAATCAGAAAAAGAAACAACATAATAATAAGAGGAAATATAGAGGAAGAGTGCAAAGAGAAAAGTGATATGGAAGAATGGTTTAAAGAAAAATGCAGATTGAGGTGAAAATAAGCAAGATATGGAACTTAAAAGGAAATATGATGGGGAAAATAGTACAATTTGAAGATAGGATGACAAAAGACAAGATTATGGAGAACAAAAGTAAACTAAAAGGAACAAAAATTTACATAGATAATGACCTCACAAAGAAAGAAAGAGAAAACAGAAAAGAAATAGGTAAAAAAGCAGAAGAGCTAAAAGAAGAAGGTGTAAAAGTGAAAAGATATTATAACAGAATAGAAAAGAATGATAAAGTTTGGATATGGAGCGAAAAGCAAAGGAAGTGGTTTCGAAAAGATAAAGATAACGAAAAAAGAAGGAGAGAAGATAAAGGAGAACAGTGAAAGGAAAGAAAAAGAAAAAAGGATAAGAATGGTATCATGGAATGTTGCAGGGCTAACAAAAAAGAGTAATGAATTTTGGATGTACTTAAAGGAATTTGACATAATAGCACTGCAAGAAACATGGATGGAAGAAAAGAATGAAGATTTTATAAAGAGAAAGCTAAAAGGCTACTGTGTGAAAAATATTTGGGCAAGAAGAGTACACAAAAGAGGAAGAGCAAAGGGAGGAATGTTAGTTGCAATAAGAGAGGATTTAGTGGACGAAATAGTATGGAAAAGAACAAATGAAGATGGAAAGGATAATGGGATAATAAGTTTGAAAATAAAGAATAAGGGAGAAATATTGAACCTGACATCAGTATACCTAAGAGAAGATAGAAGGCTGAGTTATGAAGACCTAGAGAAATTAGTTGAAGACAACCTAGATGAAAGAATGATTATATGCGGGGACTGGAATGCTAGAGTTGGAGAAGAACCAGAGACAAAGGAGGAATTGAACGAGGGGGAAGCAAGAAACTCTAGAGATAAAACGGTAAACAAAGAAGGAGAAGAAATGATAGAGTGGCTAGCAGAGATGGGTCTTGAAATAAGAAACGGAAGAACAGAAGGAGATGAGGATGGAGATTGGACCTATATAGGAGGGGCAGGCATGTCAGTAATAGACTATATAGTAACGAACTGGAAGGCGAAAGAGAGTGTAGAAAGTATGAAGATAGCAAGAAGGATAGACTCAGATCACATGCCGATAGAAGCTAGTATAAAATGGGGAAGAAGAATAAAAGAAAAAGCGAAATTTAAAGAAAAAGAAATAATAATGTGGGGTGAGAAAGAAGTGGAAAGTTATAGAAAAAATCTGGCAAAAGAAAGAAAGATTAACGAATGGAAAGATTTAAAAGTTTTAATAGGAGAAGCTATGTATAAGAAAAGGATAAAGATAAAAGAGAAAGAAGATGTTGAAGACTGGTGGGATTATGAATGCGAAAAGAAAAGGAGTGAAGTAAAGAACAAACTAAGAAGTGTAAGCAGAGGTGAAGAAGACAGAGAAGAGTATTGGAAAGAAAGAAGAGAATATAAGAATATGATAAAACACAAAAAGTACAAAGAGAGGAATAGAATTACTGGAAGAAATCCAAAGTGACAAAACAGGAAAAGTGTTTTGGAAGGAAGTAAATAAAAAAAGGGAAAAGAAAAACAACGTAAAAGAAAGAATAGAAGAAGAGGATTGGATAAAAAACTTCAGGATCGAAAACGAAAAAGAGAATGAGAAAGGAGAAGGAGAGGAAATAGAATATGGAAGAAAAGAATACACAGAGATTACAGAAGAAGAGATTAGTGAAATAATAAGAAATATGAAGAATAGGAAGGCTGCAGGTGGTGATAAAATACCAAACGAAGCATGGAAAAAGGAGAAAATCTATTGAGAAAAGATCTAAAGTTGATAATGAATAAAGTTTGGGTAAGTAAAGAGATACCAGAAGAATGGAAGGTGGGAATTATAAATCCAATATACAAAAAAGGTAACACAAAGGAAGCAAAAAACTACAGAGGTATAACCCTAATGGATACGGGTTACAAAATTTATGCAGAAGTGATAAGGAAAAGGTTAGATGCAGAGATTAAAGAGAGGAAGATACTAAGTAGCACGCAGTTCGGATTTAGAAAGAATAGAGGAACAATCGATGCTATATACTGTTTGAAGACAATAATAGGGAAGGAAATTAAAAAAGAAAAAGGGAAAGTAGTAGTATTTTTTGCAGACATGAAAGCTGCCTTTGACAGTCTTAATAGGAAAGATCTGTGGGAAACATTGAAAAGACTGAATATAAGAGAAGAAATAAGAGAAAATATTGAAAAGATATACAGAGAAACGAGGGCAAAAGTAAGAATAGAAGGAGAGACATATACAAAAGATTTTAAAATAGAGAAGGGGTAAGGCAGGGTTGCCCTCTGAGTACAACATTATTCAACATAGGTTTTGCAGACCTTGAGAGTTATATGAAAGAAGGACAGATAGGAGGAATAGAGATAGGTAAAGAAAAATATACACCATCTCATATGCAGACGATGTAGCATTATTGGCTAAAAGTGCAAAAGAAATGAGCAGCCTACTGAAAAGGTTTGCTAAATTTATAGAAAAGAAAGGATTAGAATTAAATGTAGAGAAGTCTAAAGTTATGGAATTCAGAAAAGCAGGAGGAAGAAGAAAGGAAGAAAAGTATTGGTGGAAAGGAAAAGAGATAGAAATAGTAAAATCTTTTGTGTACCTGGGATACAGATTGCAAGGAAACAACAAAGAGGAAAGTCATATAAAAGAACAGAAGCTGAAAGCAAATAAAAAAATGGGGAAAGTTTGGAGCATAGCAGAAAGGCTATTTAAGAACAATTGGAAAAAAAGAATGGATTTATTTGATGCACTCATAAAAAGTATATTCATGTATGGAGTGGAAATATGGGGTTGGGAAAGAAGAGGTGAAATTGAAAAGATACAGAAAAAATACATAAAATGGACATTAGGACTGGAAAGGAACACACCAGATTATGCTATAATGATTGAAACAAAAAGAAGCAGTATAGAAAAGATAGCAATAGGAAGAGTAATAAAGTACGAAGAAAAAAATTAGCAAATATAAAGATGAAGATTTAATTAAAATTTGTTGGAAAGAAAATAAGAAAGAAAATATAAAAGAAGAGGATAGTAAAAACAAGGAGAGGAGAAAAGGAAAAAATGGGGAGTTAGAGAGAAAAAATGACAATTATGTAAGGAAAGCACTTGAAAAAAGAGGCCTATCAGTAAAGGAATTCTACAGAAAAATAGAAAGGGAAGAAAAAATACATGAAGCAATAGAAGAAAAGAGTAAAGAAATTGAATGGAATGAAAATTGGAACAAATTAGAAAAGTCCAAATATACAAGAGAAGTAAAAATAATAGCTAATGGATGGTTAGAGGCACAAAACTACTTGATAAATGAAGATGGAACAAAAAGAAACAACATAAAGAAAATAGCCAGATTTAGACTGGGCAATGAATGCAGAGAAAATAAATATTGGATGGATGAAACAGAAAGAAAGTGTAGATTGTGTCACAAAGAAGGGGAGACGCTAAAGCACATATTTGAGGTTTGTAACTATACAAAAATAAAAGGTTTAAGTTGGATAGAGGCAATGAACGGAAACGTAAATATGACAGCAAGATTGGCAAAAGTAGACTGGATAAGAAAAGAAAAGGAAAGAATAAGTAATAATATAAGTTGAAAAGAAAAAGAGAAAGAAGAAAGGAAAGAAAAAAAAAAAAAAGGAAAAAAAAGAAAAAGAGGACAAAGAAAAAAGAAAAAGAAAGCAAGGGAGAAAATAATAAAGGAGAAAAGGAGAAAAGAAATCAGAAAGAATGATTATACAAGAAGATAAGCAAAGTATAAGAGAGAGAAGCGACATCTACCGAGAAGAAAGAGAATGATAGACAGAAGGTAGAAAGAAGGGAAGATAAAGAAGAAAAGGCCGAGAGGTAAAACAGAGGACTTTTAGAGGTATAGAGATAATAGGTTGCACGTGGCGGCAAGATAAAAGAAAAAAAAAATAAGAATATATTAATAAAGTAAAAAATACTAAAAAGATAAAGGAGAAAATAAGTAAAGCAAGAAGAATTCTCAAGAAACAAGCAAAGTAAAGATAAAGTTATATAAGAGAGAGAAAAGAAGGATAGACTGATACGAAAAGAAATAGAAAAGTTTTTTAGGTTAAGTAGAAAAGAAAACAGAAAAGAAATAATGAATAGTGAAGAAAAGAATACGGTAACAATGAAAGAATGCGATGAGGAAAAGAAAAAAGCCACAGGGAAAAATGAAGAGGAAGAAAAAAGTGAAAAGAGATTAAAAGAGTTAGAAGAAAAAGTTAAAGAACAAGAAAAAGAGCTGCAACTTCAGAAAGCAGTAATAGACAGCATGGTGGCAAAAATGGAGAGGTTAGGGATAAAGCTGAAGAAGATGGAAAATAGGATGGATGAATTTGAGCCAGAAAAGGTACATGGTCAGAAGGAGAGTTTGAAGGAAATAGTCAATCAACTTTGTGACAAAGAGCTTGAAGTTGCCAAAGAAATAACGGAGATTAAATTAAAAGTAGAAGAGATAAATGAAAGAAGAATAAGTACAAAGAAAGCAGAAGAAGGAAAAGATGAGGTAAAAGAAAAGCAAGAAAAAGATGAAGTGTTCGGAAGGTCACCGAATATGGAAGAAGTTTGCAGAAAGTATGGGAGAGATAGAGTACTATTGCTTAAACTAGAGGAGGGAAAGAAAACTGTAGATATTAAGGATATGCTTGAAAATGCGATAGGCAAGACTCAGTGGAAAGCCTTCCAGAAGGGGGAGAGAGAAGATCTTTACTGGCTGGTATTCAAGGTCAAGGAGGACAGGGAATACCTGTTAAAGAAATTCAGAGAGTGGAGGACAAAAGGAGGTTTTGTAGTGGACGAGCCCTTAACAAGAAAAGAAAGAATAGACAGAAAAGAAAGAGAAGAGAAAGAATATAGAAAAGTGTATAATAAGGAACATGACCAGTACAAGAAATAAGAAAAGAAGAAAGAAGAGAAAGATAAAGAGAAAAGAAGTTATAGAAAGAAAAGAAAAATTACAAGTTTTTTTTTTTTTTGTTTTTGAAGTATTTTGAAAATAAAAAGTTAAGTTTAAGTTACAAAGTGATAATTTATAAAGTGACATTAGTGTTGAATAAAAAGAAAAGTGATTGTTAAGTTTTGATCTAAATCAAGAACATAAAATAAGAACTAATTTAATTTGTATGAAAGATAGAAATGTATAAACCTGTAATAAATATTAAGAACTTAAATAACACAAACATAAACACAAAAGTAATAGACACACACACAACGCAAACAACACAACACACAAAGACATATGTAAAATTTTCCTAGCAAAAATAAGAATAAAGAACTATTATTATTATGTAAATTTATAATTTTGATTTATTTTTAATACCTTATTTGTGCGATTATTAGTGCTTTTATACCTTTGAATTGATTTTAACTTTATTTTAATCATTCGTATTTTTATAAATTCGTATTTTTATAAAGCTGATGATGAATAAAATGTACTCGTCGTAACGATTACAGTTTCTCTTATAGATGGTAAAGTTACAATTCCAATAATTATAAAATTAAACTTAGATAATTCAAAGTAATTTACAACAAAATTTGTCTAGATATTTATAAGTAGTCATTTATTAAGTTATTCTTTATAAACTATATGATTGTATTGTTATAAATTTCGTATACGAATGTAGTTCTCTTGGTGTATGAGGGAAGATATGATATTTATAATTGATTTTTATGTCGTCTAATGGTATTATTATTATTATTATTATTATATATATATATATACACATGATATCTGATAAAATATTTATTACGTTTTCTTCAAAATTTAATACGTTTGGAGAAAAAATTATTATGATTGATTATAAAATGACTATTTTTCATACTTTTTTATGAATTAAGAAGTTTTCAGTTATTTCCCCGTTGTCGCTAAAATTTAATTATTCTTTAAAAATAAAAAAAAATTAGTTAAGTCGTTAAATAATAAAATGACTTGGGCAGTTATTGTGTATATTGAATAGTAATTTTTCATTAATCAAGTAAGCTAAAAAATCTACATATTGTAATTTCCAAAAATTCAATTACATTCTAGATATTTCTAACAAAGATGTTTCTATTAAATTTTTATTTTGATTTGATAGTTTTGAATAAAAAATTCATTAAATTATTAATTTTAAAAAAACTTTAAACAATAAAAATATTTCTGTTAAAAAATTTAAGAAAGTTAAAATTTTTATGTTAACATTTTAATTTTGAAAATCACATAAAAAAAAATTTGTGTTTCATTTGTAACACTTATGTGTGTTAAAATTACAAATTTTTTCCACTGTGTACTTTATTTTTTTAAATTTTTAATATAAAATGTTTATTGCAACAAAATAATTCATTCAATTGAGTAAATATTTTATAAAATAATAATTTATTACTTTTAAATTTTTATTTTTGAAGTTAATGATTGGAAATATTAAGCCTAACATTTCTTTCTTAATTTAAAACGAATTTTTATTGAATTTTTTTGATGAATTCATTGGAACTGATTTTTAGACTTGAAGAATCTATTTCTTCAGATTGGTTATATTTTATTGAAATCACAGGCTAATTGTATTTTAACAAAAAAAATTATTTTGAATACAAAGACATCCATAGTTAATCAAACGGCAATGTTATTAACTTGGCAAAATATTTATTTATATATATATATATATATAGAGCGGAAATAAAAGTTAGAAGGAGAAAATAGAACATTGAAGGTGAGGGCTGTAACGAGTTTCATAAAAAAGACTTTATGTACCAATTGTAAACTGCATTTTGTTCTACATGAACCAAAATGTTACCAAGAAGTTATGATTCTAAGGTTATAATCAGGTGCTTGGTCTCTGCTTTCTGCACGCGCGATGCCGGAGAGTCGGAGCAAGCAAGTTCGTAGCTCTGCCGCAGTGCTTGGTTTCGGCTTTCTGCACGCGCGATGCCGGAGAGTCGGAGCAAGCATGCTCGCAACACAGTTGTGGCGCTCTGCTCGGATTAGCGTAATCGTTTACACAGAAAGTCGTAATTATTTACAGCGACATGGTTACGCATTCATACATTACGATTTTCTGTAATCACTCGCTTCGAATGTTGTTCGCATGCAACCGCTCAGATTAACTTCGCAGTGCTGGCTTCGAGCTTTTTTTTCAGTGTTCCTTATTACGGAAAATATTGCTATTATAAATAGCAATATTTTCCGTAATAAGGAAGGATTGATTTTCTCCCAGCTTTCTCTTAATTTTTTATTAAAATCATTAATTTTTGCAACAAATTAATTTTTGATTAGAAAAGGACAAAGATATGTGACCTCCTCTTAATGAAATTGTTAAACATTATTTAAAAATTTTTTTATTCTTTACCGTTTGCCATTTATTTGATCATCGAATTAAATTAATAGTTATCCATCTTTATATTTAACAGAAATTCTCAATACTTTATAATATAAATAAAAATGTTTTATTTCGCAAAAAATTTGATATAATCATTAATGATTTATCACGATCTGACATTTATTTTATCAGTCAAGGCGACTTCGAAATTTAGGTAAGGTTTTATTTTTTAGTTTACAAATCATGCTTTCAATACATGAAATTTTTTGGATTTTTTAATTTTCCACCATTTTTTGATACCCACAGAATGGTGGAAAACTTACAAATCCAAAAAATTTTACAAATTTAAAGCGTAATTTGTAAACTACGATATGAAAATTTAGCCTAACCTCCGTAGTCGCCTTAAATTATATAAATAATTAGCTATTATTATATTAGGTACTGTTAAAAAAAATATTAAATTTAATGTAAAGTATAAAACTCAAACTAATCATAGTGAAGGTAAACCGGAGGTACCTGAATATATTTTTTGTTCCGTGCAATTGGGCAGCTCCGAAGCTGTGCTAGTTTCTGTTATTTATCGACCTCCTGCAATTTCCTTTTTTAGAAATACTGATTTTTTAGATAACTTAAGAAATTTCGCCTCTGAATACTCTCATAAAATCATAATGGGAGACCTGAATGCCGATCTCCTGCGTGAGAGCAGTGATGCCAAATTTATTAATAAATTATCGGCTGAGCTTTCGTTACAGTTGGTTCAGCACGGTGCCACGCATCATACTCCGACGTCTCACACGTGGATTGACCTGATTCTTGTGGACGATAATGACACAGTACTTGACGCACGCAACTTACCGGCGAATTTTCACAGTCGGCACAATTTAATTGATGTATGCATTTCTTGTAATTTTATGAAGATAGATGAAAAGATAATTAAGTATAGGAATTATAAAGATATCTGTCCAAACTTATTGGTGCAGAGTTTGGCCGGCTGTGATTGGACGCCATTTACAGTTGGTACAGTTGACCCGGAATCTGCGCTTGGCTGCCTCTGCGACAACCTTACGGCAGCAATACAAAATCTGGCGCCACTAAAATCACTTAAAATTGGTAAAGATAAATTTCCTTGGATAGATAAAGAGTTGTCGCAGATGCGGCACAAGAGAGATGCCACGTATCGTAGGTTTAAACGGACGAAGGAGGAGCGTTATCTCTCCGAATTCTTGAAACTGCGTAAAACTATAGACGAACAGACAGAACATGCTAAGACAAATTATTATCATAATAGACTGTTTGATGCTCTTGCTAGAGGTAATGTCTGGAAGGAGTTAAAAGACCTGGGACTCCTCTCCGGACCTCAAGGGGACTTGAATGGATTCACTCCTGATGAGCTTAATGCACATTTTGCGGGAGTGTCAGTCTCGCCACACGATGATACTGCGGAACGTAAGAAGATTCTTTCGGAGTGTAGTGAAAGTGGCTTTGCCTTCAAGCCAATTAATATTAATGATGTAATCCTTGCGATTTCGCATTTTTCATCACAGGCTTGTGGCGAGGATGGCATTCCGCAGAGTGTGATACTTAAAACACTACCGTTTATTGGAGAGCATCTTGCGACTCTTTTCAATTCCTCTTTTGCGCGGGGGATCTTCCCTTGCCTTTGGAAGCGTGCACGCATTGTGCCTTTAAAGAAGTGTCCTGCACCTAAGATGCCTAAAGATTTTAGGCCAATAGCAATATTATGTTTTCTTTCAAAGGTTCTGGAGAAGATTGCCCATGACTAACTGCAAGAGTACATTACGACACACAAAATACTTGACTCTTTGCAGACTGGCTTCAGAAAGCACCATTCTACGCAGACCGCCATACTTAAACTTACAGACGACATAAGATCAGGTCTTGACAAGAAACTTGCCACGTTACTACTTCTATTTGACTTTAGTAAGGCTTTCGACACGATCTGCCCCTCCAAATTGCTTGCGAGGCTTAGATCGATGGGGCTTTCCAGGGCTGCACTTGAATGGATTAGCTCCTATTTATCAGGTAGGAAACAAATGGTTTCTACACACTTAAAAGAGGATTCAGATTGGCTAACAACCAATCTAGGAGTTCCACAGGGTTCAGTGCTGGGGCCTCTGTTGTTTTGCCTTTACATTAATAACATACGTGACACACTCGACCTCTGTTTCGTCGAGCACATATTATATGCTGATGACCTCCAAATCTATACTCAGGTCCCTTATGAACATGTGAATGAAGGTATTCGTATTTTGCGGAGGGCGGCCAGGGCGGTGTCGGGGTGGGCTGTCGATGCTTCTCTCACATTAAATGCAAGCAAAACTAAAGCAATCGTTTTTGGCAGTAGTCGATTTATTAATGACTTCTATACTGGTGAGTCAAGAACGATTGAGCTTGAGGGTGGTGTCGACATATCTTTCTCTGATACCGTTGTGAGCCTTGGTGTTGTGCTTGACGCTAGGTTGTCATGGGAGCCGCACATTAATATGGTGACTAAAAAATTTAATAGGGTAATGTATAGTTTGCGGTTTTTCCGTCGGTACACCACTGAGGCCCTGCGTAAACAACTCGCAGCCGCCTTGTTGTTTCCGCACCTCGACTACTGCTCAGTAGTTTTGCTCGATGCTTCGCAGGGGTTGAGAAGACGTTTACAAAGACTACAAAATTCATGTGTGAGATATGTAATGGGTGTGAGAATGGGCGATCATATCTCTCCTTATAGAGCCGTTCTTGGTTGGCTGCGTACTGATTCAAGGAGACAGTATTTTATGGCTGTACTTATGTACAAAATCGTGCGCATGAATACTCCAGAGTATCTAGTGAGTCTCTTTACTAGATATGTACCTAGGGTAGCCACTAGGGGAGAGATTAAGGACTTCGCGGTGCCCTTCATGCGTACTGAGACTGGAAGAAATTCCTTTCAAGTTCAAGGTGCGCATTTTTGGAACTCCCTGCCTGCCGATATAAAAAATCTTCCATCGCTCGGCAGGTTCAAATCGGCTTTGAGGAGGTACTTACTCGACCTCGAGTGATCTTAATTTTAAGTATTTTAATTTTATGTTAATTTATTTTGTTTTGTCTTATATATAGATTTAAGGTGTGAATGTATTTATTAGCGCGAATGATGGTTGAATGAATGCAGAAAGAATGAGTGATTCTGTTTCTTTTTATTAATAGTTATGACATCTTCGGTATCAAGTTTTTATTCTTTGAATTTTATTATTATATTATTTTTTTATTATTTATTGTTGCATTGTTTTGTCCAATTTTATTTTTATTTGATGTCATGACTATGCTTTATGCTTTATCTTTTAAATTGTGTTATTTGATTTTAATTTGATTTTAATTTCATGACTGATAGATATTTAAGACTGTTTTCATTGTAATTTATGTTTTCATACTTTCTGCGTGTATTTAGAGTAGTCTGTGATATCGCTTTTACATAGTGACTTACTGATACAGTATTATATATTAATTTTAATATTTGACTGTGATATCTTATCATATTATGTGCAATACTTTATACAGAATTATTATTTATTGCTTGATGTATTACATGCCTTTTTGTACTCTTTTACAAAATAAATTGATATCTATCTATCTATGAAACCAGCTTCCGATCCGTGTTATTAATTTTAAAAATTAATTCTTAAAATTACGATAAAATTATTAATTTTTATGCAATTTTCTGGTAAAATTAAAATAAAATTATTAATTTTAAGAATTAATTTTTAAAATTAATAACACGGATCGGAAGCTGATTTCATATTTTATATTAAATTTAATTTTTTTTTTAACAGTGTAGATATTTTCCACATGTAATAAAAGATAAAAAGAAAATATTGCCTGAAAATTTTGTTTATAACTATATTACTGATTTATTACAAATTGCAATTTATTTTATGAGTAAAATTACAAATGAACAATTTATATCTGAACATTGTACATTATTAAGATAGATACACTGCCGCCGAGATACTTTTGCCCCCCTTCGTCTAAAATCGACTTATCTAAAAAGTTTCATAACTCTGGAAAAAATGGTCATAGCCTAAAAATTCCAAGGGGATTCGAAAGGTTGTTAAAAATTCTTTCAAAAACTATTGGTTTGATATAAAAAAAACATTTTTTCGTATCTCTTATCCTTGTTTAAAAAGAAATTTTTTTTAACTTTGTTTTGACTTTGTAAAATAGTGTTCAATTTTAGTAGAAATTGTTACATTAATACAAAACCAAATATGTTTTAAAGTTTATATTTCAACGATGAAAATGCAATGTCGAACGTCTAGATTCGACCTTTTAACCCATTAACGTCCAAAATGTCAAAATTTCTTGCACGTTTTCAAAGTGATTTTTTCCTATGTAATTGGCGTTGAAAAAATTCTTGAACCACATATTCTGATGTAAAATTTCATGCTCTTTCAGAATCCGTTGCCAGAATCATGATAAATTTTACAGGAAAAGAGATATACTCGATTGAAACATAAAAAACACCTAAATTTTCGAAAAAAAAAATTTTTAGGATTTTTTTTCGAAGTGTTACGGTGGAGATATCACCTTGCGACCGTGATCAAAGGTGATCATGGGAGTTGAAGTTTAACAGGGAATTTTTTTGTTGACCTTGAACCATCGCTTCTTTACAAAATGGCGGAAAAAACGAATTTTTTTTTTTTCAATCTTCATCAATTTTTTTCTCAAAATCTATGGTCTTTAGAAAAAAATTCATAAAAACAAAAATGCCTTAGAATCGCTCGAGGAACATTCTCAAATTTTTTCAGAATTTTTTGAGACAATTTTTGATTTTCCGGAAACTTGGGAAATGGAATTTTCAAAAATGTCTCCAAAAATTCTAAAAAAATTTTAGGATGTTTCTCGAGTGATTCTAAGACATTTTTATTCTTATGAATTTTTTTCTAAAGTCCATAGATTTCGAGAAAAAAATTGATAAAGTTGAAAAAATAAAAATTCGTTTCGGCCGCTATGTTCTAAAAACCTATTGGTAAAAAACGATTTCTGTGCAAATTTTAGGAAAATTTTTTTACTCTTAGCGTTACCCAGAGACTACGGCGTGGACGTGGTAAAATTCTGTCTCCTTTGGGGTGCTTGTTTTTCGTGAGTCCCCTTGCCTCTCACGTCTCGGGGTGCTTGTTTTTCGTGAGTCCCCTTGCCTCTCACGTCTCGGGGTGCTTGTTTTCCGTGAGTCCCCTTGCCTCTCACTTATTGATACTTTTAGTTGTGCTTTTTTAGCCAACATTTATTGCAAATATTTAAATTACATGTTTTGCAGAAAATTTTTGTTCTTATTGGACAGTTTCCATTCGAACAAATCCTCAATTTGTCACTATTAGATCGTTCATGTGCTTTACTTTTGCGACTACTTTTTTGTAAGTAGTATTTGGCAATCGAAATAGTGAACTCTTTTATTCCATATTTTTTCTTTCCATCGTTAGCAGCATTGAAAATTACAAGAGAATTAGTAATAGACGCCTGTATAAGTCTCATAAAAACTACCCATGTCCATTTTTTTGATCGTATACTTGGGAGTATGCCATTGCAATGTCCGTCATGCAGGTCAACACCTCCCATGAATTTGTTATATAGGTGAAAAGCTTGCGGAAAAGGTATTTCAATTTTAGATTTAGCCTCTGCGCTGTATCTTTTGAAATAGATAGAGGATTGACACCTGCTGCAGTTGAAGCTATTGAGACGGGCTTCGAATCCATGATAGTAATGAAATTTATGCCACTGTTTACGTCGTGCTTCACCACATATGTCCCTCTTGGAGCTTTCTTATCAAGCACATTTTTTTCTTTGACTCGATTATCTCTGATAGTACCAGTGCATTTCAAACGCAATTTCTTCAAATGTAATACCAAATCCATGTTCGTGAAGAAGTTGTCAAAGTACAGATGAAATTGAGAAATTTTGTTATAACTTATTATTTGAAAAAATGGTTGTAATAAATATAATACTACTCGTGAACCTAAAGCACATTTAGATAACTTATCTCCAATTTGAGAATTCTTGCCGCAATAAAGATCCAAATTCAGTAGATAGCCGTCCGAAGTACACAAGCCCCAAAATTTCAAACCAAATCTTATCGGTTTTCCTCGAATAAATTGTTTCAAAACAGTTTTTGCATAGGATTTGGCCATCATCTCATCAACGGATAGAGCATTTCTCCATATT
Source organism: Anastatus disparis (assembly GCA_017163975.1). Taxonomy (NCBI): domain Eukaryota; kingdom Metazoa; phylum Arthropoda; class Insecta; order Hymenoptera; family Eupelmidae; genus Anastatus; species Anastatus disparis. The sequence continues at coordinate 5,813,542 of JAFFSR010000274.1, read as the reverse complement.
CCGAATTTCATGATGTTATTTTGAAAAAGTTTCAGTAGAGAACGAACGCGCCATCCTCGATCATTTGAATCTTTGTCTTTGTTTTTGAAAACTTCAAGTTAGATTTTGTGATTTCAAATTGTTGGCGAGACATTGCAGAAGAAACTACTTCATTAGATAAATATGGATCAGATGACCAGTAATCTTTCTGTGATTTTCTGGGATTGAATGTAGAAAAAATAACTATTCCAATAAAAGTATCAAGATCTTTCAATTTCAGATCATAACCATTGTCTTTACACGCATCAATAATATATTTTTTCATTTCAATAGAAAAAAAGGTTTCAAACAATTGAAAAGGTTCGCTCCTACGTATTTTCTTTTTTTGCGATTCGGACAATAATACTTTATCTTCACAAGAATCAGGGTGTAACTTTTCACCCTCAATCCAAGTGAATTCATGACCTTTTTCAAGTTTATCTTGTTTTTCAGAATAATTTGCACGAGCTTTATTGTAAGTGATATTGGGTATTTCATGTTTGCAATCTGAATCAAAATCGGAACCAGAATCATCGGAACCTGAATAGCCAGGATCCGGAATCAATACGTTGCGTTCTGAATCACTATCTGAAGAATCTGATTCATATTCAGAAGATCTTACACGTTTCCGCGACATAATGTATGAAATTAATGATTTCGTTTATTTATCACTCATCCGTATGTACAAAAACACGAAAGAAGAGAACAAAAAAAGACGAATATTCATGAATACATGAGACCAAAAATTACGCTTATCTGCCGAAATGAAATGGAAATAAAGGATGAAATTTTTGTCGGAATCTATAAGTCTTTGAAAAAGAATGAAAATAAGTTAGAATCATTCGAGCAATATTGTAAAATTTTTTCCGAGTTTTCGTAGACAGAACGTTTTTTTACCAATAGGTTTTCAAAACATCGGCCGAAACGAATTTTTATTTTTTCAATTTTATCAATTTTTTTCTCGAAATCTATGGACTTTAGAGAAAAATTCATAGAAACAAAAATGTCTTAGAATCACTCGAGGAACATTCTCAAATTTTTTCAGAATTTTTTGAGACAATTTTTGATTTTCCGGGAAACTTGGGAAATGGGATTTTCAAAAATGTCTCAAAAAATTCTGAAAAAATTTGACAATATTCCTCAAGCGATTCTAAGGCATTTTTGTTTTTATGAATTTTTTTCTAAAGACCATAGATTTTGAGAAAAAAATTGATGAAGATTGAAAAAAAAAAATTCGTTTTTTCCGCCATTTTGTAAAGAAGCGATGGTTCAAGGTCAACAAAAAAATTCCCTGTTAAACTTCAACTCCCATGATCACCTTTGATCACGGTCGCAAGGTGATATCTCCACCGTAACACTTCGAAAAAAAATCCTAAAAATTTTTTTTTTCGAAAATTTAGGTGTTTTTTTATGTTTCAATCGAGTATATCTCTTTTCCTGTAAAATTTATCATGATTCTGGCAACGGATTCTGAAAGAGCATGAAATTTTACATCAGAATATGTGGTTCAAGAATTTTTTCAACGCCAATTACATAGGAAAAAATCACTTTGAAAACGTGCAAGAAATTTTGACATTTTGGACGTTAATGGGTTAAACCAGAGTTATAAGATTTTATATTTAAAAATAAGGTTTTTTTCGAAGTATGAATATCTCTGAATTTAAGAGGAATAGAAAAATTTGTCAGAGAGAAAAAATGTTCCTTTTTGGTCAAATAATAATAATATATAATAAAAAATTGATTTCGGAAAAATTTTTTTTTTTGTTGGAATGTAATGAAATTTTGATATCTTTAAAATATTGAACAACGTGGGTAAAAAAGGCAAAAAAAAATTTTTTTTTTGAAATCAATTTTTTATTATATATTATTATTATTTGACCAAAAAGGAACATTTTTTCTCTCTGACAAATTTTTCTATTCCTCTTAAATTCAGAGATATTCATACTTCGAAAAACACCTTATTTTTAAATATAAAATCTTATAACTCTGGTTTAAAAGGTCGAGTCTAGACGTTCGACATTGCATTTTCATCGTTGAAATGAAGCGTATAGCTGCAAAAGTAGTTATCTCCGAAAAAATTTTTTTCAAGAAATAACATTTTCTGCTGTACTTATACTTAAAAGTCAGTGTATTTTGCAGTACACCATATTTTTTCATTTCATAAAAAAAGACTATACCTATATTTTGGTCCCATATGATTTTTTCATGATAAATTTTAATGTTCTGTATACGAAAATGCAATAAAAATGAATTCGGAAAAAATGGACATAGCCACCTTTGCAGCTACACGCTTCAAATATAAGCTTTAAAACCTATTTGGTTTTGTATTAATGTAACGATTTCTACTAAAATTGAACACTATTTTACAAAGTCAAAACAAAGTTAAAAAAAATTTCTTTTTAAACAAGGATAAGAGATACGAAAAAAATGTTTTTTTTTATATCAAACCAATAGTTTTTGAAAGAATTTTCAACAATCTTTCGAATCCTGTTGGAATTTTTAGGCTACGACCATTTTTTCCAGAGTTATAAAACTTTTTAGATAAGTCGATTTTAGACGAAGGGGGGCAAAAGTATCTCGGCGGCAGTGTATTTTAAATATTTGTTGAAAAAAACATTAATATAATAAAAATGTGTACATACTTATTTATTCAGTTAATTTTTCAAATAAATTCATTCATTAGTTATTGAGAATTTTGGATTCCAATAATAATTACTAAAATTTCTCGATTTTTTACCAGAATCCAAATATTTTAAAAATTAATGAATATATTTATTTGAAAATTTAACTAAATAATCATGATGGTACATACTACAAGCTAATGCATTTATTTTCTGAAAATTCAACAATAAAATGGAATGACAGTTAACATTTATGAGTACAGGTGTAGTGTCCGCTTTACATCTCCTTAAAGCAAGTTTTCCAGACATTTTCAATATTCGATATTGATGGCATCTACACGAGAGGAGATAATAAAAACACTGATTATCAGTTACTTTTACCTCAAAAATAATAGAAATCTGAAAGGCAGACGGTAATGAATCATTATCTAATTTTGGTCGCTATCGTCTAGTCTATTATCACATGTTTTCTGGTCTAAGCGTGTGTTCTAATTAAAAGCGTTAAGTAATGAAAAATAACGTCACGCAAATGCGTTGAGTAATGAAAAAAAGAACACCAAGATATTGATGGTATATACATAAGTAGCATCGCGTAGGCGAAGAAAATAGGAGAGAGAAAGAAATAGAAAGCTGTATCAAAAGGAAACAAGACACGCAAGATCGTGTTTACGAGTCAGTTGTACGGCATGTAGGAGAGAGAAAAAAAGAGAATACTGTATCGAAACACGTAAGAGTGTGTACAAGTATCTATATAAATATTCTTATAAATTGTTTTTTTTATTTACATATTAGTTTTTTTAAATGTCAAAAAATTACAATCCAACCCCCCCTTACCGCGCCCCAAAATGCCACTCTCTCTCTCTCTTACACCCAGCACTTATGAGAAAAAATAGTATGTGAATTTCGTTCAGTTTAGTTGACTATTGCGTCACTCGGGCAATCGTTACACAATGTACTATTGTGAAATTCGTTTCCATATTGTAATAAATAAAATAAATTTATTTATAGACTGTTAATATGGATTTAAAATTATAAATATATACATTAGTTATATATGTCCTTTGGCCGTATTCAGGTGGAATATGGATCGAGAACAATGTTTGTCGCTTGAGCTAAAATTGCCAAGGGCGCGCGAAGCGCGCCCGAGGTAGATTTCTGCTCAAGCGGCAAACATTGTTCGAGATTCAGATGCCACCTGAATAAACAGCCAAAGGACAAATGATTTTATGTCTAAAGTAGGCCGTATATTATAACTTATTAGTGGAAAATATTAATCTTTCTTTGAATACTTTTCAAATTTAATTTAAGTTCTATTGACTTTTTCTTTTGTTTCTTAAATTGACATTTTGTAATGAGTATAGTTGCTGTCAAAGCGCGAGTCATTTTTTTTATTAACCTATATTCAATATGATTGCTCTACATATTGAACAAAACATAGTAGGATTGGTAATGTCATATTGATTTCTCCTGAGACATATTGAGTCTCAGTTATTGATCTCTATATTATAAAAAGATTTCGCCGCCGCCGCTGCTGCTGTTGCTGTCGCTGCCGCTGTGTATAAGAATTACTTAAGGACTTATATAGCTAGATTTTTAGCTGAAATTCAGCTGAATTTAACTTAATTTTAGCTAAAATTAATATAAATTTTGTTAACTTTTAGCCGAAATTGAGCTATAATTAAGTTAAAATTAGCTGAACTTCAGCTAAAAATCTAGCTATATAAGTCCTTGAGTAAGATTAAAAACTTGGAAAACTGAAATGTCGGTAGCTATGTATAAATCATATACCTTATTAAATCCCCTTGAATAATGTTTTCGATGTTTGAAAATTTTATGACATAATTTACATGTATTATTAATTTTGTTATAGAAACAATTAATATTAATATATTTATCTAGAGAAAAACAAATTTAATACTATTTACATTTAAGCATCAATGAAAAAAAAAAATTTTTAATAAAAAACATTAAAATATCGATAAAAAAATGAGAAAATACAATATTTGATTGATAGATTTATAGACTATTTTTTAAATCATTATGTTACAGTCAACGTAGGTATTCTTTTTATTTAATAATCTACGTATAAAAATAATAGTTATTTTTTCAAATACATTTTTAGAAAATTGTATAGATGATTAGATTCATTAAAAGATCATTGAAGATTTACCTGAAGAAAAATTTTGAGTAATTAAAATAATTAAGTATTTTAAATAAACGTTATTAAAAAAATTGCAAATTCTTGGATATTTTTTTAAAGTTATAAAAGCAAGATGGGGGTTGGCGCGCTTGCCTCCTAGTATATATATATATATATATATATATATATATATATATATATATATGCATCAGTAATAGATAGATGATTTGAAATATCAAATACTTTATAAATATACTTTGTTCTTATCATATGTTTTCATCATGTTTTTATCATGTTTTTAATTGTTTTCACTATGTATTCTTATCATGTATTGAATTAAGACCATTTTTTTATAAAGTATTTTATTCATTTAAATTTTATTTATTAAAAATGTAGCAACGAATTTTACAAATTTTATTTCATATTTTTATTCTTTATTTATTTATTTATTTAAATCCAGAGTTACATAGAACATTTACAAGCAATCTCAAGTGCAATTATTAAAAACAATAAATGACCAGGAACGCCGCAAATCCTGCAGAGGAAAATAATATTTCCTATTCGTAGGTCTGGTTTACAAAAGAAAAAAAGAAACATAATATAATAATATAATAAAAATAATAATGTCGGTTAGATTATTGTGTGTACCAGCACACAAAAAAAACTTCCAGCCACGCATCACTCATCACTCACTCATTCATACAATACCTATCATACACTAATTTGTTTGTTTCATTCTCTTCTATTTGTCTTTCTGCACCCTAGTGATAGACATATGTAAGTTGACAGCAGTAAACTGCCATCAATAACATTAAATAAAATATTCTTATTTATTCTCTGTACATAATATTTAATATTTAGTTAAATTAAATTAAAATAAATTGAATTAAATTATAACAATATATTTTCGTACATCCACTCTTTTAAATTCTAATTAGAGGATTTTTTAGTTATATCTAAAACTTTTAAATTATTTGGCAGTTGATTAAAAATTTTTATTGCTTTTATGAAGCTACTCTTGTCGCTTACAGTCCTACGTACCCTTGGCAGTGGTATAATTTTATGCTTAGTTTTACTAACCAAGTTAATATAGATATTTTTAAGATCATTATAGTAATATTTGAGACTTTCAAGAGAGAACAGTTGATGTAAGGTTATGGGTTTTCTATGAACAAAATTATTTTTAAAAATTAATTTTAATAATCTATTCTGTATTTTTTGAAGTAAATCCAAATTATTTTTGTAGGCTCCTCCCCATGCCAGTACGCCAAAACTTACAATACTATGAAGAAGAGCATAATATATCATAATTAAAATTTTTGTTACTAAATAACCTGATAATTTATAAAAGATAAAAATAAAGTATCTTGTTTTCTTTATTATATAATTAATGTGTTCATTCCATTTCATATTGTAATCAAGCATAATACCAAGGTATTTACAACTATTCACTCTGTTTAGTCTATTGTTATTTATTTTTAATACAAAATTTGTTGGCACGCTGTCACAATAATTTTCGAAGTTAATGTATACTATTTTATTAACATTTAGGGTTGTAACGGCTCATATTGATTTTGGGTATAATTATTAAATTGAACATGAATATGTCATAAATAAATCTATATTATTTAAAACATAAAATAAATTTTAGTTATAATAACTTTAAATCACATGAAAAGTATAAGTAGGACTTCATAGTTACCTACTGAGGTCGATAAGATAACTCAAATGTATATATATAGATATAGTAAAATTATAGAAATAGAATGTTCTATTTCTTTTAATAAAAAGTATTATCAATATTTAATTGTTAATAATAAAATGTAACTTTCTAAAATAATTGTGTATATATAAATAGAACAAAGATATTAATTAAAATATAAAAGATTAACTTTTTCAATTAATAAATAATAAAATTAACTATAAAAAATAGTTATTTGAAATGTAAAGGAAATAGAATGTTTCTTTTACTAATATATTTATCTTAATTAAATGTTTCTTTTGTAAATATCTAAAATAAATGTTATGGAACATTCTATTTCCTAAAATATAATTCTTCAATAAGAAATAGAATCTCATAGAAGGTTTAACAGGAGGTCACGTATCTCTGTCCTTTTCTAATCAAAGAAATTATTTTTTTACAAAAACTAATAACTTTAGCAAAAAATGAAGAGAAAGCCGCATCTTGTATCAAAAAAAGCAATATTTTCTTTGATAAGAAAAAATTAATTTTATTGCTTCATTCTCAAGAAAACCTTGAAAAACCAAATTGTTCAACCTAACCTCTATGATTTAAGTTTTTCAAGGTTTTCTTGAAAACAAAGCAATAAAATTAATTCTTTCTCATCAAAGAAAATATTGCTTTTTTTGATACGAGATGCGGCTTTCTCTTCATTTTTTGCTAAAGTTATTAGTTTTTGTAAAAACTCAATGCTTTCATTAGAAAAGGACAGAGATACGTGATCTCCTCTTAAGAAATAATATAAAAGAGCGTGAACTCAAGCAAGCTCTCTCATTATCTTTTAGATGTTCGACCATGTAACATCTAACATGGATGCTATATTCATTCGATCTTATACTGTCAGAAGTATAAGATTTAAGCATTCTGTCTCAAAGTACTAAGTAACTTTTAAATCTTTGTAAAATATATATTTTCTTAATTTTTTAATAAAAAGATTAAGTATTTCAAATTTAAATGAGACTGTGTTTAAAAAGTTATTGATAAAAGTATAACTCATCTCATTTCATACATCACTTTTCACAGAACAAATAAATAAATTAATTATCGCACATTGAAGAGTATTGCACTTGGATATGTCGTCGATAATAATTTATTTAGTCATATTGCATTAAATAGAAGTGTTATTTATCGCACATCTAAGAGTATTGCACTCAAAGATGTCGTCGATTTAAACACTTTTCTACATATTTCATACAATAAAAAAGTTTATTATCGCACTCTTTAGAGTATTGCACTCAATGGAGTCGTCGATAATAACTTTTATCATATTACCCTCTCCCCCACACGTAAAGAAAATTATAAACTATCGCATCTCCAAGAGTATTGCACTGGAGGAGATCGTCGATAAATGTAATTTTCTTTTATAATATTGCTGTATGCACCTTGTATATGCATGTAATAGATTATATTAATGAAGTAAATTTAAATTCGGTAATTAAAATATTACCTGGCGACCGTGAATAAAGTCAAGCCCGCTTCAGGGTTAGTTTGTTTAATGCCAACCATTCCGACACTTTCTCAAGATATCAGCATATGACATCATGGTATCATTTGGCATGTCAGTTAAAAGATCGTTAACATATATTATGAAAAGAAGAGGTCCCAGAATTGTTCCTTGTGGAACTCCTGTATTTATAATTTCAAAATTACTTTCTAATTGTTCCAATCTCACTTTTTGCATTCTATTATTCAAATAATTTTTAATTAAAACTTGTGCCTTTCCTCTAATGCCATATGCATACATTTTCTCCAACAAGATATCATGATTAACCGCGTCGAAAGCTTTGGCAAGATCTAATAACTTTATTGTAATAGGAGAGCTTTTATCAAGGTTCTCATATATCATTTCGTAATGAAACTCAAGGCATCTTTAGTTCCAACATTTTTGGTGAATCCAAATTGTTTTGTACTCAATAGATTATTTTTAAATATAAAATCATAAATTCTGTTGAAAATAATTTTTTCAAAAATTTTTGCTATATTTGATGTTAAAGATATAGGTCTGCAATTGCACATGTCTTGCTTTTGTCCAGATTTATAAATCAGGACCACCTCAGCAGCTTTAAGTGCATTCGGCCACCGATTTATCTATACAATTATTAAAAATGCTTGCCAAAGCATCATCAATGTAATGAGATATCAGTTTAAGTACTTTAGTACTTATTTTGTCTATACCTCCATTTTTATCTTTTAATTGTTCAATTATTTTTTGCTTTTCATAATTATTTGTTGGTTGTAAAAAAATTGATCTTAAATTCATTGGAGGTAATTTAATTGATTTATTATTTGCTATTTTGATTTTTTTACTCATTTTCTCACCTACTGTACAGTAATGAGCATTCATGGCATTAGCGATCTATTTTCTTTCAGTAATTACTTCGTTATTACTACTTATTAATTTACTTATCATAATATTTTCCTTCTTCTTCCTGCCAATTTTAGAATTTATTATTGACCATAATTTTCTAGTGTTGTTCTAATTTTGTTGAATACTGAGTTTGTCATAATTTATTTTGGCATCTTTTATCATCTTATCGAGTACTTTAATATAATTCTTATATTTTAACTTAAATTCCTCATTGTTTGGATTTTTTTAAAGTTCTTTATAAAGTTTCTCTTTTTTTTACATGATTTCATAATGGAAACAGTCATACATTCTTTTCTAGTTTTAGATATTTGAATATAATTTTGAATCTCTCTTATCATTAAATTTATGGCTTCATTACGATCATTCATTGACTCATATCGAGACCAATCAACATTTCCAACTACATTAACTAGTTTTTTGTAATTTAAAATATATTTAGTTTCAGACTTATTTTTTTCTACCTTTTTAAGATTGTTATTAATTTTAACAAAAAGTGGGAAATGATCAGTTATAGGTATATTTAACTTGAAAGTTTTGGCACTAATAGATTCAATTTCGATAAAAATGTTGTCAATACATGATCCACCTCCAGCAGTCAAATTACATGGCCTAGTCGTGCACATAAAACCAGGGAAGAAACCTTTTTCTAGAAAATTGTTTAAAAAGTCTAAATTAATGTTATTTTCCAATATGTTTATATTATAATCACCAATGATTAGGTGATTTTTAACATTCTTTTTTAGTTCTAAATAATTCTTTAAATTTAAGATAAATTCTGTATTTTTTAATTTATGAGATCAATATAGAGATGATATTTGAATAGAACTATTATTATTAAGTTTAACTAAAGTATTTAATATCTTTAATTTGTCAATTTAAATTATTTCAGTAGTTTGATTTACTTCCCTGTGCAGATACATGACCACACCATCAGACTTATTTAGATTACTATGATTATAATACATATTATATTCACTTAGGTTAAAATACTGATAATGGTCCAGAAACCATGTCTCAGCACACACTATCACACACGGTTTGATCCTGAGACTCTCAACAAAGACTCGTAATTTCTCAAAATTTGCATTTAAACTTCTTATGTTAAGAGGCGGTCGGAACCAAATCGGTGACTTGCGGTATATATCTTCAATTATGTTGCATCAGATGTTGCACTTGCATGACGAGTTCTTGTCGACAATGCTGATTCGGTGCTACTTCCCATACTTGTATTTCTTATATTTCTCAAATTGTTTACCGCACAATGATTCCTCGTATAGAAATCTACTATACCAAAGTATCTGGGTAAAAAAGGCTTAATGTTGTAATCAGTTGAGTTTACTACAGATTTTATTTTCGATTTTAAAATTTCGCATAAGTCACTGTCGGTTGCCACGTGACTCATGCTATATTTACTGCCATACTTGTCATTACTATACTTACAGTTTGCACAACAAAAAGTTTTATTTCCTTCACAATTCTTTGTAATGTGATTTCCAGCACATTTCAGACAAACTGGTGAATTATGGCACTTGGATCCATTGTGCCCAAATCTAGTACACTTATAACAAGGCCTCACATTTACAACATCATAGATTCTGCAATTCTGATGACCCACAAAAACTCTATCTTTGTTTTCTCTAATATATTTATGTATTTTAGCAGGTGTTTCCACATAAATTGTTGTTTTACTATTGGTCTTATTATATACAGATTGTAATATTTTACCTTTTGCTACATTGTTAGAGAAGTTTCTTGTATTTATGTCGTTTTCAAGTGTTTTATCATCCATGTCAGATAAATTTTCAATTTCAACAATTTCAACTACTGGATTTTTAAACTGTTCTTTTTCTACCTTGCATACATGTAATATTTAAGCCATTAGTAATTTTTCTGCTGTCTTCATACTTTCTATATTTATGCAGCTAATCGTTACCTCATCATTTGTGTGATGGATTTTTTTTGTTTGTATACTTTTATATTTTATAAGGTACTTAAGTACATTATCTCTCACGTTTACTTTATCACCTTTGTTCCTCTTTTTAATTACTATTCTTGGAATAATTTTTGGCTGTACCATCATTTGTTTAGTAGCAGTAACCTCCGCAAAAGACTTTTTGTTTTTTTTAGGAATTTCTTTTTCTTTCTTTAGTAGCTCCTTCAATAAACTATTCTTTTCTTTGAGTTCATTATTTAAATCTCTAAGCAGCAGATTTTCTGTTTTAACCGATTCCACTAGTACTACATTTTCATTTTCATTTTCATCAACGTCATCTTTTTCTCTATCTTCAGCTAAAAGAGCTTCATATTTGATTTGTAATTTTATTATCACTTTGCAAAATTTTTTACTTCTTATTAGATTTTGCAACTTCCTCTTCAAGTTTTTCATTTTCTGTCTTCAAATTATGCACAATCACTTGAAAATTCTGTTCGTTATTTGAGGTTAAGTCTATGCCCATATGCTCATCACACACTACTATCACATTTGTAATATATTTCACACCCTTTTTCTGTTAAAATCACTTTTAATTTAAAAAAATTTATTTTCACACAAAATACAGAAAACCGTTACATTTACTTGCCTTGGATGGCATTTATAGTAAATATCGGGCGGAACCTCATCAGGAGACAACTTCTCCTTCTCCGCCATCTTGGCTTGTATTTAATAAGTAGATTTTACCACTTCCACCTGGACCGTCTATATATATATATATATATATAAATTTCAGTGAAGTTTGTATTTAATTAATTTATTACTGTATTAAAAATAGCCGTTTGAGCATTTGCCGCTTAAGCCGCTTAACCTTTAATTTGCAGATACACCGATTAATACTTGAGTAAATAACAAAAATCTCAATTAGACAAGGACAGCGAATCCGACCTGCTCTTAATATTATTTACTGTACTATATTCAATTTCGTTATTTTCAATATAGTATTCTAAAGTAGGTAAATTAAAGTCACTTAATTGAAATTCATTATTAGTAAAATATCATTAATTATGCTGAATACATATTCTTCACTTTTTTGTTGTTTTATTTTTGGTAATATGATAAAAAGAGATTTTATATTTTTTATATGAATCTAGAGCATTAATTAAATTGTTACTATGCATAATTATGCATAATTAATTATGCATTATTACATTTTGCCATCGTGTATTTTTATTATATATTTTAAGTATGTATATTTTTATCGTATGTTTTCATCATGAGTTTTTAATATGTGTTGAATTTAGACTATAAAACATGTGATAAAGTTATATACTTTTATCATGAATAAAAAACATACAATAGTACAATATGCATAGAAGGAGTAAAGTCGTATATTTCTCCTGAGAGAGAAATATACTTTATTATCCAGTTGCATATTGTGCTTTATTCCAACCTCAACAGTGACCACTTTATTAATCTAAAAAAAGCGGGCTCAATTAAAAAAAAATTGTAATAAAAAATAAAAAATTAATATTTTATAAAAAAATTCAACAATTTATTTAATTTTATAAGTTTTTAATTTAGCGGGAATAAAGTACTTTATTCTTGCAAAATTTTACAAGTCAGAAATATCTTTCTTCCTGTCCGCTTTTCGAGCTAATAAAGTGTCCATTACTTTTGGAGTAGGAATAAAAAAAAATGTTTTTTTTTGATAGGGAACTCAATACCATCCTATTTCTCACTAAAATTATTTATTTATTTATTTAAAAATCAACGGACCGAGGTCCTTTAAAAATTTACAAAATAATTGTAATAACAATACATAAGGTGCAGCTGAAGCAAATACAAAATTACAATATCATTAAGAGGAGGCCGAACTATCTGTCTTTGTCTAATAGAGTTTTTCATCATTTATGTAAAAACCATCCGTCGTAGCAAGAAAGAAATAGTAGCCTCCGCTAGATATTAATATAATAAGTAAATTTTGTAATAACAAGAAAATGATTTTATCGCTTAGTTTTTGAATAATAAGAGACCTACTAACAAAGTAGAATATAACCTATCTTTTTTGGTAGGTCTCATATTATTCAAAAACTATAGTTTATTTATACACTGAAAAAACTGTAGGAAAGCAGCTGACCCTTAAGCAGCACCGACGCGCCACTCGGTGTTTAAGCAAACTGCTGGACACTTTTGGGGCGGTTTCTTACTATAACAGGCGAAGTTACTTACTACAGTAGGCGATATTAAAACTTTTTTAGAGGGCGTGCTGCTCGACAGTGACTTTGAGCGTGCGGCTTTATCTGTTTTGGCAAGATTATTGCCCAAACCAGGCAAACGACATGCTTAAATCCAAGCTTGGAAACAATTTACTTTTTGAGAGAGCAGTCCTACCGCAGTTTTTTCAGTGATACACGATAAAATAATTTGATTGTTATTACAAAATTTACTTATTATACTAATATCTAGCGAGGGCTACTATTTTTGTTTCGCTACAACGGATGATGTTTAAATAAATGATAAAAAACGCTATTAGACAAAGACAGATAGTTCGACCCCCTGTTAACAATAGCTGATGAAAAAAACATTTTCAATAATATTCTGCTAAACACACAAATGTCCTATCCTTAAATTCATTCAGGTTTACTATGTTTCTAATTTCAAAAGGCAACCTGATCCATAATCTCTTCAATCTATAAGTTGATGAATAAAAAATATAACTATTTAGAGCAAAAAATTCTGTAAAATCTCTATTTGTTCTCAAAACACAACCAGATACATTAGAATTAAAAATATTTATAATTTCAAGTGACTTTACAAATCCCTCTTTAATTCTTGTTACAAAACAAACATCGTAATACCTATGAAGAGAGGAGATGGAACATAGCCCTAACATCCTAGCAACTTCCACGTAGTCGTGATCAAAAAACCCCATTGGCTTACCTATTCTCAAACTTAAAAATCTAAGAAACTTATGCGGAACGCAGTTTAGCCTATTTTCACTCACATTTGTATATGGTGACCAAAATCTTTAAGGACTTGGATGCAACCATATTAATATGTAAATAGAACTGGAAAGACTCTTTAAAAATAACACCCAAATCCTCGATATTCTGAACCTTTTCTTAAAACTCACCACCAACCATATAATGAAATAAAAACCCATTACCTACATGCCTATCAAAAGATACATACTTTGTTTTAGACGCATTAAGCCTCAAATCATTTAATTTTTCCCATCTTATTATACCATCAAAGTCATTCTGAACCAAAAATTGATCAATACTTGATACCACACTTTTGTAAAGCTTAATATCATCCGCAAATAGTAACAATTTTTACGATTCAACATTCAGAAAATTTTTTTAGTATTAATTTATGTAATGGAAAACCTGGAAATTTTAGAGAATTTAAATATTTAGTTGGAAATTTTAATTCAATTTCTGTTTGATCAACACCTTTATGTTTAGCATAATCTATACTGTAATATTCTTTTTGTACACTACTTAATTTTTTTTAAATAGTGTCATTTATTTATTTATTTATTTATTAAAAAGAAACGGGCCAAAAGACCCAAAAAATACAATGCAAAAAAAGAAAACATAATAGATATAATAGGTAAATAGCGCACAGACTAACACAGTAGCCCAAAGACCGCACAACGGTACATTGTTAAGATATATATATATATATATATATATATATATATATATATATATATAATATAAAATATAAAACTCCAATAAATCATTATCAACAATGACAATATTTACAAAATATACTGTATAATAGACACACACACAAGAACGCACAACTATCATGACCCATGACCAATCTTATTCATAGTATCTACACACCGCACGCATGACTCCAGTTTTAAATTTACCAACTTCAGCACATATACGCACCTCACCAGGCAGACTGTTCCATAATCTTGTCAAACGTGGCACTGGAGAACAATAGAATTTATTCACCCTATGGAGTGACTCAGTCAAAGGTATAAAGCCACGCAGACCATAATTCATGTAACGCTGATTAAACAGCTCATGAATACCACCTGAAGTCACAAAACCATTGTACACATTAAACACGAACACTGCATCATTGTAATCGTGCATAGATTTGACAGTAAACAAATTAAATTGCATCGATCTATCCCGAAAACTGTGGTCAGTCCAGTGCATGGGTCTACCGGACTTACGTGCCAAACACCTGAGAAATCTTCTCTGTACCGATTCCAACATCGAGATTCTGACAGCATAATGCGGTGTCCACATCTGGGAGGCATACATCAAATGTGGGACGACAAGATAAGGGAGACATGTTAAGGGAGAGACCATTAGCTGCACACCACTTGACAATCTCATCCGCATCCCTCTGAAGCACAGAGGCATCCAAAGGTGATCTTATGACCTTAAAAACCTTGAGGTCATCCGCATACATAAGATATGATGATCCACGCAAATAATCTCCCAAATCATTAATAAATAACACAAATAAAACTGGTCCCAGATGTGAACCCTGGGGCACACCCGATGGAATTTCAGTAGCCTCAGACATAAAACTATTTACTTTAACTCTCTGTTTCCTGCCTATCAAATAACACCTTAGCCATTCGTAGGCTTTACTCCTCAAACCGAAATTCCACATTTTAGATAACAAACGACCATGATTTACCGTGTCGAACGCCTTCGACAAATCGGTATAAATAGAATCCATCTGCCATCCCCCCTCCAGAGCAGACATTATCGCATTAGAGTAGCAAAGCAAATTCGTTACAGTAGACTTACCCGGAACAAACCCATGCTGAGCCTCCACAATTACTCCGTAAAAAGCATTAACAAACTTATCTGCCACAATAAAATCAAGTAACTTAAATATGGAACTGAGAATTAAAATAGGCCTATAATTAGCAATATTACATTTATCACCATCCTTGTAGATGGGACTGACATACGCCATTTTCCAAATCTCAGGAATTTTACATTCATTTAAAGACCGATTGAAGACACTCAGCAAGGGTTCAACCAACACATCTATACAATTCTTAATTAAGTTTACGGGAATCATATCCGATCCACAACATGTACCATCTTTCAAACGTTCTACATGCTCAACAAGCTCAGGACCAGAGACATCGAGTTTATCAAGACACAATGCTGCATCTGTTTGCACACAAGTATCAACGTAATTCTGTGAGAAAACACTATCGAAATGCTTAGCGAAAAGACTCGATATCTCCCCGTCCGAACATGCCTTAACATCATCCCTATACATACATCCAGGCAAGCCATGACCTACTCGTCTACCATTTACATAAGACCAAAAAGATTTACCACTCTCATTCAAATCGCATTCAACTTTACATATGTAGTTCTTATAACATGTGTGTGATTTGCGGATACATAACGCTCTAATACGCTTAAACTCAATATAATCTGACAAGTCACCCGTACATTTCCACACATAGTGGGCACGCTTCTTATCACAAATCAAATCTTTAAGTTCCAGAGAGTACCACGCACGAAACTTTCCAAGAGCAACCCTCTTCGGCGGCACATGTCTGGAAATACCCTTATGCAAAACATCATTTAAAGCTTGAACATCATCATCCAAACATGCACCCCCCAGGAGAGAGCCCCAATCGGTCTCAATAAAATAATTCCTCATGGATACATAATCCGCCCTCCGAAAATCATAACCCATAACATTTAAAGTCCGTGAAAAAAGATATTCACCACGCAAAACGAAAAAACAACTCTTATGATGTTGGTCAGTTGGGAGCAGTTCTTCCTGTAGGTCAGCAATAACCAAATCCTTCACAGATGTAAACAGCAAATCCAGTGTATATCCCTTCGATCCATGTGAAGGATAAATCTGCCTCAAATCCAAAAAAGAAAAAGCAGATAGCACAGCATCCGCATTACACTTCAAACGCGGTGACAGATAACCCGTCTGCATGTATATCAAAGATTCCTCGTAAGACCAGATGACATTTGGGATATTGAAATCACCAATAGCCATTAACTCATGATTCAGAAGATCTTTCACTGCTCTCTCAATCCCTCGAGCATATCCATCAACAATATCACTATCAGTACATGGAGGCAGGTACACAGCAGACAGCAAAAGACGTTTAGACGATGTTCTAACATCCAGAAAAAGATGTTCAGCCCCAACTCCCTCCACCTCAAACCTAAGAGCATTGATAGTTTTCTTAATGGCAACCAACACATTACCAGCAGACTTCTTGGAGCTAGTATACTCAGATCGATCACACCTGAAAACATCGTATTCATAAAATCCTAGCTCCGAATCATTTATGCTCTGATCAAGATATGTCTCAGTTAAAACTACTACATCAGGCAACACGGTGAACCTATACAAGTTATCACGAAGAGTATTCAGCTTAGAACGCAAACCATCTGCATTCTGATAATAAAATGTTATACCTTTATCCTGATCAGAGACAACTAGTTTTTTTATACTTCCTTAGCCCTTATGATCACAGGAACCTTGTTAATAAACTTGATTGTCTTCTTCTCTCCTGGATTCTGCTCATTCATACTCTTGACCTTCTCCTTCAAGACCTTTAGCTGCTTTCTCTGACAGGGAGTCAGATCAGCAGATATGCTTATACTTTTAGGGAGCTTTGACCTTCTAGATAAAACCCTTAATACATTTCCCTCTGATTTTAATTTAACAATAGCACAGGCCTACAAATATTGGGGTCATGGAAGTTGTTGGAAAATGGAGGGTCATTTCCGAAGTAATTTTTTCCGTAGAATCCGAATCCGGGGTCCGAATTGCTCTATCACGTCAGGATTTTGAGATATTTGAGGTTTTTTACCCAAAAAATGGCGTTTTTGGCTACTTTTGAGGTTATGTACAGAAGAGACAAAATTTTTTGGGAGTTTTTTTTAGTTGCATCTTATAGCACTACTCTTCCTCTTTAATTTAAGAGTCGCAGAGTTCAATTACGATTTTTCTACACCAAGTTACGCCAATTTGAAATTACGAGATATGTCCTATTAATTTCATGACCATTTGCATTGAATACGTTGAGGCAGACATTTGTGTACTGGGTATTTTTTCTTCAAAATTTTTACTTGGGGATTTTTGGGGTTACTGATTACGAATATGAAGTTGAGATATTAAAATTTTCAAATTCAAGATGGCGGATTCAAAATGGCGTATAAAAATTTTCAAAAAACATTGCAAATATGAAACATATTTTCATTTTCTGCTATCTAATAACTTTTGTTGTTACGATAAACATAATACATTATAGTAATTTATATTTACACAGGTATCGTGACATTGAATTTGACCTTCAGCTTGATCTTCAAGTGCATTTCAAGTTAAACTTTTTTTTACATTTAGCATTACCCAGGAACAACGACGTGGACGTAGTAAAATCTGTTCCCTTTGGGGTGCTGGATTTACGTGAGTCCCCTCGCCTCTCACGATCGGGGTGCTTAATTTACATGAGTCCCCTCGCCTCTCACGATCAGGGTGCTTAATTTACGTGAGTCTCCTCGCCTCTCACGATCGGGGTGCTTAATTTACGTGAGTCCCCTCGCCTCTCACGATTAGAAACTATTTCAGTTTAACTTATGAAATCTTTTTTTTTGATCTAGTAAAGATCTTGACCCAGACCGTCTTTTATGACGAACATTTAGCTCATCTCGTTGAAGACACCAGCAATAGTCCGCTAACATTGTTGGAGACCATTTACCCTGATAACGTCTTTCCATTTCTTTGAGGTCCTGATGAGATCGCTCACCTTGCTCTTCGCTTACGGCACCTAGATTTTCTGGAAACCATTCTAAATGAGAGTGTAAATAATGCAATTTTACACTCATATTGCAACCTAAATTCTGAAATTTTTCAATCATATCGTCAACTATTTCTTTGTAATCACTAACTTTATTATTACCCAAAAATCCTTTAACAACTTTTTTAAAGCTAATCCAGGCTTCTTTTTCTACATTTGTCATAACCTGTTCAACCTCTGTTGTTTTCATTAATTCTCTTATTTGTGGTCCAACAAATATTCCTTCTTTTATCTTCGCCTCACTTAAATAAGGGAATTTATCTCTAAGATATTGAAATAATGCACCATCGGTATCAAGAGCCTTTACAAATTGCTTCATTAATCCTAATTTTATATGAAGCGGAGGCAACAAAACTTTTTTAGAGTCAATTAACGGTTGTTGAATAATGTTGGGATCTCCAGGTTTTAAAGTTTTACGAAGAGGCCAATCCTTTGTAACGTAATGCTTAACTCTGTCTCTGCTATCCCACAAACATATAAAGCACGGATATTTTGTATAACCCAATTGTTGTCCAAGCAGCATTGAAACCATTTTTAAGTCTCCGCATACTTCCCATTTATGCTGTTCATATTTTATTGCTTTAAGAATAGTTTCTACATTTTCATATGATTCCTTTAGGTGTACAGAATGAGCAATAGGTATTGACGCATATTTATTTGAGTTATGCAATAAAACTGCTTTCAAACTTGTTTTTGAGGAATCAATAAACAATCTCCATTGATCAGTATCATAAGGAAGTTCTAATTTTCAATTAAGCCTTTAACATCATTACAAAAACATATTCATCACATGCAGAATAATACTCAACTAATTCCTTCTCTCGATTACGATACCAACTAAAAGTAGTTCCTGGAGCAAGAAGGTGTTTCTCTTGAAGTCTTGATCCTAGCAACTCAGATTTTTCTTTCGACAAGCCTAAATCTCTGACTAAATCATTTAAAGAAGCCTGATCATATAAAATAGGAGCATCTGAGGTTGATTCGATGTCTTCAAAATCCTGATTTTCAATATCGTCACAGACTGTATGGTCTTCAACATTTATTCTTACAAATGGAGGGCTTGGAGGAACATCACCAGATGCAAAAGGAATAGGCTTCGTTACGCTTGCTACATTCGGATATTTTATATTACAAGCATTTTTAATATTATATCCAAATGTTTTGGTTAAACAGAAATAACATTCATTGTGGCTAACAGGTTCACACCAAATTGCAGGAGTTTTGAAAGGCATTGGTGTTACTTCTTTATGGGCATTATACCAACGTCTTAATGTTTCAACACATGATTTACAAGCCGTATGTGGAACCCAAGACTTATCCTGATTAGTTATCGAAATATTGAAGTAATTAAGATAAAATATTTTTATCGTTTCATTGATTTCCATCGCATTTTTTGCGAACACGAAGCGACTACAAATGTAGCAAAAGCTGTCAGGATTATTTAAACACTTACGCGAGGTCATTATTGAAATGATCAACAGTTAGAATATTTAATTTAATACTTTATACCTCCAGCGAGTTGTTAACCAACAGATCAAATACAAATATTCACAAAATTTTTTCCAAAAAATAAGGCACCATGAACGAACAATTAAGAGCTATCTAGTAAATTGTTGCTTAAAATGTTATTAAAAAAATGATTTATTTGCGATTACAATAAATACAGAATCAATACAAATGGTCTTTTTTGTACAAATAATAAAAAATTGTATATCAATGAGACGGGGCAAAATTATACTAAATGATTCACACTAAAGAAATGTATGCTTAAAGGAATTCCAAAGTGAGACGGGGCAAAATTAAAAAGAAAACATGTTTTAATATTGGCGAAGGGACTCCCGCTTGTAATTTCAAATTGGCGTAACTTGGTGTAGAAAAATCGTAATTGAACTCTGCGACTCTTAAATTAAAGAGGAAGAGTAGTGCTATAAGATGCAACTAAAAAAAAACTCCCAAAAAATTTTGTCTCTTCTGTACATAACCTCAAAAGTAGCCAAAAACGCCATTTTTTGGGTAAAAAACCTCAAATATCTCAAAATCCTGACGTGATAGAGCAATTCGGACCCCGGATTCGGATTCTACGCAAAAAATTACTTCAGAAATGACCCTCCACTTTTTGACAACAAAACCATGTTGGCCTGTGTAGTTGGTCTATGCTTGTCCTGTGCACGCTTTCCCAATCTTCTAATAACAGCAGATGACAAATCCACATCACATATATCAGATATCAGCTGTTTAACCCTTTTTACATCTTCCGCATCATTATCAGAAGCAGCCTCATCAGCCGTCGAAGGGGACTCAGACATATTAAAGATAATGATGTTACATGCTCTGGACTGCCTGTCCAACATCTCCGCATACATTTGCTCCATAGACACATCTGAAGCAGCACCAGCTGCATCAGCTACTGAGACCGTTGCTGGCATGCTTGCCAAAGCAGGAACACTATCCACATTATCTTGAGCATCATTTGTAATACCTAACCTTCTTTTGATAGCAGTGACATCTGATCTCAGTTCAGCAATACTAGCCTCATTCATAGATATTCTACCCTCATACATGGACAGGCTGCTCTGAACAGCGGCAATTCCGTCATTCAGCGATTTAAGTTCGGTTCTCAGCATCCTTCTCATTAAATCAACCATAGATGTATCCATTGGCATACCTTCTTTCCCTTTACGGGAAGCACATGCTTTAGCAAGCATCATCTCCCCATCACCCCCTGAAACAGAAACGTCAACAGCATCGAGTACATCATCATTACCAATTTCATCAAAATCTATATGATTTTGAGATGCATTGCCTTCAAAGTGAGCATGTGATACAGGGAGAGGAGAGACATTTAACAATGGTGAGTTGGGTCTATCCAGAAGGCTTTCATTATTCTCCTCAAGAGCACCACAACTAATAGTAGAATCAATGTTCTTTTTAGTTACCTTTTCCTTATCTTTATCATTCTTATCTACGCTATTTGCGCACCCCTTTTTTGTCCTGGATTGTTACCTTGCCTTACCACAACATCTTAGAACACCTGATTTTTCCAAGTAGCTTCTGTTAGTACAGGAGGGGTGATACACCGCGACACAATCCGGACATGAAACGGCTTTGGTATTAGATGAAACTGTCTACTTGCAGTAAAAACACATTAATCCCGTACTGAAACTCATTATAAGACCCTCTCAGCATACAACACTATTCAAATATATACTATAACTATTCAATATATATATACTATATCGCTTACGCGATCACATGTGGACCTAACCAACAAAATTCTAATCCATAAAATATTAGGTAATCTTTACTCTTAAAAACAGAATTTATATTATATATAAAAGATAGTGCCTCAGACAATATATATCTGCAAAATTTTTCCTTTATAATTATTAATTATAACAATTCCAACAAGAATAATTAAGAGCAAAATTATAGGCCACCATTCACCGTGCACCACCTATCGGCTCTCGTTTAATTTATAAATATTTTCATTATGAGAAGATGAAATAATTTTATCAGATAAATCTTCGTTTCGGTCAATATAGTCACCATAAATTTTTGTACAGATATCATTTGTTTTCCAATCTTCTGGTATTTTGAAATTTTGTATAATTTAAAGATTATAATATTTACTTACTTCCCAATCATTATCCCCTCCAGCTATCATTTTTTTTATATAAATTTTCTTTTTCTTCTTTATAACTTCTTTATAATTCTTGATAAACTCAATTTTGAAATTATTTAAAGCAAATGTTAAAATTGATTATGAATATATATATATTTAAAACAAAAGAAACGATTACGTCTATTTTCACATTTGCTTGGTACATTAAAAAATGTATAGTTTTAACGTTTGATTAAAATTTTTTCTTTCATAAGAAATATATATATATATATGTAGATAAATATTTTTGTTTTATAAAAAGGATTCTTTTTTTAATCATAATGTTTGCTTATTAACAATCTAACATTAAAAATGTATACAAAGAAGAAATTAAAAATGAGCTTGAATGCGTTGTTGAAAAAGTAGATAATAATAATGTTAAAATCAATTATAATAATAGAAAAGAATTAATACGAAAGTCATTCAAAACAATAGAAAAATTTTTGTTGAATTAAATTATTTAATTCACGAAATTAAATTTTTAATGATTAGAAAAGTATTTAATATATTTTAAAATTCTACATGTACACTTGGCGGAAAGGATATTTTTCCGAATGTGTACCTCAAATGGCAGCGCTGCATATTTTACCACAGACATAAGAAAACTTCAAATTATGCATTGAGTTTCGCATCATGATTATTTTGTTTTTTCTTATAGGTTATTCATGCAAAATTCAAATGATAACAACTTAAATTCTATTTATTAGATTCTATATGATTATTGAACTAAGAAATAAAATTTTTATTTAATAAAATTATAATTCGGATCATGAAAAAATAAAGTAATAATGTTTGTTTACTAAAATTATGTCATGAAGTAATAAGTAACGATGATGCGAAATTTGCTCTATAATTTGGAATTGTCTTATGCCTTTGGTAAAATATGCGATGTTGCCATTAGAGGTTAACATTCGGAAAAATATCCTTTCCGCCAAGTGTACAATGGGGATTAGCGCGCTTGCGCGCAGGGGATTTGCCCCCTAGTTTTAAATAAAAGTTATTAAAAAAATTGCAAATTCTTGGATAATTTTTTAAAGTTATGAAAGCAAGATGGGGGTTGACGCGCTTGCCCCCTAGTATATATATATATATATATATATATATATATATATATATATATATTATATAGTTGTAAGGAAATAATTACGACCAAGCTCCTCCTCTTCTCTTCCTTTTACCATATTTTGATCCTCATTTTTTTCCGTTTTTTTACGTTATTTTACGTTATTTTTGTCTCTTTTTTTTCTTTTCTTTTTCTCTTCCTATTCTCTTCATTTTCTCCTCCTTACCTTTTCATTTCCTCCTCCCTGACTCCTCCTTAAAAAATCCTCAACTTTTTTCCGTTATTTTTAAGTTATTTTATGTACTTTTAACTCCTCCTCAGGTAATCCATAAGAAACCCTCAAATTTCTCCCTGTTTTTTTAACATTATTTTACGTTATTTTACGTTGTTTAAGCTCTTCCTTGGCTCATCCTCTTTATTCCTCAAATCATATGTAGAGACGATTGATTAAGTAACATATTAACTTATGTCAGGACATTTAATTAAATCGTGACTAACATTTTCATTAAATTAAAAAAACTATTAACTGTTTATTTACTAATAAACTTTTATAGATGAATACTATTGTCTAAGCTACTGAAGCTAAAGGGTAATCATATAGAATTTAATTAGAATAAAAATTCAATTTATATTGAATCATTCAATAATTTTTTTAATAAACCGCCGTCGGCCAACGAAACAAATGGTACGCCGCGACCTGGTCGCTGAGGCTCGTAGAGGACAGCCAAGCCAAAGATCGATTTCCTGATTGCTGCGACTCCTCGGAGGCAGCCAAGACCAGCACGTACAACCAGGAGGTGATGACGATCTTCTAGCAACGATCTTCCTTTATCCTTTTCTCCAAAACTATATGCGGCACTACACCAACGCGTTTATTAAGTTAAGACTTAAATAAAAGCCGAAAGCTATGGCGATGATGCGTGCTTGTAGGCCGCTAAAACAATGTCTGCCGCACAGGGCAGCAATATATATAAGCCAACGTGTGCGCTTATGAACAGCCGGAAATGTTCTGTCTTGCCTTGTGGCTTTCTTGCTCCTCGCGCGCGCGCTGCTCATCGAGTTACGTGCTTCTTGACGTAACTTATACGAGGTATATGACTGAGCGCGTGTCATTTAATTTTACCTAAGCGCGCAAGATTCGAACACGGTAGAGTACCGTGACAAAATAAATATAATCATATATTTATGTTTTGTAATAATAATGTATTTATATATTTATTTGAATAGTATAGTTACTAATCTATGTTATTAGGAATCATTTATATGTCACACCGTGCACCAATATGCAATGATGTGACGGCGAGGAATTGTCTTTATTTTTATTGAAATCAATCTTTTAACAATATTTTTTTGTATTTGTTTACACTTGAATAATTTAAATGTTTATAAAGTTATTTATTAATGAAAGTATTAAGATTTCTATTTAAATTAAAATTCAAATAGAGATAAAATTATTATTATCAAATATAGTAGATTACTGGATTAACTGATAAAAAAGACTTGATTTTAATATTTTACTAGCTTAATTTACCTCGCCCCTAACGTTACTCGGTTAAATTTTCATATATTATATGAATATGTATAAATTAGCCAATTTGAAAGTCAAAAAAATTGCCTGAATTTATAAATTTTTATATTGCAGTTCTATTTAAAATTTAGTTTTTATATACTTGAGAAAAAAAAAGAATTAATATAAGTTCCAATATGCATAAAAATTGTTTAAATACAAATCATATCATCATGATAAATTAAAAATTTGTTTTACTGGATTCCATTTAAATTAATGAAAAAATATGATAGGAATTCATTCTTTTTAATCATGTGTTTCAGACAGAGGGACGAAAATAAAGAAACGGAGACGCAGGAATGGAGACGGAGAGACAAAGACACAAGGACAGAAAGACGGAAACAGAGAGACATAAACGGAAAGACGAAGATGAAAAGACATAGACAGAAGGACGAAGAGACGAAAACGGAAAGACAGAGACAAAGAGACATAGGCAGAAGGACGAAGAGACGAAAACAGAGAAACGAAGACGAAGAGACATAGACAGAGGGACAAAGAGACGAAAACGGAGAGACAAAGACGAAGAAACGGAGTCGTAGGAACAGAGACGGAGACATAGACATAGGGACGGAGATAGAGAGACAGAAAGATCAAGACTAAAAGACGGAGATAGAGGAACGGAGACGAAGAGACGAAGACAAAGACACAGAGACAGAGTGACGGAGATGGAGAGACGAGAAGACGGAGAAAAAAAGACGGAGATGGAGAGACAAATGTTGTGTATGTGTATATGTGTATTTGTATTTGTATGTGTGTATGTGTTTATGCGCATGAGTATATGTGTATGAGGGTATGTGTTCATGTGTACTTGTGTATGTAACATGTATATGTGAAAATGTACATGGGAATATATATATATATATATATATATATATATATATATATATATATCTGTGTGTATGTGTGTATATTTATTATATTTATGTGCGTAAGTGTGTGTGTGTGTGTGTGTGTGTGTGTGTGTGTGTGTGTGTGTGTGTGTGTGTGTGTGTGTGTGTGTGTGTGTGTGTGTGTGTGCGTATGTATATGTGTAGGTGCATGTGTGTATATATATATATATATATATATATTGTGATGCATTTATTGCATCACAATAAACTATTTATTAAAGAGAATAAAGAGAAATATGACCCGAGATGCACTTACTAAACTGATTGGTAATTAATTTAATTAATCAGTTGTATTTATCTTGTTTGTTTTGAGGTAAACAAGAAAATTAGCAATGAGCAGACAACTTACCGCTAGAGAGAGAAAGAGCGAAAGGGAAACCTAATCTCACATCAGAACACGTGGTGAAGGAAAAAACCAGTCACCATCAGTTTTCTTATAGTGCACTAAGAGTTGAAGCTACGGTGATGGCTGTAACATCATAACACTAGTGCACATAACATATGAAAAGAAGAGAACTCATGTGTAGAAAAATAACCTGTGACAGTACTCTTGTGCGTCTCCATCTTATGTTCTTGATGACGACGTGCACGCCGCAGCACTGTCACCTGTACACTTACACTTACACACACACACACACACACACCCGGTGTATAGGTACATACGCGCAATACACTCGCCATACGCGATGACGAGCGAAACCGGGAAACGACGCGGAACATTAGTAACACGTGCTCGAGAGTAAAGGGGAAGCGTCGGTAAGTGACCGACTCGCGACAGAAATCGAGTCATGCGCAAGAAGAGTAAAGGATCAGCGAAAAAGGGGAGCCAGCTATAGCTTATATAGCAGGCTCATACATACATGGGTAAATGTATAAATAGCAGTAGAAGGTATACATACATGGGTAAATGTAGAAATAGCAGTAGAAGAAATACATAAGCAATTGTACATACATGAGCAATTGTAAAAATATAAATCGGTGTCAGTCTTTTATATGAAGATACGTGAGATCGAGAGTTAGAGTGATAGAAGATAGGGGAAATCGAGCGCTAGAGAGAGATATTGATACAATGGCATGAAAAATTATCAAGACTTGATATATAGAGGATTTTTAATATAAATTTAAATGGAGCGAGCGAGAAATAGAGGGCGCTAACATTAAAGAAGCCGCCAAAAGGAAGGGTGTTGATTGGTTATAAGTCAATATCCTTTGTAATTGACAAATAACAATTGCGGAGAGGATTAATAACCAATCAACCATTATTCTATTTATGACGTAATTGATAAAAGAAGGGATGAAGAGGAAGGAGCTCGAGAAAAGACGCTCCATCGTAATATTGGATCTTGGCTGTTATACTTAGTCGGTTTTTCTTTGTTGGTTATTGCTCGCTGAGCCATTGTTTGAGTTTTTACTCCATTTTATTCTGTTTTGAGATTCAATAGGAATACTACGCTACCATTGTACCATTTTGCCAATTGTTGCATTTTCGAGAGAGCTGAGGAGTTTATTTAAAACGAGAAAAGGAGATTTTGGATTGGAGATTTTGTATTTTTTGGAGAGTAACGCTTTTGATAATTAAGGTGAGTCCTCCATCTTGAATATTAATTAAGTGAAAAAATTAGAGTCAGTGCGCGTCGCCATTTTGCTCGTCGTATTTAACGTCGGTTTTAGCCGCCATTATTAAACTTAATATTAATTTCACGTGTTCAATTTAATTTTATTTAATTCTAATTGATCGAAAAGTTTATTAAGTCGAGACAGAGTTTAATCACACAATTGTTTTACATTTTACACAATTTTCGAGAAAATTGTCGGGTAAATAATATGTTAGATTTACTTAAATAAATATAGAGTGAAAATTACTTCTTTCTGGTATTTACTTAACAGTGTTTTAAATGTTTATAAACATTGTGTTGTTATATAATATATAAATTATTTGTTGCTGGTTTACATCGGTGGTTTCGTCATTGTTCCCTACGAAGACCCGATCAGAATCCACCCGAGAAAGTTGATTGTTAATAAATTCAGAATTTATATTCAGAGTAAAAATTAAGAAAAAAATTAATAATTAAATTAATAGTTATTCAGAGGTGATACTGTAGAGTTAAAATAATAGTAATTGTGGGATAGGAAACAAATTCCCTCATTACAATATATATATATATATATGTGTGACAATCGTGCAAAAGATACTCTTGAAAGAAAAAAGGTTTAATTCTTTACTTTTATATAATTGTAATTACGGAGAGATGGAGATGGAAAAACGGAGACGGAGAGAGGGAGACGAAGGGACATAGACAGAAGGACGAAGAGACGAAAACAGAGAGATGAAGACGAAGAGACATAAACAGAGGGACGAAGAGACGAAAACAGAGGGACAAAGACGAAGAAACGGAGTCGTAGGAACAGAGACGGAGAAACATAGATGGAAGGACGGATAGGCAGAGACAGAGAGACAGAGAGGCAGAGGCGGAGACATATACATAGGGACGCAGATAGAGAGACAGAAAGATCGAGACGAAAAGACGGAGATAGAGGAATGGAGACGAAGAGACGAAGACAAACAAACAGAGACGGAGTGACGGAGATGGAGAGACGAGAAGACGGAGACAAAAAGACGGAGATGGAGAGACAAATGTTATGCATGTGTATATGTGTATGTATATTTGTATGTGTGTATGTGTTTATGCGCATGAGTGTATGTGTATGTATGTGAGTATTTATGTGTATGAGTGTAAGTCTTCATGTGTACTAGTGTATGTGACATGTATATGTGAAAATGTACATGAGAATATATCTATATAAATATATCTATATATATTGTAACGTTTTTCCCTTTTCGGGAGGGGAAATACGTGTTAACTCCTGTTGCCAGACGCTTCAGTGAGTTACCAGGGTAAGATCGGCAGGACTTTGGAGGGATTGGTCCTTTAATCAACATAACAAAATGTATTGGGTGGACGACACCCTTAACTTATTCTAAGTTCTAACATTTACACGCGGTCGGACGGAGTCCTTTAAACTAATGTGAAACAAGTAATGGGTAGACGACACCCTTAATATATTCTATAAATCACGTAGTGGCGGACGCGACAGCTGTGGGTGGAAAAGACCCTTAATTAAGCAAGTTGCGATATGTGAGTTAGAATATAATATTTTGGATGGACGTCACCCTTAAATTCAGCGACGTAAGGTCGGCATTGCGGCGACGGCAAAAGGTTGCGAGTGTGCTCTAGGCAGCATAGATTTACGCCAGCGTGCTCACTCGGCGTAGCTCTAATACTGCCAGCATATGCACTAGAGCGTAGACCAGCGTGCTCACTCGACCTACCTTCATATGCAAGAGAGAGAGAAGCTAGTCCTTCTACAAGAGAAGGCAACCAGCTACTACTTGTCTCACTCTCTCTTAGCCCAGCGTGCTCACTCGGGTTTAAGAGAGAGGGGAGACCGTAGTCTGCACTGCTCTGCTCTGGTTAGCTTCGCGGCCTCTTATATACTCCGGCCACATATTTCTCGTTGCGTGCAACGACGTTCGAGGTTGCCGCCTAACGGCTGAGCTTAGAACTACTGTTCTATAGTAGCTTGGCCGTTAGGCGGAAGATTTGAAATGCGCGGGTATGTATACTCGTCGCAATATATATGTGTGTGCGTGTGCGTGTGTGTGGGTGTGTGTGTGTGTGTGTGTGCGTGCGTGCGTGTGTGTGTGTGTGTGGGTGCGTGCGTGCGTGCGTGCGTGTGTGTGTGTGTGTGTGTGTGTGTGCGTGTGTGTGTGTGTGTGTGTGTGTGTGTGCGTCTATGTATGTATATGCGTAGGTGCATGTGTGTGTATATATATATATATATATATATATATATATATATATATATATATATATATATATATATATATATATATATATATATATACATAAATATATGACAATTATGCAAAAGATATTCTTGGAAGAAAAAAGTTTTAATTCTTTACTTTTATATAATTGTAATTACGTATAGACGGAGAAACGGAAAAAAGAGAGATGGAGATGGAGAAGCGGAGACGGAGAGACGGAGACATACAGACGATGACGAAGAGAGGAAGACGGAGAGACAGAGACGGATACGGAGAGACGATGACGGAGACGGAGCCAGGGTGACGAATATTGTGCATGTGTGTATTTATATAAGAGTAAGTGTATATGTATGGATATTTGTATGTGTATGTGTATGGATATGTGTAAATGTGTGTATGTGCATGTGTGTAAGTGTATGTGTATGTATGTATGTGACAATAATACAAAAGATATTCACGTGAGAAAAAAAAGTCTTAATTATTCACTTTAATGTAATGAAATATAAATATTTATGTAAGTAGTGATGTAATTACCGAGAGACGGGAACGGAGAAACGGCGACGGAGGAACGGAGACGGAGAAACGGAGAAGGAGAGAGAGACGGAGAAACGGAGACGGAGAGACGGTGATGGAGACGGAGAGACGGATATGGACAGATGGAGATGGAGAGAAGGATACGAAGTGACGATGACGGAGACGAAGACGGGGTGACGGATATTGTGTATATGTGTATGTATATAAGAGTAAGTGTATGTGTATGGATATTTGTATGTGTGTATGTGTATGTGTGTATGTTTATGTTAAAGGTGCATATGTGTATGGGTATGTTTGTATGTGACAATAATGCAAAAGATATTTACGTGAAAAAAGTCTTGATTCTTCATTTCAATATAATGAAATATAATAATAATAATATATATATATATATATATATATATATATATATATATATATATATATATATATATATATATATATATAAGTAGTAATGTAATTACTGTGAGACGGGGAAACGGAGTCGGAGAAACGAACACGGAAAAACAGAGACAGAGAAACGGAGACGGAGAAGCGGAGACGGAGTGACGGTGACGGAGAGACGGAGATGGAGAGACGGAGACGGAGAGACAATGACGAAGACGGAGTGACGGATATTGTGTATGTGTATAAGTAATTTAAAAAATAGAGGGATTTCATATGTCTTCGCCGATATTTATCAATTAATATTGATATTACTCAAAACAGATAATTCATATATTTGTACTATTAATACTCAACAATCTCCACTATATTTGTCATTAAAAATCCCATTGCACGAGATAAGAAGCTAATACTGTGCTAAATGTTACTACCGTGGTATGTCCAAAATAAAAATTTTAGTAAATATAGGTTTACCAAACAAAAATCCTTGATGAATATTTTGCTATATCGATATTTATGAAATGAATTATATACAAACAACATATTTATTTTGTTTTATATAGTCATATTACTACCATGACCATTTAACTCTTAAAATTCTCCTTAATTATTGTGTAGAATAAAAATTTTTCATTTTGACACACAGAAACGGTTTTTAATACATCGTTAGGCTCTCTATTTACACAAAAATATATTAAATATAAACCATTTATAATTTTCACGCACATATATATATATATATATATATATATATATTCATTTGATTATTCTTCACCTACAATGCGTTCGTAATATGTGAACTTGAAAATGTAAACAATCAGGTCACTACCGTGGTAGAAAAATTCCAACGTTGGAAAGTAAACACATTACTCTATTCAGTGCTTATCAGTAGTCCTTTGTGTGCACATCTTATTGTGAATCGGCGAAGATTTTTCGACAATAAAATTTATCACAAAATTATAAAGTTCTAAATATTGTCACTACCGTGGCAGTCATTACCGTGGTAAATTATAAATATTTTTACCATGCCTCCGAAAAAAAGTACTACGCGCAGTGCTACAAAAAATAAAGCAAAGACTATATTCGATAAGCGAAAACTTCAATAAATCAAGAGAAAACGAGCAAAAAAAAAGACAATTAAACATAAAAAGGTTGGTATAATTATCTTTATAATTTGTAAATGTTTTCAAATTTTATATTACATTCGATGTTAGCAAAAATAATTTTTTTCATAATAACGTAAAAGATTATAACTTTTGGTGTAACAGTCCTTATAATTTAAAGAAAAAATATAGAGATTTTTAATTTTTCGTGCAAAGTCTATTTATTTGTTACCTTAAACACATTTTTAAATTTATTTTAGGTAGAAACTGCAAAGCAGAAAGAAATTCGGTTGGCTAAAAAAAGGGAAGCATAGAGTTTGCGAAGACAAAGAATAAGAGACGATGAAGAACTGTATTCGAACTATTTAAAAAGTGAAAGAAAAAGAAATGAGCTCCGAAGAAAAAATTGAAAATTCAAGAAGATTGAAGACTTATCTGAAAGGGATAAAAGAGCTAAGAGAAAACAACGGCGTGAAAATAAGAGATCTCGTTTGATGCAAAAAATGTCTTCAATGAATAACAAAACTTCAGATAATCTTAAATAAATTATAACAACATCAAAGCAGGCTAAAAATCGATCAAAAAACCAGCGACGTCAGTGTTACATAAATAATGAGCAATTAAAAAAAAAGAATAAACTTTTAACCACTGCATTGAGTTCCGCAAAGAAAAAAATAAAAAGATAAGAAAAATTTGCAAACAAAAAATGTTCTCATATCATCGATTGATAAACTATTGATAAATCCAAATAAAAATCTTCATGAGATTCGCAAAAAATTGATTTTCGGAGAAGTGGTGACTAAACAAATAAATGAAATGTATAAATCAAGTATGAAAAATAATGAGAGGCGAGTTTTAGGTAGAATTTTACGTGGCAAAATAGTTAAAAAGTACAAACTCTTGAATGTCGTCCGACAAAAAATCGCTCCTATAGTAAGAAAAAAACTGGATGATAATAAATCTTATTTTAATTTTAGATGAAATTTAAATAAAAACTCTCTTGATTTGAAAGAGAAGATTAAATTCTTTTTCATTGAAAATTCTATGATTGATCCTAGTAAGATAGGAGTAAAGAAATATCGAGGAAATCTAGTTCCTAGACGCTATTTATAGGCAAGTATTGTAGACCTATATGAAAAGTTTTATAATGAAAGTGGTATAAAGATCTCTTTACCAACGTTTTGTAAATATCGCCCACTGTATTGTGTTCCACTGAAGGTTACCGAACGAGAAACGTGCTTGTACTGTACACGAAAATCATAATTTTCTTGTTCAAGCTTTACACGCATCAAACGTTATACGTGAAAGTTCATCTCACCAAGTTGTGCGTAGTATTACTTGTAAAGTAATAACAGAAAATTGTTTGTCTAGGAGCTGTCTTAAGTGCGCAAAAAAAACAATTGTTTATAATTATTGGATAATTAACAGATTTATTTGGGTGATTTTCTAAATAAAACACAAATTTAATAAAACACCTTATTGAGTAATTTATTATATATAAGAGTAACCCGTCAAATTACAAACAAAGATTATTCTAATTACTGATCTAATTTATATTAATGAAACTATAATACACTTTATTAAGTCGCTATTACAAAACAAAGAAAAACTTTTTATTAGAGAAAATATCAAAACGCTGAACCAAACGGTTGAAGGTGCGCACTCAGACTGACTGACGAGAAACGACCAGAGACGAATTGAACGTCGAAGACTGACAAATGAAGGGAGGGGATGAAATTCATGGTTACATGAGATACAATCTCTATATATATACTGAGCGCCCTGCGCCATATGCAACACTCCCTCTCGCAGTAGCTCAGTCTCACTTCTTATCTGAAACAATAAATAAACAAGAACAGAAACTTACTAGGAGAGTATCAGACCTCCGGATCACGGATTTTGCTCAAACTTTGGGATAAGTTTTCAGATGTCAAAATATGAAAGAAAACAGAATTTTAGATCCCAACGCTCAATATTTCTCTAGTTACAGGCAATTAGAGAAAATCACTAAAAAAGTTACTAGATTTTCAAACGCATATAGTTCCTTAGCATTAATAGCTAGCAGCTTGAAACTTTTTTTAAATGAAAGCTGAGCTCAAATCCTTTCGAAATAGTAGTTATAGCATGTCAAAATATTATTTTTTCCCAAAGTTATAGCGTAATAAACATTAGACCCATTTTCAGCTTTTGTTATTAATTAATGTTTAAAAACGAAAAATCAGGTACAATGTTTATCACGCTATAACTTTGGGAAAAAATAATATTTTGACATGCTATAACTACTATTTCGAAAGGATTGGAGCTCAGCTTTCATTTAAAAAAAGTTTCAAGCTGCTAGCTATTAATGCTAAGGAACTATATGTGTTTGAAAATCTAGTAACTTTTTTAGTGATTTTCTCTAATTGCCTGTAACTAGAGAAATATTGAGCGTTGGGATCTAAAATTCTGTTTTCTTTCATATTTTGACATCTGAAAACTTATCCCAAAGTTTGAGCAAAATCCGTGATTCGGAGGTCTGATACTCTCCTAGTAAGTTTTGGACCCGTTTTTCTTTGAATTTTAATGTAAACAGCGCATCTAAATCGTTTTAACCGTACTAAATTGATTTTAGCTTCTGGATTAAGTTTTGTTAAAGAAGCAACCATATCATTGGATTTGTGAGGTGGACGCTTGCACATGTTTACAACGCTAGATCTCACATGCTCTGTAAGGTTCCTGAATCAAAAATAAAAGCTCCAACCTTCCCTAGAGTATCCAGACCAAAGCGCTCTGCCACTCCATTGTGTTGAGGAGCGTCAGGATTAGCTAGCTGTGATTCTGCTCCAATTTCAATATATCTGTGGTGCTACCTCCGGTGAATTCCGTTCCTTGATCGCATCTTAAATAGCAAAATTTTGCGTCATTTCCAATTAAGCCTCTCGTGCCGATGATGAATAAATCCAGACATTCTCCCGCTTCAGACCCACTTCTAATTAGATATACCATAGCTAATTTAGAAAAATCATTAACAAACACTACTTTAAAGCGATAGCCTTTCGGATAGCCTTTTGGACTAATTGATCCCATTGTATCACTGTGTACTATTTGCAACGGAGCCATCGCTCGTTTTCTCGTTGAGAAGAAGGGCAGTCTGTTGAACCCTGAAAAATGACAAACTTCACAATTCAATATTTCCTTATCGAATTAAATTCGTTTAAGCTCCTTCAGATCTGGATTTTGTTTTTGAACTTCTTTGAGATACTCCAATGAAGCATGACCTAGTCTAATATGCCAGAGATTGGCTAGATTGCCTTTTTCATGATAGTTATCTGCATTCTCGTCTAGTTTACCTGAGTCTTTCTCTTCTGATATTATTTCCGTAGTAATTTTCCTATCACTAGTTGTTTTATTGGCATCAGTAGTTTGAAAGATATTTTCTTCGTCATCAGCTGGTATCTCTCTCCCTTTGTTTTCTAGTTTCTTAGTAAAACTTCTGGTTAAGTATTTATATTTATTATTTACTATATAAGCGATTATATTTGCAGAGTTGTCCGTCTTATTGTTAGCTTTATCGTTAAGTTGGAATTCAATGATCCAGAAAAGTTTGTTATAAATTTCTGATAAAAATATTTCATTGGAACGTGGATCTAAAATTTCTATTTTCTGACTCTAAGTAAATGCCAAATCCTTGATCTATAAACTTCCTTAACGACGACAAATTTTCAGCTAAAATTTCTGCACATATTACATTTTCTAATTTTATTTTCTTTCCGTCTATTGATATTAATTCTATATCACCAACTCCCTCTGATTCGCGGATTTATTTTCATTTGCACATCTAATTTCTGATCGTTGTTCTGTATTTAATGTTTTTAAAAATTAATTGCGAGTTTGACATATGCTGTGATACTCCCGAATCAGCTGACCTCCATTTTCACCACGATAGTCTGTCCTGCCTTGATCCAACCTACGTTGCTTCTCATCAAAATCGTCTGATTTTTATTACTTTCACGTTTATTGTTTAATCTACTAAAGTTTTTATAATTATGATTACTCCGTCTAAATATTCTACTATCATATCTTTTATCGTCTCGTCCATCTGACTTATCTTTATTGTAAGTGCGATTGGCTGCGGTGTGTCCTTCGCACCTTCTACATTTGTAGCACATCAAGCCCTCGTTGCGGCACTCGTAAGCATGATGCTCTAGGACGCCACATTTGAAGCACCGGTCCTTTTGAGTTGTGTGCGTGGCAGCAGCTCCTTCTTCCCTTGTCCCGGAAACTTACCTCCTTCTGTCCACCAGTTTCATCGCATCTAACTGTAAAATATAATTTTTCATTTGTTCGTAATCAAAATCCTTTCTTGTATTATGTTTATGCAAAAAGTTAGTTTGTTGCATTTGAGGTACATTATCATTGATCGTATTATAGAACAAATCTCTTTTATCTGCATCGTTTATCTTGATTGCACCTGGAATGCTGTCATGCAATCTAATTAATGCTTCAAAACGATCCCAGAATATTGTTGCTTTTTCTTTATTAGGTTGATATCTAATTAAATACAATTTTCGTTTAACCATTATAGTAGTTAAATTTGCTTCACTCGTTCTAATTTCTTTTATTTAACTTAACAATTCCGTTGGATCCATTATTTGCAGCAACCCTGTACGACAATTCGCGTCAACTCCATACACCACAATATCTCGAACCCTCAGTTCATTCCTCCGTTCAGTTCCTTTTTCTTCGTCTAGATCACGCTCTAGTTTGACAGTCGAATTTACAACATACAATAACTCTAATGCTTCCAATTTACCGGTTAAATGATTCAAAATAAGTCTAATTTCATTGTACTAGTAAATTTATACTCTCCTTTAACAAACGAATTTGTATGGTTACCTTGAGTCGCGTTCAAAAGGATATTTCCTTTATTAGAAGTGTCATTAAATTTTTGTCAAATTCTAATTGAATTAATTGTCGAATATTATTCTTTTCAAAATTATTAATTTAGGTGTTATTTTGGTTAGATTCATGTAGACTTAAATTATTTCTCAGCTCTTATCTAATTGATCTCAATTGTTGTTCTACTTTTGATGTTATATTTGCGGTCTCGTTCTTGTGCTTTACAAAGTCAGACACAAATCCATCGACCCATTTGTTTATGTAGTCTTTTGACTTTTCTCCTTGTCTCTGCACGGTTTCCTTGAGCCTGGAATTCTCCTCCTGGAGTCCTGCCATTTTCTTTTTCATATCGTCTATCTCCCCTTCTAAGTTTTAAACTCGTTTTTCTAAATATTTTTTCTTATCTAATTCTTTCTTTTTAGGAACCTAGATATGGTAAACAAGAAGCGCGTCAATAGGGTCATAAAATTCAAGCATAGATGTTAGGGTGGTTTCCTCTGCTAGTGTCAGTATGCTTCGAGAATACACAAAAACTTTATCTCCTGGCCCACTCGAAATGACCCTGGTTGACGTTGCCTTGATGTAAAAGTCCGTATCCGGGTATTCCTCAGACAATTCGAAATTGACATTAATTGTCCTCATCAAGAGTGTGAAGTCCTTCTGAACTGGAATGTAAATTTTCATGAAATTTCTCTTTTCTACATTTAATTTATTGTACGTAAACCGTTTGGTAATATTTCAAATTAAAATTTAATTTGAGTTCATTTTTAAGAACAATTTATCTTTTAAGTAATTCTAATTTTTAAACTTTCTAATTTTAATTTTTCAATTCTAATTAATCAGTTCAATTTAAACATTTAATTCATTTCTAGTTAATTTAAACAAATCAAATTCTATTTTCTAATTGTCTAATTCTCTCTCTCTCTCTCTCTCTCTCTCTCTCTCTCTCTCTCTCTCTCTCTCTCTCTCAGTAGAATCGCACACGTTTTTTCTTGCTCCGCTTATTTGGACTATTGAAACTGCATTTTTTGCCTGCGGGCTTTTTGTTTCAGACCCACTGCAAGCCAAAAGTGCAGAGATTCATTTGATATATTAATCAAGGCATTTTGGAGTCTCTGCTACTTATTATTAATCATTTCTTCTTAACGGATCATCTTTGAGGTTAACCACGTGTTCCGGATTTTGAGGTTATTTTTCGTGCAGCATTACCATCTGTTTACCATCTGAGCGACGAGTCTACATTATCCAGAGCGTACACTGTTGGTACTTTCTTCACTCACCACCAATTTTTTGTCGCTGAATATACTGGTGCTGCAAGGTGCTGTGATAGTACATGGTTCATCTCTAGTTGTTTGATTGTTTGTTGTAAAGGCGAGAGATTAAGAAAGAGCAAACATACCGACGGGGGTGTACGTTCGGTCGATACGGAAGATATAGTCTCTCCGCCTCCTCAGCCATTTGATATTAATTCATCCAATCAACGGTCTCTAAAGAGGGGCGTGGTTTCACCGCTCCACCCACTCGAGCCTTCTCCTCGTCGACGCTGTTGTTCTGATACTGGCTCCTCCCCTTCATCCGTAGATAGTTATATTGCTGTGGGCGGCAACTCGAAGCAAGGCGCTACCTCTTTCTTACTACGATTGGATTCAGCTGAGCCTCACTGCTCGTACGACATGCCTACTGAAGATCCGAAGACTGTTCCAGAGTGGTTTCAGCCGTTTGCTAGGGACATGAACAATAAACTTGACCATCAAATCTCTGTTGGTAGTCAGTTGTTGTCAGAGGTTGGTGCTCTTAGGACTGAAGTGAGTGAGGTCAGACAGGCTTTTGCCGATCTTGAGAGGCGTTACCAGGCTCTTTCTGATCGTCTAGATGAGCATATATCTTCGTGCTCTACGGCTGCTCCCTCTATTTTGCATGATTCTTACAAAGTTCTCTTCACAGGGATTCCTCTTTCTGTAACCCTCAGCAATGAAGAAGTTGTGAAAGTAATCTTGGGGGCTCTTGGGCTTGGAAATAAGGAGACTTTTCTTCTTAATACTCGTGAGTGGCTTCCTCCTTTGCCTATTGAGATTGAACAACTTGGTGGTCCGCAAAGTAGAAATTTTCGCTCATTTGTGGGCAAATTCAGTTCTGATGCGGTTCGAGACTGTATTATTGAGGCATCGCCTAAACTACATAATTTCTCTGTTTCAAGATTGTTCGATGTCGAAGGTAATAGCAAAGTTTTCGTCCGGCCAATTTGGCCTAAGCCAGTTTACTTGCTTCTTAAAAAAGCTTTGGCTGTCTACAAAGATCTTAATTACCTTCGACCTGTTGTTCGTAATCTTGTTGTCTGTATGCGTCCTACCAGAGACTCCGTCTTAGTTCCTATAACTAATGAGGCTCAACTGACAGCCTTAAAGCCTTTAGCTAAAAAATAGGGACTTCTTGGCTCCCTTGCAATGAGCAAAAGCTCGCACTCTAATGTTTTAACCAGTTTTATCTCTGAAAATTCGCCTTTTCTAAATTCAAATCTCAATCTCACTCTAAACTCCTTCTCTTCCATTGAAACTCCAAAGATCAAAGGGACTGAGTTTTTCCAGGGTATTAAAATTGCTCATGCTAATGTCAATCGGTTAAAAACCCATTTTTCTACTGTTGAATCCTATATAACAGATAATATGATCGATATTTTTGCAGTCACTGAAACGTTCCTGACTGAACTTGATGACAGTTCAATTATTTCTGTTGATCACTACAATTTTTATAGGTTAGACAGAGTGGGCAAAGTCGGTGGAGGTGTTGGTTTTTATTCACGTGATTTTCTAAGAGTAAACATCTTATCTCATTCTGATCCTTTATTTAACAACACTGCTGAATTCATCATTGCTGAAATCTCGATAGATTCTGAAAAACTTCTTTTTGCAGTCGTATACTTGCGGCCTAAGGCCCTTTTTCCTGATGAATTCTTTGAAGCTCTCTCCAATATGCTTCCTTCATACAAAAATGTAGTTATTACAGGAGATTTTAATATTAACCTTATGAACAACAATTATACTGCTGATACTTTTCGTTCTACTGTTGATTCTTTTGCTCTTTTTCTTGTTCCGTCTGAGCCCACGCATCATACTCTTACTGCAGAATATTCCTCTCACACATGGATTGACTTATTCATTATTAATGATGAAAGTTCATTGCAGTCTTATAATAAGTCATCTGCTCCATTCATTGCGGGTCATGACGTCATTAGTATATCGTTCAGAGCATTTAAACCTCAGAATACAAGTAGAAGTTTCTTGTTTAGAAATTTCAAAAATTTAAACTGTGATATCTTAAATAATCTGGTGTCACAAAATCTTTCAATTAATTCGCAAAGGAGCCATGGTCTTTCTGACTGTAACCTCAATTCTTCTCATATTGATAATCTGGCTTCCAGGTTGTCAACTGTCCTTGTTTCGTCCTTTGATATTTGTTCTCCACTTAAATCTTGTCATCTTAATATTAGGAAGAAACCTTGGGTTTCCGCTGATATTCGTAAAAAGATGCATGAACGTGATCGTGCTTATAAAGCTGCAGCTCGTTCTGGCTCCTCACTCGCCATTGCTCGCTATAGACGTCTTAGGGGTGAGGTTTCTAATTCATTAGATACAGCCAGCGATGCCGAAAGTGGCAGAGTCAGAGAGGGAAATTCAAAAATGTATAAAAAAAAAGTATTAAAATAAATAGTTTTCAAAATTTGATAATTAATAAATAATTCCAAAAAACAAAGTTACTATAACAAAATAATTTTTTTTCTATTTTTTACATTTTTTTGAGTTGAACAAAATTTTGTTGAACTCAAAAAAATTTTTTAAATTGAAAAAAAATTATTTTGTTATAGTAACTTTGTTTTTTAGAATTATTTATTAATTATCAAATTTTAAAAACTATTTATTTTAATACTTTTTTTTACACATTTTTGAATTTCCCTCTCTGACTCTGCCACTTTCGGCATCGCTGGATACAGCCAAAAACACATATATAGCTAATCGACTATCTTCTTCTGCAAACTCGGCTAACCGCTGGTCGATTCTACATAAAATTGGACTTTCAAATAAAGTTCTACCATCACCACTCCAGTACTTTTCATCCAGGGCCCTTTTGACTCATTACACAGCTATCTCATCGCTTTCTTCTCCTCTTAATAACAATGAGATAAATGAGGTACTTGCTATCCCTCTTCGACATGATTTGCCAACCTTCGAGTTTACTCAGGTTGATAAATCGTTGGTCGAATCGATAATTAATCTTGCCTCGTCTAAATCAGTTGGACCTGATGGCTTGTCAGCTGACATGTTAAAGTTTTCTCAGAACTCTCTTGTTCCTCATTTGACTGACTTAATAAATCTGTCCTTAGCATCTGGGTCCTTTCCCGCTTCTTGGAAGCGTGCTTATTTCTTACCATTGGCTAAGTCATCTAAGCTTGACTCTCTGTCTCAGACCCGTCCCATAGCTAAATTATGTGAGATTTCCAAGGTCTTGGAAAGGGTTGTTCATATTCAGCTTTATACTCACATTGAGTCATACTCTTTGCTTAATAACTTGTAAACTGGTTTCCGTAAATCGAACAGTACACAGACAGCTCTTTTGAAACACCTGGATGATACTCGTTTGGCCATCGACAAGAGAATGATTACATTACTACTTTTGTTCGATTTTTCAAAGGCATTTGATACGGTGCCTCATGTAAGGCTCCTTCGTAAGCTTTGCTCTGTTAACTGCTCTGATGTGGTTATCCGTTGGTTTGCATCCTATCTACGAGACAGAAGTTATGCTATACAGGATGCGGGAGGTGCTGTTGGTGATTGGATGTCTTGTTCGGCTGGTGTTCCTCAGGGTAGTGTGTTGGGACCTCTGCTTTTTTCTGTTTATGTCAATGACCTACCCCTGGTCTTAAATAATGCTCAGTACATTCTGTTTGCTGATGACCTTCAGGTTTACCATTCATTTCTTCCATCTATGCTAAATGAGGAAATCTCCTTTCTTAATCATGAGGTAGCTTCTGTGGTGAAATGGGCTAAAGACAACCATCTAACAATAAATCCAACTAAAATGCAAGCAGTTTTCTTGGGTAGTGAACAGTATATAGCTCGGATTGATTCTTCGACTTGTCCTTCTATATTTGTAAATAATATTCCAATTCCTTATTCTAATGTTGTGAATAATCTTGGTGTTTGGATTACTAGCACCCTAAGTTGGAACAAACAGGTTAATTCAGTCATAGGTCGGATCTATGGTACTCTACAGTCACTTAAATTTCACAAACACGCATTGTCTAAGTGTCTGAGAAAGGAATTGGTTGAAGCTCTTATTTTTCCTATTATTGATTACTGTTGCATTGTCTATGATGATATTCCGCAAACTCTAAATATTAAACTTCACAGAGCTTTAAATGCAGCTGTAAGGTTTGTCTTTGGCAACATAGGGAGATGTGAGAGGGTTACTCCCTTTCGTCTTGAATTGGGGTGGCTGTCTGTTCAAAACAGACGGTTATATTTTAAGGCAACGTTAGCTCACTCTATTGTCACGTACCAAAATCCATCTTATTTGTCTTCTAAATTTCGTCGTGCCAACATCGACACAGTTGTTAGATCTTCTTCAAGACTTCCACAAAGACTTTTGATTTGTCCAGTTGTTCGTACTGCAGCGATGTTAAATTCTTTTGTGTATTCTTCATCTACATTTATCAACAATAATGTCGACTTATTCGTTGATTTCGAAGCAGGGCGGACACAGGTCATTAAGCATCACCTGTATGCTAGACTCCTTGGTGAAGAGCGCGCAGAGTGGCAGGGTGCAATGGTTACTCGATGAAGATTTTAAATGTGAATTTACTAATTTTGCTTGCAGTATACGGTTGTCAGTGCTGAAGTGAGGTGTGGAGAAGTGAATGAATTTATCAAGAACTATACTAACTATAAAACTAATTAAATGCTTTATAGCTGAATTATTACTATCAGTCATTATTATTATTTTTGTATTTTTGTATTATTTTTGTGTTATATTGATTTGCATACTTTATTTTATTTTGTTATCTATTGCTATCTACCGAATGCTTACTATCTACTTACTGATACAATTACAATTATCTCATTTTGTTTATTATCACTACGTTTTTCATGTATTTTTTTCAATTTTTATTATTTGTAATCTCTCTGTAATTTAAATGGGTCATACGGGGTTATACCCCACGACCTGAAATAAAGTGTTCAATCAATCAATCAATCAATCTCTCTCTCTCTCTCTCTCTCTCTCTCTCTCTCTCTCTCTCTCTCTCTCTCTCTCTCTCTCTCTCTCTCTCTCTCTCTCTCTCTCTCTCTCTCTCTCTCTCTCTCTCTCTCTCTCTCTCTCTCTCTCTCTCTCTCTCTCTCTCTCTCTCTCTCTCTCAAGCTTCATTCACTCACACACACCCGCGAACACACATACATTTCAAAGACGTGTCGCCCCTATTTTTCACGATTGTGCGCGCGCATCCATTCTTAATATTCTGTCTCGCTTTCGTGGGCCCACGCGCGCGTTTGTTTTCAGCAGCGCTTGAGCTTCTTCATGACGGCGCGAAGTTTCCACGAATTCTATGCTCAAGAAAAATTTGAAAAACGGTTTACGCTTTTGTTAATTTCGTACAATTTCAGCGTAGCTGGTCATGGGAAAAGTAAAGCTGATGGGTTCGGAGCGATTTAAAAAAAACCGCTGATAACGAAGTCAAATATGGTAAAGATATGGTATTATTTGAAACTTTTCTTAAAACTCTAAACTTGAAAAACCCAAAACTTTTTGTAGCTCCAGTTTATGATACTGAAATTAATGTAGTAGTACATGTTTTGAGTCAGAATACTCTCAAGGTTTTCAGTGGTACTATGAATGTTCACCAATATACGTGGAATAAAAATACATGCAAATATATTGTATTTAATTTATTAAGTTGTTTTTCTTGTAATTTAGAAAGTAAGTACAAGGGTCAATTAAATTATGAAGAAGAAAAACAAGATGTAAATGATTCACAAGGTAGAAAAAAAATGAACAAGAAAAAGATTTCTGTAACAATAAAAAATTCTAAAAAGTCGAATTGTAGCGGGCTTATTCAACCTAATGATAATTTAGTCGACTGTAAAC
Source organism: Anastatus disparis (assembly GCA_017163975.1). Lineage (NCBI taxonomy): Eukaryota > Metazoa > Arthropoda > Insecta > Hymenoptera > Eupelmidae > Anastatus > Anastatus disparis. The sequence goes on along the minus strand of JAFFSR010000274.1, from coordinate 5,769,844 downwards.
AAATAGTGAGACGAAAGAGTGAACGCAAGAAAGCTAATGTCGACTACAAATATTATTTTTAATAAATTAAGCATCGAGTTATTTTTTATGTTTAGTATTATAGAGTTTATTTTTTGAAAAATTATTCTTATTATTAATTTTTTGTGATATTTTGATCAAAGTTATCAGTTATTTGTTAGACTTATTGTTATTGGATGGTTCTAAGATGTATTCTAAATCATATTTACTTCACAAATTGATAATATTCACTGAATAATAACAATAAATAAAAATTTATATTTATTAATAAATTGTTACAAATTTCGTCACTACCGTGGCAACAAAATTTTTTGGATTCCTGATTAGACATAGTTAAATTATATTTGATGTAGTCTCGCTTTGTATTTAAATATTTTGTATAATAATTAGAAAATTAAAATTAAAATATAAAGGTTTTTAAAATTTATTTTTGAAAAAAATTTTATTCTAAAAAATTCTCCTATTTTTTAAATTACCCGTATATGTGTGCATGTGTATGTGTATGTATGTGTATGTATGTGTATGTATGTGTATGTATGTATGTTAAAGGTGCACATGTGTATGTGTATGTATGTATGTGACATTAATGTAAAAAATATAATTAATTTTTCTCTCTAATATAATGAAATAATAATATACATATATATATATATATATATATATATATATATATATATATATATACATACATATTAAAGTAGTATTGTTATTACGGAGAGACGGAGAAACGAAGACGGGAAAAGGGAGACGTAGAGACGAAAACAGAGAAATGGAGAGACGGAGACATGGAGTTGGAGATTCGAAGACAGAGAGGCAATGACGGAGACGGATATTGTGTATGTGTATATGTGTGTATGTGTATGTGTGTATGTGTATGTGTATGTTAAAGGTGCACGTGTGTATGTGTATGTATGTATGTGACGATAATGCAAAAGATATTCAAGTAAGAAAAAAAAAGTCATAATTCTTTACTTTAATATAATAGTAGTAATAGTAATAATTTGAATTGATTATTTTATTTGACACATATTCTTTTAGTAACACAGACAAAATTCCTGTATTAAAATGGGTCTAATCTAAATATATTTTCGAATGGCATGATAATACAATTTGATTTCAAGAAATATATAAATACCGATGGTATAAGTTTATGATTCCATATAATGGTAAGGGTAGTTAATTTAAAGTTTAATTAAATAGAAGTTGTTGCTTTTCATTAAATATTCGTTGATGCATACAATTCAATTTCAATTTATTAAAACTATAAAAATTATAGTGTACAGAATAGTTTTTAGAATTATTAATCGCGTCGCACGCCTACATATATACCTTGGTATTCGAAAATATAAAAATATATAGAAATATATTTATAATGAAAAAATTTATAGATTTAATGATTCAAGTGAATGATAAATAATTTATTAATGCTAGAGACATTAATGAGATCTTAGTACTTGTGATATTATACTTATTATTGATGCATAATATTCTACATTCATATGACAATTGTATTTTTTAAGTAATGTTGAATTATATGGTACTAACATTGAGTCATAAACTTTTATTTGTTGCTCATCAATTTTTTTATTATAATAATAGTTTTTTGATTAACTATTTTTTTTTGCATTTTGGGAAACCATTATCTTCAAAAATAATTAATTACAAAAGGTATTCGAGAAAATTTTTTTAAATTTGCTATTTCTTAAATTATAACAAAGTGTCTCTGGACTATGTAACATATATTTTAACATAAATAAATCTTTCTTGACGTAAATTAAATTAAATATTTGGGGTTAACGAGCGGAGCGAGCACGGGGGTACCCCTCCTATTATATATATATACATATATATGTATATATATATATATTAGTTATATAGGTCCTTTGGCCGTATTCAGGTGGAGCATGCTGCCCTCCTAAGAAAGAACGTCCTATCTACATTTTTTAATTTTTTTTTATGTATAGAAAGTTAAACATGATGTTTCTCAAGTTAAAAATTTTGTCAGATAGGACGTTCTTTCTTAGGAGGGCCGTATGAATCGAGAACAATGCTTGTTGTTTGAGATGAAGTTCCCAAGGGCGCGCAAAGCACGCCCGAAGTATTTATCTAATCGAGCTACTACTGCTACACTGACATTTATCGTGCTGTTCCCACATAGCTCTTTCCTAAATATTGACTAGGGAATTTTATTTTATTTATTACAGATTTTTTTAATAGGTTGTTCCATATGATTACAAAAGTTTCATAGTACAACATTGATATATATATATATATATATATATATATATATTAGTTATATATGCCCTTTGGCCGTATTCAGTGTCACCTGAACAAACGGCCAAAGGACATAGATGATTTTATGTCCGAACTAGGCTGTATGAGGAACTATAACTTAATAGTTGAAAATATTAATCTTTTTTTCAATACTTTTCAAATTTAATTTTAGTTCTATTGATTTTTTTTTGTTTCTTAGACTGACATTTTGTAATATGTATAGCTGCTGTCGAAGCACGAGTCATTTTTTTTTACTAATTTACGTTCAATATAATTGCTCTTTGACATAAAAACGAAACATAATAGGGTCGGTGCTGCTATATTGATTTCTCCTGAGACATATTGAGTATCATTGATACTCAATATGTCTCAGGAAGACATATATATCTTTTATGCTATAGTAAGCAGTAGAGGGCGCCGTATGTAGTAGGCTAGTCAAATTTAAAATTTCATAATAGTCTTTTTCGTATTAAGAGTCAGCTGTATACCGACACAGTTACCTGTTTTACCGAATCTATTTAAAATTTATTTTTTATAAAAACTAATAGCTTCAGGCAGAAATAAAGAGATGGTTTCGATTCGTGTAATAGAAAGCAATATTTTCTCTGATAAGAATAATTTAATTCCACCGTTTTATTTTCAAGAAAAGTTGGAATAACTTGAAAATCCCATTATTTGACACTAATTTCTAATTTTTTAAGTTATTCCAACTTTTCTTAAAAACGAAGCAATAAAATTAATTTATACTAATCAAAGAAAATATTACATTTTATTAAACACATCGAAACCATCTCTTTATTTTTGCCTCTTGTTGCTAATTTTGGGAAAAAAGTCAATTTTTCAATTAGAAAAGGACAGAGATACTGCGGACTCTCAAATACATTTTTTTAAATATACATTAAATAAATAATGGTTCATAATGATTTATTAATAATAAAATTTAGAGTTAATAGTGAAAAAAAATCATAGTAAAAGTGATGCAGTGAAAAAAATAGAATAAACATAAAACTTGTAAAATTGTAAGAGAAATAAAAAAATTTTAAAACTTTTCAGTTATAAGTTTGTACATTCATATTTACAAGTACAAACAAACATAACAGAAGAAAAGATTTTATAAACAGATGTATCTATCATATTAAGTAAATCAAAGAAAAATATCAAAATAATTGTGAATTAAAAATTTATGTATCGTAATGCAGTAAGTATCGCTTGCTTTGTTTCTCGAAGTGTCACGCGACAACATGTGGCGCTTGCGTACGCAGACGAGGCTGTCTGTTCTACGCTTCTTTAAATTCTACGAAATTGCGTCTTTCGCATTTCATAAATTCATGATATATACATTGAGAAATTGTAAAAAAAGGATTCAATTATATATTTATAATTTTATTGTTCCTCTAACTGCTTATAATAGCATAAAATAATCTACGCAACAAGTGACGTACGTCGGGAAAATATTTGCAGGGTTAAATGTTTTTTGCTTGAGCAGCAGATAACATTGACCCTTGACAATATTATCCCTTTGTACGTCACTTGTTGCGTATATTACTAGTACAGAGTTGAGCAGCACGCGAAAGACATATACGATGCCAATACCAATTGAGCATGCCCTTTAGATATTGATGAGAATACGGTTTACGAGGACATGAATATATATATATTTATCATGTGGGAATTATACTCTGTTTGTTTATTCGCAGTGGCTATTTTACATTTATCAATATAAAAATTTACAAAATTGAAATGTTTAATAATTACATTTCGCAATTACATAATGTTTACAAAAATAATTTTTACATAATTTTTTTTAACGCTTTACACCCACACAGCATGGAAGATTTGAAATATTTCCGGTATATTCCTATGTCCGCGAAAAACCAATGTAAAAACATTTCATAAAATGTTTGAAATTTTTTTACATGAGTTTTTTTTGGACATAGGAATATTCCGGAAATATTTCAAATCTTCCATGCTGTGTGGGCAATAATATTTTTTATATTATTGCATTATTTATATCAATTACATTGTTAACTTTTTAAAATTTTTTTAGAGAACTTTTACTTGAAAAGGTTTTCTTGAAGAGATAATACATTTAGCTTTTAATATTTTTGTGTAAGTCTTCGCTTAGTTAAAGTTAACTTATATTCTTAACCTTCCGTGGGTAACTTGGGTCATTAATGGCACAAGCCAAATTTTCAGATCAAATATCGCTGGAAATGAAAATTTTTATAAACAATTTTGTTTACTACACAGAGAGAAAAATCATGTTATTATTCCATGCAATTTCAAGTGATTATTACATGATATCTCTTCACCGAATATTATCGAATAAACAAGTGATTTTTTATGATACCCATGTTTTTAATAGATGATTGGTATCCATCTTAAAATCAGATACAAAAGGTGTCATTTTTTCTTGATGGTCAACTTAAAAATACGTGGGCTGCCAGGAGAATGAACGTGGCGATGCATCATGTTAAAATTACTTGCGACTCACGGGATTTTCACGTGGCACTCAAGTAAATTCAATGGTGGCGTGACCAACCGAGTATTAGCAACTAGGATTAAATGACAGAATATGCCAACGAAATAGTGAAATACTTTCTCCTCGATAGGACCTAGAGCCAGCCGAGGTTAAGCCTATAGAGAGTCACACGTTCTCGAAAAGCTATGTTACCATAAACGAACCTCGCACAGGCATTGAGGGCCCTATGAAGTTTTAAGCTTTGATAATTAAAAAGGTCGTTATAGATTACACAGGCGTAGTCGAAGTAAGGAAAAATCAGCGATTCAACAAGGCTCTTTCCGAGCATCTTCGAAAGCGAGCACCTATAAAACCTTAATGAATGAAGCACTCCATGCACTTTACCAACAACAGCATTTACTTGCCTCTCCCAGTTGAGAGTCTGATTCAACCATAAACCCAGGCTTTTAACTTCTTTAGAGAAAGGAATAGGCTGTTCCCTCACTACGATGGGTGACACTTGAGATGCATTAAGCCTAGAGATGAACTGCTCACTACCGAGAATGATAACTTGAGTTTTAAGGGCATTAAGTTTGAGACCATTAACTGATGCCTACTCGACAATGGCCTCAACATCACAATTGATAACGGAAATTTCCTCCTCTATGTCACAGGCAAAAAACGAACGATAAATTTGTAGATCATCCGCGTACAACATGTATTTGAATACTTCAAAACTTCAGGCAGATCATTAATGAATATAGAAAATAACAGTGGGCCTAAGACACTACCCTGTGGAACACTAGAATTAATACTCATCCAGAATTGCGTAGCATCACGATCCAGCTCCTCTATAGACTGCGATCTACCTCGAAGATAGGAGGCGAACCACTTTATAACACCGTCAGAACAGTTGAAACCACAGAGTTTAAGGAGAAACCGTCTATGAGGCACCATATCAAAAGCCTTGGAGAAGTCAAACAGAAGAAGAGAGGTAGTGAGGAGAGAGAGAGAGTAACCAAAATACAATCTTATTATGATGGTAAAACAGCAATATATATATTTTTAAAAAATTAATGAATATTAAATTATTAATATTACCTTTGAAACTATTAGGAATAAATTTTAAAATCAAAAATAATTATTTTAAACAATTGAGGGTCAAATAAGCATGTATCATTTCGCGCCTGACATATCTGAAAGCAGGTTTAGCCTAGTGCGTAACGTTCGCGCTTTTCTTTTTGGCAGCGCGAGTTCAACTCTCGGTCGAGAACACTTTTTTTATTACTTTAATATTTTTTATTAATTATTTAATTGATATTTTCTTTTTTCTAATATTAAAATCAAATTAAGTATGCTAATTTTTTTAATTAATATTTTTTTAAAATAAATCATTTCTTATACGTAATAATTAAAATAATTAGTAAATAAATAATAGTGATATTTATTTTATAATACTATAGTTTAATTTATTAATAATGTAATTTATAAAATTGACATAATAAATAAATTAGTCTATAGTATTAATTTATTTATGTTATAGTTTATATTATACATTAATACACACACGCACATACATATATATTTATGAAGACAAAATTTAATTGAAGTATTATAAATATAATTGTTATTCATTTATTAATATTTTTAATTATTATGTATACGAAATAATTTATTTTAAAAAAATATTAATTAAAAAATTAGCATATTTAATTAGATTTTAATATTAGAAAAAAGAAAATATAAATAAAATAATTAATGAAAAATATTAAAATAATGAAAAAAGTGGTCTTGACCGAGAGTTGAATTCGCGCACCCAAAAAGAAAAGCACGAACGTTACGCACTAGGCTAAACTTACTGTGAGATATGTCTGGCGCGAAATGATACATGCTTATCTGCCCCCCAGATGTTTAAAATAATTAAATTTTGAGTTTAAAATTTATTCCTAATAGGTTCAAAGGTAATATTGATGATTTAATATTCATTAATTTTTTAAAAATATATATATTGCTGTTTTACCATCATAATATTTTGGTTACTCTCTCTCTCTCTCTCTCCCCACTACCTGCAAAGCACGCGCTACTCGGTTGGTCACGCCACCATTGAATTTACTTGAGTACCACGTGAAAATCCCGTGAGCGGTAAATGAATATCACAGGATTCGCTAGCTGGTTATTTTCACGCGGCGCTCTTAGTAATTATAGCTGGTGTTCAAGGAATAATATCATGACACCTATAGCATTTTAAGTTAGAATCCATTCATATTAAATTAACTTGATCTCATAAGAATCTCACATAAAGAATCATATAATTTTAACGTGTTAAATTTATAATATGAAAATAACATGATTTTTCTCTCCGTGTATAAATCATTAGATAAACTGTTTGTGACGTTCTCTCCTTATGGTGACGTTGAAGTCTAAGTTTCTTCACTTCTCGTGCACCACGGGTTCACCCTCACGATGCCATGGGTGAGAAGTTTGCTGTCTGGTATCACGAGAGCAGCCCAATTACAGCAAAAGGACTACAATGTCACTAGTCGAAGACAATGCCGAAAGGTTCATTGCAGAGCACTTTTACTCTAACGTAATGATCTAACGTTCGTAATGTTTGAATGTTAGTCTCAAATAAATAATGATATAAAATATAATGCTAAATTTTAGGTATTTATTTAGGTTAAAAAATCATTTTACAAATAAGAATGAGGCTCTAGAAATAGGAAGGAGAGAGGTCAGCTCATTGGCTTCGTCGCCTTTTGGATAACCCTTAAGGCGACGTGCTGTTCCCTGCCTCAAAGGTTAGATCAAGCGAGTTTTCGGCCTATTTATACTCTTTCTCGCTTACACACATATGCTCGCATTAGCATGTGTACTTGCTGTCGTCATGACTTGCACAATGATCACTTTATTTACGCTACAGTAGCTACTTTCTTTTTTATATAGAGATTTGATACGACTATAAACTTTATTCTTTCTCGGCTATACAGTAACTACTCTATATAGCATCTACTTCTTTATTTTCTTTTCTTTTTTATAAATTATTATTAACAATTATTGTTAATTATGAATACGAATTTCAATGAAACAACTTAAGATATGTATATTAATAATCATGCATTTTATTCTAACTATGGGTGAATTAGCAGTCACGACTGCCCCCCCCAATTACAATTTAAAAAGCAATTGAAAATTTTTATTTTAAAATACTCTAAATGTTGATTTTAAGTGAAAAAAAATAAATCGTATATACAAAACAATTTAAAAAAGAAATTTTTGTTTTTATTGCAAAAAGAATTATAAAAAATTTTCAAGCAGAAAAAATAACAATCGAAAATACTTTCTACTGGAGAAACTCCATTTCGAATTCGTCTATACGTGTCATGAAGTCCTCTATCGTTGGTGAGCACGTGTTCTCCTCCTCCCACTGCTCATACTCATTGAGCCAAGTGTAATCCACTTTGATTCTTTTTATAAGTGATACAGTATTATTTTCTCTTTTTCTCTACCTTCCATCTTCTTTAATTTTTTTTAGTTCTTCTATCTCTTCTTTTTTTTCTATTTCTTCTTCCTTAATTTTTAGTTTTTTTAGCGGTCTCACGTGCTGTTTGTTTGTACCTTCTTTTGCTGCTCTTATTGTTTTTATCTGTTTGAGTAAACTGCTCCACTGTTACAAGCCTCTCCACCCCCTTAAAGTTGGCACAGTACTTTTTGTCTACAATAAAAATAACTGTTGGATAATTTGCCGTAAATTATCCGTAAATTATCCGTGAAATCAGATATTTTGCCGTGGCCTAATATCACGAGAAAAGTAGGTACCCCGCCAACTTTAAAAAAAGTTAGCGGGGTACCTTCAGAATCCAATGAAAAAAATGACTTAGAATATCGTATAATAGCTCAAAATTTGCCGCTTTTTTGCCGTAATCGATCTGTCAAATCCGATTTATCGATAGTTCATAAGTACTGTTTTTAACGTAAAAATTATACTTTTTCGAATTCAATTAGTATAGTCCTCTATAAAATATCAATACCTGATTAAAAATAACTGTTGGATAATTTGCCGTAAATTATCCGTAAATTATCCGTGAAATCAGATATTTTGCCGTGGTTTATTGTCACGAGAAAAATAGGTACTTCGGCATCTTCAGAATCCAATGAAAAGTGACTTAGATCATGGTACAATATAGCTCAAAATTTTCTACTTTTTTTACATAATTATTTGTCACTGTTAAATAAAACTTGTATAATACGAATAGTGAGTAACTTTTTGGTTATTTGCCGTAAATTATTTGGGGATTCGGACTTTTGACCATGGGATATTATTTAGAACGATCCTAGTATTATGCTATCATAATAAAAGTTAAGGGTGTGGTTCGATTAAATCAAATAAAAAGGAATCTTACATTACCATTTTAAAACTGAGAAATGGCCGTTTTTTTATATTCATCAGTTTGTCAAATTTGAAATATCACTCATTCGGTTAAACTTTTTTCAATTTAATGCTTTGTTAATTTTGAATTATATCTACACGGTACTTACTAAAATATCAATCTACATTAAAAATTATCTATTAGCTAATTTTAAAATGCTGCTAGTTTCGTAGACACTATTTTATTCATAGATATGATTGAATTTACAAAATCAACAATTATGAATAAAATCTTAACTATAGTTAATTATTTACTTATTAAAATACATTTAGACGCAGTTCTTAAAGAAAATTCATATTCAAATATATTTAAATTAAGTAAACAATGCGAAACTCTGTTATTTATTGAAACATTAATAAAATAATATACCAAATGCTAGTTATTTAAAAACTTTCTGATATAATATATAACAGCACTACTGGTTACTTAAGATGTATGTCTTGTTGTAGAAATCTTTTGTTGTAAAATGCCTTTTTAAAGTATATTTTTCAAATAAAAAATTGACTTCCATGTACTATATTTCTAATATCAATTTAATTGTTTACTTTAAAATTAAATTTTCACATAGCGGACCTTATTTTAAAAAATATTTTGTTTATATTTTTGATAATATCGAAAAATGAGTAAATTTTGAAATGAAGCTGAAACTAGCCGTGCTGGAGTTAGCCGCGTCCAGTGGTTCTCACGCAATTATGAAGCAGCCTGCAAATAACTATAAAAGATGACCACGTTGCTTTAGAGAGTTGAAATTTAACATGATTATTATTTAAGTATTTTTTTAATAACTATAAATTAGAAGCACAGAGTTGCAATCCTCTCATTATTGTTAATTTATGTAACGTGATTTCGCCTAGGGATAGAGAAAAGCATTATTTCTTACACGGAGATTAAATGAAACGCCCGCACGTACGTTTTTATGACGTCTCGGCTAACGCCTCGACCGTCATAACACGTACGTGCGGAAGTTTCATTTTATCTCCTTGTAAGAAAATCTACTATTTCTTCTACTTTAAAGACAAAAGAATTGGGAATTATGCACTTTGAAAAAAGACTATTTAGGAAATAATTTTTTTAACAATTTTGTAGTGGTAAATTTAACAATGTTTGTAACAGCTCTATTTAATTGCTAAATATAATCTGTTAATTTTTATTAAAAACGATAACAAAATGAAAACACTTCTATAGTTATCTATAAAGTGTCGATAATTTAGAATATACGAAAAGATATATATATATATAATTAGTGATATAGAAATAGCATATTCTATTTCTCTTTTATTAAATAAATGATCATTAATTAATTAATTATTTAAATAATAATTATTTACATTAAAATCTATAATTTACATTTTTTATAAAGTAGAATAAAACATAAAGAAATGTAATTTTTCATGAAATAATGAACTACACTGCAATGTAGGTATTTTTTGTAATTATTCGTTAAAAAAGTTATTATTTATATAGCCTATGACACTCGTCACATAATAAAGAATCTAAATTTAAAATTTCAAAACGATCGGTTCTGTAGTTTTTGAGATAGCTGGTTACATTTAAAGAAACGCTTTTCTTTTATATAATAGTATGATAATACTGTTTTTACTACTTTATAAATTTTTTACATAATAAATATATTATATATATTTACATGTAAACTAAAAACATGAATGAATTAATTTTTTTTTAATTTTTTTACATAGAAAATTAATTTTTTTAAAATTTTTTTACATAGAAAATTAATTTTGGTTTAATTTTTAAATTATTTGCCAAAGATTTTTCTCCGTCCTGGAGATCATCATATAGAATCCATTTTCCTCCTCTGAAACAAATTGCTGTATAATGGCCCATATCAGCATCATTTGTAGGTAGTTCTGGTCCTTGGTAAGCCACTAAACCGATAAGTAAAAAAATATCGTTATTGACGTCTTTCAACTGCCGAGGCAGCTTATTTAATGGGGTTTCCACGTCTTTTTCCGATAATCCATAAATTTCAAAGCATACTAAATTACCTACAAAAAATTTTTAATAATTAATATCAAAACGAATAATATAAAATAAATAAAAAATACAATACCACATGTTATAGATAATTCATTTACGGATGCACAATGAAAACAGTTTTTTGGTTTCTGTAACTGTGATCTAACAATTTTAAATAATTTTTTATCTATCAATGTCCTTAATTCAATAATATGACTATTGTTATTTTCTAGTTGCTCTCCACAACAGTTTTTGGTACATTTGATAGTTTTACAAAAACTTGGAAAGCCATTAAAAATGAACCTATGTAGGTCATTCACTGCAGTATCGAAGTTTACTTGAAATATAAGTTCCGTTTTGTCTTTTGGTTCGAACTTTTTATAATTTAAATATATTATACCTCGCAATTTATATACATAAGCAGATATTCCATGTTTTAGAAGATGGTCCATTAACTTGAAAAAAGTATTTTTTTCTGCATTATCCAAAATAAAATCTTTAATAGCTTGATAATCTACAGCAGCTGCTAATAAAATCTGAATTAACAATAATAATTAACAATGATATGAACAATAAGTTACTATTTACTTATAGACAGTAATAAATATGGTCATTTTTACTTATTATAAAATCCATCTAGTTATTTTTTATTAATTTCGGTTGTTATAAAATAATAAGTTTTAAAAGAATTTAAAAGTTTGGTTTAGAAAAAGATGAAACAAAATAAATACTTTTGTGAATTACATATAAGTAATTCAGTTAAACATTCATTTAAATTTTCCTTATCGAAATTCTAGCACTATTATTTTGTTAAGTTATATGAATTGAAGATTGTTGCAAATTTTGAGATCAATTACTTAAAAATTGGATTAGAAAGTCTGCGAAAAGTGCCAAAATAAAAAAAATTAAGTCTTTCAGTAATTAAAAGAATTTTAAACATCGGATAAGGTATTTTAAAATTATCCATGAATCAGTCTTGTATTTAATATATATTTAAAGGTAATTATTTTAATTATTAATATTATTATAAAAAGAAATTATCACTACATTTAAATTTATAAATTTTCATTCTATGGAGTTCAATTCAAAATTTTGATAATATTCACATACATGGACTATTTAGTATTTTTTAACACTTTATCTTAATCGGTTTTTTGATTACTTTTTGATAATAGTTTTGGCAAAATATCTGACTTCATGGATAATTTACGGTAAATTAATTAATCATAACTTTCAATTCTGTATTGATATTTTATAGAGTACTATACCAATTGAATTCGAAAAAGTATAATTGTCACATTAAAAGGAGTACTTATGAACTATCGATAAATCGGATTTGACAGATCGATTACGGCAAAAAAGCGGCAAATTTTGAGCTATTATACGATATTCTAAGTCATTTTTTCATTGATTTCCGAAGGTACCCCGCTAACTTTTTTTAAAGTCGGCGGGGTACCTACTTTTCTCGTGATATTAGGCCACGGCAAAATATCTGATTTCACGGATAATTTACGGATAATTTACGGCAAATTATCCAACAGTTATTTTTATTGTAGACAAAAAGTACTGTGCCAACTTTAAGGGGGTAGCCTCTCCATTTCTGTGACTCTATCCTTCTCGTTGTCTTGGCACTCAAAATAACATGCGGGTAGATGATGGTATCAGAGATTAGTAGAGATTGCCAATGCCGTGTTAATGAAACGTGCCGAATTCGATCATGACGATCCTTGCGGCGATTCTGGAACTATACGCGCAAAGCCCCTCCACGTCTACACGTGCGTAGAGAAGCAAGCGAGAGGGGAGGAGACAAACACGAGAAACACGCGACTTCCAGTGGCGTTGGTAAACTTACGGTAAACTTGCTTTCGCTCGTTTTCGCCGCCGTACGTTATAGCTTTATTTAAATGTAATTAACCGTCCCGAAAATTCGTTCATTAATCACATATTTTTATTTAAAACATAAATACTTTTTTTTATAAAAAAATCGTTAAGGTATAATTAAACAAATTATAATAAATAAAATCTTTTGGGGAGCGATGAACATATGTAACTTTTTACCCTGCTTGAGTAATATATGCGGTGGCTGTGGTCACTAAGTTTTTACGCACCTTCCTGTTATCCTAATTTTGCCAAGTTCAAACCTGATGTTCCACCTATTTTTTTAATTTTTTTATTTTTAAATATTATATATTTTTATATAATCAATTTTTATAGCGGAAAAAATAAAATAAAAAATCTATTTAAAAACTTAAATTATATTTTATTCCAAAAATATAAAAAAATATTTTTACAGATAGGGATAGAAAAAATTTTTAATGTCAATATCACATGGATATATAACTTATATCAATATGAAATAAAAACGTAGCTAGTTCTGTAATTTTTTCCTGATAAATAAAAAATATTAAAGATTGAAAAAAATTATTATAAATTATAGTTGTTTTTTTATTCTCACTCAATTGCGAATAATAAAACCTTTTTTGTTCTTTTAAAAAAGAACCTTTTCTAAAATGACATGAATGTATGACATTTTCAACTAATTTAATAAAAATAGAAAATAAATATAAATAATTCTAATTTTATTTTAGATAAGTAAAAGAATAAATTTATTTGAAAAAATAAATAATTTTACGAATTTAAACTTTATTAAAACACATTTTAAATAAAAATTACATTGAATATCATTAATATTTTTAAAAATTGGACTTCTTCTTTCTTTTATTAAATATCATATTTTTATAATATCATTAATTTTTATTTCCAAAACAAAAAAATTGATGATTCTCTTTAACGAACGTAATAATTTTCAGTTTTTACTAAACAAAATTTTGACTAAACTTTGAATAGTTGAATTATTTTTGTTCGTTAAAAAGTGACATTTTCTAAAATTATATAGGGGCATGATAAAATTCTTTTTAATTAATTTTTAATAAATAACATTTTATTTTTACAGTTACAAAATTTAAAAGACGAAAAATCTCAATTTTTCAAAAATTATATAAACAGTTTTAAAATTTAAGTTACACAGAGATTAATTATTTAAGAAAAATTGAAAATTCTTTCAAAAAAATAACTATTTTGCATCTTATCTGACTGCTCGTTCTGTTAATTACTATTTTGTAATAAAATTACTTAAAAAAATTTAAGATGTCATGCAAATTAGTACTTTAATAATAAAGAGCTAAACGGGTTTTCAAGCTGAAATTATATGAATTTTAAGTAAACACACAATACTGATTTTATTAATTAACAGTTTGTTGAGACCCAAAGTGATCATACTTTAGATGAGATTATCTTAAAGAAATGATTGGTGGGGCTATTTGAAAATTTACAGTAATAACATATGAAATAGAAACCCATTTAAAGTTTTAAAAGATTATCCGCCTTTTTAATAAACAACAAATTATATCTGATGGAGGAGCTATTTGACTATTAACAAAATATATATAATTTTTAAATCTTTGAAACTTTATGAGAAAAATATTGAGAATGACAGATAATGGGAAACATCTCATCCAATTAAAAAATATTAAAGAATTATGAAATGTATCTTAAAAAATCATTTTCGAATTGTTTATTATATGTTTGAATGGTTTATTATGGTTGTGTACATCAAATATTTTTATTATTATATTTTTTATTGATTTAACAAAAATTTAACTTTAAAGATGAATTTGTTTAGTTACTTTTCAAGTATGATTCAATAAAATTTGAAAATAATATATTTGATAGTATTGCACTGTTTTGTGTAATTTGTGAAAATTATTTTCATAGAAAATCATATCACATGAGTATTTAAAATTAACGTAAAATTTTTGTATGCTTTGAAACAAAAAAAATTTTTGTCAAATTTACATCAAATATATGTACTTCATTATTCAAATTGTTTCATTACATAGAATTATACATTTCATTATTCAAAAAATTTATATTCTTCATAAATCTTTGATTGAAATTTTCATTTTAAAATTTATCTAAAATCTTTTTTGAAGTAGCCGAATTTTAATCCAAGCCAACGATATGTAAAACAAATAATTTATTGATAATTTTATTATTAAAACAGTTTTAAATTTATGTGGTAAACGTTATTTTGTTGAATTTTTTAAAATAAAATGTTAATCATATTGATATTGCACCTAAACATTTACTTTTGCGGTTTTTCCGTCGGTACACCACTGAGGCCCTGCGTAAAAAACTCGCAGCCGCCTTGCTGTTTCCGCACCTCGACTACTGCTCAGTAGTTTTACTCGATGCTTCGCAGGGGTTGAGAAGACGCTTACAAAGACTACAAAATTCATGTGTGAGATATGTAATGGGTGTGAGAATGGGCGATCATATCTCTCCTCATAGAGCTGCTCTTGGTTGGCTGCGTACTGATTCAAGGAGACAGTATTTTATGGCTGTACTTATGTACAAAATCGTGCGCATGAATACTCCAGAGTATCTAGTGAGCCTCTTTACTAGATATGTACCTAGGGTAGCCACTAGAGGAGAGATTAAGGACTTCGCAGTGCCCTTCATGCGTACTGAGACTGGAAGAAATTCCTCTTGAGTTCAAGGTGCGCATTTCTGGAACTCCCTGCCTGCCGATATAAAAAATCTTCCATCGCTCGGCAGGTTCAAGTCGGCTTTGAGGAGGTACTTACTCGCCCTCGAGTGATCTTAATTTTAAGTATTTTAATTTTATGTTAATTTATTTTGTTTTGTCTTATATATAGATTTAAGGTGTGAATGTATTTATTAGCGCGAATGATGGTTGAATGAATGTAGAAAGAATGAGTGATTCTGTTTCTTTTTATTAATAGTCATGACATCTTCGGTATCAAGTTTTTATTTTTGAATTTTATTATTATATTATTTTTATTTATTGTTGCATTGTTATGTCCAATTTTATTTTTATTTGATGTCATGACTATGCTTTATGCTTTATCTTTTAAATCGTGTTATTTGATTTTAATTTGATTTTAATTTTATGACTGATAGATATCTAAGACTGTTTTTATTGTAATTTATGTTTTTATGCTTCCTGCGTGTATTTAGAGTAGTCTGTGATATCGCTTTTATATAGTGACTTACTGATACAGTATTATATATTAATTTTAATATTTGACTGTGATATCTTATCATATTATGTGCAATACTTTATACAGAATTATTATTTATTGCTTGTAATGTAATCTGATGTATTACACGCCTTTTTGTACTCTTTTACAAAATAAATTAATATCTATCTATCTATCTATCTACTAAATTTAAAATTTTTCCAATACTACAAATTTTTGCTAACAAATATAATACAAAAAAAAATTTTTGAAATTTTAAACTCAAAGTTCATTTAAAGTACTTGTAATAATTAATTAGGCAATTATATCTTTAGTATAAATATTTTTTCATACTTAAATAACTAATGATCAAAGCCTACTTATAAGGAGAGATCATCACCACCTTCGAGAAACAAATTCGGTTAAAACTACAAGATATGATTTGGCGATGAAAAAAATTAACCCGTATTTTTTCTTTTGCTTAAATAGATTTAAGAGACAAAGTTATACACATTTTTCAATAATATAATGAAAAGTTGTCTTAAGAGCTTGAATGATCGGACAAATAAAAATCTTACAGAAAAATGTATTAAATATAAAAAAGTACAAATTAAATACTTTAATTTAAGCCTTATTAGCTCAAAAAAGCTCAATGTGGTTAAAAACTTATGCTTAATTGAAAATTATTACATATTTGTTAATAGTTTTAGCATATAATATATGATGAATTTTTTACTCTATTTCACTTGTATACTTTGATCGTTCGTAACTTTTGAAGTACATAAGCTTTTTTGATACAATATAGTTTTAATTACTATATTGAAGTACTTTCTTTGATCTATCACACATTTTCTAGTAAGAATTTTAGCTGTTTGGCTATTCAAGTTAAGCGTTTCTTTTCACTATATTTTTGATCAAATATCGGTATTTTTATATCCGGATCCATGAAATAAAGAAGAATTTAAAAACAGAAGATTAAATAAATATCAAATAAAAATTTTCATTACATTCAAATTAACAAAATAATCTATATTAAAAAAAAACGTTTTTAAAATTTTTATTGCTAATATTTCTTATTAAAAAAAATTTGTTATTTCAAATTATTTTTCTGTATCCAAATTCTGCATTTAACAGCGTTTGGGGATTTAAAAAAAGCTTTAATTTTTTTATACTAGCGATGAAAAGAACACTGTCTGAATTAGAAATTTTATGTTTAAAAAAGCGTTAATTAGCACATGCTTATAAAATGCTTGCATTTAACGGTTTTTTTATTTTAAACGGCTGTCAATATTTTTCGTCAGAAATGTTTCTTATTGTATTGTAACAAATTTTATTTGTAAGCATATTATTAATTTGTTTTTAATAAAAAAAGCCAAAGCATAAGATTTCAACTTGGAAAAATTTTTAATTGTTGCAACGTACCCTGAAACTTAGCCAACACAGTTATTGTAAGTTTTTTATTTAAACCAAATAACATATTTTTTATCGCTTTCTTGACCCAAACTTAATTTTTTTAAATTATCTAAACAGTTTTCATTATAAATAACAAAATTAATAAAATGAGCATTTAAGGACAAACATGTTGCATACTGCACATCGTTTTCATGATTAAATTATTTTTATTCGAATAATAAATTTCTTCATTGTTTTTTGGAATATTGTATTTAAATACATTTTTTATCATATAATAAAGTATTCGCGCATTTTATTATATTTATCCCAAATAACAGTAAAAAATATACTTTAAAAAGATATAATAAAAGTCAAAACATAAAAAAATATATATTTATAAATAAATTGCTATTTTTAAAAATTAACAACATAGATAAAATTTTTTCATAATTAATTGTCAAACTGAAAAATTTTTAAATTCTTTTTATATCATGGTTCAAAGTTTGAAATCATTGTAATAATTACAAAAAAAAAACATTAAAATCTATTTTTTTAATTTTTGGAAACGTTAAAATTCTATGTAAAATTTTTAAAAATAAAATAGAATTCAAAGTAATCTTCATTTAAAACACGCTTTTGCGAAATTTGCAAGGTTTCATAAAGTTTCATTTTTCCTAAATCAAATTATCGACATTATAAATTCATATGAACTTAATTCAATTAAAAGACATTTAAAGCCTGATATCAAGATATTTGCTACTATACTATTACTGATATTAAAAAGGATATACTTTTAATAAAAGCATTTCTTCATTCATTTATGTCTAAAATAAAATGATGTTTATCAACATTTAATGTTGAATTTTTATTAAATGTATTGAAAATAATGTTATCATGCTCCTATATACGTTTAGAAAACGCCAGTTTTTGAGAGACTAAAAGAATTAAGCTATTTAAAATGTAGTGAAAATTTTATTATGTCTTCACTGAAAAAAAAGCCGAATGTACACGCTGCGAAGTCGATTGTTGTGAATGATTCGGACAACATTCGGAGCTATTAATGACGGAAAATCGCAATGTAAAAGTGCGTAACAATATCGCAGCCAATCATTCCAACTTTCTGTATAAAAGATTACATTGGAACAGAGCGCTGCGACTGAGCTGCGTTGTGGCTTGCTACGGCTCTTCGTAGTCTACGGCACAGGAAGCTGAATCCAAGCCCAGCGACTAAACTGCTTTGTCGCTCGCTACGGCTCACAGTGGGAAAAAAAGTCACTTTTTTGGACAAAAATCTGCCACCAGTCCAATTCTTGACCAATCGCGATAAATCTTGCTGGAGAATACTCGTAACCACTTATACTTTAACGTTGTTTTGCAGCCATTATAAAATTCTCATGATATACCCTCCAAAAATCCAATAAAAAATTATTCTCTATTTAAAATCCGCAAATGTAAGCTCCACAACTCATAATTCAGAGATTTCATAGGACAAAATCTTATAATTATCCTTATAACCGACAAAGCTGAAAGCAAACATCAATCATCCAATCACTTCAAACCTCAAACCTTAAAACCGATGAGCTCTGAAACACTCGCACACAAAAACTCATCGATCCTATTGTCTAAGAACACTATGAAAGCTAAAACTCATAATATGAGAACCCATACAACCTAAAATTTGTAAACGCTAAAATTCATTAAAATTAAGATCGCAAACCATAAACCATTGACCCATTAACCCATAGACTATGAACCCATGAACCATGAACCATGAACTATAAACCATGTACCATAAACCATAAACCATGAAATATAAACGATGAACTATTAATTATGAACCATGAACCATAAACTATGAACCATTAATTATGAACCATGAACCATAAACCATAAACCATAAACCATGAACCATAAACGATTAACCATAAACCATTAATTATGAACCATGAACCATGAACCATGAACCATGAACCATGAGCCATGAAGCATGAACCATAAACTGTAAACCATGAACCATAAACCATGAAGTATAAACGATGAACTATTAATTATGAACTATGAACCATAAGCCATGAACCATGAACCATAAACCATAAACCATAAACCATGAACCATTAATTATGAACCATGAACCATGAACCATAAACCATAAACCATGAACCATGAACCATAAACGATTAACCATAAACCATGAACCATAAACCATTAATTATGAACCATGAACCATGAACCATAAACCATAAACCATCAACCATAAACGATGAAACATAAACGATGAACCATGAACCATAAATCATTAATTATGAACCATGAACCATAAACCATGAACCATGAACCATAAACGATTAACCATAAACCATTAATTATGAACCATGAACCATGAACCATAAACCATAAACCATGAACCATAAACCATGATCCATAAACCATTAATTATGAACCATGAACCATGAACCATAAACCATAAACCATGAACCATAAACGATGAAACATAAACCATGAACCATGAACTATAAATCATTAATTATGAACCATGAACCATAAACCATGAACCATGAACCATAAACGATTAACCATAAACCATTAATTATGAACCATGAACCTTGAGCCATGAAGCATGAACCATAAACTGTAAACCATGAAGTATAAACGATGAACTATTAATTATGAACTATGAACCATAAACCATGAACCATTAATTATGAACCATGAACCATAAACGATGAACCATTAATTATGAACCATGAACCATAAACCATAAACCATGAACCGTTAATTATGAACCATGAACCATAAACCATTAATTATGAACTATGAACCATATACCATGAACTATAAACGATGAGCCATAAACCATTATTTATGAACCATTAACCATAAACCATGAACCATTAATTATGAACCATGAACCATAAATCATGAACCATTAATTATGAACCATGAACCATAAACCATAAACCATGAACCATTAATTATAAACCATGAACCATGAACCATAAACCCATAAACTATAAACCCATAAACCATGAACTATAAACCGTGAACTATAAACGATGAACCATAAACCCGTAAATGATTAGCCCATAAGTCATGAACCCATAAACCATGAACCAGAAACCCATAAACCACTAACCATAAAACCATAAACTCATAAACCTTAAAAGTCATAAGCTCTAAAATTCGTTAACTCCGAAATCCATGAACTCCTAAACCCATGATCTATAAATCTTATGAACCACAAATCTGATAACTCAAATTTTTCAGTCTTTCAAATACTCATTGTTAAGAAATCGTTACTGTCAGCATTAGCGTTACCTGATGTGCACCACGAGGAGGTTGCTCGATCAGATTTCGCACATCATGTGGCCCTGAAAAGGGCCGTTTATCCACTGTACTATACTCGTTAGTTTATATATCTTATATTGTCATACTTTCAGCTATATTTGAGAGGGGTTTAATCTTTTTCGGTTCTTTGATTCGACTTTCATTTATCGAGGGGTCTGTGTTAACTAAAAAATACTTTATAATATATATATTTGTATAAGTTCTACTACACATTCTGTTGTGACAAGCTCTAGCTTTCCTGAAAATTTTATTATTTCCTTCCTGTGGTTCTTCTGAATACAAACCTATTGGTAGTTTGAAAAACGAAATTATGTCACTACCATGCATCAGCAGTTTATGTATCGATGGTGGCATTTTATACCACAGATAAAGCTGTATACATAGTTGTGCAGTTTCCAAACAATAAGGCTTGAATTTTATAAGGTTAATCATTTTTGGACAAGCTAAGACTTGTAAGATATTATGAAATCTTGTTATCAAGGCCTCATCTAAATCGGTTATGCGAGCTACACTTTTAGCATTTTCCATAAAACAGCGAGCCACGTTTCCGGTATTTGTCGTTCCATAACCTTGCTTAACGATATCTACTGGTATACTTACAAGGAGAGTGTTTCACCTTCGGGTCACCGTTTTTGCTCAAATTTGGGGAAATTTTCTAGATGCAGAAATATGAAGAAAGCCAAAATTTTAGAGGCCAACGCTCAATATTTCCCTAGTTACAGGCCATTGAAGAAAATCACTAAAAAAGTTGCTAAATTTTCAAACGCTTATAGTTCCTCAGCATTATTAGCTAGAAGCTTAAATCTTTTTTTAAATGAAAGCTGAGCTCAAATCCTTTCGAAATAGCACCTATACTATCTCAAAATATTATTTTTTTCCAAAGTTAGAGCGTAATAAAGATTGGACCTGAATATTTTGTTTAAAACATTAATTAATAATAAAAGCTAATATTGGGTTCAATCTTTATTATGCTATAACTTTGGGAAAAAATAATATTTCGATATGCTATAACTACTATTTCGAAAGGATTTGAGCTCAGCTTTCATTTAAAAAACGGTTTAAGCTTCTGGTTAATAATGCTGAGGAACTATAAGCGTTTGAAAATCTAGTAACTTTTTTAGTGATTTTCTTCAATGGCCTGTAACTAGGGAAATATTGAGCGTTGGCCTCTAAAATTTTGGCTTTCTTCATATTTCTGCATCCAGAAAACATTCCCAAAATTTGAGCAAAAACGGTGACCCGAAGGTGAAACACTCTCCTTGTTAGTTTTGATTGCAATTGCTTTTGGATATTTAGCTTTCTCAGCTTTTTTATTTCCTTGTCTTCCTTTGTTCTTGCGCAGAACTTTTTAAAGTCCATATTATAGGATATATGTAGTAAATATTCTAAAACACGGATCCATGCATGTAACGTTGAGAGGCCAAACTTGAAGTACTCAGTCTTACACGGTAAATTCGTGATGTAGGTTAGATCATTTACAAATTTTGGTCCAACCTCACATATATTACAGCAACTGGAAGATTTCTGTTCAGTCAAAATATTACAGATTTTTCCATCAATCATCGTACATTCGAGATCGAATTCAATTTCAAATTGCAGTTCTTGTATCTTAATGCAATATGTTTTAACTTTTTCTAGCAAATTAATATGATTTTCATACTCTTTTCTTACAAGGGAATCCATTTCTTTGGCGAATATAAACTTAACAAGTCTGCATGATTTAATAGAGGATGGTGTTTTGTTCGTCCAAATAACATCAGTATCTGCTTTTAATTGGAGAGGAGAAAATGAAATAAGAAAAAATGCTTTGTCGGTAAACTCAATCTCATTGTTACTTTCACTTTCCGACTCAGAATCCGAATTAATCATGCAATGAAAATCTTGATCTGACGAATTTTTTTCATGCGGGATCAATTTTTGTGCGGAAAACCTTAAAATTTGACTTAATTAGTAACAGGCAACTGAAGTGAAAAATGGGTTCATTAGGTCAAAAGATATTAAAATTTAGAAAGACCCTCAAAATTTGGGCAGGCATATTTTTTTAAACAACGTTTTTATGTAAAAAATTGTGAAAAATCGATGTTTTTTGGATCTAGCTCTTTTCATTTTTTAATAGGGTATATGAAATTTATAATACTTATAAAATTGTTAAATTTTCAATAATTTTTTATTCTATAAAAAAAAGAGCTACATGCTTGTAACTTTGTAAAAAGTTGCCTTCTATCACCCTTAAGTTCCCATAATTTTTTCAGCAAAAAATATTAATTTGTTTATGAGATATTTAATTTGTTCACTAAAAAGAGGTAAAATGTAGGCCTTAAATGGACCCTATGCGGTCATTTTAGAAAGAAATGACCATTGTCATTTATGCTCTTTGACACTTATATTTAGTGAAAATAAAAAGTTTGATTGATATTTTTATTATTTTCGCTGTTTAAATTGCGATCGAAAAGCAAAAATTTTTTTTCTTAATTGTTTTTTAAATTTATATATGAAAAAATGAAAATATTTGAATGCAACTTTTTTATTCTTGTTGCTTAAATTTTAACGCTTATTTTAAAAAAAAAACGTTATCCTACGATAATTAGGAGCTGAGATAATTTTTTTTTTTTAAATTCGCCATTTGTTTATTTACAAAGATTAAGGAATGAAATTTTAATGACAGATTCTTTAATACTTGAACTTTGATATAAGATCATTTCTGATATTAAAATCAGTTTTTAAAAACCTTAAAAGATTGTTTTTAAGTATGTATAGTTTCAATTCTTTTTGAAGAGGAAAGGAACGCAAGTACAAAAAAAATTTTTTCGATTACTTCAAATTTGTTTTATGTGAAAAAATTTTCTATATCTCAGTGAAATATTAACCGATTTTAATGTTTCTTTTTTTAATCTGGGGTAGCGCGAGATAATATTAACAGTCGTTATACTTGTTTAATGATATAAATAAATTAATTTGTTATAAACAATAACAAAAAATATATGAATATTTTTTTTTCATTTTTTATATACTTGTAATGTTTATTTTTATAATCTAATAAATAAGTTTCATTTCTTTTATGAAAAAATTAAATTATTATCTTTTTTACACGCTAATAATTAATACAAACATTGTTCTTATCCACTATCTTGAAGACACTATTTTGGATTTTCTGAATTCAAATTTGAATGTCCAATCAGCAACTCAGATACATAATCTATATATATGAAGATTCATTCTGATCTAACTGTTTCATTATTTTGGTCCACCATTTTGCGTTCGCCATTTTGAATTTGACAATTTTAAGCTCGAATTCATAATTAGCGACCTCAAAAACCCCGGGGTACTGATTTTCATTTAATTCGAGAGAAAATTTAAATTCTTGTCTACCATATTGACGACGCCATTTTGAATTTGATACTTTTCAGCTCGGATTTGTAATCAGCGACCTCAAAAATCCCATAGTACTAATTTTCATTCGAATAGAGAAAAATTTAATATTTTCGTTCGCCATATTGACGACGCCATTTTGAAT
This sequence comes from Anastatus disparis, assembly GCA_017163975.1. Lineage (NCBI taxonomy): Eukaryota > Metazoa > Arthropoda > Insecta > Hymenoptera > Eupelmidae > Anastatus > Anastatus disparis. The sequence continues at coordinate 5,745,394 of JAFFSR010000274.1, read as the reverse complement.
TTTCAAATTTGGAACTCGATTTTGTGATCAGCATGTAGTGGAGTGACATTAAGTCACGTCTACAATTACATTATGATGGCAATGTAAGAAGTTGGAACAAGCTGAATCTATTGTTCCGGCGTTTCGTCCCAGGTCCGACTACGGGGACTCATCAGTAAGGCTATGTAGTCGGACCCTGTCTCAGACGCCCTGAGAGGGAGAGAAGTTTGTCGGTCTTATATACAAACTGAGACCAATTCCCTGCGCTTGCGAGATTACGACATTTCGGGTTTCCGCCCAGTGGCAGTTTACCTTACTTGTCGGTTTCTCTACCGTGTGTTACCCAATTATGGTAACACTGCACGGCTGGTAAGTACGGGCCCCACAAGCACCCTCGAAAACCTATAAGTATGAATTTTCAGAACAAAAAATTTTTTGCACATTTTGGGCACTTTTTGTTGAATTTTCTGTGCCAACGAAGGGGTTAAGGCGTAAGCTGATCTTAACATATTAAAATATACAAAAGAGCGCGGTAGTGGAAAAAGCAACGAAGACGGAGCAAGAAAACTAAGAAAACAAGAAATTTTTTAATTTAAATGAATTAAGCTACTTTTTAAATTTATATATTATTTCAGATATCATCATAATAATTTTTATTATGACAAAATGTGGGGAAAAGTGTGACTTATTTCTTTATTATATATAAGCAGAAAATGTTACATTACGATTCTGATAAGTAAGCGGTTCACCCATAAAATAAGGCTTAAAAATGCAATATACATTATTTCGAGTACATATATATTTTTTATATTTTTCTGAATGAGCCGGTAATTGCTATAAACCAAAAAATTGTAAAAAGGAAAATGTGTTAAATTGTAATACGGAAAAAAAATTTTAAGGTGTATTTTTATATTTCATTAAAATAAACACCTTTTGTAAATGGATGTATATCTTAAAAATATTTTCTTTCCAAGTTATTTTAAATTTCATGGCGCAAAAATGCAGAAATTCGTAATTTTTGTAATCTTTTTTCTCAGAAACTACTAAATAAATTGTAATTTTATCCACAGCATTATAATCTTTAGAATTTCAACTATAAATGCGAATTTTATGACAACAACAACAAAGAATGTTTTCGGTGCCCACAATGAGGAGCCCATGCATCGTAGTGTTTATCATAGACTTAAAGTTACACGACTCAAAAGAGATATTTTGACCCCATTTCGGGCATCAAATGCATTAGATCGTACAAAAATTTTCGCCTTTATTAAAGTCACTATTAACTGATAAAATAATTGTGCAGATGTCTATTTCAAACATTAAATCTTTATTTGCAAACCCCAAATGTCTTGAGACGCTGAGCGTCCTCTTACATGGAAAAAAGTTTTCACCGTTAAAAGTAATGCTGAATTTGAATGTATGTTTAAATTTTAATGCTAGTGTGTTGAAAAGTAATGATTAGCATATAGTTTTTTCGTAATATTCACAGCACATGCAAAATTCATACCAGTATAGACTTTTTTTAGAATTGGAAATCTTTATTTTCGAAAACTGATGTGTGAATTTACAGTGTTATCTTTAGCACAGATTTTTCAAGTGCCAAGCACGTTACGTATCGGCGCTGGCAGATGTTTGTGTATACAAATTTTCGATTCTATAGCAGCATGCGTGGTTGTCAACTTTTATAAAAGTTTTTAGTTCTTATCTCAGGAAATAAGTATCACAATTGAAAAAAAATAAAATTTAAATTAATATAATAATTACATATTGTTAAGTATTATGAACATAAATTGTCATGATAAAAGTTTATTGAGAAAAAATTTCTTTTTCATTTCAAATATTTTGAAATTTTAATGACAAAATTTTATAATTATTTCGAAAATAATTTTTATTGAAATATAGTATTTTTTTAAATTTTATTAGGTAATTTGATCATTTGTTAAAGATTTTATGAAAAATTGTTCAAATTCATAAATTTTTCATCTAATGGGAATTATATACATACATATATATAAATAAATAAAATATAATTGAAAGATTATCTACGATAGCAATAAGTTGACATGATGTTGGCACTGGAAAAAATCGTGCTAGTCATTTAAAATCAGTGTGCTGGACTTAGCATTGATTAAAATGATACTGTGATAGTTTTTTTTTTATTATAAAACACGGAATTTTATCCTTCTATTATTTGGCACCATTTTTTTAGGTGAAAACTTTTTTCCGTGTACTAATAACGACTGTAGCGTACACGAAGCTTTAAAAAAAGTGTAGGGAGAAAGGAGAGGCATTTTTACAAATCCTAGATTCCAATTATGTCAGATTATATGAGGATGATTCTCATCATTTATTAATATTTTAAATTATGACAGTATAAAAAATATGAAAAATGTTATTCATTATTTAATTTTAAAAATTATATCATTTCTTCATATATTATTATCATTATTACTTTTATTATAAATTTTTCACTCAATAATTATATTCCTTAAGAGTTGGCTGTGTAGCTCTGTCCTTTTATAATCTACATTTTCGATATAATTAATAAATTAAATATTTCTATAGAAAAGTAAGAGTTGAGCCCAATAAATTTAAGAACGAGCAAACGATTTTATTCTATGAGAAAATAAAAAATTTCCATTATTTTCCAACTATTTTTCATTAATTTTGAAACCTAATTTTTCACGAGTACATTAAGTTTGCTGGTTTATTTAATAAATATTTTTTTAAAATAAATTATTTCTTATACAAAATAATTTAAAATATTAATAAATAAATAATAGAGATATAATTCTATAGTTTAATTTTGTCATTATAACATAAATAAATTAAACTATAGTATTATTTTATGTACATGTAAATTACATATTGGAAATTAAATAAATTAAACTATATTATTATAAAATTAACATTACTATTATTTATTTATTAATATTTTTATTTACTATTTATAAAAATAATATATTGAAAAAAACGAACATACTTAATAGACTTGTGAGAAACTAGATTTTAAAATTATTTAAAAAAACGCTACCAAGTGTTTTTGCTCATAGAGCTCATTGAGTTCGAGTAATTTAATTTTATTGCTTTCTCATAATAAAAGCATTATGTCGATAAAAAAATTTTTTCTATTTTTTCATTAATTTGTACTAATTTGGAGTCAGGGAGTCGAAAAAAGTGGTTTCTAGAAATATCTGTCTGTGCGTGTGTGTGTGTGTGTGTGTGTGTTGTGTGTGTGTGTTCATTACGCTAGTTAGATCTCAAAAACTACTCGATGGATTTGCTGCAAATTTTGCATACAATTAATTTTGTTGCCTAACTGTTGCGAAAGCTATTGAAAATGAGTTTTCTTAGCGTAGTTTTAATTTTAATACCATTTAAAAAATTTTTTCAATTTTAATTTTCCATTTTTTTTTGTATTTTAGGTTAAATATTCGATGGATTAACTTTAAAATTTGCATGAAAATTATTTGCCGAAAGAAGGAAAACTTTTGGAAACTGATTTTCTTAGCGTGGTTTTAATTTTAGAGCATTTTAAAAATTTTGAAAAAAATTTTCATTTTCCATTTTTTCTTCTATTTTATGTAAACCATTTGATAGATTTGCTTTAAAATTTGAATACAATTTATTCGCTGCTATCTAAAGAAAACAAGTTTTTGAAAACTAATTTTCTTAGCGTGGTTACAATTTCAGAAAATTTTAAAGATTTAGAAATTATTTTCATTTTTTTTTATTTATTTTTATTTTACGAAAATACTCGATAGATTTGTTCTAAAATTTGCAGAAAAATTTTTTGCGACTACCAAAAGTAGTTAAATTTTTGAAAACTGATTAGTCCAGCGTAGTTTTAATTTTTAAGTATTTTGAAAATTAAAAATAAGCCAGAGCAAATTTGATTACTGACCGAGAAGTAAAAATGTTATTATAAATAAAATAATTATACACTGAAAAAAATATAATCTAGGAGTAAGAGGAAAAATCTATTTGATTCTTAGTTCTTGAATCAAATAGAAATCTAGTTGTACTTAATGACCATAATTATCTTGCAAAATCCCTGTAATCTAGGTTCTAGCAGAAAATCCTCTATCTTCAAGAACTCTATTAGAATTTAGAGGATATCCATTTATTAATAAAATATAATAGAAATAACAGGTATTACATTAGAGACAATTAATTCTAGAATTATCAATTTAATTACGGTACACATGAAAATGACAGACCTCGTCCAATAACAGAGGCTCATTTAATTAACAATAATGTAAATATGTATGCTTCAGAAATGCTTACTTTAGTTTTGTATTTACCGCTATTAATAGGTGATCTCATACCAGAAGATACAGAAAGTTAGAAACGGTTTTTAATAATGAGAAAAATTATAGATATAATTTTTTCGAAACAAATTCAAATTAAGCTGCTACCATATTTAAAATCATTGATAAAAGAATATTTAGATTTAAGGTAGCTCCCTTGAATTATACACAACATGTAGAATTTAATTGGAAAATTATTTTTAATTAGCTTTTTTTTTAAACTTTATACATTGAACGTACAATCCCCTAAGAAAGAGATACTTTTGGGTGCAGAAAAAAATTATTTCATAACAATTGCAACCCTAGTCGAGGAGATATTAATAATTCAAAAAAGAATACAAAAAATGTTCTAAGAACACAGGAAACTTTTTTATTTTTCCTCAGATTGGGACGTAATAAAGCTCATTTTGTGCTTTAAAAAATTTCAAAAGGAGTCACTCATGGAATTTCAGTGATAGTGCTTACAGTTAAAATGTAAATTACAATTATTTAATAATACACTTTATAATTTTTTTTAACAATCTCTTTTTTAGGGAATTGTACGTTCAATGCATAAAATATATGAATTATTACTATTATATAATTATTATTACTATTATATAATTTATATCTAAACATCATCTACTTAGAATTTTCTTAAATCATTATGAAACACTAGCTTAAAAGAATAATGACAGTTTTATATTAAACAAGTCAAATAAAATTACTTAAAAAAGTTATCTAAAACATTCCCCTAAAAAAAAATAAAGTGACAAATTCAACAAAAATCATGTAAAAATTTTAGGTGAAAATTAATAAAAAAAAAATCACGTGATTATTAATAGGGTAACAGTGTTTTCGTATTTATATATATTGCAAATACGTTTAACCTGTTATCTAAATATTTGACGTTAACATCATACACACACACACACACACACACACACACACACACACACACACACACACACACACACACACACACACGCACGCACGCACGCACGCACGCACGCACACAAGCACGCACACACACACACACACACACACACACACACACACACATTTTTTTCCTATTTTTAGACTTATTTAATAACTTTCCTAGTTTTATAAAATATATATATAAATAAATAATTAGTAAATCATAATTATTAACGAGTATTTAATACTTATAACTACCTTCAAACCGATCACGAACAGGTTACGTTATATTTGTATTAATAAACAATTATTGAAATCTTACATTTGAGGATGTTTCACAGGAAATCGGTGAAAAGAAAGAGATGGATCTCCGACCTTTGTGTTGGGACACTGTTGAAATGCACACGCGCTTTTTTCGGCATCGCGAACTTTAAAAAATTATTTCACAAAGATTATTAACGCGTAAACAAACACTTCTTAACTGCTTGTTAACAACTGAGCCTAAAGTCGGCAGTTAAAACAAAATAGTGTCATTTCCGCGAATGTAAATACTATATATATAAATCGCGCTTCTCCGTGTATTAGAACTCTTTATGATTGAAATATACTTTTTTAAAATGTAAACATCGTTTACATACGTTTATATATTTATTTTTTATCAAAATAACGTTTGTAAACGATATAAATGCAATTAATATTATATATATATATATATATATATATATATATATATATATATATATATATATATATATCTATATATATCTATATATATATATATATATATGTGTGTGTGTGTGTGTGTGTGTGTGTGTGTGTGTGTGTGTGTGTGTGTGTGTGTGTGTGTGTGTGTGTGTGTGTGTGTGTGTGTACGTATGTGTGTGATTGTAATCATCTTCTAAAGTCTGAAAGTTAATCAATACAAAGATTAAATAAATACGCATTTTATTAAAACATAATTGTTACTTTATTATTCTTATTTAAATAGAAACAATGATTTACAAGTTAGTCTTATACATTTTATTATTTATTTAAGTAACATATAAATAAAAATAATAAAATACACTTTCAACTGAAATAAAATTAATATGTATTTTAAATATTATTATTTACAAATATAATTAGAATTTACTATTCCCGCATTAAACAGTAATAAGAAATTTAAATTATCTAACGTAATTGATAAATTTTTTTTTGGATTATTATATAAAAAAATTTTTATATACAAATTTTTCATAATTTTTTTCAAAAGAATATTTTTCTTATTTTTAAAACAAAAACATATTTTATTTTACTCTCTTCCAGATTTATTTTATTCATTTTTTAAATTGTATGCATTAAAAAAAATAAAAATCATAGTTTATTAATAAAATTAAATATTAACAAAATTTAATTTTACCGAAATTCAATATTAAAACAATTTAATTTTATCAAAATTAAATATTAAAAAAATTTAATTTTTATTAAAATTAAATATTAAAAAAATTTAATTTTACAAAAATTTCAATTTTTCATACACTTGCTTTTATTAGTACAAATTGCAAAAGAAAAAAAAAAGAACCCGATCGGGAATTGAATTGACATCAAAAAGATTGTCGAGCGAACGATTTAGCCACTACGCCACAGCTGATTATAAATTCAGATACAAGAATATAGTATATAAATTGTTCGCCTTTTGGGGTTCAAGGATAACAGTTTAAGTTTCACTTAAATTGTTTTTCATTATTTCAATATCTTAATTTTTTTTTTTTTTTATAATTACATGGGGTTCCATTATATTTTTTTAACTTTATTATAGTTATCAAATATAATCGGAATAAATAGCAATGATAACTGCCGTTCATTTACCGACCGGTCGTTATCATTTACCTACTGAAAGCGACGTTAACGCCGCGTCTGGTCGGGGTACCAACTACATATTTCTAGCTTCAAAGCGCCTTGGGGTTCTGCGCTTCTATTAGGATTCACCTTCATTGGTATGGTTACTTACTTTTCATTTAAAATATGGTGAATTTTATGAAAAAAAACATCTATTATACAATCATGTATGTATAAAAAATTGCATTTAATAATAATTTCTTTTAAAAAAGTATAATTATTTTATTTATAATAAAATAACATTTTCACTTCTCAGTCGGTAATCAAAACTGCCGTGGCCTACTCTTAAAGACGCAATTTTTGAGTTCTTTATTTCAAAAATTCAAATCAACTTTTAACTCTCGAGATAATCATAGTACATCGACGTTTATATTAAAAAGGTTTGAAGAAAACGGAATCGTATTTGAACCAGGTCTCTTTTTATTTGGAAAAATATTGATATTCTACCTGTTTTCGTAGAAATAATTTATATATTTAAGGTGGTTCTTCCATGAGACATAAATGAACAAAATATTATCAAAATTTAGGAGATCGTAAATAAAACCTATATTTTTATATTTATTAAATTTCAGACTCAATTATCGATGAAATAATAGAAAATAATGATTTTGAAATTGAGTGTTTTATGATATAATTTTGTATTCTAACCCTTAATTTCATGCTTACTTAATATTTTTATCATTTCAAATGAACATATATTATTAAAAAACTATTTATTAAATCCTGCGGAATTCATAGATTTAGAATATATAAAAAAAGTAGTAGGTGGATGAATCATCTAAAAAGATATTAAATATTAAAAAAATAAAAAATTGAAAAAATAATTTAAATTATGATTTTGTAATACTTGACAACGTTGTGGAATAAAAATGTAAACACACATCTCGTTTCTTTCGAAAATGTGACATTTTACTTAGGTTATAATGAGTCTAACCATATGTTACAAATAATATAACAAACCGAAATTCACAACGTTGCCAGAATTCCAATATGTTCAAGAACGTATAAATAATCAAATTTTATAAAATTACATATTATTTTAGTATTATTTAAAAATGTTGCATAAATTTACTTAATATTTATTAATAAAATGTTTAGAATGAATTTTTTATTCATAATACAAAGAATTTATATATTGAGTCGGGCCCCCCGGCTAAGCGCCCACAACATACGGACCTGCATAGAAGAACAACCTTAAATATGATGAAAATGAAAATATTCATTATATAAAAATAGCAGTCTTTAGGTTTCAATGAGCGTTTTCATACGCATTTGGTAGAAACGGAAAATAAATATGTTACATGCTGCTTTAAAGAATTGCACAGCGAGAAAATAATTCCAAATAAAAATTAAATTAACAAATTTCTAAAAAATATATTCTTAAATTTACTAATTTTCCTCTTGGTGAATACAGATTTAATTTTCTTTAACGTTTAGTTGCTTCAAAAATATTGCTGCCAGGTGGTAGCAGAATATCTATTAGAAGTCGATGTCATTGAAATAGATTTTTCTCTTGAGTCAAATGGAATTCCACGATGGCTTAAAACAAAACGAAAATCTTCTACCACCTAGCGGATTCTCATTGGCTCTAGATTCTATTTTTTTAGTGTACTGTTTTCAAAAGAAATTGTTATCGAGCGCAATTTTTTGATTGTATAATAGATGTTTTTTTCATAAAAGTCACCACATTTTAAGGACGTTCTCTTGCGAGCAGTTTTACTCAACTTAGAAGTAGTTCTTTTATATAAAGTTAACCTATGACGGCGCTGCAATAAGTTGAGCACGTTTCTACACGCACAAGCGAAATTCTTGTTTATTAAATAGAATTCGTGCATTTTCTATCTTTCAAATATGAATAACTCAAAATTTAGTATCGTTTGCATAAATTTTCTTTATACCGATTGAATCGTTATTACGTGTAGATTATAAAAAAAGGTTTTTTAAAAAAATTGTAAGAAAACTTAAAGAGTCGTTAAGCAAAACGTGAGTCAGAAAGAGGCAGACTATAGTATTCCTGTGTTAAACATCGCAACTTTGGAAGCTGATTATTTAAAAATTAATATGGCATACTATATATAAAATGAGCACAATGGAAAGAGCTTACAAAAATCTACTTAATCCAATAATTTAAATTGATATTTTAAGAAAATCAATTTCCAAGAGAACATCCTTAAACAAAAAGTAAGTAACCGTATTTAGAGTTTAATAAACAGTTGTGGTATAGAATTTTTAATTTTTAAAATTTTCTTTAATTATTTTTGGCAAGCGCAATAAAGAAATAAAGGGTACCCCCGTTAAGATGGTCGAAAATGATTCTATCTTTAACTGCTATATTTCTAATATTAAAAAAAGAGTTTTCATCATATTTTGACCCCCCTCCCCATACCTTGAAAAAATCGTTTTTTCGCCTTTTTTTTTTTTGGATTCTAGTCGGTCAACCTACCTGCAAAAATCATAGAAGTCGTAAATTAATTCACAAATCATGTGAAGCAAGCATGTTCAAAGCGTTGTCGCAATGCTTGAGATCGGCATTCAAAGCGAGCGATCACGCAATAAATTGCTGTGTTCAGATTCAGCTTTCTGAATACATTAGAGTACGGAGAGCCGCACAGTGGGAAAAAAGTCACTTTTTTGGACAAAAATCTGCCACCAGTCCAATTCTTAATCAATCGCGATGAATCTTGCTAAAGAATACTCGTAACCACTTATACATTAACGTAGTTTTGCAGCCACTTTGAAATTATCATGATATACCCTTCAAAAATCAAATAAAAAATTATTCTCTATTTAAAATCCGCAAATGTAAGCTCCACAACTCATAATTCAGAGATTTAATAGGAAAAAATCTTATAATTACCCTTATAACCAACTAAGCTGAAATCAAACATCAATAATCCAATCACTTTAAACCCCAAACCATAAAACCTATGAGCTTTGAAATACTCACACACAAAAACTCATCGATCCTATTGTCTATGAACACTATAAACGCTAAAACTCATAATATGAGAACCCATAAAACCAAAAAATTTGTAAACGCTGAAATTCATTAAAATTAAGATCGCAAAGCATAAACCATTGACCCATTAACTCATAGACTATAAACCCTATGAACACTATGAACGCTATGAACGCTAAAATTTATAATATGAGAACCCATAAAACCTAAAACTTGCAAACGCTAAAATTCATTAAAATTAAAAACGCAAACCCTAAACCATTGACCCATTAACCCATGAACTATAAACACATAAACCATAGACCATAAACCCATAAATCCATAAACCATGAACCATGAAGTGTAAACGATGAACCATAAACCATATACCATAAATCATTAATTATGAACCATGAACCATAAACCATTAATTATGAACCATGAACTATAAAACATAAACCGTGAACTATAAACGATGAAACCTAAACCATGAACCACAAACCATGAGCCATAAACCATTAATTATGAACCATGAACCATAAACCATAAACCATAAACGCTGAAACATAAACCATGAACCATAAACGATAAAACATAAACCATGAACCATGAACCATAAATCTTTAATTATGAACCATGAACCATAAACCATTAATTATGAACCATGAACCATAAACCATTAATTATGAACCATGAACCATAAACCATTAATTATGAACCATGAACCATAAACCATGAAATATGAACCATAAACCATAAACCATGAACCATGAACCATAAACCATGACCCATGAACCATAAACCATAAACCATGAACCATGAACCATGAACCATAAACTATCAACCATAAATCATGAACCATGAAACATAAATCATAAACTATAAGTCATAAACCATAAACCCATTATCTATAATCCCATAAACTCATGACATTGCATTGTTATTAGTACTAATAGTATCATCTAAATGACCATGATGAACTGTATATCATTATTTGCTTTCAACAATTAGCGTCATTGTAGTAGCTTTAAATATTGTAGCAACCACGGATGTGTAATAGTCCAGTAGAATTAGACTTTTTGCATGACTTAATTAGTAACAGGCAACTGAAGTGAAAAAATGGTTCATTAGGTCAAAAGATATTAAAATTTAGAAAGACCCTCAAAATTTGGGCTGGCATATTTTTTTAAACAACGTTTTTATGTAAAAAATTGTGAAAAATCGATGTTTTTTGGATCTAGCTCTTTTCATTTTTTAATAGGGTATATGAAATTTATAATACTTATAAGGGTCTTCAAGACGAATAGTTTAAGCCCTATTACATTAAATTTCGTTAATAATTTATTTAAATAATCGCATAAATATAGTTAAAAATCGTTAAATTTTCAATAATTTTTTATTCTATAAAAAAAAGAGCCACATGCTTGTAACTTTGTAAAAAGTTGCCTTCTATCACCCTTAAGTTCCCATAATTTTTTCAGCAAAAAATATTAATTTGTTTATGAGATATTCAATTTGTTCACTAAAAAGAGGTAAAATGTAGGCCTCAAATGGACCCTATTGCGGTCATTTTAGAAAGAAATGACCACTATTATTTATGCTCTTTGACACTTATATTTAGTGAAAATAAAAAGTTTGATTGACATTTTTATTATTTTCGCTGTTTAAATGACGATCGAAAAAAAAAAATTTTTTTTCTTAATTGTTTTTTAAATTTATATATGAAAAAATGAAAATATTTAAATGCAACTTTTTTATTCTTATTGCTTAAATTTAACGCTTATTTAAAAAAAAAAACGTTATTCTACAATAATTAGGAGCTGAGATAATTTTTTTTTTTTTTAAATTCGCCATTTGTTTATTTACAAAGATTAAGGAATGAAATTTTAATGACAGATCCTTTAATACTTGAACTTGATATGAGATCATTTCTGATATTAAAATTAGTTTTTTAAAACCTTAAAAGATTGTTTTTAAGTATGTATAGTTTCAATTCTTTTTGAAGAGGAGAGGGACGCAAGTACAGAAATAATTTTTTCAATTACTTCAAATTTGTCTTATGTGAAAAAATTTTCTATATCTCAGTGAAATATTAACCGATTTTGATGTTTCTTTTTTTAATCTGGGGTAGCGCGAGATAATATTAACAGTTATTATACTTGTTTAATGATATAAATAAATCAATTTGTTATAAACAATAACAAAAAATATATGCATATTTTTTTTTCATTTTTTATATACTTGTAATGTTTATTTTTATAATCTAATAAATAAGTTTCATTTCTTTTATGAAAAAATTAGATTATTATCTTTTTTACACGCTAATAATTAATACAAACATTGCTCTTATCATTAAAATCCTGACATTATTAAAAAAGAGCTTCTGACCTTGAATATTCAACGAATTTAACGTTTCTTTTTTTTATCTGGGGTTGTGCGAGATAATATTAAGAACCATCATTGTTGTTTCATGCAATAAACAAATTAATTAATTATAAATTATAAAAAAAATTTTTTTATTATTTTTTACATTTTATATTTTAAATAAATGTTTATTTATATAATTTTATAAATTTCTTTTATTTAAAAAAAATATTTACAATCTTTTGTGTGTATATATATATATATATATATATATATATATATATATATATATATATTTATGTCCTCGTAGGCCGTATTCGTGTCAGTATGTAAAGAGCATGCTAAATTTGTATTGGCATCGCATATGTCTCAGACGCGCTCCTCGACTCTTTACAAGCTTTATATGTCCTCCTGAGACATATTGAGACTCAATATGTCTCAGGAGAAATCAATATGGCATCACCGATCCTACTATGTTTCGTTCAATATGTCAAAGAGCAATCATACTGAACGTAGGTTAGTGAAAAAAAATGACTCGCGCTTCGACAGCAGTTATACTCATTACAAAATGTCAATCTAAGAAATAAAAGAAAAAATCAATAAAATAAAAATTTAATTTTAAAATTATTGGAAAAAACATTAATATTTTCAACTAATAAGTTATAGTTCCTCATACGGCCTACTTCGGACATAAAATCATCTATGTCCTTTGGCTGTTTATTCAGGTGGAATCTGAATCTTGAACAATGTTTGCCGCTTGAGCAGAAATCTACCTCGGGAGCGCTTCACGCGTCCTCGGCAATTTCAGCTCAAGTGACAAACATTGTCCTCGATTCATATTCCACCTGAATACGGCGAAAGGACATATATAATTAATATATATATCAGTAACAATTCAACGAACTTATATCTTAACAATCAAGAAGAAATAAACTATAAAATAAAATACTTAGGAATTGAAAGTTTGAGCGTAAAGCAGGGTTCACCGAACTCATACAATAACACACGCACTTTAATTATTCTTCTCTTCTTTTAACGAACATCACATAAAAATACTTTACAACGAAATAGAAATACTTTTTAATTCTTTATAAAATAAATATTCATATTAGGTATAAATGACTATTAAAATAATAATAATAAAAATAAAACTATTTTAAAAATAAAAATGCTGAAAGGCATTTAAAAATAATGTGAAGGCTTTCATGATAAGAGATATGTTTTTATTAATAATATTGTTTAAAGAAGAAAATAATTAAATTTTTTAGAGAAAAAGATATTATGTTTCATAAAATTATTAATACAAACGTTCCATTAATGTAAATTATGAAATAAATTATTTTTTTCATATATATTGTTTATAATAAATTAATTTGTTTATTGCATAAAACAACAATGACGGTTCTTAATATTATCTCGCACAACCCCAGATAAAAAAAAGAAACGTTAAATTCGTTGAATATTCAAGGTCAGAAGCTCTTTTTTAATAATGTCAGGATTTTAATGATAAGAACAATGTTTGTATTAATTATTAGCGTGTAAAAAAGATAATAATTTAATTTTTTCATAAAAGAAATGAAACTTATTTATTAGATTATAAAAATAAACATTACAAGTATATAAAAAATGAAAAAAAAATATTCATATATTTTTTGTTATTGTTTATAACAAATTAATTTATTTATATCATTAAACAAGTATAACGACTGTTAATATTATCTCGCGCTACCCCAGATTAAAAAAAGAAACATTTAAATCGGTTAATATTTCACTGAGATATAGAAAATTTTTTCACATAAAACAAATTTGAAGTAATGGAAAAAATTTTTTTTGTACTTGCGTTCCTTTCCTCTTCAAAAAGAATTGAAACTATACATACTTAAAAACAATCTTTTAAGGTTTTTAAAAACTGATTTTAATATCAGAAATGATCTTATATCAAAGTTCAAGTATTAAAGAATCTGTCATTAAAATTTCATTCCTTAATCTTTGTAAATAAACAAATGGCGAATTTAAAAAAAAAAAATTATCTCAGCTCCTAATTATCGTAGGATAACGTTTTTTTTTTTAAAATAAGCGTTAAAATTTAAGCAACAAGAATAAAAAAGTTGCATTTAAATATTTTCATTTTTTCATATATAAATTTAAAAAACAATTAAGAAAAAAAATTTTTGCTTTTCGATCGCAATTTAAACAGCGAAAATAATAAAAATATCAATCAAACTTTTTATTTTCACTAAATATAAGTGTCAAAGAGCATAAATGACAATGGTCATTTCTTTCTAAAATGACCGCATAGGGTCCATTTAAGGCCTACATTTTACCTCTTTTTAGTGAACAAATTAAATATCTCATAAACAAATTAATATTTTTTGCTGAAAAAATTATGGGAACTTAAGGATGATGGAAGGCAACTTTTTACAAAGTTACAAGCATGTAGCTCTTTTTTTTATAGAATAAAAAATTATTGAAAATTTAACAATTTTATAAGTATTATAAATTTCATATACCCTATTAAAAAATGAAAAGAGCTAGATCCAAAAAACATCGATTTTTCACAATTTTTTACATAAAAACGTTGTTTAAAAAAATATGCCTGCCCAAATTTTGAGGGTCTTTCTAAATTTTAATATCTTTTGACCTAATGAACCATTTTTTCACTTCAGTTGCCTGTTACTAATTAAGTCATGCAAAAAGTCTAATTCTACTGGACTATTACACATCCGTGGTTGCTACAATATTTAAAGCTACTACAATGACGCTAATTGTTGAAAGCAAATAATGATATACAGTTCATCATGGTCATTTAGATGATACTATTAGTACTAATAACAATGCAATGTCATGAGTTTATGGGATTATAGATAATGGGTTTATGGTTTATGACTTATAGTTTATGATTTATGTTTCATGGTTCATGATTTATGGTTGATAGTTTATGGTTCATGGTTCATGGTTCATGGTTTATGGTTTATGGTTCATGGGTCATGGTTTATGGTTCATGGTTCATGGTTTATGGTTTATGGTTCATATTTCATGGTTTATGGTTCATGGTTCATAATTAATGGTTTATGGTTCATGGTTCATAATTAATGGTTTATGGTTCATGGTTCATAATTAATGGTTTATGGTTCATGGTTCATAATTAAAGATTTATGGTTCATGGTTCATGGTTTATGTTTTATCGTTTATGGTTCATGGTTTATGTTTCAGCGTTTATGGTTTATGGTTTATGGTTCATGGTTCATAATTAATGGTTTATGGCTCATGGTTTGTGGTTCATGGTTTAGGTTTCATCGTTTATAGTTCACGGTTTATGTTTTATAGTTCATGGTTCATAATTAATGGTTTATGGTTCATGGTTCATAATTAATGATTTATGGTATATGGTTTATGGTTCATCGTTTACACTTCATGGTTCATGGTTTATGGATTTATGGGTTTATGGTCTATGGTTTATGTGTTTATAGTTCATGGGTTAATGGGTCAATGGTTTAGGGTTTGCGTTTTTAATTTTAATGAATTTTAGCGTTTGCAAGTTTTAGGTTTTATGGGTTCTCATATTATAAATTTTAGCGTTCATAGCGTTCATAGTGTTCATAGGGTTTATAGTCTATGAGTTAATGGGTCAATGGTTTATGCTTTGCGATCTTAATTTTAATGAATTTCAGCGTTTACAAATTTTTGGTTTTATGGGTTCTCATATTATGAGTTTTAGCGTTTATAGTGTTCATAGACAATAGGATCGATGAGTTTTTGTGTGTGAGTATTTCAAAGCTCATAGGTTTTATGGTTTGGGGTTTAAAGTGATTGGATTATTGATGTTTGATTTCAGCTTAGTTGGTTATAAGGGTAATTATAAGATTTTTTCCTATTAAATCTCTGAATTATGAGTTGTGGAGCTTACATTTGCGGATTTTAAATAGAGAATAATTTTTTATTTGATTTTTGAAGGGTATATCATGATAATTTCAAAGTGGCTGCAAAACTACGTTAATGTATAAGTGGTTACGAGTATTCTTTAGCAAGATTCATCGCGATTGATTAAGAATTGGACTGGTGGCAGATTTTTGTCCAAAAAAGTGACTTTTTTCCCACTGTGCGGCTCTCCGTACTCTAATGTATTCAGAAAGCTGAATCTGAACACAGCAATTTATTGCGTGATCGCTCGCTTTGAATGCCGATCTCAAGCATTGCGACAACGCTTTGAACATGCTTGCTTCACATGATTTGTGAATTAATTTACGACTTCTATGATTTTTTGCAGGTAGGTTGACCGACTAGAATCCAAGAAAAAAAAAAAAAAGGCGAAAAAACGATTTTTTCAAGGTATGGGGAGGGGGGTCAAAATATGATGAAAACTCTTTTTTTAATATTAGAAATATAGCAGTTAAAGATAGAATCATTTTCGACCATCTTAACGGGGGGTACCCTTTATTTCTTTATTGCGCTTGCCAAAAATAATTAAAGAAAATTTTAAAAAATTAAAAATTCTATACCACAACTGTTTATTAAACTCTAAATACGGTTACTTACTTTTTGTTTAAGGATGTTCTCTTGGAAATTGATTTTCTTAAAATATCAATTTAAATTATTGGATTAAGTAGATTTTTGTAAGCTCTTTCCATTGTGCTCATTTTATATATAGTATGCCATATTAATTTTTAAATAATCAGCTTCCAAAGTTGCGATGTTTAACACAGGAATACTATAGTCTGCCTCTTTCTGACTCACGTTTTGCTTAACGACTCTTTAAGTTTTCTTACAATTTTTTTAAAAAACCTTTTTTTATAATCTACACGTAATAACGATTCAATCGGTATAAAGAAAATTTATGCAAACGATACTAAATTTTGAGTTATTCATATTTGAAAGATAGAAAATGCACGAATTCTATTTAATAAACAAGAATTTCGCTTGTGCGTGTAGAAACGTGCTCAACTTATTGCAGCGCCGTCATAGGTTAACTTTATATAAAAGAACTACTTCTAAGTTGAGTAAAACTGCTCGCAAGAGAACGTCCTTAAAATGTGGTGACTTTTATGAAAAAAACATCTATTATACAATCAAAAAATTGCGCTCGATAACAATTTCTTTTGAAAACAGTACACTAAAAAAATAGAATCTAGAGCCAATGAGAATCCGCTAGGTGGTAGAAGATTTTCGTTTTGTTTTAAGCCATCGTGGAATTCCATTTGACTCAAGAGAAAAATCTATTTCAATGACATCGACTTCTAATAGATATTCTGCTACCACCTGGCAGCAATATTTTTGAAGCAACTAAACGTTAAAGAAAATTAAATCTGTATTCACCAAGAGGAAAATTAGTAAATTTAAGAATATATTTTTTAGAAATTTGTTAATTTAATTTTTATTTGGAATTATTTTCTCGCTGTGCAATTCTTTAAAGCAGCATGTAACATATTTATTTTCCGTTTCTACCAAATGCGTATGAAAACGCTCATTGAAACCTAAAGACTGCTATTTTTATATAATGAATATTTTCATTTTCATCATATTTAAGGTTGTTCTTCTATGCAGGTCCGTATGTTGTGGGCGCTTAGCCGGGGGCCCGACTCAATATATAAATTCTTTGTATTATGAATAAAAAATTCATTCTAAACATTTTATTAATAAATATTAAGTAAATTTATGCAACATTTTTAAATAATACTAAAATAATATGTAATTTTATAAAATTTGATTATTTATACGTTCTTGAACATATTGGAATTCTGGCAACGTTGTGAATTTCGGTTTGTTATATTATTTGTAACATATGGTTAGACTCATTATAACCTAAGTAAAATGTCACATTTTCGAAAGAAACGAGATGTGTGTTTACATTTTTATTCCACAACGTTGTCAAGTATTACAAAATCATAATTTAAATTATTTTTTCAATTTTTTATTTTTTTAATATTTAATATCTTTTTAGATGATTCATCCACCTACTACTTTTTTTATATATTCTAAATCTATGAATTCCGCAGGATTTAATAAATAGTTTTTTAATAATATATGTTCATTTGAAATGATAAAAATATTAAGTAAGCATGAAATTAAGGGTTAGAATACAAAATTATATCATAAAACACTCAATTTCAAAATCATTATTTTCTATTATTTCATCGATAATTGAGTCTGAAATTTAATAAATATAAAAATATAGGTTTTATTTACGATCTCCTAAATTTTGATAATATTTTGTTCATTTATGTCTCATGGAAGAACCACCTTAAATATATAAATTATTTCTACGAAAACAGGTAGAATATCAATATTTTTCCAAATAAAAAGAGACCTGGTTCAAATACGATTCCGTTTTCTTCAAACCTTTTTAATATAAACGTCGATGTACTATGATTATCTCGAGAGTTAAAAGTTGATTTGAATTTTTGAAATAAAGAACTCAAAAATTGCGTCTTTAAGAGTAGGCCACGGCAGTTTTGATTACCGACTGAGAAGTGAAAATGTTATTTTATTATAAATAAAATAATTATACTTTTTTTAAAAGAAATTATTATTAAATGCAATTTTTTATACATACATGATTGTATAATAGATGTTTTTTTCATAAAATTCACCATATTTTAAATGAAAAGTAAGTAACCATACCAATGAAGGTGAATCCTAATAGAAGCGCAGAACCCCAAGGCGCTTTGAAGCTAGAAATATGTAGTTGGTACCCCGACCAGACGCGGCGTTAACGTCGCTTTCAGTAGGTAAATGATAACGACCGGTCGGTAAATGAACGGCAGTTATCATTGCTATTTATTCCGATTATATTTGATAACTATAATAAAGTTAAAAAAATATAATGGAACCCCATGTAATTATAAAAAAAAAAAAAAATTAAGATATTGAAATAATGAAAAACAATTTAAGTGAAACTTAAACTGTTATCCTTGAACCCCAAAAGGCGAACAATTTATATACTATATTCTTGTATCTGAATTTATAATCAGCTGTGGCGTAGTGGCTAAATCGTTCGCTCGACAATCTTTTTGATGTCAATTCAATTCCCGATCGGGTTCTTTTTTTTTTCTTTTGCAATTTGTACTAATAAAAGCAAGTGTATGAAAAATTGAAATTTTTGTAAAATTAAATTTTTTTAATATTTAATTTTAATAAAAATTAAATTTTTTTAATATTTAATTTTGATAAAATTAAATTGTTTTAATATTGAATTTCGGTAAAATTAAATTTTGTTAATATTTAATTTTATTAATAAACTATGATTTTTATTTTTTTTAATGCATACAATTTAAAAAATGAATAAAATAAATCTGGAAGAGAGTAAAATAAAATATGTTTTTTGTTTTAAAAATAAGAAAAATATTCTTTTGAAAAAAAATTATGAAAAATTTGTATATAAAAATTTTTTTTATATAATAATCCAAAAAAAAATTTATCAATTACGTTAGATAATTTAAATTTCTTATTACTGTTTAATGCGGGAATAGTAAATTCTAATTATATTTGTAAATAATAATATTTAAAATACATATTAATTTTATTTCAGTTGAAAGTGTATTTTATTATTTTTATTTATATGTTACTTAAATAAATAATAAAATGTATAAGACTAACTTGTAAATCATTGTTTCTATTTAAATAAGAATAATAAAGTAACAATTATGTTTTAATAAAATGCGTATTTATTTAATCTTTGTATTGATTAACTTTCAGACTTTAGAAGATGATTACAATCACACACATACACACACACACACACACACACACACACACACACACATATATATATATATATATATATATATATATATATATATATATATATATATATATATATATATATATATATATATATATATATATATATATATATATATATATATATAATATTAATTGCATTTATATCGTTTACAAACGTTATTTTGATAAAAAATAAATATATAAACGTATGTAAACGATGTTTACATTTTAAAAAAGTATATTTCAATCATAAAGAGTTCTAATACACGGAGAAGCGCGATTTATATATATAGTATTTACATTCGCGGAAATGACACTATTTTGTTTTAACTGCCGACTTTAGGCTCAGTTGTTAACAAGCAGTTAAGAAGTGTTTGTTTACGCGTTAATAATCTTTGTGAAATAATTTTTTAAAGTTCGCGATGCCGAAAAAAGCGCGTGTGCATTTCAACAGTGTCCCAACACAAAGGTCGGAGATCCATCTCTTTCTTTTCACCGATTTCCTGTGAAACATCCTCAAATGTAAGATTTCAATAATTGTTTATTAATACAAATATAACGTAACCTGTTCGTGATCGGTTTGAAGGTAGTTATAAGTATTAAATACTCGTTAATAATTATGATTTACTAATTATTTATTTATATATATATATTTTATAAAACTAGGAAAGTTATTAAATAAGTCTAAAAATAGGAAAAAAATGTGTGTGTGTGTGTGTGTGTGTGTGTGTGTGTGTGTGTGCTTGTGTGCGTGCGTGCGTGCGTGCGTGCGTGCGTGTGTGTGTGTGTGTGTGTGTGTGTGTGTGTGTGTGTGTGTGTGTGTGTGTGTGTGTGTGTGTGTGTGTGTATGATGTTAACGTCAAATATTTAGATAACAGGTTAAACGTATTTGCAATATATATAAATACGAAAACACTGTTACCCTATTAATAATCACGTGATTTTTTTTTTATTAATTTTCACCTAAAATTTTTACATGATTTTTGTTGAATTTGTCACTTTATTTTTTTTTAGGGGAATGTTTTAGATAACTTTTTTAAGTAATTTTATTTGACTTGTTTAATATAAAACTGTCATTATTCTTTTAAGCTAGTGTTTCATAATGATTTAAGAAAATTCTAAGTAGATGATGTTTAGATATAAATTATATAATAGTAATAATAATTATATAATAGTAATAATTCATATATTTTATGCATTGAACGTACAATTCCCTAAAAAAGAGATTGTTAAAAAAAATTATAAAGTGTATTATTAAATAATTGTAATTTACATTTTAACTGTAAGCACTATCACTGAAATTCCATGAGTGACTCCTTTTGAAATTTTTTAAAGCACAAAATGAGCTTTATTACGTCCCAATCTGAGGAAAAATAAAAAAGTTTCCTGTGTTCTTAGAACATTTTTTGTATTCTTTTTTGAATTATTAATATCTCCTCGACTAGGGTTGCAATTGTTATGAAATAATTTTTTTCTGCACCCAAAAGTATCTCTTTCTTAGGGGATTGTACGTTCAATGTATAAAGTTTAAAAAAAAAGCTAATTAAAAATAATTTTCCAATTAAATTCTACATGTTGTGTATAATTCAAGGGAGCTACCTTAAATCTAAATATTCTTTTATCAATGATTTTAAATATGGTAGCAGCTTAATTTGAATTTGTTTCGAAAAAATTATATCTATAATTTTTCTCATTATTAAAAACCGTTTCTAACTTTCTGTATCTTCTGGTATGAGATCACCTATTAATAGCGGTAAATACAAAACTAAAGTAAGCATTTCTGAAGCATACATATTTACATTATTGTTAATTAAATGAGCCTCTGTTATTGGACGAGGTCTGTCATTTTCATGTGTACCGTAATTAAATTGATAATTCTAGAATTAATTGTCTCTAATGTAATACCTGTTATTTCTATTATATTTTATTAATAAATGGATATCCTCTAAATTCTAATAGAGTTCTTGAAGATAGAGGATTTTCTGCTAGAACCTAGATTACAGGGATTTTGCAAGATAATTATGGTCATTAAGTACAACTAGATTTCTATTTGATTCAAGAACTAAGAATCAAATAGATTTTTCCTCTTACTCCTAGATTATATTTTTTTCAGTGTATAATTATTTTATTTATAATAACATTTTTACTTCTCGGTCAGTAATCAAATTTGCTCTGGCTTATTTTTAATTTTCAAAATACTTAAAAATTAAAACTACGCTGGACTAATCAGTTTTCAAAAATTTAACTACTTTTGGTAGTCGCAAAAAATTTTTCTGCAAATTTTAGAACAAATCTATCGAGTATTTTCGTAAAATAAAAATAAATAAAAAAAAATGAAAATAATTTCTAAATCTTTAAAATTTTCTGAAATTGTAACCACGCTAAGAAAATTAGTTTTCAAAAACTTGTTTTCTTTAGATAGCAGCGAATAAATTGTATTCAAATTTTAAAGCAAATCTATCAAATGGTTTACATAAAATAGAAGAAAAAATGGAAAATGAAAATTTTTTTCAAAATTTTTAAAATGCTCTAAAATTAAAACCACGCTAAGAAAATCAGTTTCCAAAAGTTTTCCTTCTTTCGGCAAATAATTTTCATGCAAATTTTAAAGTTAATCCATCGAATATTTAACCTAAAATACAAAAAAAATGGAAAATTAAAATTGAAAAAATTTTTAAATGGTATTAAAATTAAAACTACGCTAAGAAAACTCATTTTCAATAGCTTTCGCAACAGTTAGGCAACAAAATTAATTGTATGCAAAATTTGCAGCAAATCCATCGAGTAGTTTTTGAGATCTAACTAGCGTAATGAACACACACACACAACACACACACACACACACACACACGCACAGACAGATATTTCTAGAAACCACTTTTTTCGACTCCCTGACTCCAAATTAGTACAAATTAATGAAAAAATAGAAAAAATTTTTTTATCGACATAATGCTTTTATTATGAGAAAGCAATAAAATTAAATTACTCGAACTCAATGAGCTCTATGAGCAAAAACACTTGGTAGCGTTTTTTTAAATAATTTTAAAATCTAGTTTCTCACAAGTCTATTAAGTATGTTCGTTTTTTTCAATATATTATTTTTATAAATAGTAAATAAAAATATTAATAAATAAATAATAGTAATGTTAATTTTATAATAATATAGTTTAATTTATTTAATTTCCAATATGTAATTTACATGTACATAAAATAATACTATAGTTTAATTTATTTATGTTATAATGACAAAATTAAACTATAGAATTATATCTCTATTATTTATTTATTAATATTTTAAATTATTTTGTATAAGAAATAATTTATTTTAAAAAAATATTTATTAAATAAACCAGCAAACTTAATGTACTCGTGAAAAATTAGGTTTCAAAATTAATGAAAAATAGTTGGAAAATAATGGAAATTTTTTATTTTCTCATAGAATAAAATCGTTTGCTCGTTCTTAAATTTATTGGGCTCAACTCTTACTTTTCTATAGAAATATTTAATTTATTAATTATATCGAAAATGTAGATTATAAAAGGACAGAGCTACACAGCCAACTCTTAAGGAATATAATTATTGAGTGAAAAATTTATAATAAAAGTAATAATGATAATAATATATGAAGAAATGATATAATTTTTAAAATTAAATAATGAATAACATTTTTCATATTTTTTATACTGTCATAATTTAAAATATTAATAAATGATGAGAATCATCCTCATATAATCTGACATAATTGGAATCTAGGATTTGTAAAAATGCCTCTCCTTTCTCCCTACACTTTTTTTAAAGCTTCGTGTACGCTACAGTCGTTATTAGTACACGGAAAAAAGTTTTCACCTAAAAAAATGGTGCCAAATAATAGAAGGATAAAATTCCGTGTTTTATAATAAAAAAAAAACTATCACAGTATCATTTTAATCAATGCTAAGTCCAGCACACTGATTTTAAATGACTAGCACGATTTTTTCCAGTGCCAACATCATGTCAACTTATTGCTATCGTAGATAATCTTTCAATTATATTTTATTTATTTATATATATGTATGTATATAATTCCCATTAGATGAAAAATTTATGAATTTGAACAATTTTTCATAAAATCTTTAACAAATGATCAAATTACCTAATAAAATTTAAAAAAATACTATATTTCAATAAAAATTATTTTCGAAATAATTATAAAATTTTGTCATTAAAATTTCAAAATATTTGAAATGAAAAAGAAATTTTTTCTCAATAAACTTTTATCATGACAATTTATGTTCATAATACTTAACAATATGTAATTATTATATTAATTTAAATTTTATTTTTTTTCAATTGTGATACTTATTTCCTGAGATAAGAACTAAAAACTTTTATGTAAAAGTTGACAACCACGCATGCTGCTATAGAATCGAAAATTTGTATACACAAACATCTGCCAGCGCCGATACGTAACGTGCTTGGCACTTGAAAAATCTGTGCTAAAGATAACACTGTAAATTCACACATCAGTTTTCGAAAATAAAGATTTCCAATTCTAAAAAAGTCTATACTGGTATGAATTTTGCATGTGCTGTGAATATTACGAAAAAACTATATGCTAATCATTACTTTTCAACACACTAGCATTAAAATTTAAACATACATTCAAATTCAGCATTACTTTTAACGGTGAAAACTTTTTTCCATGTAAGAGGACGCTCAGCGTCTCAAGACATTTGGGGTTTGCAAATAAAGATTTAATGTTTGAAATAGACATCTGCACAATTATTTTATCAGTTAATAGTGACTTTAATAAAGGCGAAAATTTTTGTACGATCTAATGCATTTGATGCCCGAAATGGGGTCAAAATATCTCTTTTGAGTCGTGTAACTTTAAGTCTATGATAAACACTACGATGCATGGGCTCCTCATTGTGGGCACCGAAAACATTCTTTGTTGTTGTTGTCATAAAATTCGCATTTATAGTTGAAATTCTAAAGATTATAATGCTGTGGATAAAATTACAATTTATTTAGTAGTTTCTGAGAAAAAAGATTACAAAAATTACGAATTTCTGCATTTTTGCGCCATGAAATTTAAAATAACTTGGAAAGAAAATATTTTTAAGATATACATCCATTTACAAAAGGTGTTTATTTTAATGAAATATAAAAATACACCTTAAAATTTTTTTTCCGTATTACAATTTAACACATTTTCCTTTTTTACAATTTTTTGGTTTATAGCAATTACCGGCTCATTCAGAAAAATATAAAAAAATATATATGTACTCGAAATAATGTATATTGCATTTTTAAGCCTTATTTTATGGGTGAACCGCTTACTTATCAGAATCGTAATGTAACATTTTCTGCTTATATATAATAAAGAAATAAGTCACACTTTTCCCCACATTTTGTCATAATAAAAATTATTATGATGATATCTGAAATAATATATAAATTTAAAAAGTAGCTTAATTCATTTAAATTAAAAAATTTCTTGTTTTCTTAGTTTTCTTGCTCCGTCTTCGTTGCTTTTTCCACTACCGCGCTCTTTTGTATATTTTAATATGTTAAGATCAGCTTACGCCTTAACCCCTTCGTTGGCACAGAAAATTCAACAAAAAGTGCCCAAAATGTGCAAAAAATTTTTTGTTCTGAAAATTCATACTTATAGGTTTTCGAGGGTGCTTGTGGGGCCCGTACTTACCAGCCGTGCAGTGTTACCATAATTGGGTAACACACGGTAGAGAAAGCGACAAGTAAGGTAAACCGCCACTGGGCGGAAACCCGAAATGTCGTAATCTCGCAAGCGCAGGGAATTGGTCTCAGTTTGTATATAAGACCGACAAACTTCTCTCCCTCTCAGGGCGTCTGAGACAGGGTCCGACTACATAGCCTTACTGATGAGTCCCCGTAGTCGGACCTGGGACGAAACGCCGGAACAATAGATTCAGCTTGTTCCAACTTCTTACATTGCCATCATAATGTAATTGTAGACGTGACTTAATGTCACTCCACTACATGCTGATCACAAAATCGAGTTCCAAATTTGAAAATTCAAAATGGCGTCGTCAATATGGCGAACGAAAATATTAAATTTTTCTCTATTCGAATGAAAATTAGTACTATGGGATTTTTGAGGTCGCTGATTACAAATCCGAGCTGAAAAGTATCAAATTCAAAATGGCGTCGTCAATATGGTAGACAAGAATTTAAATTTTCTCTCGAATTAAATGAAAATCAGTACCCCGGGGTTTTTGAGGTCGCTAATTATGAATTCGAGCTTAAAATTGTCAAATTCAAAATGGCGAACGCAAAATGGTGGACCAAAATAATGAAACAGTTAGATCAGAATGAATCTTCATATAGATAGATTATGTATCTGAGTTGCTGATTGGACATTCAAATTTGAATTCAGAAAATCCAAAATAGTGTCTTCAAGATAGTGGACGAAAAAACAAATCAGTTTTTAATTTAGCTGAATCTTTGTCAACCATGATAACTCATAAATTATTTCAGATGCTTATTATAATTTAACGGTAGGCCGGAGTAGAACCTGATACCGACCGAGTAACAATTGAGTTGTTTGTTATTTACTCAAGTTTTAATCGGTGTATCTTCAAATTAAAGGTCGAGCGCAATAGATATTATTATTATGAACATCTATGCACAAGAAAAAAAATATCTACCGCTTTGTTTTTGAGAAAAGTAAGTAACGCGAAAATATTATAAACATAAACTTTTACTTTGGCGTTACTTACTTTTCTCAAAAACAAACCGGTAGATATTTTTTTTCTTGTGCATAGATGTTCATAATAATAATATCTATTGCGCTCGACCTTTAATTTGAAGATACGCCGTTTAAAACTTGAGTAAATAACAAAAATGACAATTAGACAAGGACAGCGAATCCGGCCTGCTCTTAATTTCAAATTATATAATTTGCTGATAACAATAGAATGAAAAATAACAATAAATTTAAAATATTCGATCCTACGTAACACAGAAATACCAACAGCAGCTCAATTTTCGTAAAATAGTATTTTCGTTACCCCTGCATTAGCTGGTGAATTTCTTCACGACCCCAGAGTGCGCCACGGGGAGGCTGTAATGGTTGGATTTATTACTACATTTTTTCTTTTTATTCTGTTTTTTTTTTTTAATATTTTTATATTTTTTTCAATTTTTATGTTTTTTATAAAAATTTTTTGTTTTTTCTTTAATTTTTTGCATTTTTACATGTTTTTCATGTTAAATTGGTGATAGAAATTATAAACAATACTTATCCAGAGTTATTTTTAGAATCTACTCTGTCATTCGAAGTAATATCAAAGTTCAAAACATTTGTCTATTGGTGTGATAATCTCCAAAGCACGCAAGACATAGTGGTACATTCGTGCACTTTGTACATTACATGCTAGTGTCAACCCTCTTGTTTCTTGATTTACAAACAATGCATCGCCTTCTTAGAATTTTTCCTGATGGATCCGTTATTTTGCTTGGAGCATGTGCTTGCGTTCTATTTGATTCCATCAGAGGAGCAGGGTGATAGTAAGTTTTGCGTGTACCTGAAGTTTGTAAGTTGTAATGCTTTTCGATGAGTTTTCGAGCTAACACGAGTCTGAAATCGAGTTTATTTTTCTTCATCTTTTTCTCAGAGCGAAAAGAATTGTAAACGGCAGACGCATTGTAAGTAGAAATATCCAAAAGGTGGAAAAACACCTCTGTGGTACCATTTCACAGTCTTGCGAAGCACTTCGTGCGGATGTAAAACTTGATCTGATAAGTCAACTCCGCCCATATTCTTGTTGTAGGACATTACCACATTCGGTTTTTGTTCATACGTCGCCGTACGTCGATCCAACTTATTAGTTGTTACCATAACAGGACTTTCAAAAGTTGTAAGCATGCTTACAACTTTTTTTATCTTTCCAAAGAATCAAGCACAACTTAGGTGTATGCAACACTTTTATATTGCCAACTTTCACCTGCGTCTTATTGACTTTGGGTGAATATTTTCGGTTCATCCTAACACACCCGCAGGCTTTGGTTTTGTCGTCAACTAACTGTTTGAACAGCAATGGAGAGGTATACCAGTTGTCAATATATAAGCGTCGACTCTGTTTTGCGAGATCACCGAGCATCTCTTTTGCAGTTTCTCCAGATACACCAATTGCATTTTTTGCTTTTGACTTACTGTCATCTTTTCCCGTGTACACTGCACAATTGTAGACGTATCCGGTCCCAGATTCACTTGTTTTGTATAATTTTATTTCAAAACGAGTTCGTTTGTTGAGGTTACATTGTTTGAAACTGAGTCGTTCTTTGTATCGTAAG
The DNA here is from genome assembly GCA_017163975.1 of Anastatus disparis. NCBI lineage: Eukaryota > Metazoa > Arthropoda > Insecta > Hymenoptera > Eupelmidae > Anastatus > Anastatus disparis. The sequence continues at coordinate 5,716,990 of JAFFSR010000274.1, read as the reverse complement.
AGCGTTTCGTCCATTGAAATATCTCGTCCAAGTCGGTAAATTTTCTGGAATCGTTGATTCCAGATCTATGATTTTGATCCCCCAGTTGTTTACGAATTTTCAGTTAAGATATAGAATAAGCAACCTCCAATACTCTAGGGAACTAATTTTTCTGTAAATCGAGTAAATTTCAATAACTTATTTTTAATTTTATATTCTGAATTTGGTTATTTTTAGCTTAGATTTGTAATTAGTGACTTTAAAAACCACGGAGTATCTTTTCGTTATCAAAATTGAGTTAAATTTTATATTTTAGTTCGCCATTTTGAATTCGACAATTTAAAGCTCGGATTCATAATCAGCCAGCTCAAATACCCCGGGATACTGATTTTCATTTAATTCGAGAGAAAACTTCAATTTTTGTCCGCCATATTGATGACGCCATTTTGAATTTTCAAATTTTGATTTCAGATTCGGATTTATCGTACCCAAAAACCCGAGTTCGAGTGTAGCCCGAATTCCAATTTAGAGCAGATTAAAAAGGAAAAAAAATAATTGACGCAAAAATGCGTCAATGCCACGTTAGGCACGAAAAAATTTGACGCAGAAATGCGTCAATGCCAACAAAGGGGTTAATCAATAATATAAAAAAAATTTAATATTTTAAAAGTATAATTTAACAATTAGAAAAATAAAAATTAAATTCATCAACTTTTTATATTATATGAATGATGTTTGAAACTTTTGTAACGTGATTTATGCGTTTTCTGTGCACGCTTTATAAAAAAGCTTAAAGATTGCATGTTTAGTTCCATTATTGAAAAAATTACAATTTAAGTTTTTAAAATTATTTTATTTATTTATAAAATATAACTGGAACAGATTGAATATAGTTGAATTACTGTACACGATAACTAAACAAGTTTTTCGGTATGATCTTAGTTATCGAGCTCTCTAACATGTGAGCATCAAAGAAAACATATATAGAAATTCGAAAACTGAACAATAGTATAGGCGCATACATTAATTTTTATATTTTTAATAATATTGCAAACATTTTTCCATATATGAATTATGCTTATTAAATAAAAGATGTTTTAACGTTTGTAAATGATGTCAATAGTTATTGAACAGCAATAGAAAAATCTGTTTAATTTGATAAAATCCGTAAGAGGTTACGTTAAACCCACGATAACTGGCGCATTGATCTTATTGATGGGTTTAAAAATAATTATTACAAACCTGAAAATATTTAATATCTAAATAGATTTATTTTTTACAGTGCGGATAACGAGACAATGACACATATGTGCGAACTTGCCCTAGCTAATCGCTCATTCTTATTTTTCTGGGGTGGTTTCGAAGCAGCTCAACATTGTGTGCTCAATAAATTACGCACATCGTTGGGTAAGCCCCAAGAAACTTTTACTACAATTGAAGGTTCTCTAAAGACATTAGCACGTGAAATTAGCTATATGTCTGAAACACGAAAGAAAGACAAGCACAGCATTGATCACCTTTTGGATGAACAGACGCGGGTTAGATTGCTTGTTGAATTTCTTGAACATCTTGAACGTGTCATCCATAATGCTGCCGAGGGTTGCGCAATTGCTCTTCTGCCACATGCCAAACCAGTGCGCACATTTTTTCATACAAACAGGTATTGCCATTTTATATATATATATATAAAACTATTATTACTCTTTTTGTGATTTTATATACGACTGATTAAATTTTTTTTATTCTCACAAACCACTTCTGATCGTATTATTTTGCTTGAAAACTATAAAAACTTATTTAAGTGCATTCTGTAATCTTCTCTTTTTATATCTAACGGAATACATTGGAATTTCAAACACGTTAATAAAATTTATTTTTCGCCGTACCCTGGCCGAAATCACCACTTTCGCCCCGTATCCAAAAAACAAATGTGGTATTTGCGGCCTGGGTATTGCTAAAAATAGTATACACATCACAGGAGGTAATTTATATGTGCTATGGACTCGCCAGCTCTTTACCTCCCTAGATGTGTCATATAATATTATTCCTACCTCAATAATAATGACCACCTTATTAACTTGAAAAGCGGATCGAAAGAAAGATATTTCTAACTTCTAAAATTTTGAGAGGGAAATATAGATTTTTCCCGCTAATTTAAAAACTTATAAAATTGAATAGATCATTGAATTTTTTTATTCAATATTAATATGAGACCATTGTTGAGATAGGAATAAAGCACAATATGCAACTCGAGAGTAAAGTCTAATTTCTCCCTCGGGAATTTACTCCTCTCGCCTCGCCTTGTTCGGTTCGTAAATTTTCCTCCTTAATTGCATAATATACTATTTCTATTGCACTCGCCAAAAATAATTTAAGAAAATTTTTAGAGAAGTAAAAAAAGTTTAATTTAAACTGTTTATTGAATTTTTTTGTTTCCGTACTTTTTTTAAATATATTAAATTTCACGAAAAAATTATAGATTAAAAAATCAAAATTCAATAAAAACAGTGTCATTACTTACTGAATGGTAAAATTCAACTTGTCAAGTAGATGACTGCAACCTTTTCCACCAAAGAAACTATGATTAAAACTGTTTTCCTTTTCTTAATTTTGATTATTCATTTTTTTGAGCGCAATAGAAGAATAATTTTCATAAGTGCATTTAAAATTTTAATAAATTCCAACTTTTTTTAAAATTTAAATAAATTAATCTTAGAATTCTTTTTAAAAAACTTTACTTTATTTTTGGGATTTATTTCTCAGTTGGAAACAGAAACGTTCAGAGTTAACGTTGATTGGAACGTTGATTTCAGCCTCGATTATCAATGTTTCTAAACGTTGACAAACATTGATTCACCTTTATTTTCAACCTAAATTTCAACGTTTGGAAACTCTTCATCCTTAACGTTCATTTTCAATGTTTTTCTAACCTTTGTTTTAAATGTTGATAATTGTTTCGTAAAGCTTTGTTTTAAGGCGGTACATACATATTGCAACCTTTTTATTTTAAAATTAATTTAATGTTTAAATTAATTTTAAAATACTTAAAATAATACTTTAAAGTAAATATGAATACCTTTATTTTAAGCCCTATTAGAGTTATTTTGCTTTAGCCAAACTTTCATGATTACTCGATAAATCTTGGAATCCATGATTACTGGACCGTAAGGTTTTTGATGATCTTATAAACTAACTTTACCAAATAGGTTTGGCTTCACTATTAATAGCATTTTGCATAAATGTAGAAATTAAAAAAAAAATAAAAATTTCTAGATTTTCAACAAAACTTTCTAATTTTTCAACAAAAATTTCTAATTTTTCAACAAAAATTTCTAATTTTTCAACAAAAAATATTAATTTTTTCAATAAATTTCAATATTTTTACCTTATTTTTGGATTTTTTTACCACTTATTATCATTTTATTTTGAAACCCTACATTCATGCAAAAATGACCTCAATACTGAAGTCGAATCCATTTAATAAAGTTAAATTAGTTCATTAGGTTATCATAAATCTTACGATCCAAGAATTATGGATTCGAAGGTTCATGTAGTTATCATGGGAGTATGGCTGGAGTAAAAAAACCCCGATGGAAATAAAGGTATTTATGTCTACCTTAACGTAGTAATTTAAATATTTTAATAATTTGAACAATAATAAAATAATTGTATTTTTTCCAGGTTTTGATATGTATGTACCCTCTTAAACGTTGATTTTCAAAGTTGATTTCAACATTTTGTGAGACTTTTTTTTTAAACACTGAATTACAATGTTTTGTTAGCATTCGTTTTAAACGTTCAATTTCGACGTTTTACAAACCTTTGTTTTAAACGTTGACTTTCAACATTGAATGAAACGTTTAAGATAAAGCTTTCAAAAATGTTGAAATCAACGTTGAAATTCAAGTAAAAAATAAAGGTAAATCTAGGTTCGTCAACGTCTAGAAATATTGATTATTGCGCTTGAAATCAACGTTGCAATCAACGTTGATTCTGAAAGTTTTTTTTTTTAATCGGTTCAACTTATTAACGATTTCGAAACTTATTGGTCAAATTGGCAGGGAAACACTTTTCCCAATCCTATTTTCTTAACGGATATTTTTTCCAATAAACATTATTTCCATAAGTTAATTTTCTTAAATAACATTTTACCAGACTGTTTTTTATTTAAAATTTTACATGATAACCATTTCAATGGATATCTCAGTGAATGACGCACAAAGTTTGGCACAGAATAACTCCTTTTTTTCACTCTTAGACGTTTAAGGTATCAAAACTGATTTTGAGCCTGAAAAAAAATCAAATTTGAATGTAATAATAAATATAATTAATAAAATCTTTTTTATCTTGGATATATATTCGAATAGGACTTGAATTCATGAATAATTTTAAAAAATTCTCATTCAATACTTCTAATTCTTTTCTTTGGTCGAAGCCTTGATTTTGTCTATTTCGGAGGTTTCCGCAGAATTCCTCAGCCAATTTTCAACAAATCGACTTTAAAATTCTCAGAGATCTTCAGTTTATATATCTTTAAAAATTTATAATGCTGAAATTTCGATTAGACAGATACAAATGAATTTCGAACTAAATTACTTACATAATATTTACAAAAATACCTATTTTTCTAATATTTTCTACTTTTTATAAAACTAACTTTTTAAAATACTTATCTTCAAAAAATTAAGATTATAAATTTATGAAGACATCAATTATCTGAAAAGTCCTACCGAGGCAATTACCAAAATAGACAATTTAAATATTGAAGAGTTTTCAAAATTATTTATTAATTAAAGTCTAAAAAAATTTAACTAAGTACAAGAAGTATTTTATTAATCATTAATCGAAAGAAATAATAGGGTAAATAGATGGATAGATATATTTTTATTTCGTAACATATGTACAAAAAGAGCGTGTAATACACAATTAAATTAAAATAACATAAAATACATAAATAATGTTGCACAGTAAAAATAGAACTGCACAGTATGATATCACAGTCTTAGGAGATAATAGAAATAATAATACTATGTTAGTAAGTCAATAAATTAAATTAAAAGTGATATCACAGGTAAAATGCTAGACAAAAATAAATACACGCAATGAATATTGATAAAAATATGCTAAAAATAAGTTTTAAATACCTATCAGTCAAAATGAATTACATTAAAATCAAGCGTGTAAAGAGCGCAATCAAGATATCAGCAATGTATAATAAATTTCAAAGGAAAAAATATGTAAGTAGACAATAATATGTAAGTCATGCTGATTAAAATAAGTTAACTCGTTCTATAAACACTAACCCCACATTCACGCTAATAAATACACTCATACCTTAAATCCAAAAAAGGGACGTCACATGAATAAATAAATTAACATATATGGTATAGTCTGAAAAAAATACTGCTTAATCTAGGTCGAGTAAATACCTCTCCAGAGCAGCTTTAAACCTGCTGAGTGATACAAGATGTTTAGGCTGATTTCATTTCAAATCGAACAGTCTGTATGTATTCAAGTCACCAATCACTGCACTGATGGAGTATGTTATTCTACTTAGAAAATAAGGAGACACGTATTTTTTTTTTTTTTTTTTTTGCTGAAATATCAAAATTGCATAAAATATGCACATTTCAAAATTACATACAAAAACTAAATATTCAAACTGAAAATGTTCACAATAACTTTAGAGGGCTATCGTTTTACCAATTTTCAATGAATTTCAGTAAACCTTTTTCACATGCATTTGTTTTCAAAAAGGCCATCTTTTTTCTTGCTGAAATTTTTTTGACTGATAGAGGATCAAATTATCTATTTAATGGTACCTATTCGATCCCGTATTTTTTATTTTGGAGCAAGATGAAAATTCACAAATTTTATTGTTAAAAACTACTTCTATATACGTTTAGAAGTCTTAAGCAATCTACATTCAAACGCTGTCGCATGCGTCGTTCATCATTTGTATACGGAGAAAAAAATCATGTTATTTTCCCATGATAAATTTAACACGTTAAAATAATATGATTCTTCATGTAAGATTCTCATGAGATCAAGTTAATTTAACGTCAATTGATTCTAACTTAAAATGCTGTAGGCGCCATGATATTATTTCTTGGACGCTCCCGGGATTTTCACGTGGAACTCAAGTGAATTCGATCGTGGTAGGGCCGACCGAGTAGCACGGGCTTTGAAAGAGAGAGGGAGAGAGAGAGAGGGAGAGGGAGAGAGAGAGGAAGAGAGAGAGAGTAAAGAATATAAGTGTATATTCGTAGCAGCAGTCAGTTAGAACAACGAATATAGACGCTTATAGAAGTGTACTCTTAAATGGGAAATTTCTGCCAAAAATGAGTTACTAGATCCCATGTATTTTTATATCTATATATATCAAATTTTTCATATGTATAGATATACAAACAATGTTAAAGTGTTACCCAGCGTTTCGGACGAAAAATTTAACCTAGAAGTATCCTCCTATAAACGTCTATCTTCTTTGGTTAGAATACACATACTGTGCGAGTAAAGTGGGGGTTCATTTTCATGTCATGTCGATTTTTATCTCATGATTTTTTTCTCCGTGTACAAATGTATATATACACTTGTATGCAAGTATCTACCATCAATAGCGATATATATATATATATATATATATATATATATATATATATATATATCGCCTATTCTCTGTCAAATCGAAGGACAAAAAATTTTTTTATGCTAAAAATTGATAAAATGGTACTTTTCTATATTTTGAACTACTCAGAATTTTTGTAGATCACTTTAGTACATATTTTTATAGCTACAAAGCTTCAAAGTTATGCTAAAACCATATTTTTAACTAATTTTAGGCTTAAATTATTCAGTTGGTTGCGTTTTAAGAATATATTACCAAGAAACTTTTTTATTCAAAATATTCTAAATTTTGAGAAAAAAGTAATTCATAAGTGCTAATGTAGCCATTCGCTGAGCTAAAGTCATTTAAAACATTAAAATACCACTTTTCAAGGTTTCTAACCATGATCCCATGTCCAAAAAACTCACTGAAGAAGGTAATATATTATTCAAACATGGCCTAAAAATTTCAGAGTGGACATCCTGGGTGATCCTTTGAAAAAAATAAAAATGTAATTAAAAATAATGAAAAATGTGATTTTTAGCTGAATTTCTTGTTTTAAACTTGAAATTATTTCAAAATAATTTGCAAAATGATACTATACAAGTTGTATTAAAATTAGTTGATTCACTTTTTTTTATAGAATTGATTACTCAATTTCAGAACTATCAAAATCTGTGTTACTGTGAAGTGGGATGAAAGTTGAAAATAAATAAATTGACTTTATGCGTCTATTTTTGATATCATCGTATCAATGATAAGTTAAAAAAATGTTATAATTGTTTAAGAAAGTGCATTTCTATGTTTTAGTATAAATTTATTGTCATTAAAGTGAAAATAATTTTGAAGATTGTTATGGATGAACGTAGAAGTGATATATATATATATATATATATATATATATATATATATATATATATATATATATATATATATTTTATGCGAATTTCGACTTGTACAACCTCAACAAATATGGTATATCAATACATCCAAAACTGACATTAGTTTAATCGTATATCACTGACAATGAAAATTAATTAATTTAATATTAATATACACCAATGTCAATGACATGCTGATTAATTGATGCTGATTAATGATTGCTTAATTATTTTTTCAAATGGCTTCCAAGTTTTTATACGTGATTACATTCAATTATTGCTGTCACGTCATTGGATGAATTCAAATTAAAATGAAAATCAATTTTTATTAAATGAGAATATTATTTACCAATGTGAAGATAATAAGCTAATCTAAAAAAATAGAGGTAGTATGGTTTATGCACATAAGAATTATACACATTAACATTATGCACAGAAAAATAAAAACAAAATTTGATACACAGTATATATTTAATCATGCACAAGATTTTAAAAAAAACCTATTATTTAAAATATATATTTTTTGTCCATAATTTTTTGTGCACATCATTTACGGTGCATAACGTTAATGTGTACAATTGTATAGCTTGAAAACCTCACATAAATTCTAGGTGCACAAAAAATCATGTGCAAAAAATATATATTTTAAATAATAAATTTTTTTTTAATATTGTGCATAATTGAATATGTACTGTATATCAAATTTAATTTTTATTTTTTTGTGCATAATGTTAATGTGTACAATTCTTATGTGCATAAACCATACTACCTTAAGAAATACAGCAAGAATTAGAATCAATCATTTTGTAAAACTGAACTTCAGAATATAGATCAATAGATACTTTAATTTCAACAAGTCTCGAGAAATAAAATTCAAGCCAGTGTCTATCATCCGCTAAGTCTATAAAAGAATATGATCATTTACCTGTTATTCACATTTATGTTATTCATCCCCTACTAAAAAATCTCAAATGAGATCTCTAATGAGGTCTCATACGAAAATCTCACTTGACAATATTTTTTATTTTTGTATGTTTGAGATTATCGATTGGAGACTATTTTTGAAAAATTCGGACTTAAAAAATTTTTTTTAAATCGTCTCCAATTTATGATTTTAAACATACCAAAATAAAAAAATATCAAATGGGATTTTTTAGTTGGGTATACACTTGTGGCGTGAGATTTGTTTAATTGAATTTATGACTTGAATTATAAAAAAGCATAAAAACAAAAGCCATTTGCTTTTATGAAAAAGAGTTACCAGATATCTGCAGCAAAGTTAAAGACTGTTTTATAGAGGATTTCCATAGCTAAATCTAATAGGTGTCTAACATCAAATAGACTTGTCTACTATAGTACTGAAAAACCAGGTATCTATTGTAATTAAGGCAAAATTCATCTTTTAGAGATGAACTTTAAAGGTCATTCATCTGTTATTCACATCTACGTTATTCGCTTTTACTGTTATCAAAAGAATGCTCTCTTACACTAAACTTATACTTTTTATAGCCCAATTTTCAATTGAGAGAAATTTATAACAAAATTGATATCAGTCTTATTATTTTAAACAAATCAGTCAATTTTTTGAGTTAAAAATTGTTTGAAATATTTTTTACTAAATAATTTATTAACCAACTATTTCATTTAATCGTATTAAAAATATGTATGTTGTAACTAAAATATAGATTATCAAATTTTTTATTTACAGTATATTTCATAATTTAATATCACGTAATAAACAATATATCAAACTATAAACACGTAAATATAATAATTCATCAATAACATTTACTTGAATAGATTCTACAGTACCAGAAAATAATTTGCATTGCACACAGCCGTTTTCCATTGGACTAATGAAATGTTGTTTTTGTAAGTTTTTTACTCTATTTCTATTTTTAAAACGATTTTGCAATTTTTGAAAACTTTCATTGTAATCTGATTGTGGCAAGTAGGCAAAAGCAACATTAGTATAGTTTCCTTTATTTTCAAACCATTCGTACAATGCAACTGCAACTAAAATTTGTTGTGTTGCTGGAAGTGTAGGGCTTGCTTTAGCTGCGGCTCTTTTAATAGAACCCCCTACTCCATCACATGCACCTTTACCATGTGCAGTTGGGAAAAAATGCCACTCTGCAGATATTCCAAAATCATTATTATAATGATAAAGATTTAAAATGTTTTTGAAATTTTCAAACTACTGAAGAGCTCCGTCACAAAAATAGTGGATACTTTTTAATCCTTAGAAATTTTCTATTAGATATATATAAACAGTAGTTGTTGATACGTATAGACTGCCTCAGTATCATGAGCCAAGTTATTTGAAATTATTACAAATAATTTGCCTAATAATCTTGTATATTCCACATAATAAATATATGTAACAAATACTGTTGCCTGGTCATTATTCCAGAGAAATCCTTGTGAAGCATTTTGAGAGATAAAAGCATAATTTTCTGAAAAATTTAAACATACTATAACCTCATCCTCTTGTAATTCAGTTTTTAATTTTTTAAAATATTTAGATTGTGTTTTTGAAATGTTAGCATGTGGCCGTAAGGTTTGGATTTTGTCACAAAATGAAGATGTAAAATTATTAACGTCTTCAACAATATTTTTTAAAATGGCTCTGGGAGAAAACATCCATTGTGCATAGTTGACTTTTTCAATTTCTTTCTTTTCAAAAATCATAGTCAAGTAAGACTCTAATGAATCTCAGGACATTTTTCGCAGTCACCAAAATAGCATTTGTATGTCATTGACATTTCATTTTCATCACAAATGATAAATTCTAAAATAGCTTTGTAATTCTTAAACTGGTGAGAATAGCCTTCTGTCATTTTTACTAAATTACAACCTACAAAATTGTTTTTATTTAATTAATATTACAAAAATTGTTATTTGAGTAAAAGTGTTAAAAAGAAATCAAAAATACCTGATATAATTAACTTAACATTTTGATGAATCGAACAAACGCATATATAATGTGTACCACTGCTACCAGCTAACACACAACATTTTGGCTTTAATTTGGCAAATGTGGAAAATCCAATAGAAATATTAGACTGAAATTGACCACAAAACAGTCTGTACAATTCTCTTAATGTACAAAGCAGAAGACATTTTTGCTCATAAATAAACTTCCCTTCCACATCCTTATACTTAACACAGTCTTTTTTGCCAGGTAGTATGAAAGTATTTTCTTCACTCTAAAAAAAATTAATCACAGTTTTCTTGTGTGCTTCAGAAATAGAATGTCCTAAAATTATTTTAGATTGATATTAATTTTTGCCTCGATAATATTCAAGCACTCGATAATATTCAAGCACTAACATTCTATTTGAACAATTATTACCAAATTCAATTACATTCCATTTATATAATTAGAATGATTTATTGAATTTGTTTGAAATTGTTTCATGTTTTCATCAACTATTTTTTGATAAATATTGTAAATTAACTTTTTTTACAGATGGTTTTGACAGAGGGCCTGCATCCATTTGCAATTTTTTTTGACAAATTAATCATATGATTTAAAGCGTCAAAATATTTTTTAATTTCACTGTATGGCTAACTTAACGGTAACAGAGTCAATGTCTGTACTTTTTCTATTTTAGATGTCTGTATTGTGATATTTCATCTTAAAATTAGAAAATTGGTTAGTAAATCCATGAACATCTGCAAATCATTTATTGGAACATTTGCTTCATCCTCGTGGTCTTGTAAAAGCTCTTCCACAAGCATAGGAATATTTGATGGATCTTCTGGTGTTTCTATATTTTGAGATGTACCTATAATATTATTAAAAAATATAGAAAAATATTTAAATAATAAAAATAATAAAATTGTAAAAATATTTTGAATAGAGAAAATTGCATAATGATGACTCAGTCGAAACGCAGACAACATACATTTCCTTTCTACATTTAGTACAAATTCTATCGTCAGATGTTAACGCCGACGTTCTGAATTAAATTTTTCATCAAACTTTTTCAAAATTTCGTTTGATATCTTACGCAACGTTTTCGTTGAACAAACTTCTTCACTGGGTAATGGCTTGCAGCATCTATTATAACCTATACATCCTTATTTTTCAATATGCACAACTTTTACTTCGACAAGTGGCATCTCTTCACTCGACATTGTTTTATAGGCAATAATTAGAATAACCTTTGTTATTAGAAATTTATAATTAGAATAATTAGAATAACTGACTGTGATAATTTCGCCAAGTAGCATATTTAATTAATGAGATGCTCTTCGGTAAAGATATAACACTTGATTGAAGTAACAAAGGCCTTATTCTAGAATTTATGTTTTCTATATATTGTTTTATCACCCTGATTCCGATAAAATGTATAAATTGACGCGATAAACGTATTTAGTAAGTATTTTATCACCGAATATAGTAACTTTCGTAAGACGGTTATTTGCCATTATAGGGAAATCTAGTAATTTTAATTTGAAGCGATAAAAATAACATGAAATAAATTGAAAATACCTCGATAAATTTTATCATTATGTCTCGTTAAAAAACTAGACATAAAAATAAAATTTATCACGGTATTTTTTACTTTGTACCGATTATTTTATCGATACAAATTAAAATTATTAGATTTCCCCATAATAACTACCAACCAACTTACGAAAATAACTATATCCGATGATAAAATACTTGGTAAATACGTTGATCGCGTCAATTTATACATTTAATCGGAATCGGGGTGATAAAACAATACATCGAAAACAAAAATTCTAGAATAAGGCCCCAGCTGATATTCAAGTGATAATACTTAAGTTCCAGATTATACTGAATATTCAAGTCACGACTATGAAATCGAGCCTTAGGCCGCGATCAGATGATGAAGAATAGATATGCAGAGTGAAGCTTGGGTAATGGAAATAACCAATGATAGCTATTCTGCGACTTTCTATTCTGCAAGACTTTGTGTGCTCTGCTCACATGATGCAGAATAAAAGTATAGAGATACACTCGACGGACATTAATTCGTGTGGAACGTTTTTGAAATCCTCCGATGAGAATAACCGATACAACAGTATTATCCAATAGCATTGTACAATTTTAAAATGTTTCACACGAATCAATGTCCGTCGAGTGTATGTCATAGAAGTTCGATGACATGGAGTGGGGGTTATAATAATAAAATAATATTTAATAAAAATATTTTCATTATAAATAAAAATCAAAATAAAAAATATTTATATTCCATTTATATTCAAAATAGTCACGAAGGAATGCATAGCCAACACGTTTTATCTGTATCTCTTATGTTGCTCGTTTTTTTATTTAATTATTCTTACATAACTAAGTGCAAATAAATTTATAAAGAGTCGCTTACATTATTTTTAACTATTATTATATATCATATTTTTAATTTTTTCAAGTATTTTAAAGAATAATTTGTGCTCCGTTTTTGCACTTAGCACTTAACCTACAAAAAATGGAAAAAAGAAAGAAAGGAGGATGGAAAAGTATAGCTGTGTAAATTGCCCTACTTTAAATACTGAAATTTTTATTGTCAGGTTGAAAGAAATCTCAGAACACTGTTTTTCTGTTGATTATAGTCAGGTCAACTTAAGAATGAATAACAATCAATTATCATCATTGCTGGCTGGAAAATTTTTGATTGGATGTGTCTATTTTTCTCCATCAGATGAAGTGTCTATGAAGCTCATTAAAAAAAGATTGAAGAGTTAAATTTCAGATATCCTGATCATAAAATAATCATAATTGATGACTCTAATTTACCAAATATGATATGGACTGATGATCCTTTGTATGTCAGATTTTCCTCAGAGATAAATTTATGCAGATTAGGTAAGACAAATGTGGTGGACTGATATGGAACCTACTCTCAAGTAGATTATGAACATGTGTATACTGAGTTGGATTCTAAGGGTTATTTTTTGATTTTTCATTTGCTTCAAGAGGATGTGTTGTACGTCAAATGTTCAATGACTTTTTTATGAAAACTTATGAACATTTCTTTGGCGCAACTGTCTAGTATTTCATCACCAAATACGTGTCACTTTTATAATAGATTTAATAACGTTATTTTGAATTTTAATTTTTCAAAAATGAATTTCAAGAATTAAAATTTCTTTTTTATTAAAATAAATTTAAAAAATGTTTTTAATGATATTGATATAGATGTAAATGTTAAGAGGCGGTCGGGTCTATTCGCCGCTACATATAGGGTGGCGCTGCGGTCAGGTGAGAGAAATCTATTAAATATTTTTTATACAGCTATTTACAATTTTCTGAGACGACAATATACTTTTAATGTTGTCATTTCCTCTAGCCATCTATATGTAGAATAATTATTAATACTTATCTTGTTTGAAAAGTCTGAAATATTGTTATAAAGCGAAAAATGCGATGCAACGTAGGACCGATGTAAACATGCGTGCACCTTCCCTTAGTGCGACAGAGAGAGTAATACTAAAGAATGATGTATGCTAATGTTTACGTCAGCTCTACCTTGCGCCGCATTTTTCGCTTTATAACAATATTTTAGACTTTTCAAACAAGATTAATATTAATAATTATTCTACATATATATGGCCAGAGGAAATGACAATATTAAAAGTATATTATTGTTTCAGTGGATTTTAAATTGCTGTATAAAAAATATTTTATATTTTTCTCTCACCTGACCGCAGCGCCACCAAGCGGCGAATAGTTCCGACCGCCTCTTAATAAGATTATAATAAAATAAATAAAGTTTTATATACAAATGTTCCTCATTTTATGAACCGTCCCAATAAGTAACTGCATTCGTATGATGAGAGATTAAAGGATGCCATTAGATTGGAAAAATACTATTATTTTTGGAAAAATATAAATGTCTTTAATTTCAATATTCAGTTAAAAAAAAGAAATTATTGTAGAGTACTGTGCAGAAAGGGCTTTGATGGCTTGATTTTTAATTTATAAATAATCATTTTTATATTTTTACAAGTGTTATTGATGTTTGTTTAGTATTTATTAAGAGCAATATAATCATATTTTAAAGATAAATAGGATTGCTTAAGGCTTCTTCTTAATTTTGTATTTAAAATAAAAAAGTATGAATCAATTTACGCAATCAAATATTATTACGATGCTAGAAACTTTTTATATTATTTTTCAGTTACATAAATCATTCATAGGTATTGTGATTCATAATGTCTGTAAAATAGCGAGGTTCACAAATCTAAGTGAGCTTGAAAGCTTTGTGGAACTCGATACCCTGTTGAAAAGATTCATATGAATTTTTATATGAATATTCAATATAAATTTTTCATATGAATTATTCATATATTCAATGTGCATTTTTGTTTCATTTTTATGTATTAAAAAATTCATATTAAAAATTCATATAAAAAATTTATATGAAAAATACATATAAAAAATTTCTATGAAAAATTCATATGAAAAATTCATATGAAAAATTCAAATGAATAATAATCATGATGATCATCTCATTATTTTTATATGGGAAAAGTATGAAAAAACTTCGAAATCCAATCTGTAATTTTTTATATGAATTTTTTAATATATAAAAATGAAACAAAAATATATATTGAATATATGAAAAACTTATATAAAAAATTCAAATTGATAATTCATATGAAAATTTATATGAACTTTTTCATCAGGGTACTTTAAAACATGTATGAATGTATATCCTGACAAATTTGTTTGAAATAATAGTTGATACTTTGTAATAACTTCTTCTTGATTACAAGTTATAAATAGGGTGATTCAGGGTGAGTGAGCATTCTATTTATAACAGTATATAGATGAATAATACATATGTGAAAAACAGGTAAATGATCAAATTCTTTTATAGACTTAGTGGATGATAGACACTGACTTGAATTTTATTTCTCGAGACTTGTTGAAATTAAAGTACCTATTGATCTATATTCTGAAGTTCAGTTTTTAAAAATGATTGATTCTAATTTTTGCTGTATTTTTTTAGAGTAGCTTATTATCTTCACATTGGTAAATAATATTCTCATTTAATGAAAATTGATTTTCATTTTAATTTGAATTCATCCAATGATGTGACAGCAATAATTGAATGTAATCATGTATAAAAACTTGGGAGCTATTTGAACAAATTATTAAAATCAGCATGTCATAGACATTGGTATATATTAATATTAAATTAATTCATTCTCATTGTCAGTGATATGCGGTTAAACTAATGTCAGTTTTTGATGTATTGATATACCATATTTGTTGAGGTTGTACAAGTCGAAATCCCCATAAAATAAATTTATCACTTCTACGTTCATCATTAACAATCTTCAAAATTATTTTCACTTTAGTTACAATAAATATATACTAAAAACATAGAAATCCACTTTCTTAATCAATTATAAAATTTTTTTAACTTATCATTGATACGATAATTTCATAAATTGACACATAAAGTTTATTTATTTTCAACTTTCATCCCACTTCTTAGTAACACAGATTATGATAATTCTGAAATTGAGTGATCAATTCTATAAAAAAAAGTGAATCAACTAATTTTAATACAACTTGCGTGGTATCATTTTGGAAATTATTTTAAAATAATTTCGAGTTTAAAACTAGAGAAATTCAGCTAAAAATCACATTTTTCATTATTTTTAATTACATTTTTATTTTTTCCAAGGGATCGCCCAAGATATCAACTCTGAAATTTTTAGGCCATATTTATGCATGTATTACCTTCTTCAATGTGTTTTTTGGACATAGGATCATGGTTTGAAACCTTAGAAAGTGGTATTTTAATGTTTTAAATGACTTTAGCTCAGCGAATGGCTACATTAGCCCTTATGAATTACTTTTTTCTCAAAAGTTAGAATATTTTGAACAAAACAGTTTCTTAGTAATATATTCTTAAAACGCAACCCAATTAAATAATTTAAGCCTAAAATTAGTCAAAAATGTCAAAAATATGGTTCTAGCCCAACTTAGAAGCTTTGTAGCTCTAAAAATATGTACTAAAGAGATCTATAAAAATTCTGAGTAGTTCATAATATAGCCCAACTTTGAAGCTTTGTAGCTCTAAAAATATGCACTAAAGAGATCTATAAAAATTCTGAGTAGTTGATAATATAGATGAGCACCATTTTACCAATTTTTAGCGAAAACAAATTTTTCATCCTTCAATTTGACAGTGAATAGGCGATATATATATGGGACGTTTCACGTCAACTCATCTAACAAAAAAATAGAATTCGTCGAAAATCTGTGAAAATGTTCTATTTGATACTAAAAATATACAAAAAAAATTTTGGAGGTCCAAGTCAAAGGAGTCAGGATTTAAACGTGATGGAATTTTTCGAATTTTCCAAATTTTTTGCTAAATAAATATTTTAATGAATTTTTTCTTCAAAAACTATCAATTTTTTGTTAAAACTTAATAGAATACTTTTTCTTGGAAATTAGATGTAGAATTCACCTGAATTTTTGCAAATTATAATATACTGATTTTTATGCTTACTTGATCGATTTAAACATACTATTTAGTATATCTAAAAATCGAGCAGGTTAAATTGGCTTTTTAAAGTCTTATTCTTTTTGTTTTTTTATGAGGAAAAAATATACGAAGCCTCCAATTGGGCAGCCTTCTCAAAGTTACTCAATTGTGCAAAAAAGTCTGAATAAATCGTTATTTTGGATCAATGATGAGATTCCTTTTTTTTTTCTGAAAAAGTATTGATTTTTGGGACAAATGTATGAAAATGTTTTTTATTGGAAATTATATGTAAAATGTATGTAAATTTTTGTAAACCATTATTTGCTAAACATCACAAATTATAAATGACATTTTGAAATTTTAAAATTTATTTTTTGTTAAATTTTTAGTATATATTGTTCATAATGTCTTAAATTACAATTTGTAAAAATATGTTCATATTCTACACATGATTTGAGAAGGCTGCCCAATTGGAGGCTTCGTATATTTTTTCCTCATAAAAAAACAAAAAGAATAAGACTTTAAAAAGCCAATTTAACCTGCTCGATTTTTAGATATACTAAATAGTATGTTTAAATCGATCAAGTAAGCATAAAAATCAGTATATTATAATTTGCAAAAATTCAGGTGAATTCTACATCTAATTTCCAAGAAAAAGTATTCTATTAAGTTTTAACAAAAAATTGATAGTTTTTGAAGAAAAAATTCATTAAAATATTTATTCAGCAAAAAATTTGGAAAATTCGAAAAATTCCATCACGTTTAAATCCTGACCCCTTTGACTTGGACCTCCAAAATTTTTTTTGTATATTTTTAGTATTAAATAGAACATTTTCACAGATTTTTGACGAATTCTATTTTTTGTTAGGTGAGTTGACGTGAAACGTCCCATATATATATACATATATACTAGGGGGGTACCCCCCTGCTCGCGCTGCTCGCCAATCCCCGTGCATATTTACATTAATGAAAATATCAGTCAGTAATGAAATTTGTACTGACAAAAATTATTAATAAAATAAATACTAATTATATATTTGTTCAGATAGATTTCCACACCACACGAAGAGGTACTGTCGATAATACCTTACAATTAATAATTTATAATATAAATTAAATAATAAAAACTGGATGGTATTACGGTGCGTTGGTTTTTTTTTGTTTTATTTTGAATAATAATTTAAAATTAATATAATAATTTTAAGTTATTCTAAGACATGTTAAAATCAATTAAAATTATTCTATTTTCATTACAATTATTTAAAATAAAATTATGGTTCCTTTCGCCTGTAGCCCTACACAACCATGAGAGTCTATATTCCTTCCTCCTTATACCGTATATTATATTTACAATACATCTTCCACCATCACTATTACATATTTAAACAGGGTTTTAAAAGTCATTTTATTATTTGTACAATTCGTTATTATATTATTGTTATATAACAATATTCAAATTATTATTTATCTCTTTTAACCTTTAGAGGGCCGGAATACGCCTCTAGGCGTAAGGGGTCTGACTCACCAACATCGCAACTTAGTTTGGCTCTAACTCAGGGACCTTAGACCACATTCCTATAGAAAAATTCGATTTAAAAATTTTTCAAAACTCTGGCCCTCTAAAGGTTAAATATTTGTTTAAGTTGTAACGGTTATTTTGCTCGTTACAAAAAAAGAAATAGCTATTAATTTAATATTGAATTTTGCTAAGTCTTAAAATTTAGATAATTGTAGAGTTGCCGAAAACTCGTAAGAAAATAATCATATATATATTACGCGGTAAACTCTATTGGTGCTAGTTAGTCAAACGTATATTGACTAGCGACAAGACATACTATATACTCGTCGCTGAGCGTCTCTCTCTCTCTCTCTCTCTCTCTCTCTCTCTCTCTCTCTCTCTCTCTCTCTTACCTGATCGAGAGACGCGATGCCGGTAGCACAGCTTTCCTTATTTTACACAAAAATATATATATATTATAGGATATTAAAAATAAGGACCGCGGAGGCGTCGGGGTAAGCAAATTGATACAGGTCTTTAAACTTAATATAAATTTATTAAATATGTAAATAAAGAAATACAATGAAATGAATTTAGATAAAAAATAAGAATAAGAGTTGATAATGATAATTCTAAGGGGGGACGCGACGCAAACTAAATTATCCTAAGATATTACAATAAACGCGCGCACTCTCTACGCTAAGATTTCCTCGAGGAAAGAAGTCTTAGCCAAGTAGATAAAATAAGATAAACTAACAAATACGCGTAGAAGCTTCTATGATAATCAAGATATATACGCCTGAGATATACCGCCGTTGGCCAACGAAAGAAATGGTACGCCGCGACCTGGTCGCTGAGGCTCGTAAAGGACAGCCAAGCAAGGAAAGATTTCCTGATCGCTGCGACTCGTCGAAGACAGCCAAGCCAAATTATGCACAGCCGGAGGGTGATGCTCGTGTTTCTTTAGAGCAGCGATCTCCTTTTTCTTTTTCCACACAAAACTATATGCGGCACTACACCAACAAATTAATCAAATTAAAACTCAAATAAAGCCGAGAGATATGACTAAGATGCGTGCTTGTAGGCCGTTAGAAAAAGTCTCTCTTGCAGGTCAGGAATATATAAGCCACGCGTGCGCTGATGAATCACCGGAAATGTTCTGACTCCTCTTGTGGCTTTCTTGCTCCTCGCGCGCGCACTGCTCATCGAGTTACGTGCTTCTTGACGTAACTTATACGAGGTATATGACTGAGGGCGTGTCATTTGATTTCACCTAAGCGCGCAAGATTCAAACACGGTAGAATACCGTGACAAAGTATGTTTATTAGAATAATTATTATAACTTGATATTTTTCAATTATATATTATTGTAACATGTCTTACAATAATATAGAACAGAAATTTTTTTTATTATAACTATTCTAAATTTAAAGTTTAATACCTAATTGAACTCTACGTTTCTTAACATTATTATTATTTAAAATTTTTCAATTATTTCTTATATTTGAATATTAATAATTGTTATTTTTTTATAATATTTAGTATCTTTAATTTATATACTCAAAATCAATATATTTTATTTTATTTTTTATTAATATTAGTTTTATTCAAAGTATATATTTTACAATAAATTTCAATATCATTATGATAATCATAATATTATTAATTAATATATTCCATAAATAAAACGATAAAATTAAATAATATAATTTTTCATTATTTATAAATTATTTTAATTTTATTTCTAATATATCTTAATTTTATTTTCAAGTCTTTTGGATGTATAAAATATTATATATATATATATATATATGGGACATTTCATGTCAACTCGTACGTACTCATAATCACAGGCTTCTCTATATATGTGGGACATTTCATGTCGATTCGCATGCATGCACACGCATGTTAATAAACATAAGATTTTTCACGTCAATTGGAACGCACGCACATATAAGTTTATATATATGGTATATTTCATGTCAATGGGCACGCACGCACACACAGGTTTATATATATCGAAATGTCGTATTCTCGTTATTTTTTTCTTCTTCATCGTTTTCAGCCAGCACAAACTGCGCAACCGGAAATGCGCAGTATCAACGAATATAGATGCTTTATAATATATTTTAATGTTCATGGTATATGCGCATTGATACATATATTATGTTTATGTCCTCGTAGGCCGTATTCGTGTCAGTATGTAAAGAGCATGCTAAATTTGTATTGGCATCCCATATGTCTCAGACGCGCTCCTCGACTTTTTACAAGATTTATATGTCTTCCTGAGACATATTGAGACTCAATATGTCTCAGGAGAAATCAATATGGCATCACCGATCCTACTATGTTTCGTTCAATATGTCAAAGAGCAATCATATTGAACGTAGGTTAGTGAAAAAAAAATGACTCGCGCTTCGACAGCAGCTATACTCATTACAAAATGTCAATCTAAGAAACAAAAGAAAAAATCAATAGAACTAAAATTTTATTTTAAAAGTATTGAAAAAAAAATTAATATTTTCAACTAATAAGTTATAGTTCCTCATACGGCCTACTTCGGACATAAAATCATCTATGTCCTTTGGCCGTTTATTCAGGTGGAATCTGAATCTCGAACAATGTTTGCCGCTTGAGCAGAAATCTACCTCGGGCGCGCTTCGCGCGCCCTCGGCAATTTCAGCTCAAGCGACAAACATTGTCCTCGATTCATATTCCACCTGAATACGGCCAAAGGACATATATAACTAATATGTATATATATATACATGGTCCGTTTCATGTCAACTTGCACCCGTAAACCCCTATATTTTTTGATTTATATATATGTATATACATACATACATACATGGGACATTTCATGTCGGCTAGCACGTACTCATAAGTACAGGTTTTCTATATATGTGGTACATTTTATGACAACGCGCACACACCCATCCGAGTACCCTTAGGTTTATATATATGGGACATTTCATGTCTATTCGCATGCATGCACACAACCTTTAATAAACATGGGATTTTTCACGTCAATTGGAACGCACGCAAATACAGGTTTATATATATATATATATATATATATATATATATATATATATAGGACATTTCATGTCAACTCGTACGTACTCATAATCACAGGCTTTTCTATATATGTGGGACATTTCATGTCGATTCGCATGCATGCATATAATAAACATAATAATAAACATGAGATTTTCCACGTCAATTGGAACGCACGCACATATAAGTTTATATATATGGGATATTTCATGTCAATGGGCACGCACGCACATACAGGTTTATATATATGGGACAGTCCATGTCGTTGCGTATGCATGCACACACACGTTAATATACATGGGATTTTCAATGTCAATTTAAACGCATACAAACACACAGGTTTATATATATTAGATACTTCATGTCAATTCGCATGCATGGACATACACGTTAATAAACATGGGATTTTCCATGTCAATTCAAACGCACGTACACACGCAGGTTTATACATATGGGACGTTTCATATCGATTTGCATGCATGCACACACGTTAATATACATAGGATTTTTCACGTCAATTATAACCCACGCCCATACAGGTTTATATATATGGGTCATTTCATGACAACTCTAACACACTTATCCGAGTGCCCTTAGGTTTACATATATGTGACGTATCATGTCAACACGCACGCACCGGTTTTCATATATTTGACATTTCTTGTCAACGCGAACGCGCAAACATATCTAAACATGTACTTGAGATTTGTATTTATATATATGGGATCGTTTTGTCAATTCGCATGCACGCACACACATGGGCTTATGAATATATACATATATATATATATATACGTATATATACGTGTGTGTATATCTGTGTACACATATACATGGGATATTTAATGTTGATTCACACGCGCGCGTGCACACACACAGATTTATATATACGGGACGTTTCATGTCAATTAACATGCATGACACACGTACTTGAGTTTATATATATTTTTCTTCATGTATATATGGGACTGTTCCTGTCATAGCGCATGCACGAACACACATGGGCTTATGAATATATGTATATACATATACATGGGATATTTTATGTCAATTCACATGCGCGCACACCCTCATACACACACAGGTATATATATATATATATATATATATATATATATATATATATATATATATATATATATATATATATATATACATATATATAGGACGTTTTATGACAATTTTATCCATGTATATTAATATTTATTAAGAAAGTTTTGAAATCAATCAAGCAATCGTCGAATACTTCTGTATTCAATTCATTCTTTTTAAAATAATATTGTGGACTAATATTTTGTTGGTGAAATGCTCAATATATGTGAGTACTGCTTTATAATTGAATTGTTAGCTAATTCAAGTGTGTTGAATTATAAGTAAAAATATGAATCTATAAACCAATTGTGTACATGTACTATATAAACCTTTCAATTTTTAACTATACCATAAAATATCAAACCACGGGCCTGGCAAGTTCTTTTGTAGGTATTTAGTAAAATTTAATATAATCTACAGCACTTGAAAATAAAAAGATAGTGTGATGAGATAGAGAATGCATAATTTTATTTTATTAAATCTATTACAATTGAAAAGGGTATCTTTCCTGGAAGTTTTAAAAAGGCATAAATAATTTTGAAGTTGATGGCAACGAATTCTCAAATATAAGTTGTTAAAAGCTAATGGCTCTTCTGCCAAGTTTTTAGAAATAAAATTGCACAATTTTGGTCTTTAACCGTAGCATATTAAATAGAAAATTTTTCCGAAACTTTGAAGTTAATCGTTTCGGAAATTGTTTATTAAGTAAATCTTTCATCAGGAATAAAATAAAATAGATATCACTAAGATCAAGTATAGTTCATCAATGTTTAAGTAGTAATATTCACTCATAAATGGAATAATAACTTGATCTGATAAATCATTTTTTTTTTCAATTTCGATATGTACTATTATCGCTATCTTCATCTCAATAATCCCTTTTTTTCAAAAATTATTTGGCAAAGTTTTTCCAAATATTCGTCTATCAAAGAGAATATAAATTGAACATTTAATGGATTTTATATTATTAAAAAGTAAGAATTAAATACAGAAGTACTCGACGATTGCTTCATTGATTACAAAACTTTCTTCAGCCGAAACTGTAAATATTTCATAAATTTTAGATTATTAAAAAGAATAAATTGAATACAGAAGTACTCGACGATTGCTTGATTGATTTCAAAACTTTCTTAAGCAAAAACTATAGATAAATCTAGTAAAAGCTATAAACTTAATAATAATTACTCAATTCATTTCAGTACTCTCAAGAACTGAAATAAAAAAAAAATATGATGTATGTAGTAAAAAAAAAAGAAATTTTTAGAAAAAATGTTCTGAAGAATACTATACTGTTTAATAACTAAACTCGCCTAAAATATACTTTTTTAAAAGTAATAATAATATAATAAAATAGTATTCATCAGTTTGAATAATGACTTAAAACAAAAAATAACAGACATAATATTCGAAAGCTTTGAAGAAATCTTATTACATTCGAAAATTAAAAGATAGTGTAATGATATTTTAATGAATTTAATATTATTTTAAAAAGAATGAATTGAATACAGAAGTATTCGACGATTGCTTAATTGATTTCAAAACTTTCTTAATAAATATCAATATACATGGAAAAAATTGTCATAAAACGTTATATATATATATATATATATATATATATATATATATATATATATATATATATATATATACCTGTGTGTGTATGAAGGTGTGCGCGCATGTGAATTGACATAAAATATCCCATGTATATGTATATACATAAATTCATAAGCCCATGTGTGTTCGTGCATGCGCTATGACAGGAACAGTCCTATATATATATGAAGAAAAATATATATAAACTCAAGTACGTGTGTCATGCATGTTAATTGACATGAAACGTCCCGTATATATAAATCTGCGTGTGTGCACGCGCGCGTGTGAATCAACATTAAATATCCCATGTATATGTGTACACAGATATACACACACGTATATATACGTATATATATATATATATATATATATATATTCATAAGCCCATGTGTGTGCGTGCATGCGAATTGACAAAACGATTCCATATATATAAATACAAATCTCAAGTACATGTTTAGATGTGTTTGCGCGTTCGCGTTGACAAGAAATGTCAAATATATGAAAACCGGTGCGTGCGTGTTGACATGATACGTCACATATATGTAAACCTAAGGGCACTCGGATAAGTGTGTTAGAGTTGTCATGAAATGTCCCATATATATAAACCTGTATGGGCGTGGGTTATAATTGACGTGAAAAATCCTATGTATATTAACGTGTGTGCATGCATGCAAATCGATATGAAACGTCCCATATGTATAAACCTGCGTGTGTACGTGCGTTTGAATTGACATGGAAAATCCCATGTTTATTAACGTGTATGGGCATGCATGCGAATTGACATGAAGTATCTAATATATATAAACCTGTGTGTTTGTATGCGTTTGAATTGACATTAAAAATCCTATGTATATTAACATGTGTGTGCATGCATACGCAACGACATGGATTGTCCCATATATATAAACCTGTGTGTGCGTGCGTGCCCATTGACATGAAATATCCCATATATATAAACTTATATGTGCGTGCGTTCCAATTGACGTGAAAAATCTCATGTTTATTAACATGCGTGTGCATGCATGCGAATCGACATGAAATGTCCCACATATATAGAAAAGCCTGTGATTATGAGTACGTACGAGTTGACATGAAATGTCCCATATATATATATATATATATATATATATATATATATATATATATATAAAATCCTGTGTGTGTTCGTGCGCATTGGCATGAAATGTCTCATATATATATATATATATATATATATATATATATATAAACCTGTATTTGCGTGCGTTCTAATTGACGTGAAAAATCCCATGTTTATTAAAGGTTGTGTGCATGCATGCGAATAGACATGAAATGTCCTATATATATAAACCTAAGGGTACTCGGATGGGTGTGTGCGCGTGTTCATGAAATATACCACATATATAGAAAACCTGTACTTATGAGTACGTGCTAGCCAACATGAAATGTCCCATGTATGTATGTATGTATACACATATATATAAATCAAAAAATATACGGGTCTACGGGTGCAAGTTGACATGAAACGGACCATGTGTGTGTATATATATATATATATATATATATATATATATATATATATATATATATGTATATACATATATATATATGTATATACATAATATATGTATCAATGCGCATATACGATGAACATTAAAATATATTATAAAGCATTTATATTCGTTGATACTGCGCATTTCCGGTTGCGCAGTTTGTGCTGGCTGAAAACGATGAAGAAGAAAAAAAATAACGAGAATACGACATTTCGAAATTTTAAACTGCATTTTCTCGTGATTGAGTGAACCGATTGTAATCAATTTTTTTTTAAATTAAAGATAATGAAAATCTTTAAATATTGTATTTATGTGTATATATCGATGTATTTTTATGGGATTCGATTTTGAAATTTTTGAAACTTTATTTCAAAGTATAAGAGGAGCGCCTCGACGTTTTCGTATTCGTACCTTAACTCGCCGTCGAGGCGCTACCGCGCCTCTTGATATATTTATATGGCTCTCTAATATCCTTGATTTCCATGCTAGTATTAAAATTAAAAATAAAAAAAAAAACTTTTTAATGTACTACGTTTTTATAATGAACCAAAAAGTATAAAATAATGTGTAATGAAATGAAAAGTGAATAATGATTTGAAATAAAAAAACGTGGGGCGCATGTTTATTATTATGTATTGTATGCGCCCCACGTTTTTTTATTTCAAATCATTATTCACTTTTCATTTCATTACACATTATTTTATACTTTTTGGTTCATTATAAAAACGTAGTACATTAAAAAGTTTTTTTTTTTTATTTTTAATATTATTTTATACTTTTTAGTTCAATTAATTAAAAAACTTAATTTCATGAGTATATCCCTCTAAATATATTAATATATATATATATATAAATTTTATCGTGTTGTCCAACAGTGCATATTATATAGCATATATATTGTTATCAAGGGACTAAAACGTGTTTCATCTTTTTTTTTTTCATTTTCAATGCCGATATAGTTATTAATTGCGTTATTTAATATAGATAAATCTGTATTTTCATTCAAGTTTTCCTTTCTTTCCTTTTCTTCGTACTGCTCTTAAAATCTTTAAAATTCATTTATTTGGTTATTTAAATAATCTAAATCTTCTTAATATTGTAAGTTTCCTACAACAATGTATTCATTTGAAACTGGATCCCATTTCATTTTATGATGATTTAATTATTATTAGTATTAATTGAATTGTACTTTAAAGAATTTTGCTATCAATTTTTTTATAGAAAATTTAAAGTTTGTTTTTATTTTCTTTTTTATTAATTTATATTAAATTTTTTTTATAGAAAATTCAAAGTATGTTTTTATTTTCTGTTTCATTACGTTATATCTGAAAAAACAAATGTTTTATTAGTATGAAAGAAATATAAATATATTTCTAAAATTAAAAAAATTAAAGTCATTTTTTTTTGTTTGTTATTTTTCTAGTACTTCTTTCCATACTATATTGGTTAATTTATGTTTAGTTTCTAATTCATTTTGAATTATAATTTTGTTCCTTTTAATTAATGTAAATATACAATAACATTATTATTTTTAACATTTATAAAAATGTAAAAAAATTTTTTTAGTTTAAATTATTTTAAAAGTGTTTATGTAGAGCTGCTGGCGAAGGGTACCACTTTTAATATTAAAATTTTCATTAAAAACAAAAAAAGCCCAACTCGCCATTGACAATACCTCATTATACTGATAAAAAAAATAAAAACTTTCCCACCTGAAAATAATCGCGGAACTTATGATGCAATATTTTGCGTCACTTTTTGAGTCACTTTTTGTGTCACTTTTTATATCAGTTTTCGTGTCGCTTTATCGAGCCAGAAGTGACGCAACTTTTTGCGCAACTGATTGCGCAACTTTTCCAAAAATATAATATTAAATGAATTATAAATATTTTATTTTTAATTTAATATTACATAATGTAAAAGATGTTAAAATACAGAATCAAAAATATTTAGAGCATGATTTAATTGTCTACGTTTGAAGAATTAACTTGGAAAAAATCTTTGAAATAAATTGAAAATTCTCCATCTAAACTATTAAAGGAGTGTTAATAAAATACAAACATTATTGAAAATTAGGAAGTTTAATTTTTTATGATAGGAAGTGTATGTGTGTAGGCGTGTATGTGTGTATTTGTATAAATGTGCATGTGTATATCGATGGTGGCTACGAAAACAATCACAGCTGTATAATCGACTACGAAAAAAAAAAAACACATCTTTAAAAGTGCGGCGAAAAAAACATTTCCAAAAGTGGGGCGAAAAAAAACATCTCCAAATGTAAGGCAAAAAAAACACATCTTCGAGAGTGAGGCGAAAAAAACAGCCCTTTAAAATTTTCACCGTGTTTTCAAGGGGTGTTTTTCTTCGCCGCACTTTTGGAGATGTGTTTTTTCGCCACACTTTTAGAGATGTGTTTTTTTCGTAGTCAATTACACAGCTGTGATTGTTTTCGTAGCCACCGTCGATATATACATGCACATGTATACAAATACACACACATACACATTCTATCATAAAAAATTGAACTTTTTAATTTTCAATAATGTTTTTATTTTATTATAGTCCCATCAATAGAGACATTTTAAGGACATCAATTTGGGGCTTAATCAAACCTATATAGAGTTGTCAAAGGCGATGAAAAAACATACCCTATATAAAATGTAACCAAAAAAAAAAACGGTAGAAAATGCTCCAGGACGCTGCAAAATTGCTAAAACAGCTTTTTTAATTCTCTCAAGCAACCTATCTATTTTAGCAAAAAAAGTAATTGATAAAAGTATTAGAAAATAAAAAAACCTACAATTTGAGTACATTTCTTGGATATCAATTATTTATTGCAAAAATAATTTTTTAAATATTTTCAAACTTTCAAAAGGAAGCCTTCATAAATACGAATAGAAAGAGAGGTTGTAACAGCAAATTAGTTAATTTGTTGCTGAGATATTCCTTATTATTTATCCCAACGCAGAATATTTATTGCTATAATTTTTTTTGGCTGAACATATTGAGTTGCGAAAGGGCTTAAACTCTTCATGAAGGTTTAAATTTTCATATTTCGTTAAGAGCAAATAAGAAAATTGAATTTCAATATTTTTTATAACGCTTTAAAAAAGAGGGTGTTTTTTTTATAAATAAATGAAGCTGGGGCTTTATTTATAACTCTGACGAATTTGCTATTCGAATATTCTTATAGCTCTGTTTAAAACGAAGATTAAAAAAAAAACAACTCTCTAAGGCCAATAGAAGCCGAGATAAGATTAAAAAAAAAAAAAAAAAATCACAGCTACTTTGTTTATAACAAATTAAGAAACAAATCAAGCGTCATTTTTTAGTTGAAGACTTATATTTTAAAAATCTATTATTATGTTTTTAATAATGCGACTCTTTATTATCAAAACTAAAATAATAATAACAAACAAATAATAACGTCAAAGTCGGAGTCGTGTTGACGATGCTTATCTTTGCGCGTAAGGAAAGTTAACGAAGGACCCCGTTTCAATAAAATTAGTAAAAATTAACCGTATCTCCGTAAATAATGGACCGATTTTGATGTTTTTTTTAAAATCTGGAGTACCTTGAAAAATTATTAATATTGGTGCAAATAGTTTTTCAAAATAGGGTGTATTTAAGTTAAAACAACTGTACCTGATACGGACACCATAAACGCAAATGATTGTCGTGGCTTATTAAATCAATATTTTTAGACATGTAATGTCTCATTTTAAAGCTGAAAGAAAGAACATTAAAATGAGATGTCATGAGTTTTATTACAATTAATATTCACGAAATGCGCGCGGATTTACGTAAATGTTGTAAATGAACTTACCTCATTATTCCTCGTAATTATTACACTTGGAACCTGGAGACAAGTTTAGTTAAAATTTTTATTGTTTCTATATTTTAACTAAATATTATAATTAATTTTCAGTTTCAATAAATAAAAAAATAATAATTAATAATTGCAAAAATTTTAAGAGACCGCCGTATCTCTGTCCTTTTCTAATTAAAAAATTGACTTTTTTCCCAAAATTAGCAACTAGAGGCAGAAATAAAGAGATGGTTTCGATATGTCTAATAAAATGTAATATTTTCTCTGATTAGCATAAATTAATTTTATCGCTTCGTTTTTAAGAAATGTTGGAATAACTTAGAAAATTAGCAATTAGTGTCAAATAATGGAATTTTCAAGTTATTCCAACTTTTCTTGAAAATAAAGCGGTGGAATAGTAATAATAAAAATTGTTAACTTGTTTTTTTTTTACTTTTCTTTGTTTTTCATGCAAAAAAATTTTTTCATCATTAAATATATTTTTATTTTTTTTCTAAAATTAAACTACTACGATTTTGATGTAAGGAATATTTCCTAAATATAATAAAACAATTGATATGAAAATTGCTTTTTAATTAGAATTATTTTTATTTTTTATTTTATCATAAAATATTAACACATATCAAAAAAATTATGATATAAAAGGATAAAATTTATGGAAGAAGGATAAAAAAATGTTCATTTTTGTGTAAAATATATTTTTATTGAATATTAATTTTTCTTTTTTTTGCGGTTGGCTCGCTTTCGTTTTCCTCTATAAAAATATTACAATTTATATTATTGCTTCCTTCACATGCATCGTTTTCAATTTCGATTGCTTCGACATTGGAGCAACTCTCCCCATTACAATTGCTAGAAATAATAACTTTAATCTATATAATATATGAGAAGCTGTTGCTGAAATTCAATATTTATTCAAATACAAATTTAAATTTTCTGATTACCCTTTGTTTATCGATTTTTTCTGTGTTATTTTAAAAATGTTTTTCACATCAAAATCTTAGAAGTTTAATTTTAGAAAGAAAATAAAAATATATTTAATGATGAAAAAATTTTTTTGCATGAAAAACAAAGAAAAGAAAAAAAAACGAGATAACAATTTTTATTATTACTATTAGAATTTTTGCAATTATTAATAATTACTTTTTTATTTATTGAAACTAAAAATTAATTATAATAATTAGTTGAAATATAGAAACAATAAAAATTTTAATTAAACTTGTTTCCAGGTTCCAAATGTAATAATGACGAGGAATAATGAGGTAAGTTCATTTACGTAAATCCGCGCGCATTTCGTAAATATTGATCGTAATAAAACTCATGATATCTCATTTCAAAGTTCTTTCTTTTAGCTTTAAAATGAGATATTATACGTCTAAAAATATTGATTTAATAAACTACGACAATCATTTGCGTTTATGGTGTCCGTATCAGGTACAGTTGTTTTAACTTAAATACACCCTATTTTGAAAAACTATTTGCACCAATATTAATAATTTATACCCCAGATTAAAAAAAAACATCAAAATCGTTCCATTATTTACGGAGATACGGTTAATTTTTACTAATTTTATTGAAACGGGGTCCTTCGTTAACTTTCCTTACGCGCAAAGATAAGCATCTCCACCACGACTCCGACTTTGACGTTATTGTTTGTATGTTATGATTATTTTAGTTTTAATAATAAAAAGTCGCATTTTTAAAAATCTAATCGTAGATTTTAAAAATATAAGTCCTCAACTAAAAAATGACGCTTGATTCGTTTCTTAATTGTTATAAACAAAGTGGCTGTGATTTAAAAAAAAAAAAATCTTATCTCGGCTCCTATTGGTCTTGGAGAGTTCTTTTTTTTAATCTTCGTTTTAAGAGCATGACGGAGCTACCTGCCTTCTAATAATATTTACAATCCTAACTTACTAATAAACGGTGCGTTTAATCGAGTTTTTTTGTAAAAAAGAAAAAATTAGTAACATAAAACTCTAGTGCGGACAACTCAAGAAATCCACCAAAAAACTATACATGAAAAGTTATAATAAGAACTTTCAATGTATCGTATTTTAAGGTTAGGTTTGTCGAGTTTGACATCTATTTTCCATTCCAAGTTCATAAAAAAAATAACAAGTCCAAATGATTTTTTATTTTTATAAAAATTATTGTTTTAGTATAGCTTTAGTGCGGACAAGTCATTATATTTGTCTAATTTATAAATTTGAAAAGATATTGATAGAATAAATAAAACAAAACTCGATTGCTGCAGCTCCAACATCCCGTTAAACAGAGCTATAAGAATATTCAAATAGCAAATTCGTCAGAGTTATAAATAAAGCCCCAGCTTCATTTATTTATAAAAAAACACCCTCTTTTTTAAAGCGTTGTAAAAAATATTGAAATTCAACTTTCTTATTTGCTCTTAACGAATTATGAAAATTTGAACTTTCATGAAGAGTTTAAGCCCTTATGCAATTCAATATGTTCAGCCGAAAAAAAATTATAGCAATGAACATTATGCGTGTTGGGATAAATAATAGGGAATATCTCAGCAACAAATTAACAAATTTGCTGTTACAACCTCTCTTTCTATTCGTATTTATGAAGGCTTCCTTTTGAAAGTTTGAAAATATTTAAAAAATAATTTTTGCAATAACTAATTGACGAAAATAATCGCGGCAGTACTAAAATTGTAGGTTTTTTTTATTCTCTAATACTTTTATTAATTACTTTTTATGCTAACATGCATAGGTTGCTTCAGAGAATTAAAAAGCTGTTTCGGCCAACTATGCAGCCTTCTGGAGCATTTTCTACCGTTTTTTTTGTTACGTTTTGTATAGGGTATGTTATTTCATCGTCCTTAACAACTTTATATAGGTTTCATTAAGCCCCTAATCAATGTCTAAAATAGCCTTTTTTTTGTTCTATTGATTGGACTGTTATCACTCCTTTAATAATTTATATAAAGAATTTTCAATTTATTTGAGAGATTTTTTCAAAATTAATTCTTTAAAAGTGGATAATTAAATCATACTCTAAATATTTTTAATTCTGTATTTTAACATCTTTAACATTATTTAAATGATGATTCCATTTCAAATCGAACAGTCAGTATACACTCAAGTCACCAATTACTGCGCTAATGGAGTATGTTATTCTACCCTAAAAATAAGGGTATACGTATTTTTTTATTTTGCTGAAATATCAAAATTGCATCAGATATGCACTTTTGAAAATTGCATACAAAAACTTAATGTTAAAACTGAAAATGTTGAGAATAACTTTAGAGAGCTATCGTTTTACCAATTTCCAATGAATTTTGATAAACCTTTTTTTATTTTATTTCGTTTTGAGCCCTCTTCAACTCCGTGCAAGAAATTTAAAAAAAACTAAAAAATGACTGAGATATATGCATTTTACCAAAAAATGCACTTTTTATGTACATGCATTTTTCTCGAAAAGGCCATTTTTTTTTGCTGAAATTTTTTTGCTGATAGAGGACCAAAATACCTATCTAATAGTACTTGTTTGATCCCGGTTTTTGGTTTGGAGCGAGAAAAAAATTCACAAATTTTGTTGGTGAAAAATGCTTGTATATACGTTCGGAAGTCTTAAGCAGTCGACATTTAAATATTATCCTTCGTTTAGCATTATCCAGGAACAACGACGTGGACGTAGAAGGATTCTGTTCCCTTCGGGGTGCTTTTTTAGAGTGAGTTCCCCTTGCCTCTCACTGTTGGGATGCGTCAAAAAAATAATTATAGATAATTATTTTTTTTTATTTTTGCGCTTATTATTTTTAGTTTTAAATGTAGTCTCACGACGCTTGGCTTTTTTTTCTTGTTTTTCACTTCATTTAGTACATGTATAGCTGTCCTGCCAATAAATATATGTGATTTTAATTTCCCAAGTTTTTTTAACCACATATGACTTTTTTGAATTCCATTATATTTAGAAACCCCACTCGATTCAATATTTTTCTTTTTTCTAAATCTTTCAGTCTCATTTATTGGTAGTAAAATGATTTTTATTGCATTGGTGTAACTTTGAACCCAATTTATAAAATCGTCAGCATTTTGTATCGATTCTTCATGAACTCTTTTCAAGTTATGTGAAGTAGCATAATGCTTTAGAAGCCCACCTATTCCATCAACGGCTCCTTTCCCATGACCAGTCGCAGAAAATAACCATTTCATTTCATAAAACCAATGTTTGAATTCATGTAGTTGAAAACGATTTTTAAATTGACTTGGAGCTTTATCTGATATGATAGTGACTTTAGTAACTAAATAATTCTTTTTCATAAGATCGATAATTTTATTTATTGCTAGTAGTGCATATGCAGTATCATGCTTTTTGTCGTCACTAACTATCGCAAAACTTTGTGTTATCTCTCCTTGGTAACAGACTGCAGTAAAAATAGAAATTTGGTTATTTACCCAATGATTTCCTTGAACCGCTTTATTATTTATTACAGACCAATTTTCTGCAAAGTTAACGTGGATGATTAACTTAGTAGGATCAGCTTTACCTTCTTCTTTTTCTTTTTTTATAGCTTCACGTTGAATATTTTTTATGTATATATGAGTACTTGCTTTCAATGCGCAGATTGAAAGTTTTTCTTTAAAAACTGTTAAGCTTATTGTTTGTTTAATAAGATTACCATTATCCCACAAAGCAAACGTAATTTCATCTTCACAATTTTGTTTCAGTTTTAACAATTCTAATGTGATACCCGCACCACCGGGACAATCTTTGCATTCTTGCAAGAAACATGAATCAGATGGTTCAGAACACAACATTGTGTTAGTTGTTTCTGAACGAATTAAATCTAATTCGGAATTCTTATCGCCTCTAAAACGAATCAAACTTGTAAGAAATAGTTCAAAATTTTCGCAATGTAAACAAAGACAAGCTTCCTTCACAGGGCTAGTTAAGACGAAACTTGGTCTTAGACTATAGAATTTCGATTTTCCTATTTGTAAGTTTGGATTTTCTTTTCTTAATTGACTATATGTTTCTTTTAAGCTTCGAGTAAGAAACCGTTTGACTTTTTTAGTTTTTGTGTTATTAATTTTAACAGTTACGACATCAGATTTATTTGGACTTTGTCTACTACAATTAAAATCATCATTTAAAAAATATTCCATAACGATATTTTTTGTGCTTTCATCAATAGGATGACCAGTATATAAATCTGGCTCCGAATAAACTCCTTTATTTTTCACGAGATTTCTTGATTTATTTATCATATACTCGCTTATATTCGGGAATAGTGAGCAAACTTTTATTTTGCTTAATTTTTAATTTTGCTTAATTAGAAGAGCATTTTTCTAAAGCCAATTTAAAATTTTCTAAAAATTCATTCCAATAGTTTTCAGTGGAATTTTCGTCCGATTCTATTGATTCAACTGAAATGCCATACGCATCTTCTAATTTATTTCCAACAGTAGCAGAAAAAGCTGAAATTAAGGATTTTTTCTTTTTAGATACGTAATTTCCTCTAAAATTTTCAAGTATTGCAGTTTTTCTTTTTAGGGGTGAGATGCATTCAGGTAAAACTGAATTAATACTCTCGTTTAATTCCTCTATTCGTTCGGGTGTCTTCGGAATAAAATCATTATCTCTCCCGCTAAAAAGTTCAGTGATTTCATTTTCAGATATAGACTCAAGATCACTTAAAATCATTTTTGATATGCGTTTATGGCGATTTTTACATACATTAGTAGATGGCAATATATTTAAATCTGGATGAAGCTGTGCCAAATTAATGGCTAAATCTTCCAACGGTCTAAAACGTGAATTACTGCTCATATAAACTACCTTTTTATGCATTTGAAAAAAATCGGGACATGAAATTCTTTTAGAAAAGTAAATTTCGGACATTGTTATTTCACAATTTTGTTGAATTTTTCACAAGTCCGAGAAGCACCTTTCAAAGCAGCCGTAAAAATAACTAGCTTCTATATAACAGTTCTAATATGCTGTTTTGGTTACGCGATGTATTTGTCCGCGAGTTAGCCTCCTATTGTTTGTACATCGAAACATACATAATATAGATATACACGAATAGAATTCTTTTTTTTCATGTTTAAATATTTATTTTTATATTACGAATTTACACACACACATATATATATATATATATATATATATACTAGGGGGGGTTCCCCCCTGCTCGCTTCGCTCGCTAACCCCCCATTGTCAATATCAATTATCAAATCAATATCAATTTCCAAGAGAACGTTCTTAAATTAGATAACAATTAATTAAATTAGCTAACAATTAACTACCTTTCAGCTATCTCTCAGCTAACTTTCAGCTGAATTTTATCTGAATTTCAGCCAACTTTAGCTAACTTTCAGCTAAATTTTATCTGAATTTCAGCTATCTCTCAGCTAACTTTCAGCTAAATTTTATCTGAATTTCAGCTATCTCTCAGCTAACTTTCAGCTAAATTTTATCTGAATTTCAGCTAACTTTTAGCTAACTTTCAGCTAAATTTTAGCTGAATTTCAGCTAACTAAGGGCACATAAAATTCTTATACACGGCGTAGATAGGAGCGGCGTAAAGGCGATATATCTTTATTATATAGATATATATATATATATATATATATATATATATATATATATATATATCACTATTGATGCTATATACATGCATACAAATGTAAACAAATGATGAGCCAAGCATACGACAGTGTTTGAATGTAGACTGCTTAAGACTTCCGAACGTATATACAAGCATTTTCACCAACAAAATTTGTGAATTTTTTTCTCGCTCCAAACCAAAAAACCCGGGATCAAACAAGTACTATTAGATAGGTATTTTGATCCTCTATCAGCAAAAAAAATTTCAGCAAAAAAAAATGGCCTTTTCGAGAAAAATGCATGTGCATAAAAAGTGCATTTTTTGGTGAAATGCATATATCTCAGTCATTTTTTAGTTTTTTTTAAATTTCTTGCACGGAGTTGAAGAGGGCTCAAAACGAAATAAAATAAAAAAAGGTTTATCAAAATTCATTGGAAATTGGTAAAACGATAGCTCTCTAAAGTTATTCTCAACATTTTCAGTTTTAACATTTAATTTTTGTATGCAATTTTCAAAAGTGCATATCTGATGCAATTTTGATATTTCAGCAAAATAAAAAAATACGTATACCCTTATTTTTAGGGTAGAATAACATACTCCATTAGCGCAGTAATTGGTGACTTGAGTGTATACTGACTGTTCGATTTGAAATGGAATCAGCCTAAAATTAAATTAAAAATAAAATATTTATAATTTATTTAATATTATATTTTTGGAAAAGTATCGCAATTAGTTGCGCAAAAAGTTGCGTCACTTTTGTCTTGATAAAGCGACACGAAAAGTGATATAAAAAGTGACGCAAAAAGTGATGCAAAATATTGCATCATAAGTTCCGTGATTATTTTCAGGAGGGTCTACTTAAGACTTCCACAAGATGAACTTAAGACAAAAACAAGAAAACAAATTAAAGCTAACCTGGAAGAAGAATCTCTTAGACGTAAGAAATTTCTTGATTTGTTTTTCTGACCAAGATAATGACTAATTAGCACAGAGTAAAATGTGCTTTATTTTTAGGCAAGTGCAGCTTGGACACAAAAAAAAGTAAGCTTGAATCTTGCAAGTAGAAATTTATTATTTTGTTTTGTTCTAGTATAAGTGGTGCGGAAAGTTGTCCAAAGAACGTAGGTATTAGTTGATGGTTGAAAAAAAATTATATCAACAATCTATAATATTGGTAACTATGTATTAAATATATACTCCATTACATAGCCTTAAGTAAGTATTTCATAAATATAAAATTAAAAAATCTTTTGAAGTTTTTTCTTAGCATTTTATAATGATTTTATGAATAGTGTATAAGGGGTATGAGGGGTTATGAGGAGTGACTTGGGTAATGAGGGGTGTCTATTTTTCAAAATAGTATATTACGATACATGTGACTTAAGTGGCCCATTATTGCACGACGTGAAGTTATCGCCCGAGCGTAGCACGACTTCACGTCGTGCAATAATGGGCCACTTAAGTCTCAAGTATCGTATACTATTTTATAACACAAGTGTCATAAATCCGCCGCATTACATGAGTACTCTTAAAAATCAATAATTAACAAAAACTATGCACTCCACGAATGATTATTCGTAAAATAAAAACGAAAATTGTAAAAGAGCAAATACTAGGCATTCCGTGAATTATAAATCGAGAAAGGAAAGCAAAAACTATAAATAAAAAAAATTTTAACATTTCATAAATGATAAATTAAAACCGAAAAAAATAAAACTAATTTCAAATATTTACTTAAATCGTATAATAATGATAATACAACAATACTACCTCTTCGTTTCATATGATACACTGGCATTAACTTTAGTTCTACTCGTATCTCACGTTC
The DNA here is from genome assembly GCA_017163975.1 of Anastatus disparis. Taxonomy (NCBI): domain Eukaryota; kingdom Metazoa; phylum Arthropoda; class Insecta; order Hymenoptera; family Eupelmidae; genus Anastatus; species Anastatus disparis. Next base: position 5,679,029 of record JAFFSR010000274.1, on the reverse strand, counting down.
TTATTATAGTTATTTAATTTAAAAAGTGTACCAGCACATTGGTGGGGTTACGGAACTGCACCTCAGCTGATCGGCGAAGTTAAGTAGCATTGGGCGCGGTTATTACTTGGATGGGTGACCGCTGCCTATGTAACTTCGTCAATCGATTAGGTGTTTTTTCTTTATCAACAATGTGTGTATAGGTAAGAGATAAATGTTTTCGGTGTTTAAACCAACGGAATGTGACATAAGCACCGGAAAACAATTTTCGATTAATGGGTGATGTTAGAGCAGATTTTGGCCTGAGGTGTAGAGATCTTTATATAAAGGTCCGCTCGGAAGACTCGCAATTGTCAATAGCCACAGATTTCTCATGAAAATTAATAGTAACTCATTATTGTGTAGCATGAAGTTTGCCGAACATAGTGTGCAATAATAGGCTACTTAGTTCACAGGCAGCTGTGTGTCTAAATGCGGATTTAGGACACAGTGTGCTATAAAAGATCATTTCTAGACAGATTTTTACGTTATTTTGAGGGGTGAATTGTGATGTTTTAAGCATACAAAATAATGGGAGGAATAATGAGGGGTAGGAGAGGAGGTATATTTATTTTTATATAACTATATAATATAGGGAGATATATATACAGGGTGTCCCATTTTAAGCGTCCCACCTAAATAACTCGTAATGGAAGCCTGCAATCGAAAATATGACAACAGTGAAAGTTGTTAGCTATTCAGAGAGGAATCGAATGGTGACCTTAAAATTGACTTTGAATGTCATTTTTAAGGACATTTGGAGGTCAGCTTCAATTTTTCTAAAGTAACCCCTAATTTTTTCATAGATTTGAATTCCTCGTTAAAAAATACGTAGGTTTTATTTAATACGTTTTTTTCGCAAGTGTTTCTCTTTCTTGCTAACGAGCGCAAAAGATCAGCTAGGCAGCTAAAGCTATAATCACATACTGCAGAAAGATCAGGTAACTCAATAAATATCAAACTTGATACTATGGATGAGTTGACGATCGAAGCTGACAAAACACATCCTCACACCACTAATTGGCACCTTAACCCAAAAGAACGTTCTATACAATCAAGCGAAGTAATCAAGAATAAAAAAAACAACCTCACAATTAAGGCAAAAGTTTGTTAGCGTCCGGCGAGTTAAGGCAAGAGCTGGTTAGCATCCGGCCAGTTAAGGCAAGAGCTGGTTAGCATCCGGCCAGTTAAAGCAAGAGCAAGTTAGTATCTGGCCAGTTAAGGCAAGAGCAAGTTAGTATCTAGCCAGTTAAGGCAAGAGCTGGTTAAAATCCAGTCAATCATGGCTTTAGATGTTCAAACGTTGTTCCATTTTCTTGTCGACAAAGTGCAATTTTCCTTTTGAAAGCTTGAATCGGTATCAAGAAGTACCCTGCGTGGTATATTCACGCTGGCTTCTGTAATTCTAGCTTTCATGTTTTCTATTGTTGTTGGTCTAGTTTTATAAAGAATGTTTCTCATGTAACCCCATGAAAAAAATCAAGTGATGTTAGATCGGGTGATCTTGGTGGCCACGCTACGGGACCTCTTCTACCTATCCATATATTGTTAAACTGCAAATGGAGAAATTCTCTCACATTTCTAGAATAATGTGGTTGTGCTCCATCTTGCTGAAACCACATTTTCGATCTCGTATCCATATCAATGTCTTCAAGCAAAGTTGGAAGTTCATCTCTAATTAGTTCAAATATCTTTCTCCATTTACAGAGCCATCAAAGAAATGCGAGCCAACCAGTTACCCATTTACGATACCACACCATACCATAACACTCCAGCGATGCTGATTATCAATCTCTTGCATCCAGTGAGGGTTAATCGGAGACCAGTAGTGGCAATTGTGACAATTCAAGACGCCAGTGTTTTGGAATGTTGCCTTGTCACTAAAAAAAAACGTAGTTGAAGTAACGTTGATCGATGGTATTTTCTTCTATTGCCCACTGACAAAAGTTTCTTCTCTTCTGATGATCTGCTTCGCTTAAAGCTTGATTCAGATTTATATGGTATGGGTGATATTTTAACTTTTTCAAATATCTATTAGCCGTTGATTTTGGAATACCTATTGTGAATTAAATCTCTCGTAAGCTAACGTGAACATTTAAATGCACCATGGCTAGTACAGCTATCACATGAGGATTATTTTCATAATCATCGGTAGTCAGAGACCTTCTTTTCCGAAGGAATTGTCCTCATCGTCCTCGCAACTCAATTTCTCGAATAATCTTATGATCTGGATCTTTTTTTCTGAGAGAAAATCGGTTACAGTAAAGCCTTTCTGCTGCCCTATAATTATGCTAACATTCTCCTAAAATAAGAAGAATGTCAACAATTTCATCGCCTGTGTAGTCTGGCACTGTTTATGAAATCGTTAATCTAAATATAAATCTAAAGATCGATTTAAATTTACAATCGTGATTTACCTTCAGTGAAGGCGAAAACAATTAGGATGGAATTCATGAAATTGAATTATTCTCATGAAAACTTTACATCTACTAACTAAAGTACAAAATATAAAGTAATGAACTTATTTGATAATTTTAATGAGACAATTTCAGTAATAGGATATTGAAAATCGATCAATTAAAAATATTATACTAATTTGTAAAAGAATAATTGAATTTAGGTAGCCCGTATAAGTACAAAATTTGATCTAATTGTAACGAAGAGTGGAAAAAAGTTTTGTCAATTTTTTAAATAAAATTATCATTTAAACAATCTACTGAAAGGAATAGTTTTATTTCGGTCAGGTACTAGAAATCAATCCTATGGCAAAAATTACTAAAAGGCACGCTATTAGTATTTAAATAATTGATCGATTGTTACTATGGTACTAGATATTATTGGCTCAACCTATCAATTTTCAAGCTTAGATCGCATAAAATAGTACTCACAAATGTATGATTAGATAACATCGCCTTAATCAATTTTATAAGCGAAGACATTGCATAGTCTGTTTCCGAATTTTATGTGATTTCACTGAATACAGCTGGCAGACGCCAAAAAAGCAACCTAACATCGGATAAGATAGCAGACCCCCAAATAACATGATCAAAGCCGCAGATAGATAGTCTATCCCGAAAACTTAATCTAATATTGAATACAGGTAGGTGACCTCAAAACTAAATTACTCAACATCGGATTTAGGTAGCGGACACTTAAAAAAAACCAAAAACCGCAGATACACAGCAACTCATTTTACCTTCTTTGGCAAGGTAAAATGAGGCGATCGTAGTTTTGAAGCAAGCTGACAATCTGCGGTGTAAGGCTGTTTTTGCTTTCTCATAGAGAAAGCATTGTATCGATAAAGAAATTTCTTTTCTATTTTTTTTATTAATTTGTACATATTTGAACTCAGGGAGTCGAAAAAAGTGGTTTCCAGAAAATTTCTATATGTATGTGTGTGTGTGGGTGTGTGTGTGTGTGTTCGTGCGTGTGTCTGTGTCTGTATGATGTCAGTTAGTAATTTGTATCTCGAAAACTAATCGACAGATTTGCTTCTAATTTTGCATGGAATTTATTTTTTTGTCTAACTTGCTGGGAAGCTATTGATAATTGGTTCTTCTAGTGTAGTTTTAATTTTAGAGTCGTATAAAAAAAAAAAAAAAAATTCGATTTTTCATTTTTTAAAGTTTTTTTTCGTTTACTACTTGATAAATTTGCTTCAAAATTTGCATGGAAATTATTTGCGATTGCCCAAATAAAATAAATTTCTAAAAACTGATTTTCTTAGTTTAGTTTTAATTTTAGAGCATTTTGAAGTTTTTGGAAAAATAATGTTTACATTTATTAAGCCAATAAAATCTTAAAAACTACTGGATGGATTTACTTCAAATTTTCCATACGATTTAATTTTTCGATCAACTGATGCGGAAGCTATTGAGAATTGGTTTTCTTAGCGTAGTTTTGATTTTATAGCCATTTTAGTAATTTAAAAAAAATTTCGATTTTTCTTTTATTTTTGTATTTTATGTAAACTACTCGAAGAATTTGCTTTGAGATTTGCATGGGAATTATTTGCAACTGCCAAAAGAAGGATAACTTCTAAAAACCGATTTCAGTTTCAGCAATTTTAACAGCTGTATCTACAGCTGTTCATGGATCAAAATCCATTTTTCTTTCTTCGTCCAATGAATATAATTTAAACTATATTTCTATTATTTCTTCTTCATAATATTCTGAAAAAAAAACAATTTATAAAACTAAGAGAATTTTCTGGTAATAAACATCTTATTTACTTTTCATATGTAACGGTCTTAAGGGCATACCAAAACTCCTCCTTTTAATAATATTTCCAATCCAAGTCTATCAATGAACGGTGCGTTTAATCTAGTTTTTCGCTACAGTAAAAAAATTTATGAGATTAAACTTAAGTGCGGATAACTCAAAAGATCCATTAAAATACTATGCATAAAAAGTTATAAACTAACATTCAATATATAGTATTTTGAGTCAAAGAATACTTCTATCGGTTAAATAAAAATAAAAATATATATTTAAATAAATAAATAAAGATAAGTAGTCAGAAAGCTTTTGTTTATAATCATCCCCAAAAAATTCATTTAGCCTGTGTTCCAAAATTCTATCATCATTTTCTATTGAACAGATACTTTTTCTAGAAATTTAAGGTAAGGAAAATAGTAATTATTTAATTATTCTTTTTTATTGATGAATCAATTCTTTGAAATAAGTAAATTTTTATTGAAAAATAATTATTTGATATTGGAATTATTCAGAGTCTAATTTTCCTTTGAAATTAATTGTAATTATATTAATAACGAGTGTTGTTTAATTAATAATTAGGCTTATAATTGATAAATGACATTTTACTAAATGATTTTTAAACTCATTTTAATAGTTTTTGAGTATCAAAACCAGATGATCATGTTTAGTATGTGACAGGCTATTTCCAATAAAAAAAATAAATTTTACATGACAATGTATATTTAAAACTGTGATAACTTCTTATTGGTGACTTTTGCTGACACGAACCAAAATTTATTTTAAAGTTGATAAAAAATAAAAAAAAATAAGCCTTTGAAAGCCAATTTCGGCAGCGGCAAACATTAAATAATTTCAATAACCATGTTATACATTTAAGAGCCAATCAGAAAACTGCGAGATTCAGGTCTGTAAAAAATCCTGCTAACTCTCTTCTTCATTTACAACAAGAAGTGTTATTATGCATTTTTCTCTAAAACATCAGGATTTTCAGAAAAAAAATGATAAAGTTGGGACTTTTCCAAAAATTTTGAAAAATTTTCAAATTTCAAGGTCCTGTAACTCTTGATCCTTTCAATCTAGATCCTTGAGAATTTTTTTACATATTTTGGGTAACAAAAAGAATAAATTCTTAAAGTTTCAACGATTTTTATTTTTTTGCTCTATCAGTTGGCGTGAAATGTCCCATATATATATATGAAAAATTTTGTAAATGTGAAAAACTGTTAATAACTGTCAATAAATGTGGAAAACTGTAAATATCTGTAGGTAAGTGTTAATAACTATAATTAACTATAATTAATTGCAAATAAATGTAAATAATTATAATTAAGTATAAATAATAATAAATTATTCATTAATTCTAAAATTTTGGCAAATGTGAATAAATGTGTATAAATGTGTATAAATGTGAATAATTATAAATAACTATTAATAATCATTACTTTCAATTAATAATTGTTATTTAGCGTTCATAACTATTATCAACTGTTATTAACTGTTTTTTACTGTTATTAATTTTTATTAATGGCTTAATTTTGCTTGTTTATTATAGTTATTAAGAGCAGGCCGAACTATCTGTCCTTGTCTAATAGTGTTTTTCATCATTTGTATAAACACCATTGGCTGTAACACTAAAAAAATGGCAGCCCCGCTAGATACTAGTATAGTAGATAAATTTTATAATAAGAACAAAATAAATTTATCACATGGTTTTTGAGTAATATGAGACCTACTAAAAATCTAAAATATAACCTATCTTTTTTGGTAAGTTTTATATTATTCAAAAACTACTTGATTAAATTATTTTGTTCTTATTATAAAATTTATCAATTATACCAATATCCAGCGAGGGCTGCCATATTTTTCGTGTTACAGCCAATGGTGTTTACATAAATGATGAGAAACACTATTAGACAAAAACAGATAGTTCGGCCTCTTCTTAATGATCTCACGACCCAGGACGAACACTCACTTAACACTAACACTGAAACGCCTGTAATTTCGTACAGAACACAATCAGTGGAACATACAGATAAAGGCTCACTTAACACTAACACTGAAGCACCTGCTAATTCGAACGAAATACAAACAGTAAAAATACTCACATATAGTAGCAAAGAGACATCCTGTCATGCTGTAAAGAAGTGTGTTTCTGGGATTGGTGTCTTGGTGATGTCCAGGAGATTGGACTGCTCTGCAGCTAATGTCGGGCTGGAGGATTATGCTTCCGCTGTTCTGGGAACCATACTTCCGACTTTTAAACGTTCAAATATCGTATCTGTTACTGGAATCTCTAATTCTGAAAATAAAAATTAGGATAGGATGTCTGCAGGGCGTGAGACTGTTAGCGGTTTGGGTAGTATGTTCTCATTGTTGGTGAGACTTTCTGTAAATGACTTGGCGCAGAAGGTGCTTATGGCTAAGCGTAGATAAATGGACTTTTCGACAGCGGACCTGCGCGACCGAGATAGATTTCTGCTCAAGCGGCAAACATTGTTTGAGATTCAGATTCCACCTGAATAAACAGCCAAAGGACATAGATGATTTTATGTCCGAAGTAGGCCGTATGAGGAACTATAACTTATTAGTTGAAAATATTAATGTTTTTTCCAATAATTTTGAAATTAAATTTGAATTCTATTGATTTTTTCTTTTGTTTCTTAGATTGACATTTTGTAATGAGTGTAGCTGCTGTCGAAGCGCGAGTCATTTTTTTTCACTAACCTACGTTCAATATGATTGCTCTTTGACATATTGAACGAAACATAGTAGGATCGGTGATGCCATATTGATTTCTCCTGAGACATATTGAGTCTCAATATGTCTCAGGAGGACATATAAAGCTTGTAAAGAGTCGAGGAGCGCGTCTGAGACATATGCGATGCCAATACAAATTTAGCATGCTCTTTACATACTGACGCGAATACGGCCTACGAGGACATAAACGAATATACATACTAAGGATACTACTATAAGGATCGTACTATTAGGCAGTTTGCTATGCAAGCTCAGAGTAGGTGGCGTTCTGAGCTCTAGCGCTGTCATGGCGGCACACTCCTCGTATGTGTGCATGGATGAGCATATACGTGTAGCTGTGTGCGTGCAACGACGCGCAACGCTCTGCTATTAGGGAAGGGGCTTCCCCCACTACTTTCAGATGTGACGTCATTGAATACACACGGATAGACTCATGAATACACTTATACATGTTAACATAGCAAGATTGTCGTAGTGTGACCGCCATGACAGCGCTAGAGCTCAGAACGCCACCTGCTTCGAGCTTGCATAGCAAACTGCCTAATACATATAATCGTATACCGAGTTATAAAGGCACGTATAAATACCTAAACTATATCGCATCATACTTGTTCCACATGTATGTCTAATGCGATTGACGCTAGGGCAATTTCTCGGAACGTGTATGAAATATGAGAATATCGAGGATACATCCTTTCATTTCTTGTCGAAATTAGATTTGAAATCACGAGATTTTTCACGAGTGTGAATAATTTATACAAGTTCTTTTCGCATGCATGTTACATTTGCTAGAGTATTCAACAATCTTCGGTCAATATTGAGTATTTTTATAATTAATTAAACGGTTTCAAAAAAGCTACCGTACAATAATGAACGGTTTACTCGATATCTCTATATGGCTTGTTATTTAATTAATTAAATAAGTAAAAAAAATTATATTTATTTAATCAATAATAAATTAATTTAATAATCACACATTTTTGTGAATTATAAACATAAATACTCATAATAAATATTTTTTTAGAAAAAAATTCTTTCTCTTTCTGTTAAAGAAAGAATTGTATTTTTGAAAAAAAATTTTTTTATTGCTTTTTCATAGAGAAAGCATTGAACACAGTGAAAAATGTTGTGTAATGCATCAAATTTTTTTTGGTACAAAAATTTCTGTGTACTTTTGAAATCAACAATAAAATTTTTGTTGAATTAACACACGGAGTTTGTCATTTTTACAAATATGTGTACTTACAAGGAAGGGTCCCCAGGTGTACCTCACCGATTTTGATCATTTTGTGATATGTTGTAATACTCGAGAAGATATTAGACATGTGTTTTTCGTAAGTGCTAACTCGTCGATTGAAGGGGTGAAAATCATCCCTGAAGTTTGCCCCCAAAAACAGGTTTTTTCTAATATCTCCAAAACTATTTGGAGTTTTTAAATAAAACCAATGTCAAATTCTCTATTATAAAAAGACGCTACTATAGGCATAACTTTTACCCCGAAGGGTGTTTACCCCTATTTTTTAGGGGTAAATGTGCATTTTTCGCTATTATTTTAATATACAATTGATCAAATCAGCTAGACTTGGTTAAAAATTGCACTACCATCAAGAAAATAAAAAATTAAAGTTGACGTGTTTCGAGATTTACGAAGGGAAAATTTCTTTTCTTGATTGTTTTACCCTTGAGTTTATTTTTTTATTTTGTCCTTAATTAAAAAATTATATCCATAAATAATTTTTCAATTTTAAAATGTTTGGTAAGCGATATAAAATTAAAACATTTACTTCCTGATTTTTTTTCCATTCATTTGTAGAGTTTCATTAATGATTTATTCTAAAATTCTCTAATTTTAAACTATTAATTAATGAGTCATTCGACAAGATTAGATAATTTTAAACGACATATTTTAGGATTCTTAAAATTTGTATCATACCAAAAATAAAAAAAATACACTCTTCATTAAAAGTGCATTCATACGTAAACCTTATAGGAAATCTTATACAAAAATTATAGAGATCCTTAGTATTTTAAAATTTTCCAAATATACACAATATATATTGTAAGGGTGAGTTTTATTTGGGAGATTTTATGGGGATTTATTATAAATATATAAAATTAAATAAGAAATAAAAGTTTGCTTATAACCCCCAAATCCTGAGATTCTCCAACCTACAAAAATTATAATAATAATATAATAAGGGAATTAAATACTTTGACTTCAATATAACAACCAATAATAGGATCAATTCAATAAATAAATCTACAAACGTATAAATATACAGGGTGAAATCCACTTACTAGGAGAGTGTCACACCTCCGGATCACGGATTTTGCTCCAACTCCGGGATAAGTTTTCAGATGATAAAATATGGAAAAAGCTAAAGTTATAGTCACAAACACTCAATATTTCCCTAGTTACAGGCAATTTAAAAAAATCACTAAAAAAGTTACTAGATTTTTAAACGCATATAGTTCTTTAGCATTGATAGCTAGAAGCTTCAAACTTTTTTTAAATTAAAGCTGAGTTCAATTCCTTTCGAAACAGTAGTTACAGCATATCAAAATATTATTTTTCCCCAAAGTTAGAGCGTAATAAGGATTGGAGCTGAATTTTCTTTTTAAAACATTAATTAATAATAAAAGCTGAAATTAAGTCCAATCTTTATTACGCTCTAACTTTGGGAAAAAATAATATTTTGATATGCTGTAATTACTGTTTCGGAAAAATTTGAGCTCAACTTTAATTTAAAAAAAGTTTTAAGCTTCTAGCTATCAATGCTAAAGAACTATATACGTTTAAAAATCTAGTAACTTTTTTAGTGATTTTTTTAAATTGCCTGTAACTAGGGAAATATTAAGTGTTTGTGACTATAACTTTAGCTTTTTTCAAATTCTGTCATCTGAAAACTTATCCCGAAGTTTGAGCAAAATCCGTGATCCAGAGGTGTGACACTCTCCTAGTTAGTAAATTTTAGATAACTTAATTGAGAAAATTTGAGCTTAAGCCAAATGCAAGTTTTTCTATAAAGTAAGTTTTTTGGGTAATTATAGGTTACGTTAAAAAAACGCTATTGAATTCAATTATAATATGTTAAATTACGAAAGAAAACTATTAATTTTAAACTATTAAACAATACTAATAATTTAACTACAACTCAATAATGCGAAAATTGAGTAACGGGTGCAACACGTGCTCAATGTTTATTTTATGTTAGGTATGGGTGGGGGCTCGAACAGCAGTGCGTATCCCAGACTACGCAATCCTCCAGTTGGTGGCGCTAGTATCATGTTTCTTCTTAGAGTCGCTATGAGAGTCACTAGCTATCTCGTTCCAATAGTATTTTTAATATATAGATAGATTTCATGAGGCTTTTCACCACTATCTAATTTAATAACTTTTCTGTTTAATTGAAATGCAAGCTATGTGATCTAAACGACTCTCAAGTTTTTATATTATTTTATTCGTACTTTCTTTTTTATCAAATAAGAAAGGTCAAGTTGATTAATTTTGAAAATTCAATATACACGTCAAAAGAAAAAAAAAAAAATTTAATAAAAAAAATTATTTAAAATGAACAACTATGTTTCATTTTAAATTATAGATAATTAAAATTTACTCTAATAAAATGTAGCGAAAGATTAAAAAAAACTTAAAATAACCATAGAAATTAAAATAACCAGAGAAACACGATTTCTATTATTAATTGATAAAAAAAACCAATAATCAAATCACCAATTTTTACTTCTAAACTACGTGTTTTTAGGTTAGGTAGAAAAAAAAATTTACTGATTATCTTCATTTTGTTAACATTACTTACAAAAAGAACGAATTTATTTCATACAATTTTACGCCACAGGAATTTCTTTAACAAACGAAAAGAAGATTTTTAGGTTAAGTGTACACGTGGCTATACTTATAGCCTGCCGTAAACTTTCGCTAATTTATCATTCAATTCTAATATATAATTTTACGTAATTTTTCCTTTTACTAAAAAGAAAGGGAGGTTTTATTTCACCGCGAGCACAAATTTTATTATTTAACACTACCTCACGTCTTATTATTTCTTTTTCTAACTCTTTCTTTCGAAAAAAGATTCTCATATACTCGAAAGAAAGTTCAATTGAAAAAAAAAATTATATGTTTTCCTTTTAATTATTAATTGAATATACCTTTACGCTCGTCTCCATAATTCCCTTTATTGTTTCCTTTTTTTTTCTTTGGACCTCTTTCCTACACAAAAAAATGGCATCCTTTTTGCGCAACAATGAGTAAAGAGGTTGAGGATTAGAAAAAAAAATCATTCGTGAAAAGAAAAAAATTTACTAAGAAAAGTATAACAATTTCAACTATAATTTAAAAATCCCAAAACTAACTTTAACAACAAAAGAACTTCAAAACTAACTTTAACAACAAAAGAACTTCAAAAATAACTTTAACAGTGAATATTTTAGAGTAATAAGGCAAGTAGCTACTACAACTAGTCAACGGATAATGACTCGTGAAGAAGAAGGAAACGAACGATGGGCGTCGGTTGCTTCTTCTTCCCTATTGTTCTCTTTATTGTTCTCATTACGTTCTATCTACTTTCACTTTTCTAATTCGCGACACCCTAATCAAATCAGTTTCTTTTTGCTAAATTTTTTTAATTACACTGGTGTAGTATACTGATCCGGTCTGTGGCACAGTCGGTAGGAGCGTTGGATTCGTATTCTTGGGGAACCGGGATCGAGTCCCGCTCTCGGCTGTTTTTCAAACGAGCACCTCTGTTTCATGTGCTTTGTACACAGAACACACTTACGAGCTCTGTCGCTAAGGGATGAAAAAGTGCAGTTGTAAAAATCAACTGACCTTGCGACACAGTGGACCGGGGTTTGATTCCCTAGGAAAAATTAGAAAAAATAATTTTCGAAGTTTTTCCGAGGGAATAAACCCGAAAAACACAAAAATATATACAAAATAAAGTCCCAATGGGCAAAATACAAAAATTATAAAAAGTCCCACTGGGTAAACTAAAATATCAAAATAATGAAACCTGGTGATGGCCTAAGATTGTACTCATCTAATCAAGAGGCCAATAAAATATTAAGAAGAAGAAGAAGAAAGTGTAATATACTACTCGCTAGTCAAATTTACATTCCATTTCCTATACTAGTGTAGTATTTTCAAGTTTCGCTTATTACGCCCTCTACGCGCGTGATTTAGTTAAATACTAATGATGTGTTAAGTATCATTAATTATTTATACAATTATATATTATTAAAAATTCTACGTCTAAAATGCATTTAATTTTATAACACTTATTTTATAAAATCACTTAAATTTTAATTGACATTTTATTCGTATTTAATTAATTCACGTTATAACAAATTTTTATTATAAATAAAAAAATATTCTTTAAAGTACAGTAACGCTACTTGTAAAATTAAAAGAAAACAGTTTTAAAAAAGATATTTATTATTTGACTTTGCGTTTGAATCTACTTAGTACGCGAGCGCCCTCTACATATATATACGCCTACACTTTTCTATGTGTAATTAATTTTCCCCTTTTCATAATATAATTTAGTTTTTTTTTATCTAGCTAATATCTTTTTACCATACGCATATCTATCTCCGTTCAAACCGCTCTGTTGCTTCCTAGACGTGGTATAACCGCCTTCTGCTAGCAGGTATCGGTCGTCCTACTTGCTGATTGTGTGTGCGTAGTGAGTATGTGTGTGCATAGTTGTTTCTTCGCCAGTGCTGTCAGCCGGTAGTCCAACATACATGGCTACTTGGAAATAGGCTATGTGATCAGCTGTGTACACCCAGGGCTCAGCACCGAAAACAAGAACACAACAGAATTATTTCTCTGTTGGTTTCTTACGGTGGCTCTGGCTGCTGTCACGAGTGTGGTGATTATTTTTTTAGGAATTCACATGCTCGGGGGATAATGTATGTTTTTTTTTGTTTTATAGGTTTCATAATAGAGAATTATGTTAAATAAATAAAACGAAAAAAATGTTATTGTGGCGTGAAAATACCACGTCACAATATGTATATATATTGTAACGTTTTTTCCTTTCGGGAGGGGAAATACGTGTTAACTCCTGTTGCCAGATGCTTCAGTGAGTTACCAGGGTAAGATCGGCTGGAGTTGGAGGGATCGGTCGGTGGAAAGTGAAGGAAAGTAACCGGGTTTGACACGTTTGGTTATACTAGGGAGCACCTTGGCTTTATTGTACTCATAAAACTCATGTACAACGACGATTACAATAATTAAATAATAATGACGTACAGGGTTGCAAATATTTAAATCATTTTGGGCTTTAAATAAATTTTAATTCACAAATCCTTTTTGAATTCGTAATTAGAGTTTTATTTAATTATCAATTCCTTTTAAATTAATAATTAAAAATATTTTAATTAACAAATCAAAATCTAATCGTGAATTGAAAAGGCTTTAATTAAAAAATCAAAAGGAATTCTTAATTAAATAAATTTCAATTAAGAAATCAAAATGTAATCGTGAGTTGAAAGGGCTTTAATTACAAAATCAAAAGGAATTCTTAATTAAATAAATTTCAATTAAGAAATCAAAATTTAATCGTGAATTGAAAGGGCTTTAATTCCAAAATCAAAAGGAATCCTTAATTAAATAAATTTCAATTAAGAAATCAAAATGTAATCGTGAATTGAAAGGGCTTTAATTTCAAAATCAAAAGGAATTCTTAATTGAATAAATTTCAATTAAGAAATCAAAATTTAATCGTGAATTGAAAGGGCTTTAATTCCAAAATCAAAAGGAATCCTTAATTAAATAAATTTCAATTAAGAAATCAAAATGTAATCGTGAATTGAAAGAGCGTCAGTTATGATTATGATTTGTGAATTCGAGGGCTTTAATTAAAAATTCCATAATTCCTTTTTAATTAAACGTTTTAAAGGAATTTTTATCATATATATGTATATAGAAAAACATATGTGGACGCGCACATACGCACCTGGGCTCATATATATGCAACATTTCGTGTCGACCCAAACGCACACATACAGACAAGTTGATATATATATATATATATATATATATATATATATATATATATATATATATATATATATATATATATATATATATATACATACATACGTGGGACATTCCACGTCAATTAGAAAGCACCCACAGACAGGTTTATATATATGGGACATTTCATGCCAATGCGCATGCACACACACAGGATTATGTATGTATATATATATATACATGGGACATTTCGGGTCAACTCGTACGTACTCATGATCACAGGCTTCTCTATATATATGGAACATTTCATGACAACTCTCACATACCTATCCAAGTTCCTTCAGGTTCGCATATATGGGATGTTTCATGTCAATTTTCATTCATGCACACACACGTTAATATACATGGGATTTTTTTATGTATATTTCAACGCACACACATACAGGTTTATATATATGGGACATTTCATGCCAATGCGCACGCACACATACACACACACAGCATTATATATATATATATATATATATATATATATATGGGACATTTCATGCCAATGCAAGCACACATACACACACAGCATTATATATATATATATATATATATATATATATATATATATATATATATATATATATATATATGAGACATTTCATGTCAACTTGTACATACTCATAATCACAGGCTCATCTATATATATGGAACATTTCATGACAACTCTCACACACCTATCCGGGTTCTCAGGTTTTCATACATAGGACGTTTCGTGTCAATTTTCATTCATGCACACACACGTTGATATACATGGGATTTTTTCTGTAAATTTCAACGCACGCACATACAGGTTTATATATATGGGACATTTCATGCCAATGCGCATGCACACACACAGGATTATATATATATATACATATATATATATATATATATATATATATATATATATATATATATATATATATATATATATATATGGGACATTTCATGTTAACTTGTACGTACTCATGATCACAGGCTTCTCTATATATATGGAACATTTCATGACAACTCTCACATACCTATCCAAGTTCCTTCAGGTTCGCATATATGGGACGTTACATGTCAATTTTCATTCATGCACACACACGTTAATATACATGGGATTTTTTATGTAAATTTCAACGCACACACATACAGGTTTATATATATATATATGGGACATTTCATGCCAATGCGCACGCACACACACACACACACAGCATTATATATATATATATATATATATATATATATATATATATATATATATATATATATATATATATATATATGGGACATTTCATGCCAATGCGCACGCACACATACACACACACAGCATTATATATATATATATATATATATATGGGACATTTCATGTCAACTTGTACATACTCATAATCACAGGCTCATCTATATATATGGAACATTTCATGACAACTCTCACACACCTATCCGAGTTCTCAGGTTTTCATACATGGGACGTTTCGTGTCAATTTTCATTCATGCACACACACGTTAATATACATGGGATTTTTTCTGTAAATTTCAACGCACGCACATACAGGTTTATATATATGGGACATTTCATGCCAATGCGCATGCACACACACAGGATTATATATATATATATAGGACATTTCATGTTAACTCGTATGTACTCATAATCACAGGCTTTTCTATATATATGGAACATTTCGTGACAACTTTCACACACCTATCCGAGTTCCTTCAGGTTTACATATATGCGACGTTTCATGTCAATTTGCATTCATGCATACACGCTTTTATATACATGCGACTCTTCATGTCAACTCATGTACGACCTTACTGACAGGTTTTTGCATATGTATATATGGTCCATTTCATATCAAATTGCTCACGTTTACCCGCAATTTTTTTGTTTCTATATATATATATATATATATATATATATATATATATATATATGTGGACATTTCATGTCAACTTGCACGTACTGCATAAGCACAGGTTTTTCTATATATATATATATATATCATTTCATGACAACTTGTACACACCTATCTAAGTACCCTTAGGTTTATATATATGAGACGTTTCATGTCAATTCGCATGCATGCACACACGCGTTCATGTACGTGGGACTTTTCATGTCGACTTACAAGCATGATATAAACATATATATATATATACATAAGGGACATTTCATGTAGAATCGCATTGAACACACACAGGTTTATTCAAGTTTATATGGAACATTTAATTTCAACTCATACGCACACGCACACGCTCACACATACAAACACATATTTAACTTTATATATATATATATATATATATATATATATATATATATATATATATATATATATATATATATATATATATATATATATATATATATACATTACCTTATCGATGTAGACAATATTTAAAAAATAGTTATTTATTATGCTGTGGTACCCACGATCGCCGTCTTTGGATACCTAGGTGTTAATGACAATTTAAACATCATCTACAGCTAAAACTTTTGAAATTCAACTTATAGTTTAATAACTACTTTGAAGTTGTTTCAAATGTTATCTAGCCAAACATGGATGTTCCGAGTAAGATAAACATTGTCTACAAGAATATCTTTTGAAATTTAGCCATTATTTATTAATAACATGTACGTTTCCCGAGATGTCATCTCATCAGGTGATCCTGGCTACCTGGAAATCGTCTATATGAATGAATTTTGAAATTTTCCATACCGATTATGAAGTTTACAGATATTTGCAGGGACTACGTCAAATGAAACTTGGAGATTCTTTTAGATTTCGATTCTAAGGTTGTTTGATTAGGTTGGAGAATACTCGGAAATAAAAAGATTTTAAAAGAACAATTGTTTAAGATTCATGCAAGTTCCATGAAATATGTTGATTTACTCGTAGTCGATACCCATATATAAAGATCATTCATACAAATCATCTCGCATATAAATTTGCGGTAGTATCCCTACTAATTTATGAATTTTTCGTTCGAATAATGCCAGCGAAATTTAACTTCGAGAAAGCATATTACTATTGTAATTAGTGAATAATTTTAACATTTTTTCATCAAACATCATTCCGATATACAGGTAATAAGCGCTATTATTTAAAAAATTTAAAAAAAGTTAATTTATTTATTTTATACTTTTTAGTCTATTTATTCAATTATTGTATTTTATTTTTAAAGCATGTTTTTAAAATTTTGTATTTTCTATTTTTAAGTTAAAATTGTTTTTATTATCATTTAGAGTTACATTGCAACCAGACTTTTCGAAGATTACACTCAGGTACATCCGTTATCGGCGACTTGGTACTCCAGTTCGACCTCTTCATCCTAAATCATTATTATGCATTATAGATTCACTTTCAAACCTTGAATTAGGTTTTAGCAGCCCCAAAATCTCCCGGGGAACCCACCTCGACCCAGAGAAAGCCTCCCCACTTGTACTTCCTCGGAGACGACGTCCATGCGTATTCTGGACAACGTGCATCACTTTGTGGCAATTGTTTGATCTCTAATTCGGTTTTAGCAACCCTGAAAACCCCCGAGAAACTCGCCTTGACCCAAAGAAAGTCTACCCATTTATACTTCCTCGGAGATGACTTTTCACACCCATTATCATCGACCTGGATGTCCAGGTACCAAAATGACAACTGATTATTGTATTGTCATCCAAGACCAAAGTCTATGCCAATTGTCAGAATTTATATCTGTCAAAAAGTGCCTGAAATCGAGCGCGCAAGATTTGATTACAGACAGACAAACATGCAAACAGACATGAAGGCGAATATAAGAAAAGCGTATATAAAAAAATAATATTTACCTACGTTAAGTCTGCTTTGAGACTAATTATCTTTCGTTTTTTATGACAAAAACAAGTAAATTGAATTTGAGAAAATTTCTATAATTTACTTAAATTTATGAAAAAGTCAATATAAATCGTCATTTTTGCAGAATTATGAAGATTATGATTATTTTTGCGGAAATTATAAAGTTATGGAAATTATTTATGGAAACGTTTTCGATTGGAAAATTTGTGATTATTGCAGTTGAATTTTGTTACATCATCATCAGTTATATCCTCGTTAAAATGACCCTAAAATTTCTAAAAGAATCGGAACAAATATTTTTCCGGTCTTTAAAGAATGTTTAAGAGCAGGCCGGATTCGCTGTCCTTGTCTAATTGGCATTTTTGTTATTTACTCAAGTATTAATCATTGTATCTGCAAATTGAAGGTTAAGCGCAATAGATATTATTATTACAAATATTTATGCACAAGAAAAAAAAAATCTATCGCTTTGTTTTTGAGAAAAGTAAGGAACGCGAAAATATTATAAACATAATCATTTACTTCGGCGTTCCTTACTTTTCTCAAAAACAAATCGGTAGATTTTTTTTTCTTGTGCATAGATATTCATTATAATAATATCTATTGCGATCAACCTTTATTTTGAAGATACACCGATTAATACTGGAGTAAATAACAAACAACTCAATTGTTACTCGGTCGGTATCAGGTTCTACTTCGGCCTGCTGTTAAGAACTATTATGAAATGAAAATTGATAAATGTTTCAAGTTTTCCGAATCGTTCCGACATTGAAATTTCAATTATAAGCCGTTACTCATAAAATTTGGAAAAGTCTATTGTATGCAACTATTTTTCCAGTGATTCAGTTGTAATTTATAAAATTGTGAATTTGGGTGATTCATTATGTTTCTTTCCGTAATATTTATCTGATGTTGGAGCTACAGCAATCAAGTTTTGCTTTTTTTATTTCATTAATATCATTTTAAATTCGTAAATTAATAGTATATTGTGTAACGAGTAAGGTTTAGTTGACTATTGCGCACGAGGGCAAGTTGGCGCACGAGCGTAGCGAATAGCGCCATTGCCCGAGACTCTCTCTCTCTCTCATATCTGCCGTACGACTGACCAGTGTTGGATATCGAGGATGCTCTGGACAAAAAGTTGGATATCCATTAGCCAAGTTCAGAGTATACTACGAAATAAAGGTGGTATCATTGCCAACTTCAGATGATATCTAGTGAAAATATATATAATGCAGACGACGTTAATACGAAAATTCAAAAATTCAAATTGTAATAATTATAAAATGTATATTTTATTGTAAAAAATATCTATTTTATTGTAGAAAATATCTATTTTATAATATATATTTGATTTGTAATAATATTTAAATTTAATTTATTTATTTCTTATTAAATAATAGAATTTGATGTGAAAAAGTGTTTATAAATTATGTTGAAGAGAAATAAATTTTTTTGTACTTAAATATTGTAGTATTTAAATTGATAATCATTATGCTTTTTAAAGTCCTTACCTTAGGTTAAATGAAAAAAAATGAAAAACAAAATAGTCAAACAAAATAATAAAGAAAATATAATTTTAAGATATTTATATTAATTACAAATATTTTAATGAAAGGTATGTGTACTGAATTTATGTTACACAAGTAATTTAAATATTTGTAACAAATTTTTTCTCTAAATTTAATGTGCTAGTTATATTTTTATGTTAGTCATTATTTCTGTACATCATTGATCATATGTTGTAATTGATCATGTGCTACAACAATCATTTATGAAATGATATATAGAAATAAATTATAATAATCATTTTTATTTATTATTAACAATGTATTACAATTATATTCATTTTTATTTTCTCGATAAGAGATTTATTATTTAAAACTATTTTGTTTAAACGCTTTTTTAAAGTGAATTGAGTGTAAACGAACACTGAACATATAATTACATACATCATAGAAGTACTTAAAAATTTCCAAATCATTTTTTAACTTGAAATGTACTGTAACAGTTATGTTTAAATAACACAGATTTTCATCAACCTTTCACATAAACTAAACAAGTGACAACGTCTATTAATTATTTTTTTTTTATATATTTTATGTACATTAATAGAAAAAATTACATAATCATTAGTTCAATTTTTAATTGTGTTTATTTATTAAATAATTTTTATTTTTACAGTTTTCATGTTGCTTTTGTACCTTGCCTTCTTATGACTTATAAATTAAAAATTTGTATCGTGTTTCCTTCTGTTGTTGTCAACTGAAATTTATGACTGAAAAAATAAAATGAATTTAAAACTTTTCGACGGCAGCATCCACTAGATTTGTTCTTTATAAAACTTGGCATAGTTTATAATCCTGAAATACAAAAAATTAAATTTTTAAATCATTTTAAATGACAGTTTGTATAAAATGATTTAATAAAATTTTATCAAAAATTTTTTTCACACATATTTACTTACTTTTCTTTTTTTTAATCCATTGTTTCCTTTTTGCATTTGTTCAGGTGTTAAACTTTCAAGCACTTTATCTATTAAATTATTTAGTACTAGAGATCTTGTCATAGAAATAATATCAGTTGGACAATTAGTACATTTTTATCCAAGAGCCAATGCAATGTCTACAAAATGTATAAGTGCAATTCAACGTCATAACTCTTACAAAAAGTTCAGATCATATACTACACGTTCATTCTTAATCCATTATTTTGTTAACTTTTTCAATGACATCCTCTTTTTAAAACTGTTAATACTACTATTGCTTATACTTTCATTACTATCGGTTAAATCAATACTTTATAAAATAGGAAATTTTTTTAAATTTTTGATTTTTGCTATTTCTATTATGGTACATTTATTCAAATGTATTGGATGAGATGTTGTAGCTAAAACTTCCAAAAACAAGCAATGAATTTACGATTCTTATAAATATTACAATTATTGAGAATGCATCCGACTATCTTTCAATACTTATTTGGTTGCATTTATCTTTTTCAAAATTCTGTAATTGTACATGCATTTTTCCTTTTCTTTTTAAGCTGCTTCCATTCCCTACTAAAAAATGTCAGGTGAAAAATCACCTGATTTTTCACTTGATTTCTCACCTGATTTCTCATGCCAAAATCTCATGTGACTATTAGCGTAAAAAAACTAAGTTCCAAACCTATCGAAAAATTCTAAGTTTTTATCACGGAAAACAACATTGAGAAGTATGATTCTTTTTCATTTTTCATAATTTGAAATTGATTTTTTATACGTAGAATTTCAATTTTTAATTTCATTTTTCTGGTCATAGAAATAAATTTCAAACCACTCTAAAAATTATAAGTCCCGATCTTATAATTTTTAACACAAGCCTCTTTTATTTACGTGAGAGAGAGAAAAGAGAGAGAAAACATCAAAAACACATGCACAAGAAGCCTCTTTTATTCTTTTATACACTATTTATGAGTTGAATTAAAATGGAAAAAAAGTGTGTACATACTATTGATAAAACTACACTATTTATAAGTTAAGATTTTAAAGTTTTTACTATCGTAACCACGTGCGTCCGTTGTTCCTTTACACTAGAAAAAGCAACACATTTAGCTATAGCTGAAACGACTCATGCGCCTCCTGTCGGCACCTCTCGTGCGTCAAGCGAAAATATCTCTCGACAACAGACTTGGCCTAACGCAAACTATTGCTAAAAGAAATATACGCTCGTATTTATGAACTATTGTATTCTGTCTATGTTTCTCTCATAACGAGAAAGAAAAGACAAGCGATACTGTGCACGTTACGTTTATATAAATTTGAGCGAATTGTATTTTAAAAAGTACGATGAGAGATGTATTATATTGAGACAATGCTCAGGAACATTTTACTAAATGTGTTGCTTTTTCTAGTGTAAAGGAACAACGAACGCACATGGTCACGACAATAAAAACTTTAAAATCTTAACTTATAAATAGTGTAGTTTTATCAAAAGTATGTACACACTTTTTTTTCCATTTTAATTCAACTCATAGTGTATAAAAGAATAAAAGAGGCTTCTTGTGCATGTGTTTTTGATGTTTTTCTCTCTTCTCTCTCTCTCACGTAAATAAAAGAGGTTTATGTTAAAAATTATAAGATCGGGACTTATAATTTTTAGAGTGGTTTGAAATTTATTTCTATGACCAGAAAAATGAAATTAAAAAATTGAAATTCTACGTATAAAAAATCAATTTCAAATTATGAAAAATGAAAAAAGAATCATACTTCTCAATGTTGTTTTCCGTGATAAAAACTTAGAATTTTTCGATAGGTTTGGAACTTAGTTTTTTTACGCTAATAGTCACATGAGATTTTGGCATGAGAAATCAGGTGAGAAATCAAGTGAAAAATCAGGTGATTTTTCACCTGACATTTTTTAGTAGGGATTTCCTTTAGTTTTTGCTCTCATAATAATTTTTCATCTTGTTATTTTGTTTGAACAGTCTTTTCTTCCTGTAATAAATTATTAATTTTTTCTTGCCATTCTTCTTGTTGCTTTTTTTCTACTATTTCTCGCCATTCTTACATTTGCTCTACCATTGTCATCTCCAACTGATTTTTCTCTTGCTTTGTTTGGCCAATGTTGAACTGGAAAAAGACATTTTTTAATATTACAATAAAACAAATAACAAATATAATAAATATAATTTCAAGGTTTCCAATATTTTATTAAATTTTAAATAAAATCAAAGATAAAATAAAAATTTTTTTTGGATTGATAGAAAAAATTGATAATTTACCTCGTCTTTGTCAATATCAATTAAATCAGAGCCATTGCTTCCCATTCATCCAGATAAAGTATGCACATTTTGTCCTATGATTGAATGATTGAATTGGCTCCAATAATAACATACTGTTTCTTGTAATTTTTTAACTCGATTGCAACGTACCTACATTGATAAAGCATTCAATTTTTAACTTATTAAAAAAAATAAATAATACTTTTGGCAATATTTTAATACTACAATAATTTTTTTTTTTGTCAATTAATTTTACTTTCCAATAATTTTTTATCTTACCTCTACAGGCCTTGCATCATCGTCTTTGTCTAATTCATGTAAGAGTTAAATTGAAGCATCAGAATCCATGGACGTATCTATTCATGTAAATGAAGCAAATGAAGTACCAGCTTTTTTATGTTACAATTTGTATAAAGTATTATTTCAAGCTACTGTTCTCTCCGTAAAATTTTATTAATCCATCATGTTGATCAATCGTGTTCCTTTCCAATCAATCAATAATAAGCAGAAACTCTCTTATTAATTTATAATTTTTAAATAAAGTTTCTAAAACTTATTTTTCTGATATATTTGTAGTTCCTTCCAATTCTATATCTGTTCCATTTTTCCTTGAATATTAATAATTCTCATAAAGACAATAAGCGAGTCTTCCAGTACTTAATTTTATAGGTTTACTTTCCCTGTGGATAAATTAGTTCTTTCTGCTTTGGCTCTCATCCTTTAAAATTAATTTTAGTTTTAACATATACCATTAATTAATATAAAACATATGAAAAATCTTTTAAACAATTAAAACTTATTAATTTATTTTAATTAAAAGTATAAAAACAATTAAAATGCGACAATAACATACCTCCCGTAAGTTCAAAAATATCATTGCCATTTTGTATTAAGTGAGCCATCGTACAAATATTTCCAATCCTGATGTATCTGCCTGTATAAGATTATCTATGAAGCCATAATGCAATTTTTAATATGCCTAACGTCATGGTTCATTTGCTTTTTAAAGTAATCCAATACCACTGCTATTTTCTATCATTCCTCCGAGAGTCATGTCACTACTCTCTGAATTAGCCATAACATTTGTAGGCACGTACAGTTGAATTGTGATAGAAGGTATTGAATTTTAAATACCTATATATAATCTGCCATTACACTTTCCATTGCAACATCTTGATTGCTTTGGAGGGTACCTTGTAGTAAAAATACTCTATTAGTGATAGAAATTTTTAAAATTTCATTCTTATTTTACACATGAAAATTATATCAACGTAGCCTATTTCAATAAAGTAGCAATTATGCACACATGCATACTGCATTTGGACGATCTGCGCCTTCTAAAAGTCTAGAATTTCTAGGATTTTGATCATCACTGATTTCTGAATTAACTGCATCATAATTTCTGGACTTTTAATTCGTAATTGCTGCAAGTTCATTATCTCCTAAAATACTTGAATTCTCATTATTTACATAGATATTTTCAAAATTTAGATTTTCTTGAAACTCTTCAGCTTGAAGTCTTAACGCAAATTCTTCATCTCTTGACACATCTATTAAAGAATAAGTAGAAGATGATGATGAAGATGATACATGTACAGGAGATTGATTTTCTACAACACTATTTGTGTAGTAAAGAGTTTTTTTATTTAAAGTTCGTATGTGATCATTTAAATTAGCGGCAACAGCTTCATCAATATCATTAACAATCCAACTAGCTGCAATAACTGAAGATGCATCTGATGTATATTTATTATTTTCTCTTATTTCTTCTTTGAAATCAATAGATTGCAACATTTTCTCAATATGCAATGGATATCATACTGTGCAATATACGGTTTTAAATCTAAAACTGGTGTTTGATCTACCATGTCAACACCTTCAAAATAAATAGTACAATCTTCAACTTTAATAATTTTAACCAAGCTCAATCCAATAGGACATGGACGGTGTGGTGTGGTTTTTAATTTATAAGTCATAAGAAGGCAAGGTACAAAAGCAACATGAAAACTATAAAAATAAAAAATTATTTAATAAATAAACACAATTAAAAATTGAACTAATGATTATGTAATTTTTTCTATTAATGTACATAAAATATATAAAAAAAAAATAATTAATAGACGTTGTCACTTGTTTAGTTTATGTGAAAGGTTGATGAAAATCTGTGTTATTTAAACATAACTGTTACAGTACATTTCAAGTTAAAAAATGATTTGGAAATTTTTAAGTACTTCTATGATGTATGTAATTATATGTTCAGTGTTCGTTTACACTCAATTCACTTTAAAAAAGCGTTTAAACAAAATAGTTTTAAATAATAAATCTCTTATCGAGAAAATAAAAATGAATATAATTGTAATACATTGTTAATAATAAATAAAAATGATTATTATAATTTATTTCTATATATCATTTCATAAATGATTGTTGTAGCACATGATCAATTACAACATATGATCAATGATGTACCGAAATAATGACTAACACAAAAATATAACTAGCACATTAAATTTAGAGAAAAAAATTTGTTACAAATATTTAAATTACTTGTGTAACATAAATTCAGTACACATACCTTTCATTAAAATATTTGTAATTAATATAAATATCTTAAAATTATATTTTCTTTATTATTTTGTTTGATTATTTTGTTTTTCATTTTTTTTCATTTGACCTAAGGTAAGGACTTTAAAAGCATAATGATTATCAATTTAAATACTACAATATTTAAGTACAAAAAAATTTATTTCTCTTCAACATAATTTATAAACACTTTTTCACATCAAATTCTATTATTTAATAAGAAATAAATAAATTAAATTTAAATATTATTACAAATCAAATATATATTATAAAATAGATATTTTCTACAATAAAATAGATATTTTTACAATAAAATATACATTTTATAATTATTACAATTTGAATTTTTGAATTTTCGTATTAACGTCGTCTGCATTATATATATTTTCACTAGATATCATCTGAAGTTGGCAATGATACCACCTTTATTTCGTAGTATACTCTGAACTTGGCTAATGGATATCCAACTTTTTGTCCAGAGCATCCTCGATATCCAACACTGCGACTGACTCGCAATAGTATATTTCAATACTTTTTGGTACTATTATTTGTAATTAAATTACATACTTTTAGTTCACCAATTTCACGTTTATACGGAATAATTACGATTTCGTTAATGTAAAAATAATACAAGAATAGATGATACGATTTACTTTGTCAGAGGTTAAAGCGAGATAGAGTATAAAATTCATCATATGGTCGATGAGATACAGTATGAGGGCGCTGCGCTTGTATAAACCTTTGCGATTTTACATTAATTAACGCTTTTGCGTGACATTATTTTACAGAATGTAACGTATTTACGTGATTTAATACAAAATAATATTATACATAGCTGTGAAACACACGCCCTCAAAAAACAACACACGCAGCGCGCGCTATTAGCTACTTACTACCCCGGAAACGCATGCGCTATAGGCCGCTTACTCAGCACGGATGAGAAAAACAAATATAATGACTTGTCCGCACTAAAGCTATGTTAATACAATAATTTTTGTTAAAATAAAAAATCATTTAAACTTGTAAATTTTTTATGAACTTGGATTGAAAATTATATCAAGCTCGACAAACCTAATCTTAAAATACGTTACATTGAAAGTTTGTATTATTACTTTTTATGTAGTATTTTCGTGGGTTTCTTGAGTTGTCCGCACTCGAGTTGAATCTTACAAATTTTTTCTTTGTCGCAAAAAAATGTTATTAAACGCATTGTTTATTCATAACTTGGGATTGGAAATATTATTAGAAGACTGGAAGCTTCGTCATGCTCTTAAAAATAAAAATAATGTTATCTAATTTTCAAAATAATATTAATCTGAATAATATATCCTCATCAGAAAAGTTATTGTAATTTATATATTTTTAGAACCTTTCCAATTTCATGTGTACCACTATGGTATTATATGGGGATATCTATCCAACTTTAAATTCTCTAGTAACAGGTCATTATTTAAACTAGGTTATAATCTTTTGTGCTATCCTGTAACTCTATTTCTGATATATTTTGTAAATGTGCCACAAACGGCGCAGCAGATAATTCTATAAAAAGTAAATTTACACATAAGATAAATTACGGTAATTTTTATGTGTGAAAAATGAATGTTTCATAGAAATATCTACTGCGCCGTTTGTTAAACATTTACTAAATACATCAGAAATAGAGTTACAGGATAGCACAAAAGATTTGAACCTAGTTTAAACAATGTGCATCATGCGGTAACCCAGTAACAGCTGTAATATGACCTGTTACTAGACAATTAAAAGTTTTGTGGATATCCCCATATATCAAAAAATATGATTATGACTTCTTCAGATTCTTTATGAATTTCTAATATATTGAATAGTGATTTTTGAAGGGCATATCATAGTATTAATTAAATTAACTTATTAATAAACTGAAAAATTGCCTAGTATTAATAAATTAGTGCGATTTATTGTATTTATTCACAAAAAAATTTATAGCTTAGTCGTGTAAAATGGCTTTATTTCCACTATCAAACAATTCCATGGTATGCTTAACTATTTCAAGAGTTAAAAAAATTTAATAATATGTATATTTTTTTATAACTTCAAGATCGTTACTGAGAATCATAAATAATTTTCACGGTATTTTATTAATAGCAGGTCGTATATCTCTATCCTTTTATAATAAAAAAATTCAATTTTCTGCAAAACCTTATGATTGTAGCAAAAAATAAGAAGAAAGCCCCATCTCGTATACTAAAAAGCAATATTTTCTCTTATGAGAAAAAATTATTTTTATCGCTTCGTTTCAAAGAAAACTTTGAAAAACTGAATTGTCCATCCAAACCTCGATATTTTATGTTTTTCAAGGTTTTTTTCAAAAGGAATCGATAAAAAAATTTTTTCCTAATCAAAGAAAATATTGCTTTTATGATACAAGATGGGGCTTTCTCTTTTTTTGCTAAAATTATTAGTTTTTGTAAAAAAATCAATTTTTTGATTACAATAGGACATATATACTCGACCTCCTCTTAAGGATCTTTAATAGCTATTAAACTCTTTACAAGATTGTAATAATTCATCTCGATTTACTTCCACAGAGTTCGTGAAGTTTCATTAACCTTTCAATCAATATACAGAAAATATAAAGATTCATCCGTATTCTTAAATGATCTCATAGGAGTCGGTCTGTGGCTCATTCAGTAGAGCGTTGGATTCGTAATCTCGAGGTTCCGAGTTCGAATCCCGCTCTCGGCCGATTGATACAAGCACCACTGTACGTTACATGTGCTTTGTTCACAAACACACTTACGAGCTCCGTCGCTGATTAGCATAGCAATAATAGCATAGCATAAATATAGCGACGTTAAAAAAAAAAAAAAAAAAAATGATTTCATAGATTTATAATCATTTATTTACCAATAATTTAATAAATATATTCATACGATGATAAAACGTGAAAAATATTTCTAAAGAATTTTTTAAAATACAATCTAGAAGGATTCTCCTGAAAACTTTACAGTGCTGTTCAATTCTAAAGCGATCTTAATTGTTCATTAATTGTGAATACGATAAAATTAAGGTTACTATTCCTTAGTAAAACTTAATGAATCAAAAAAGTTCAGAAGGTATCAACGAAAATCATGACAATTTTTTTCATAAGAGTTCACAAAGTTGTATTATGGACTGGTACCAAAAACCGCAAAAAATTAGAAAGGTTCTTTTACATCAGAATTTTTCCAAACCTTAATGTATATGTTCACCGGGGTATTTCACCTGAATACGGAGGACATTTATAACTAATATAGGTAGCTAGGAGAGTTTCCGTAGCCGATGGAGATCCACGGCTCCACCAAAGTTTTTCCTATGTATTTTGGTGCCTTGAACACGAATTTCGAGGGTGGATAGCTGGAAAATAGTTAGGAAAATCTCTAAAGTAAATTTTCTGGTTGTTAATTCTTCGCATGAAAACATAATTTTTCGTGTTTTTCATCAAATATTAAGTCGAAAATATTCTTATCAATTTTGCCGTACATTGCACCATTTCTCTGTAAAAACATCATAAATATAAAAAAAACTCATTTTGCCATTTTTAATGATTTTTTTTATTTTATTGCACTAATCATTGGTGACCAATATAATTAAGAATTTTTACATTTTAATTAGCTAAAATTATTCTTTAATCCACCAACTGTTGATAAAAAAAGAATGGTTTAGGCTGGTTGCGGTCTTCCTTTAATTTTTCACGAATAATTGAACCGCTTATTCAGAAAGTACCGCGCAACGGTGCTCACATGAAAAAGTCAGGTCGGAAAATAGGGAGATTGCTATAGTAACATTAAAGTCCACGGTTCCAAAAATTTTTTTATATATTTTGTCACTAAACATTAATTTAAAGGGGGTGAAGTCGGAAAATGTCCAGGATAATTTGTATGATATAATTTCCAAAAATTTGAAAAGTCTATTTTTCAAATAAAAAACATTTTGTCGCTTATTTCATGCAATTTTCATGCCAAAGTTATAAAAAAGAATAAGTTTTATAATTTTTTTCAATTTTTCATATTAGAATGAGACTATTGTTACAGTGCAGCAGAGATTAGAATAGGATTTCCTAAAATTTTATTTCATTTGCTAAATTTATGTTATAATTTATAAATACGTTTAATTAATTGTTATTTGTATTTTAATCTTATTACATTTTTTACATGTAGAATTTTTGCTACAAGAACAATATGTACAGTACGCTATTCATTATTTTATGAAGTTTAAAAAACTTGTGTTTTTATAATTTATAAAATTTTTAACGAAGTACAATTTTTTTTCTGTGAACTACTCTTTTACTGTTACATATTTTGTAAAAATATATCTTTTTAATAAAAAAATAGGTATATGATTGATTGAAAATATTAATTTTAATTAATTTAATTTATGTATAACCCTGTTGAAAAAACTCACTGACATGGTAACATTTTTTTTTAACTATTAATAATTGAATTTATTGATTTGTTGATTGTAATTCTTTAATCATTTATTTTATTTCCGCAATTCAATCCAAAATATCCTTAATTTATAATCCTTCAGTTGAAAATTGAGGCAGCACACTAATTATAACACATCCAAAATAATTTATAGCAGCATCATCAGTGTCACAACCAAATTTTAAAATTGCTAAGCATAAACTTTCAAAACGAATGTCAGGAAAAAGTAATTAACATTGTAAAAGAATTTTTTTATTACAGATAACTATTATGGGAAAAACTTTTTTGAAAATAAAATCATATAATCAAATTATCCATCAAAAAGTAAAACCATTCCTTAAAAATCTTTAAGATTTTTATCAGTATTAATATTAGCAATTTTTCCTAAATTAGAATTTTTTTAATTTTAAGTAACATAGAAAAAATAACCTGTTTGTGTAACTGATTAAAAACTGCTCACTTGTTTAAAAAAAATTTGGTGGCACTCATATATATATATATATATATATATATATATATATATATATATATATATATATATATATATATATATATATATATATATATACCTGTGTGTGTGTGTGTGTGTGTGCATGTGAATTGACATAAAATATCCCATGTATATGTATATACATATATTCATAAGCCCATGTGTGTGCGTGAGCTGAGCCTTGATAGGAACAGCCCCATATATATATATATATATATATATATATATATATATATATATATATATATATATATATATATATATATATATATATATATATATATAAAGAAAAATATATACAAACTCAAGTACGTGTGTCATGCATGTAAATTGACATAAAACGTCCCGTGTATATAAACCTGTGTGTATGTGCGCGCGTGTGAATTAACATTAAATATCCCATGTATATGTGTACACAGATATACACACATATATATGTGTATATATATATATATATATATATATATATTCATAAGCTCATGTGTGTGCGTACATGCGAATTGACAGAAACGGTCCCATATATATAAATACAAATTTCAAATACATGTTTAGATGTGTTTGCGTGTTCGAGTTGACAAGATATGTCAAATATATGAAAACCGGTGCGTGCGTGTTGACATGATACGTCCCATATATGCGAACCTAAGGGCGCTTGGATAGGTGTGTTAGAGTTGTCATGAAATGTCCCATATATATAAACCTGTATAGGCGTGGGTAATAATTGACGTGAAAAATCCTATGTATATTAACGTGTGTGCATGCATGCAAATCGATATGAAATGTACCATATGTATAAACCTGTGTGTGTGTGCGTGCGTTCGAATTGACATGGAAAATCCCATGTATATTAACGTGTGTGTGCATGCATGCGCAACGACATGTACTGTCCCATATATATATATATATATATATATATATATATATATATATATATATATATATATATATATATATATATATATATATATAAACCTGTAAACGACATGAAATATCTCATATATATATACCTGTATGTGTGTACGTTCCAATTGACGTGAAAAATCCAATATTTATTAAAGTTTGTGTGCATGCATGCGAATTGACATGAAATGTCCCATATATATGTAAACCTGTGTGTGTGCGTTCGAATTGACGTGAAAAATCCTATATATATTAACGTGCGTGTGCATGCATGCGAATCGACATGAAATGTCCCATATATATATATAAACCTAAGGTTACTAGGATGGGTGTGCGCGTGTTGTCATAAAATGTCCCACATATATAAAAAAGCCTGTCATTATGAGTATGTACGAGTTGACATGAAATGTCCCATATATAATCCTGTGTGTGTGTGTGTGTGTGTGCGTGCGCATTGGCATGAAATGTCCCATATATATAAACCTGTGTGTGTGCTTTCGAATTGACGTGAAAAATCCTATGTTTATTAACGTGCGTGTGCATGCATGCGAATCGACATGAAATGTCCCATATATGTAAATCTAAGGGTACACGAATGGGTGTGTGCGTGTTGTCATGAAATGTACCACATATAAAGAAAACCTGTACTTATGAGTACGTGCTAACCGACATGAAATATCCCATGTATGTATGTATGTATGTATGTATATATATATATACATATATATAAACCAAAATATATACGGGTCAACGGGTGCAAGTTGACATGAAACGGACCATATATATATATATATATATATATATATATATATATATATATATATATATATATATATATATCAACTTGTCCGTATGTGTGCGTGTGGGTCGACATGAAATGTTGCATATATATGAGCCTAGGTGCGTATGTATGTGCGCGTCCACATATGTTTTTCTATATACATATATATGATACAAATTCCTTAGTACGTTTAATTAAAAAGGAATTGTGGAATTTTTAATTAAAGCCCTCGAATTCACAAATCATAATCATAACTGACGCTCTTTCAATTCACGATTACATTTTGATTTCTTAATTGAAATTTATTTAATTAAGGATTCCTTTTGATTTTGGAATTAAAGCCCTTTCAATTCACGATTAAATTTTGATTTCTTAATTGAAATTTATTCAATTAAGAATTCCTTTTGATTTTGGAATTAAAGCCCTTTCAATTCACGATTACATTTTGATTTCTTAATTGAAATTTATTTAATTAAGGATTCCTTTTGATTTTGGAATTAAAGCCCTTTCAATTCACGATTAAATTTTGATTTCTTAATTGAAATTTATTTAATTAAGAATTCCTTTTGATTTTGTAATTAAAGCCCTTTCAATTCACGATTACATTTTGATTTCTTAATTGAAATTTATTTAATTAAGAATTCCTTTTGATTTTTTAATTAAAGCCTTTTCAACTCACGATTAGATTTTGATTTGTTAATTAAAATATTTTTAATTATTAATTTAAAAGGAATTGTTAATTAAATAAAACTTTAATTACAAATTTAAAAATGATTCGTGATTCAAATAATTTTTAATTACTTTTTTCGCAACCCTGATGACGTATTAATCAAAACTAAACCTAATATTTTATATAATGCAAATAAACTAACCTAACCTTAAATGAAAATATAATTTACAAAGTAAATAGATTTTTATTTATCTTGCCACTTGACGGCTATTTAATAAATGATTAAATCAATAAATCTTTAAATGAATTTAATTCGATAGTTTGAGTTTAACTAACAGATTCTACGGCCTGAACGGTCTAAAATATACCGGCGGCTTTTACCTGCAACAATGTGCAAAACAAAAAGAGACAAGTGATTAATAGCTAAATAATTATAATATAAATAGGCAACGGCACCTAATATCGCTATAATTAATGCTATGGTAATAATGCGTAGCCGGCTCCCTTGATTATCCAAATTATGAATCTCTATGGGCATGCGGAGCCCTTAAGTGATGTAAAGATAAAGGGTGGCCGACACCCGTAACTTATTCTACGATCTTAATAACTACGCGGCAGTCGGACGGAGGCCTTTAATTAACATAGCAAAATGTATTGGGTGGACGACACCCTTAACTTATTCTAAGTTCTAATATTTATACGCAGTCGGACGGAGTCCTTTAAACTAATATGAAATGCAATGGGTGGGCGACATCCTTAATGTATTCTATTATTCACGTAAACGCGGACGCGACAGCTATGGGTGGACAATACCCTTAATTAAGCCAGTGGCGAAATGTGCAATAGAATATAATATTTTGGGTGGACGTTACCCTTAAATTCAGCGGCGCAAGTTCGCCATTGTGGCGTCGGCAAAAGGTTGCGAGTGTGCTCTAGGCAGATAGATTTACGCCAGCGTGCTCACTCGACGTATCTCTAACACTGCCAGCCTATGCACTAGAGTGTAGACCAGCGTGCTCACTTGGTCTACCCTCATGTGCAAGAGAGAGAAGCTTTTGCCTAAGCTGTGGTACTCCACAAGCCAAAGCAACCAGCTACTACTTGTCCCACTCTCTCTTACTAGGAGAGTATCAGACCTCCGGATCACGGATTTTGCTCAAACTTTGGGATGAGTTTTCAGATGTCAAAATATGAAAGGAAACAGAATTATAGACCCCAACGCTCAATATTTCCTTAGTTACAGGCAATTAAAGAATATCACTAAAAAAGTTACTAGATTTTCAAACGCTTACAGTTCCTTAGCATTGATACTTAAGAACATGAATCTTTCTTTAAATGGAAGCTGAGCTCAAATACTTTCAAAATAGTAGTTATAGCATGTCAAAATATTATTTTTTCCCAAAGTTATAGCGTGATAAACATTGGACCTGATTTTTCTTTTTAAAACATTAATTAATAACAAAAGCTGAAATTGGGTCTAATATTTATTACGCTATAACTTTGAGAAAAAATAATATTTTGACATGCTATAAATACTATTTCGAAAGGATTTGAGCTCAGCTTTCATTTAAAAAAAGTTTTAAGCTCCTAGCTATCAATGCTAAGGAACTATATTTGTTTGAAAATCTAGTAACAGTCTTAGTGATTTTCTTCAATTGCCTGTAACTAGGGAAATATTGAGCGTTGGGGTCTAAAATTCTGTTTCCTCTCATATTTTGACATCTGAAAACTTATCCCAACGTTTGAGCGAAATCCGTGATCCGGAGGTCTGATACTCTCCTAGTTAGCCTAGTGCGCTCACTATGGTAAAGAGAGAGGGGAGACCGTAGTCAACACTGCTCTGCTCTGGTTAGCTTTCCGGCCTCTTATATACTCTGGCCTCATTTTTCTCGTTGCGTACAACGACGTTCGAGGTAGCCGCCTAGCGGCTGAGCTTAGAACTACTGTTCTATAGTAGCTTGGCCGTTAGGCGGGGGATTTGAAATGCGCGGGTATGTATACTCGTCGCAATATATAAATCATATTAAAATTTTAAAACATATAATTATATGTTATTGAAATACATTTTAAAGTAAGTATATCTACATATTCAATAATATTTAATAATAGTACTTGCTATATATCATATGCTAATGATAATGCTATTGACCTGTTGATAATAGTCATCTGTGATAAATTTATCCGTGAGTCTTCGTAATAAATTTATTTCTATTTGTAATTCTGCAACTTGTGAAAGCATTGAAATCGGCATTGTATACCGACACAGTTACCTGTTTTACCGAATCTATTTAAAATTTATTTTTTATAAAAACTAATAGCTTCAGGCAGAAATAAAGAGATGGTTTCGATTTGTGTAATAGAAGGCAATATTTTCTCTGATAAGAATAATGTAATTCCACCGCTTTATTTTCAAGAAAAGTTGGAATAACTTGAAAATCCCATCATTTGACACTAATTTCTAATTTTTTAAGTTATTCCAACTTTTCTTAAAAACGAAGCAATAAAATTAATTCATACTAATCAAAGAAAATATTACATTTTATTAAACACATCGAAACCATCTCTTTATTTTTGCCTCTTGTTGCTAATTTTGGGAAAAAAGTCAATTTTTTAATTAGAAAAGGACAGAGATACAGCGGACTCTTAAGGATGAAACTCTTGATTTTGCAGAACCTTATAAAGATATTCAAATGCAGGTTGTAGAAGATGATGAAAGAGATAGTATTGCAGATAAAAGTTTTCAGCAGTGCACATCAGACGTTGAAGAGTTAGATCATGATTATAAAGCAAGAGCAGTAGAGTTTTGGAGGAGTGTTAATAAAAATTTAAATTTGAAAATTGTACAAAATAGATTTTAAAAGATAACATCAATAACACAATTAAAACGTTGGGAAAAAACTTTAAATAAAGGCGAAACTTATAGAGAAAAAATAGCTAGAATTTGTTCATTTGTATTAGAAAATTTCAAAGCTGCTGGACATATTATCCATGATATAGAGTTACAGAAATGGACCCTGCAAGCACAAAAGGATATTGGTCATGAAGATTTTCGTTTCAAATCATCAAAACATTGAGTAAAAAATTTTAAGAGAGCCCATAGAATTATTGGAAGAAAAAATAATAAATTTATTACCAAAAAAAAACAATAGAAGGAGCAGATTATTTACAAAAAAAGCTGATAAATTTGTTATTGAAGTGAAAAATCTTATTAAAGAAAAAGAAATAGAAAATTTTTATAATTCAGATCAAAGTGGATTTCAATTAGAAATCCATTCTGGCCGTACATTAGCAATCGAAGGGGAAAGGCAAGTAGAATGCTTGGTGCAATCTGTAGCTGCTACGACTCACAGCTTTACAATACAATCAACAATATCTGGTGATGGTAGACTTCTTTCCCCTCTTTTTATCGTTCTTAAAGAAAAAACTGGTGTATTTGGGCCAGTTGTATCACAAGAGTTGTTCAGACCAGCTAACATTTATGCAATGGCTTCTAAATCAGAAAAACTAACTTCAGGTATTATTTCATATTAGGCGTATTCGAATAATTATGATACTATTTAGAATTCAGAAGTGTTATTATTAGTGATCATTTTTTTGTTTTAATTTGTATTCTATTAAAAATTACTAAAATTTAAAATTTGTCTGATTTTAGATCATTTTAAAACATGGCTCA
Source organism: Anastatus disparis (assembly GCA_017163975.1). Lineage (NCBI taxonomy): Eukaryota > Metazoa > Arthropoda > Insecta > Hymenoptera > Eupelmidae > Anastatus > Anastatus disparis. The sequence goes on along the minus strand of JAFFSR010000274.1, from coordinate 5,642,876 downwards.
AAGAAGTATATTTTCCGAATGTTGGTTTATCAAGTGTACTTTTTGTAGACTCATGGACTGGGCACTGCCCTTTATCCGTAGAAGAAGTAAAACCTATTAATAAAGAAATAATTTTAAAAATAATCCCAAAAAGAACTACAGGCAAAATACAACCGCTAGATGTTTTTGGATTTAGGGTTTGGAAAAATTATGTCTTATTTTGTTCCAATCTAAGACACGACCAAAGAAGTCTTCAAAGACATCTTTCAAAGACGTACTGGAAAGACGTCATTATTTTCAACAGGGCAATTAGATCTCGAAATTCACTCGATGGATTTGCTTCAAATTTTGCATACAATTTATTTTTTTGTCTAACTGGTACGGAAGCTATTGAAAATTAGTTTTCTTAAAGTAGTTTTAATTTTAGAGCTATTTAAAAATTTTTTTTTTAATTTTGATTTTTTTATGTATTTTACATAAAGTAGTCAATGGATTCGCTCTAAAATTTGCGTGGATATATGCGACTGTCAAAAGAAGGAAAACTTTTAAAAATTGATTTTCTTAGCGCACTTTTAATTTTAGAGCATTTTGAAAGTTTTGGAAAAAAATTTAACTTTTAATTTTTTTTTTATTTCACGAAAACAATTCGATAGATTTGTTCCAAAATTTTTATGCAAATTACTCGCTATTGTCTGAAGAAAACGAGCTTTGAAAAACTAATTTTCCTAGTACAGTTTTAATTTTAGAGCATTTGTTCAAATACATAAAAGAAAATATGAAGTACAAATAAAATGCTTCAATTGAAGCTTATAAATGTTTTTTTACTATATTTTCCAAAAAACGTCTATATCTTTGTCTAGGAACCTATTTGATAAAAAGAAAGAACACAGGTTCTTTTTTTATTTGGAAATCGTATCCTTTTTTATTAATTATCATAGGTATTTTTATTGTATATAAAAATAATTTTATTATATAATTATTATTAATTATAAGATAATCTGAAAAATAAAGTACACACATGCTTGTAAAATTAACACACTCTGTGTGTTAATTTTAAAAATTTTTGTGTTGATTTTAAAGTCACAAAAAATTTTCTGTTATTTCTACAAACATAAATATAAAAATTTTTTACAGTGTATATTTGAAAAGCTTTATTTATTAATTCATGTGTGAGATATGTAATGGGTTTGAGAATGGATGGTCATGTCTCTCCTTATAGAACCGCGTTGGGTTGGCTGCGCACTGATTCGAGGAGACAGTATTTTTTGGCTGTGCTTATGTACAAAATCGTGCGTATGAATACTCCGGAGCATCTAGTGAGTCTCTTCACTAGATGTGTACCTAGGGCGGCTACTAGGGGAGAGACTAAGGATCTTGTGGTGCCCTTTATGCGCACTGAGACTGGAAGAAATTCCTTCCAAGTTCAAGGTGTGCATTTTTGGAATTCCCTACCTGCTGAAATTAAGTATCTTCCATCTATCAGCAGGTTCAAGACGGCAGTGAGGGGGTACCTACTTGACCTTGAGTAACGGATATTCTCTTTATGTTATATTTATAGTCCCTTTATGTTAATTTATTATCATGTGTAGTCCCGTATATAGATTTAAGGTGTGCTTGTATTTATAGTATGGATGATGAGCGCATGGTTGAGAGTGAATGCATTACTTTTTATTATCTTTGACTATTTGACTCGTTTGATTTTATTATATTTTATTTTTGGTTTTTTTTACTACTTTGACTGATAGATATTAATTCGACATATTTGTTTATTGTTATTTTATTGATGATTGTGTGTGTATTTTATTATTGTAATGATCTGTGATATCACTCTGAATAGTGACTTACTTTTGTAGTATTATTAGTTTTAGGAAATCGACTGTGATATCATATGTGCAATAATTACATTATCTCATTTCTGTATCTTATTATGTATTAAATATTATATTTTTGTTTTGTTACACACTTTTTGTAAACTATTACAAATAAATAAAAATATCTATCTATCTATCTATTTATTAAATGTTTACAATAATCAAAACGATGAAACTTGAAATAGCGATCGGTTCACTTCAATATATATCAAAATGCACGAATTCAAGTATGGAAGTCTAAGACTTCGATAACATAGTTGATAAATTAGCTGCTGTGAATATAAAAACTTTAGATTCAAGATGAAATCAGTAAACAAATTTTTATGTAAATCCATCACGATGACTTTAAGAAATAATATATATTTATTCTTTAAGTGCGTTAACACTAATTAAGGATTATATTAATAAAATAAATTGAATTTTCTCAATGCATAATATGTTTGAATTCTGCGATAAACTGGATTGTTTTACCAAAAACTACATTTGCAGTACAATGCGATGCTGCGGTTCATTAACATATCAGGGCCCTTGTTTCAGAACGGTAAACTATATAGTGTTATTTTCGTTTAATATATTCATTTCATTATCTTTTGTTCTTGTAATAAAGCGTAGTGTAAATTGCTGGATCAACTCCCCCTCCTTCACCCCAGGTATACCATAATCACATAAACAGACCACTCAACGCCTCTGGTATGGGTGATTGAACATTATAAGTGCTTAGGTCGAAAAATCTGATCACGTGGTAACCATAGTGGTAATATATTATGTGGTAGGTATACCAATTATTGAAAAAAGGGAAAATTTAAAAATTGTATTTATGCATGATGTAAACAATGTTTTTTTAAATAAAACGGAATGTAAAATCTTACACTTAAAAAGTTGATTTAAAAACTTATTACGCGTAATTAATATTAAATAAAAATGAAAATGAAACATGCTATTGTTTTGAAAATTTTGAGGGTTTAATAATTGTTTTTTTCCAAGTCTTGAAATAATTGTATTTGATGTTTTATTAAGCTTAAAAGAACTTTGAACTGGTCAAGTAAGAGCTAATGAATCTCACTTTTAAATAAAATATAGAAAACAGCCCCGCAAAATAAATACAGTACTTGAAAATCCATTTTCATGATGAAATGGTAATTTTTCTTAAAAATTTTGACGATTTTGGGCACACAACGTCCAAAGCAAGCTTTTTCATCATGCTAAAAAATTTGTTCTTGCTTTTTTGCTTTCTCATAGAGAAAGCATTGTATCGGTAAAAAAATTATTTTCCTATTTTTTCATTCATTTGTGTATATTTTTTCTAGAAAAAGGGATTTCCAGAAAATTTCTGTACGTATGTGTGTGTGTGTGTGTGTGCATTCAGTAAGCCAGCTGGATCTTGAAAACTACTCGATGGATTTGCTTCAAATTTTGCATAGAATTAATTTTTTTGTCTAACTTGGCAGAAAGCTATTGAAAATTGGTTTTCTTACCGTAGTTTCCATTTCAGAATCATTTATAAGAGAAAAAAATTTCGATTTTTCATTTTTTTTGTATTTCTTGTGAACTACCTGATGAATTTGCTTAAAAATTTGCATAGAAATAATTTTCAAACCCCGAAATGAAATAAAAATAAAGATTGATTTTCTTAACGTAGTTTTAATTTTGGAGCGTTTTGAAATTTTTGAAAAAAATGTTCGTATTTATTTAATCAACTAGATCTCGAAAAGTAATCGATAGATTTGCTTATAATTTTTCATACAATTTATTTTTTTAATTAACTTTTGCAGAAGCTATTGAAAATTGGTTTTCTTAGTGTAGTTTTCATAAAACAGCCAATTAAAATTTTTTTTTACATTTTATATTTTTTATTTTGTTGATATTTTACGTAACTACTCAATGAATTTTATTAAAAATTTTCATGGAAATTATTTTTGATCGCCAAATTAAAAGAAACTTTTGAAAACTAATTTTCTTAGCGCAGTTTTAATTTTAGAACATTTTGAATTTTTGAAAGAAATGTTTGTATTTATTTTGTTACTTAGATCTTGAAAAGTACTCGATGGATTTGCATCCAATTTTCAGTATCACTTATTTTTTCAATTAACTAGTACGGAAGCTATTAAAAATTGGTTTTTTTAGTGTAGTTTTAATTTCAGAGCCTCAAGAAAACATAAATTAAACATTAATCATCCAGGTTCCTGAGTAGAAATGTACATGTGGGAAACACATATCCGTATCCTGAAGATAATATTTTGGTCCTGATCCGAAATCGAATTAGTACCTGATTGGAGTGTGTCACCAGGGAAAGTTGCGGACCCTGTCAGGATACCTAATTTTAGTTTTGGTATTCAGGACTATGATAGGATCGGAGTAGAACAGTCTGAAGTACAATAGACTAAATACAAATCCGGTGCGGATAAGGTTCACATTTGCTTTTAATATAGGTTTTTACTCAAAGGTATAACATGGAAGTTATGAATAAATCAAATTTTTTCAGAACAGAATTGCTATACATTTTTAGTAGCTGTTAAGTCAGTTATCACTATCAATACAACCCCTTTGATCCCCATCATATTTTTTATATTTAACCTCTTTCTGTTACGCAACTTATATCGCTCAATTTTCTAAATATGAACTTCATTTGAGATATTTTTAACAAAGATAAAACGAAAATAAAGTTGATTTCATGATAGACTTTAATTAAATTAATTGAGATTCAGAGAAATTTAACTATTTATATAAATATCCGTAACGTATATTAACTTACGCTAATTGATAGGATGCTAAGGATTCCCCGAAGTCTTTTCGACTGACTTCAGGTATATCCATGGCTTTCTGACCTATAACCTGAAATAATTGACGTGATAAATGTTAATATTATACAAAATATTTCACAGAAAGATTTAAGTAATCTTTCCGTGAAATGTTTCATGAAAGATTTCAGGATGATTTCATAAACATTTCGCTAGAAAAAATAGAAAAACTTTAAAATCGTACAGCGGAATATTACATAAATCTTTCAAAAATATTTCACGAAATATTTCACAGAAAGATTAAAGTAATTTTCCGATGAAATATTTTATAAAAGATTTCAGGAAGTTTCCATAAACATTACATTGGAAGATTTCGAAAAACTTTAGAATCGTAAAACGGAATATTACATGAATCTTCCAGAAATATTCCACGAAATATTTTACAGGAAGATGAGATTTCAGGAAAATTCCATGAACATTTCATTGGAAGATGTCGAAAAACTTTAGAATCGTACAGCGGAATATTACATAAATCTTCCAGAAATATTTTACGAAATATTGCACAAAGAGATCAAAGTAATTTTACAGTGAAGTATTTCATGAAAAATTTAAGGAAGTTTCCATTAACATTTCATTGGAAGATTTCGAAAAACTTTAGAATCGTACAGCGGAATATTACATAAATCTTCCAAAAATATACCGTGAAATATTACACAGAAAGATAAGATTTCAGAAAGATTCCATAAACATTACATTGGAAGATTTAAAAAAACTTTAGAATCGTAAAAAGGAATATTACATAAATCTTTCAGAAATATTCCACGAAATATTTCACAGAAAGATATTATTTTAGGAAGATTCCATAAATATTTTATTGGAAGATATCGAAAAACTTTAGAATCGTACAGCGGAAAATTACATAAATCTTCCAGAAATATTCCACAAAATATTTCACAGAAAGATTCAAGTAATCTTCCAGTGGAATATTTCATGAAAGATTTCAGGAAGATTCCATAAACATTTCATTGGATGGAATATTGCTTGAAAGATTCTAGAACGATTCCATGAAATTTTTATTAGCAGGTTGCGCGGAACATTATGGGAGATTTTCCGTGACGCCGATAGGGGGATGTTCGTTGAATGGGAGTTTTATTCCCAAGCGGTTGGAAGATAACTTACTTACTATATAAGTGAAAGGGTCGGTGCTTTGTTGTGTACAGTTGAAGCTAAATGTCAATGTTGATGTATGTGTATATGTATTGATGTTCAAGTAATGTGTTATGATATATTGTAGAATATCCCCTCACAGCATTCCACAACCTTTTATGAAATATTCCAGAAATATTTCGTGATGGATCAGAGAGAAAATTGTATTTAATCAGCCAATTATATTAAGAAAAATAATCAATAGATTTGCCTTTAATTTTGCACACAATTTATTTCTATAACCAGGCGAAAAGATACTGAAAATTAGTTTTCTCCGTAATGTTTTAATTGAAGAGCTATTTAAAAAATTAAATGGAAATAAAATATTTCAAATTAAAGTATGAGTTATAAAAAAGTTATTGGAAAATATTGCTGATGAGTAGTTTAATACATTAAAATCACTTTTTAAAATTAAAATTAAATTTCTTAAACTCGAGGAGCTCTATGAGAGAGCATTGCGCCTAAGCACTTGGCAGCGTTCTTAATATGAATAAAGTAATCTGTGTTGTCGTCGAAGAGGTAAATTAGTATTTTAACCCTCTGGGAGTTATCACAAATTTAGGGACATGGAGGGTAGCCTAGGTCATTAATGTCCTGTTGACGTTTTTTCTATGAAAATTTCGGTAAACAAATCTGGGAAAATTCTGGAATACTCATTTTTGCACCTACTTTATAGTCCAACAGTTTATTAAATAATTCATGATAAAAAAAATTGTTCATATCAATTTTTCTTTCCAAAGATATTTGACCTCGAGATTTGGCTTTGGTCATTAATGACCCAAGTTACCCGCGGAGGGTTAAGGTTTAAGAATATTAGAGTAAGAAATATACTTATTAATATTGGAAAAAATGATTTTTTGAATACTGGTAGGGTTTAACCATCTATTTTTGCAGTTTAATAGGTCTGAATCTTATTTTTTTTGTGATAAATAGTCGATTTAAACAATTTTTCATAGAACTTCCACAATTTGGGAAATAAAGGACATCCTAATATACATATATAAAACTAAATTTTTAGTAAAATTCATCCTTAATTTTTAATTTTTTTCTACCTTTTTTTAAAATTTATTTATACATACAGAATGTCAGTTGAGTCCCGGAACGAGTGAATACTATCTTCAGTACTTTATTTCTGAAAAAGGTGATGTTCACTCCTTGAACAACTTCGAACAAGGGATCCAATGGTGACCTTCAATTCGACCTTGGAAGTGACTTTAGAGGTTATTTAGAGGTCAACTTTTTTTTTTAATAGGAACCCCTATTTTTGACACCGGCGATCAATAGAACGGGAAATTTTACGTTTACATATGTATTTAGGTTACAGAAAAAGGTTAACCTTGAAAGTTACTCCTAGGTCATTTACCCCCAACGAGGTATTGAGATACCTCTGAATATTTTTTAAATCGGTAAAATTTTTATTTTTGTAGTTTTCAACGAGGAATCCGGTAGCGAACTTCAACTTGACCTCCGACTCAACAAGCATACCTTTGAATATTTTTTCGATCAGCAGAGCTATTTTTTTGTAGCTATTTGCATGCACTGAGAGAAAATTCATGCCAATAGAGCATTTAGTTTACGTATCCAAAGTTAGTAAGTAATATCCTATGCTTTCATAACAGCGCCATCTACTCTTACGAGGTTTGTGCTATCAAAAAACTGTTTGTTTACATGCTTTAGTAACTCCCCACTCTAATATCCTTCGATAGCTAGCGCTGTATCCTCTCATGGGACGTGAAAGAAGTAAACGTGACTTGTCCACTATTCTTTCTTTACTGCTAACTATGGCATTCTTCTATTGCTCAAGTCGCCTCCTCTTTTGGGTGACGACGCGAGCAAACACGGCTGGTCTATATCCAAAATCATGTTGCAAATTTCGTTAACGTATTTTCGTAGCGTGAATCTTTTATTTCTTTTCTTTCCTTTTATTTATGAAGGGAGATACGTTATAAATATAACCTGTTAAACTTTTTAACTTTAAATAATTAATTTTTAACTTAAAATTTAATTATTTTAAACCGTTGGGGGGCAGATAAGCATGTACGATTTTACGCCAGAGATATTTCGAAGTAGCATTGGTCTAGTGCGTAACGTTCGCGTTTTTCCTTTTGAGTACGTGAGTTCAACTCTTGGTTAAAACCACTTTTTTAAAACTTTTTTTTGTATTATTTCAATAGTTTTTATTGCTTTTTTTTATTTATATTTTTTTTATTTTCTATTTTTTTATTAATTTTAAAATCTATTTTTTCACAAGTTACTTAAAGTATGCTCGTTTTTTTTATTTATATTTTTAAATAAATTATTTCATATAGAAAATAATTTAAAATATTAATAAATAAATAATAGTGATGTTTACAATACTATAGTTCAATTTTGTCTTTATAAACATATTTCAATATACAATATATATTATAACATAAATAATAATACCTCAGTTTTATTTATTTATTGTAATTTATTGTAAATTTTATAAACTGAATTATAAATAAATTAAACTATACCATTATAAAATAAACATCACTATTATAAAATAAACATCACTATTATAAAATAAACATCACTATTATTTATATTTCAATATTTGTAATTACTACCTATAAAGAATAATTTATTTTTAAAAAATTTTCACTGAAAAAAACAAGCGTACTTGTGAAAAATTAAATTTTAAAATTATTAAAAAAATACAAAATCTAAAAAAAAATAAATATAAAAAGGAATAAAACATATTAAAACAATAAAAAAAAAATTTTTAAAAGTGACCCTAGCCGAGAGTTGAACACGCGTACTCCAAATGGAAAGCGTGAAAGTTACGCACTAGATCAACGCTACTTCGAAACATCTTTGGCGTAAAATCGTACATGCTCATCTGCCCCCCAGCTGTTTAAAATAATTAAATTTTAAGTTAAAAATTAATTATCGATAGTTATAAAGTTTAACAGATTATATTTATAATCTATTTTGGATATAGACCAGCCGTGTTTGCTCGCGTCGCTACCTAAAAGAGGAGGCAACTCAAGCAAACAAAGGATATGAGAGTGGGGAGCCATCGAAGTATACCACGCGAGTCATCAGTGAATGCTTTAGTTACTCTCCATACCATCTTTTTTAGTATAAGGTAATCCAATACTAATAGAGCTTCTCACGCCTGTCATATTTGTATCAATGTTTTATATGCTCGCATAGATGGCAGTTCGCATGCTCTATTAGCATGAATTTTCTCTTAGTGTGGGATCCAATAGTGATCCTTAATTTGACCTAAGTATTTTAACGTTAACAATTTTTTAAAGGAAAACCTTTATTAATTACATTAGCAATTTTACAGCGGGAAATTTTTGTACAAAATAATATTAAGAGTTATTTTATGTAGATAACAATCTGCTTCTACTCAATTGCTACAGATGTTAGGCGATCAGTTTTCTCAAGATCACTGATAGTCCCGAATCCTGCGAAGCGCCGTGCAGTTTTTTTGGCTGTAGATTTTGAAATAAGCATTTGTTTATATTTATTACGGAAATCGTTATTAAACAGATTGCGTACTTTAACCCTTTCCGGCAGAGCAGGTCAGCCAGGACCCACCTTTTCTTACACACTATGTTACTGTTTTAAAGTAGGTTTTATACGATTTATCTGGGGTTTTTTGTAATTTTGTGATCTTGATATGTTACAGAATCATAATTTATGTAATAATTTTTAATAATTCGTTTACAAATAAATAAATACAGAAAAATCACCTTTTCCGGAAAAAATCCATTATTGATGAAACATTTATTGCATTTTCACGATACTTTTTACTTAGGGGTTTTCGGGCACGCTGATTACGAATCCACTGTCATATTTGTTAAATTCAAAATGGCGAATAAACTATCAAAAAATTCGTGTCTTTGGGTTCGACAGAGAGCGACTCTTTTTCTTTGTCAATTTATTCACAAAAATTAAGAAATTAATAGCAGATTCGAACTCAGCGACCCCAAAAACACCCGAATACTCATTTCCAGCAAAAAGGTGCTATTTCTATGATTTTCATCCGTAATCTTTAATTTGCCATATTGGATTTGAGAAAATCGATATTTTGGTAGCAGATTCGAACTCAGCGACCCCAAAATCCCCCAAGTACTCATTTCCACCCAAAAGGGTGCTAATTTAGGGAGTCTTGCTATTTAAGCATTAAAAAAAACGGAATTTATTAGATCTTTTTCGTTGTTTCTGGTTTGTACTTCTGGCTGGTGGTTTTCCAACATAATAAGTTCCATAGTTTAAATTGGTATGTATTTAAGTACTCAAAATTTATTTTATCTAAACATGCCTTTTTGGTTATAACTCGTGTACAATTCTTATCAAATTAAAAAAAATGGCGTATGCTAAACTTTCGGAGCGAGAACGGATAAGTTTGTTGATTATGCGTGGTTGGTGGGATCGCGTTCGATCTTACCTTGAAGTGCGCACACTGTTCAATAACAATTTCCGTAATCAAGATAAACAAACGCCTATTTTAAAATCTACAGTCGAAAGGACTGTAATCCGCGTCTTAGTTTACGTAGAGCTGGGCATGGTCATGATGTTTCTCATGAATGTGAGAGGAAAATTCTGAAAAGTATTCATTTTCATCCTTATGCAATCCATTTGGTACAGGGGCTTAATGAAGATGATCCGGATCGCCGGCTCGAGTTTTGAAAAACGATGATGAATAGAATAGACACGAAGCCTAATTTTTTATACAATATAGTTTTTTCGAATAAGGCTGTTTTTACGTTGAATGGTGAAGTTAATAAGACACAATTGCAGATATTGGTGTGACTCAAACCCTGCATGGATGTTGGATAATCACACACAATATCCATAAAAGATGAATATGTGGGCTGGTATCTTTAACGATACTCTTGTAGACCCTTTCTTTATCGACGGTAATCTTACTGTAGCTCTATACGAACAGTTACTCTGGGATCCAATAATACCACGAATTAGGATGTCGAATTAAAAATTTTTTTAATCCATTATATCCGTCATTTGTAAAAAGAAAAAATAAAGGACGCGTATTTTTTCTTTTATCATTAAAATGAAAACTCAAAGAAATAGAGGCAGTTGAAAATTTGTGTGACGTCACGAGTGCAGGTGAACTCGTGACGTCACATACATTGGCGCTATAACTATATATATTAAAAGAAGCTGCCAAGTCATTTGGAGTAATACTTTCTCATAGAGCTTCTTGAGTTTAAGTAATTTGATTTTAATTTTAAAAAGAAATTTTAATGTTAAATATTACTCATTAACAATATTTTCCAATATCTCTTATATAACTCATACTATTTAAAATATTTTATGTTTATTTAATTTTTTGAAATGGCTCTTTAATTAAAAATATACGGACAAAACTACTTTTCTATATTTTTTCACCTTGTTATAGAAATAAATTGTATACAAAATTTAAAGCGAATTTAGTGATTATTTTTGTTGATATGATTATCTAATGAAATACAAATTCGTCTCAGATCCGCAATGAAATAATTTCTAGAATTCTTCATAAAAGGTTGTAAAATCCAGTGAGCGGATAATATATATTATATAAAAACACATTATACTTATGCATCAATACACGCATACATTAACATTGACATTAGGTTATAAAATCGTATTTACATATCCGCTTCGACTGTACACAACAACGCATAGACCCTTTTACTTATATGGTGAGTAAGGTGTCTTTCAACTGCTTGAGGATAAAACTCCCATTTAACGAAAATCCCCCTATCGGAGTCACCAGAAATCTCCCGTAACGTTCCGTGCAACCTTAAAACGGAAACTTCATGAAATTACGCTTTACGATTCTAAAGTTTTTCAAAATCTTTCAATGTAATGCTTATGGAAACTTTCTAAAATCTTTCATCAAGTATTTCACCGAAAAATTACTTTGATCTTTCACGTGAATTATTTCGTGAAATATTTTTGAAAGTTTTATGTAATATTTCTCGGTACGATTTGAAAGTTTTTCTCTTTCTTCTAGCGAAATGTTTATGAAATGTTTCTGAAATCTTTCATAGAACATTTCACGAGAAGATTACTGAAATCTTTCTGTAAAATATTTCGTGGAATATTTCTGGAAGATTTATGTATTTTTCCGCTGTACGATTCTAAAGTTTTTCGATATCTTCCAATGAAATATTTATGGAATCTTCCTGAAATAATATCCTTCAGTGAAATATTTCGCGGTATATTTCTGGAAGATTTATTAATATTCCGTTTCACGATTCTAAATATTTTCGAAATCTTGCAGTGTTACGTTAATGAAAACTTCCTTAAATTTTTCATGAAATATTTCACCGTAAAATTACTTCGATCGTTCTGCAAAATATTTTTGCAAAATTTATGTAATATTCCGCTTTATGATTTTCAAGTTATTCTGTTTTTTTCTAGCGAAATGTTTATGATATCTTCCTAAAATATTTCATGAAACATTTCACTGTAAGATTATTTAAATCTTTCTGTAAAATATTTCGTAGAATATTGCTGGAAGATTCGTATATTTTTCCGCTGTACGATTCTAAAGTTTTTCGATATCCTATAATGAAATATTTATGGAATCTTCCAGGAATAATATCTTTCTGTGAAATATTTCGTAGAATGTTTCTTGAAAATTTATGTAATGTTCCGTTTTACGATTCTAAAGTTTTGCAAAATCTTCCAATGCATTATTTATCTAAACTTCCTAAAATCTTACCTTTCTGTGAAATATTTCGTGGGAAATTTCTGGAATATTTATGTAATATTTCGTTTTGCAATTCTAAATTTTTTCGAAATTTTGCAATGTAATGTTAATGAAAACTTCCTTAAATTTTCCATGAAATACTTCGCTGTAAAATAACTTCGATCTTTTTGTGAAATATTTCGTAAAATATTACTGGAAGATTTATGTAGTATTCTGCCATACGATTTTGAAGTTTTTCTGTTTTTTCTAGCGAAATGTTCATGATATCTTTCTAAAATCTTTCATGAAACATTTTACGGGAAGATTACTTGAATATTTCTGTAAAATATTATGTGGAATATTTCTGGAAGATTCGTGTATTTCACCGCTGTACGATTCTAAAGTTTTTCGATTTTTATAATAAAATATTTATGGAATCTTCCCGAAATAATATCTTTCTGTGTAATATTTCGCGGTATATTTCTGGAAGATTTATTAATATTCCGCTTTACGATTCTAAAGTTTTTCGAAATCTTCCAATGTAATGCTTATGAAAACTTTCTAAAATCTTTCATCAAGTATTTCACCGAAAAATTACTTTGATCTTTTGCGTGAAATATTATGTGAAATATTTCTGGAAAATTTATGTAACATTCTGCTGTACGATTTTAAAGTTTTTCTATTTCTTATAACGTAATGTTTTTAAAATCTTCCTGAAATCTTTAATGTGACATTCCACAGGAAGATAACTTAAATCTTTCTGTAGAATATTTTGTGGAATATTTCTGGAAGATTTATGTAATATTCCGCTTTACGATTCTACAGTTTTTCGAAATCCTTCAATGAAATGTTCATGAAATATTCTTGAAATCTTATCTTCGTGTGTAATATTTCGCGGTATATTTCTGGAAGATTTATTAATATTCCGCTTTACGATTCTAAAGTTTTTTCGAATCTTCCAATGTAATGCTTATGGAAACTTTCTAAAATCTTTCATCAAGTATTTCAACGAAAAATTACTTTGATCTTCCAAGTGGAATATATCGTGGAATATTTCTGGAAGATTTATGTAATATTCCGCTTTACGATTCTAAAGTTTTTCGAAATCTTTCAATGAAATGTTCATGGAATATTCTTGAAATCTTATCTTCGTGTGTAATATTTCGCGGTATATTTCTGAAAGATTTATTAATATTCCGCTTTACGATTCTAAAGTTTTTTCAAATCTTCCAATGTAATGCTTATGGAAACTTTCTAAAGTCTTTCATCAAGTATTTCAACGAAAAATTACTTTGATCTTCCAAGTGGAATATATCGTGAAATATTTCTGGAAAACTTATGTAACATTCTGCTGTACGATTTTAAAGTTTTTCTATTTCTTATAACGAAATGTTTATAAAATCTTCCTGAAATCTTTAATGTGACATTCCACAGGAAGATAACTTAAATCTTTCTGTAAAATATTTTGTGGAATGTTACTAAAAGATTCATGCAATCTTCCGCATTACCATTCTAAAGTTTTTCGAAATCTTTCAATGAAATGTTCATGGAAACTTTCTAAAATCTTTCATCAAGTATTTCAACGAAAAATTACTTTGATCTTTCACGTGGAATATATCGTGAAATATTTCTGGAAAATTTATGTAACATTCTGCTGTACGATTGTAAAGTTTTTCTATTTCTTATAACGAAATGTTTTTAAAATCTTCCTGCAATTTTGAATGGGATGGTCCACGTGAAGATTACTTAAATCTTTCTATAAAATATTTTGTAGAATATTTCTGGAAGATTTATGTAATATTCCGTTTTACGATTCTACAGTTTTTAGAAATCTTTCAATAAAATGTTCATGGAATATTCTTGAAATCTTATCTTCCAGTGTAATATTTCGCGGTATATTTCTAGAAGATTTATTAATATTCCGCTTTACCATTCTAAAGTTTTTCGAAATCTTCTAATGTAATGCTTATGGAAACTTTCTAAAATCTTTCATCAAGTATTGCAACGAAAAATTACTTTGATCTTCCACGTGGAATATATCCTGAAATATTTCTGGAAGATTTATGTAACATTCTGCTGTACGATTTTAAAGTATTTCTATTTCTTCTAACGAAACGTTTATAAAATCTTCCTGAAATCTTTAATGTGACATTCCACAGGAAGATAACCTAAATCTTTCTGTAAAATATTTTGTGGAATATTTTTGGAAGATTTATTAATATTCCGCTTTACGATTCTAAATTTTTTTGAAATCTTCCAATGTAATGCTTATGGAAACTTTCTAAAATCTTTCATCAAGTAATTCACCGGAAAATTACTTTGACTTTTTGGGTGGAATATATCGTGAAATATTTCTGGAAGATTTATGTAACATTTTGCTGTACGATTGTAAAGTTTTTCTATTTCTTATAACGAAATGTTTATAGAATCTTCATGAAATCTTTAATGTGACATTCCACAGGAAGATAACTTGAATCTTTCTGTAAAATATTTTGTTGAATATTTCTGGAAGATTTATGTAATATTCCGCTTTACGATTCTACAGTTTTTCGAAATCTTTCAATGAAATGTTCATGGAATATTCTTGAAATCTTATCTTCCAGTGTAATATTTCGCGGTATATTTCTGGAAGATTTATTAATATTCCGCTTTACGATTCTAAAGTTTTTCGAAATCTTCCAATGTAATGCTTATGGAAACTTTCTAAAATCTTTCATCAAGTATTGCAACAAAAAATTACTTTGATCTTTAACGTGGAATATATCCTGAAATATTTTTGGAAGATTTATGAAACATTCTGCTATACGATTTTAAAGTTTTTTTATTTCTTATAACGAAATGTTTTTAAAATTTTCCTGAAATTTTGAATGTGACATTCCACAGGAAGATTACTTAAATCTTTCTGTAGAATATTTTGTGGAATATTTCTGGAAGATTTATGTAATATTCCGCTTTACGATTCTACAGTTTTTCGAAATCCTTCAATGAAATGTTCATGAAATATTCTTGAAATCTTATCTTCGTGTGTAATATTTCGCGGTATATTTCTGGAAGATTTATTAATATTCCGCTTTACGATTCTAAAGTTTTTTCGAATCTTCCAATGTAATGCTTATGGAAACTTTCTAAAATCTTTCATCAAGTATTTCAACGAAAAATTACTTTGATCTTCCAAGTGGAATATATCGTGAAATATTTCTGGAAGATTTATGTAATATTCCGCTTTACGATTCTAAAGTTTTTCGAAATCTTTCAATGAAATGTTCATGGAATATTCTTGAAATCTTATCTTCGTGTGTAATATTTCGCGGTATATTTCTGAAAGATTTATTAATATTCCGCTTTACGATTCTAAAGTTTTTTCAAATCTTCCAATGTAATGCTTATGGAAACTTTCTAAAGTCTTTCATCAAGTATTTCAACGAAAAATTACTTTGATCTTCCAAGTGGAATATATCGTGAAATATTTCTGGAAAACTTATGTAACATTCTGCTGTACGATTTTAAAGTTTTTCTATTTCTTATAACGAAATGTTTATAAAATCTTCCTGAAATCTTTAATGTGACATTCCACAGGAAGATTACTTAAATCTTTCTATAAAATATTTTGTAGAATATTTCTGGAAGATTTATGTAATATTCCGTTTTACGATTCTACAGTTTTTAGAAATCTTTCAATAAAATGTTCATGGAATATTCTTGAAATCTTATCTTCCAGTGTAATATTTCGCGGTATATTTCTAGAAGATTTATTAATATTCCGCTTTACCATTCTAAAGTTTTTCGAAATCTTCTAATGTAATGCTTATGGAAACTTTCTAAAATCTTTCATCAAGTATTGCAACGAAAAATTACTTTGATCTTCCACGTGGAATATATCCTGAAATATTTCTGGAAGATTTATGTAACATTCTGCTGTACGATTTTAAAGTATTTCTATTTCTTCTAACGAAACGTTTATAAAATCTTCCTGAAATCTTTAATGTGACATTCCACAGGAAGATAACCTAAATCTTTCTGTAAAATATTTTGTGGAATATTTTTGGAAGATTTATTAATATTCCGCTTTACGATTCTAAATTTTTTTGAAATCTTCCAATGTAATGCTTATGGAAACTTTTTAAAATCTTTCATCAAGTAATTCACCGGAAAATTACTTTGACTTTTTGGGTGGAATATATCGTGAAATATTTCTGGAAGATTTATGTAACATTTTGCTGTACGATTGTAAAGTTTTTCTATTTCTTATAACGAAATGTTTATAGAATCTTCATGAAATCTTTAATGTGACATTCCACAGGAAGATAACTTGAATCTTTCTGTAAAATATTTTGTTGAATATTTCTGGAAGATTTATGTAATATTCCGCTTTAAGATTCTACAGTTTTTCGAAATCTTTCAATGAAATGTTCATGGAATATTCTTGAAATCTTATCTTCCAGTGTAATATTTCGCGGTATATTTCTGGAAGATTTATTAATATTCCGCTTTACGATTCTAAAGTTTTTCGAAATCTTCCAATGTAATGCTTATGGAAACTTTCTAAAATCTTTCATCAAGTATTGCAACAAAAAATTACTTTGATCTTTAACGTGGAATATATCCTGAAATATTTTTGGAAGATTTATGAAACATTCTGCTATACGATTTTAAAGTTTTTTATTTCTTATAACGAAATGTTTTTAAAATTTTCCTGAAATTTTGAATGTGACATTCCACAGGAAGATTACTTAAATCTTTCTGTAAAATATTTTGTGGAATATTTCTGTAAGATTTATTAATGTTCCGCTTTGCGATTCTAAAGTTTTTCGAAATCTTTCAATGAAATGTTCATGGAATATTCTTGAAATCTTATCTTCCTGTGTAATATTTCGCGGTATATTTCTGGAAGATTTATTAATATTCCGCTTTACGATTCTAAAGTTTTTTGAAATCTTCCAATGTAATGCTTATGGAAACTTTCTAAAATCTTTTATCAAGTATTTCAACGAAAAATTACTTTGATCGTTCACGTGGTATATATCGTGAAATATTTCTGGAAGATTTATGTTACATTCTGCTGTACGATTTTAAAGTTTTTCTATTTCTTGTAACGAAATGTTTATAAAATCTTCCCGGAATCTTGAATGTGACATTCCACAGGAAGATTACTTTAATTTTTCCGTAAAATATTTTGTGGAATATTTCTGGAAGATTTATGTAATATTCCACTTTACGATTCTAAAGTTTTTTCGAATCTTCCAATGTAATGCTTATGGAAACTTTCTAAAATCTTTCATCAAGTATTTCAACGAAAAATTACTTTGATCTTCCAAGTGGAATATATCGTGAAATATTTCTGGAAGATTTATGTAATATTCCGCTTTACGATTCTAAAGTTTTTCGAAATCTTTCAATGAAATGTTCATGGAATATTCTTGAAATCTTATCTTCGTGTGTAATATTTCGCGGTATATTTCTGAAAGATTTATTAATATTCCGCTTTACGATTCTAAAGTTTTTTCAAATCTTCCAATGTAATGCTTATGGAA
Organism: Anastatus disparis; assembly: GCA_017163975.1. NCBI lineage: Eukaryota > Metazoa > Arthropoda > Insecta > Hymenoptera > Eupelmidae > Anastatus > Anastatus disparis. The sequence continues at coordinate 5,624,875 of JAFFSR010000274.1, read as the reverse complement.
ACTTTCTAAAGTCTTTCATCAAGTATTTTAACGAAAAATTACTTTGATCTTCCAAGTGGAATATATCGTGAAATATTTCTGGAAAACTTATGTAACATTCTGCTGTACGATTTTAACCCTTTGAGGGGCACATTTTTCTGTAAAAAACGGGTTTTTTTGAGATTAATTGTTTATAACAAATACTTCAATTAATGAATATTTGCAATTTCTCTATAAAATCTAATAAATCAGGTATTCAAGAGTTCAAAAAGTCTTATAGATGTCTTAAAAAGGCATATACGTTTTAGAAATACGGAAAAATCCAAAACCAAATAGGTGGGACAAATACGTACCACTGCCCCTCAAAGGGTTAAAGTTTTTCTATTTCTTATAACGAAATGTTTATAAAATCTTCCTGAAATCTTTAATGTGACATTCCACAGGAAGATAACTTAAATCTTTCTGTAAAATATTTTGTGGAATGTTACTAAAAGATTCATGCAATCTTCCGCATTACCATTCTAAAGTTTTTCGAAATCTTTCAATGAAATGTTCATGGAAACTTTCTAAAATCTTTCATCAAGTATTTCAACGAAAAATTACTTTGATCTTTCACGTGGAATATATCGTGAAATATTTCTGGAAAATTTATGTAACATTCTGCTGTACGATTGTAAAGTTTTTCTATTTCTTATAACGAAATGTTTTTAAAATCTTCCTGCAATTTTGAATGGGATGGTCCACGTGAAGATTACTTAAATCTTTCTATAAAATATTTTGTAGAATATTTCTGGAAGATTTATGTAATATTCCGTTTTACGATTCTACAGTTTTTAGAAATCTTTCAATAAAATGTTCATGGAATATTCTTGAAATCTTATCTTCCAGTGTAATATTTCGCGGTATATTTCTAGAAGATTTATTAATATTCCGCTTTACCATTCTAAAGTTTTTCGAAATCTTCTAATGTAATGCTTATGGAAACTTTCTAAAATCTTTCATCAAGTATTGCAACGAAAAATTACTTTGATCTTCCACGTGGAATATATCCTGAAATATTTCTGGAAGATTTATGTAACATTCTGCTGTACGATTTTAAAGTATTTCTATTTCTTCTAACGAAACGTTTATAAAATCTTCCTGAAATCTTTAATGTGACATTCCACAGGAAGATAACCTAAATCTTTCTGTAAAATATTTTGTGGAATATTTTTGGAAGATTTATTAATATTCCGCTTTACGATTCTAAAGTTTTTTGAAATCTTCCAATGTAATGCTTATGGAAACTTTCTAAAATCTTTCATCAAGTAATTCACCGGAAAATTACTTTGACTTTTTGGGTGGAATATATCGTGAAATATTTCTGGAAGATTTATGTAACATTCTGCTGTACGATTGTAAAGTTTTTCTATTTCTTATAACGAAATGTTTATAGAATCTTCATGAAATCTTTAATGTGACATTCCACAGGAAGATAACTTGAATCTTTCTGTAAAATATTTTGTTGAATATTTCTGGAAGATTTATGTAATATTCCGCTTTACGATTCTACAGTTTTTCGAAATCTTTCAATGAAATGTTCATGGAATATTCTTGAAATCTTATCTTCCAGTGTAATATTTCGCGGTATATTTCTGGAAGATTTATTAATATTCCGCTTTACGATTCTAAAGTTTTTCGAAATCTTCCAATGTAATGCTTATGGAAACTTTCTAAAATCTTTCATCAAGTATTGCAACAAAAATTACTTTGATCTTTAACGTGGAATATATCCTGAAATATTTTTGGAAGATTTATGAAACATTCTGCTATACGATTTTAAAGTTTTTTTATTTCTTATAACGAAATGTTTTTAAAATTTTCCTGAAATTTTGAATGTGACATTCCACAGGAAGATTACTTAAATCTTTCTGTAAAATATTTTGTGGAATATTTCTGTAAGATTTATTAATGTTCCGCTTTGCGATTCTAAAGTTTTTCGAAATCTTTCAATGAAATGTTCATGGAATATTCTTGAAATCTTATCTTCCTGTGTAATATTTCGCGGTATATTTCTGGAAGATTTATTAATATTCCGCTTTACGATTCTAAAGTTTTTTGAAATCTTCCAATGTAATGCTTATGGAAACTTTCTAAAATCTTTTATCAAGTATTTCAACGAAAAATTACTTTGATCGTTCACGTGGTATATATCGTGAAATATTTCTGGAAGATTTATGTTACATTCTGCTGTACGATTTTAAAGTTTTTCTATTTCTTGTAACGAAATGTTTATAAAATCTTCCCGGAATCTTGAATGTGACATTTCACAGGAAGATTACTTTAATTTTTCCGTAAAATATTTTGTGGAATATTTCTGGAAGATTTATGTAATATTCCACTTTACGATTCTAAAGTTTTTCGAAATCTTCCAATGTAATGCTTATGCAAACTTTCTCAAATCTTTCATCAAGTATTTCACCGGAAAATTACTTTGATCTTTCACGTGAAATATTTCGTGATATATTGTTGAAAGATTTATGTAATATTCTGCTATACGATTCTAAAGTTTTTCTATTTCTGTTAACGAAATGTTTATAAAATCTTCCTGAAATCTTTAATGTGACATTCCACAGAAAGATTACTTAAATCTTTCTGTAAAATATTTTGTGGAATATTTCTGGAAGATTTATGTAATCTTCTGCTTTACGATTCTAAAGTTTTTCGAAATCTTCCAATGTAATGCTTATGGAAACTTTCTAAAATCTTTTATCAAGTATTTCACCGAAAAATAACTTTGATCTTACACGTGAAATATTTAGTAAAATATTTTTGGAATATTTATTTAATATTCTGCCGTACGATTTTGAAGTTTTTCTATTTCTGATAACGAAATGTTTATAAAACCTTCCTGAAATTTTTAAGGTGACATTCCACGGGAAGATTACTTAAATCTTTCTGTAAAATATTTTGTGGAATATTTCTAGAAGATTTAGATAATATTCCGCTTTACGATTCTAAAGCTTTTCGAAATCTTTCAATGAAATGTTCATGGAATCTTCTTGAAATCTTATCTTCCTGTGTAATATTTCGCGGTATTTTTCTGGAAGATTTATTAATATTCCGCTTTACGATTCCAAAGTTTTTCGAAATCTTGCAATGTTACGTTAATGGAAACTTTCTTAAATCTTCCATGAAATATTTCAATGTAAAATTACTTCGATCTTTCTGTGAAATGTTTCTGGAAGATTTATGTAATATTCCGCTTTACGATTTTAAAATTTTTCTGTTTTTTTTCTAGCGAAATGTTTATATCTTCCCAAAATATTTTATAAAACATTTAACGGGAAGATTATTTAAATCTTTTTTGTGAAATATTCTATTGAATCTTCCTGAAATCTTTTACGAAATATTTCACTGGAAGATTACTTCAATCTTTTCGTGTAATATTCCGTGAAATATTTCTGGAAGATTTATATAATCTTCCGCTTTACGATTCTAAAGTTTTTTGAAATCTTGCATCTAAATTTATATGGAATTTTTTAAAAATTTTATTCTTCTGGGAACTATTTTGTGGAATATTTCTGAAAGATTAATGTAGTATTCCGTTTTACGATTCTAAATTTTTTCGAAATCTTCCAATGCAATATTTATTGAATCTTCCTGAAATCTTACCTTTCTGTGAAATATGTCGCGGAATATTTCTGGAATATTTATTTAATATTCCGTTTCACGATTCTAAATTTTTTCGAATTTTTCCAATGTAATGTTTATAGAATTTCCGTAAATCTTTAATGAAATATTTCACTGGAAAATTCCTCTAATCGCTCTGTAAAATATTCCGTGTAATATTTCTTGAAATATTTCTAGAAGATTTATGTAATATTCCGCTGTACAATTTGAAAGTTTTATTGTTTTTCCAGCGTAATGTTTATAAAAACATTTATGAAAGATTCTACGGGTAGATCACTTAAACATTTCTGTGTAATATTTTGTTGAGTGTTAACATTTATTACGTAAATTATTTCAGGTTATAGACTGAAAAGCCGTGGATACACCTGAAGTCAGTCGAAAAAGCATCGGGGAATCCTTAGCATACTATTAATGAGCGTTTATTAATATATGTTATGGATATACGTTCCTTTCGTATGTCTACATAATTAGTTTAATTTCCCTGAATCTCAATTAATTTAGTTGAAGTCTATCATGAAATCAACTTCATTTTTGTTTTTTCTATATTAAAAGTATCTCAAATGAAGTTCATATTGAGAAAATTCAGAGATATAATTTTCGTAACAGAAAGAGGTTAAATATAAAAAAATAATGAGGATCAAATTAGTTGTATCGATAGTGATAGCTTACTTAACAGTTACTAAAAATGTATACCAATTTTGATCGGAAAAAATTTTATACATTCATAATTTTCATGTTATATATTTGAGTAAAAACCTATATTTAAAGCAAATGTGAACCTTATCCGCACCGGATTTGCATCGCATCCTGACCGGATTCGTATTTAGTCTATTCTACTTCAGACTGTCCTACTTTGGTCCTGTCATAGACCTGAACAACAAAACTGAAATCAGGTATCCTGACAAGGTCCATAACTTTTTCTGGTGATACACACCAATCAGCTACTAATCCGATTCTGGATCAGGACTAGAATATTATCTTCAGAATACGAATCTGGGACAGATTTTTTCCGTATTTATTTTTCGACTCGGGAACCTGTATTATTAATGTTCAGTTTATGTTTTCTTAAGAAGGGGCCGAACTATCTGTCTTTGTCTAATAGCGTTTTTCATCATTTATGTAAACACTATCCGGTATAACAAGAAAAAAATAGCAGCCCCCGCTAGATATTAGTATGATAAGTAAATTTTGTAATAACAACCAAATTTTTTTACTGCGTAGTTTTTGAATAATTAGAGACCTACCAAAAAAAAATAGGTTATATTCTAGATTGCTAGTAGGTCTCTAATTAGTCAAAAACTATACGGTAAAAAATTTGGTTGTTATTACAAAATTTATCAATTATACTAATATTTAGCGGGGGCTGCTATTTTTTTTTTGTTATAAAGGATAGTGTTTATATAAATAATGAAAAACGCTATTTGACAGAGACAGATAGTTCGGCCCCTTCTTAAGGCTCTAAAATTAAAACTAAACTTAAAAAATGGAAATCTCAATTAAACTACTCTAAGTAAATCAATTTTCAGTAGCTTTTGCACTAGTTAATCAAAAAAATAAATTGTATGGAAAATTTGGAGCAAATTCGTCGTTTGCTTCTCGAGATGTAATTAACTAAATAAATACAAACATTTTTTTTCAAAAATTTCAAAATGTTCTAAAATTAAAACTACGCTAAGAAAATCAATTTTCAGATGTTTATTTCATCTCGGGGTTGGAAAATTATTTCCATTCAAATTTTTAAGCAAATTCATCAGTTAGTTTACAAAAAATACCAAAAAAATGAAATATCGATATTTTTTTTTCCTTATAAATGACTGTGAAATTAAAACTACGCTAAGAAAACCAATTCTCAATAGCTTCCCCTCAAGTGAGACAAAAAAATAAATTTTATGCTTTCGAAGCAAATCTATTGTGTAGTTTTTGAGATCCAGTTGTCTTACTGAATACACACACACTCATACATACAGACATTTTCTGGAAATAATTTTTTTCAACTCATTGAGTCCAAACATATACAAATAAGTGAAAGAATAGGAAAATAATTTTTTTACCGATACGATGCTCTATGAGAAAGCAGTTATATCAACTTAAACTGGCTATAACTTTTGCAATTCATAATATTTCAATAAATGGAAAAAAAGGGTCTTTTATTTTTTCGTATTTTACTTGACGGATATAATGCATTTTTTCATGCAAGGTCCCAATTAGAGAGATAGCAGGTGATGATAACGATGTAACTTGGTTTCAGCAGGATGGCGCAGTTGCTAATTTTGGTTGAGACGTTCGAGCATATTTGGATGCTCAATTTCCTCGAGAGAGATAGCAGATGATGATTACGATGTAACTTGGTTTCAGCAGGATGGAGCAACCGCTCATTTTGGTTCAGACGTTCGAGCATATTTGGATATTCAATTTCCTCGTAGATTGATTGGAAGAAGGGTTGAAATTGAGTGGCCAGCTAGATATCCGGATTTGACACCATTTGATTTTCTCTGGGGTTACCTTAAGAATAAAGTTTATGCAACGAATTCAATCAACTTAGAGGAAATGTGTAATCGAATTATGCAGGAGGCTGCTAGAATTTATAGAGCAATGATTCGTGATGCTGCTACTCATTTTTACAATTATCCAGCTTTTTGTTAAGAAGTTCAAGGTTTTCAGTTTGAGCAGCGTCATTAAACTTTGAACCTTAAACTGAGAAGTAAGGGGACTCATTAATCAAGCACCCTTATTGTGAGAGGTAAGGGGACTCACGCTAATCAAGCACCTGAAAGGAAACAGATCTTCCTACGTCCCCATCATTGTTTCTGGGTAATGCTAAAAGTAAGAATAAGGACGATAGTAAGGTCGTCATTTTAAAAAATACAGATTGAATGTTAAATTTCCCGCTCTATTGATTTCCGGTATTAAAACTGGGATTTCCAATTAAAAAAACCAGTTGACCTTGAAAACTTTGAAAGTCAAACAGAGGTCGAGTTGAAGTTCGCTACCAGATTCCTCGTTGAAAACTACAAAAATAAAAACTTTACCGATTGAAAAAATATTCAGGTATCGCAATACCTTGTTGGGGGTAAATGACCTTGGAGTAACCCTCAAGGTTAAACTTTTTCTGCGACCTAAGTACATATCTGAACGTAAAATTTCCCGCTCTATCGATTGCCGGTGTCAAAAATAGGGGTTCCTTTTAAAAAAAAAAGTTTAACCTTCAAATAACCTTCAAGATCAAGTCCAAGGTCAAATTGAAGGTCACCATTGGATCCCTTGTTCAAAATTACTGAAGAAGTGACCTTGAACTTTTTCAGAAATAAAGTACTTTAGAAAATATTCGGTCGTACCGAGACTTAATTGACACCCTGTATAAATTATTCACATTACCATTACATTCACATCACCGTACTGAAAAAAATTATATAAGATCTCATGTGGGTTCTCATATGAGATTTCGTTCTATTTCCGTTCGTGAGAACTTAGATGAGAATTCATGTCATTTTTCACATTTGGGTAACTTGTTTTCACTTTCAAGTTACAATTATATAGTAAACAAAACCATAACAGTCTATCGAGAGATTGTGTGGATGCCAAAACGCTATGTATGCACGGCAAAACGCGGTGTATCTTAGCACGGAAATTTGCAAATTATATGAGATTGTTAAATAAACGTATACGCACGTCAAAAAATGAGTTGTGTGCATTCTCTGAAGGTTCAGAGTAGCATGCGGCACGAGTCAGAGATATGAACGATGTTAGAGCGTACCAATTTCTTTCCGTGTAGGGTACGTAAAGTTTTACGTTAAGATATCCGTTGATTTCGCACGTAGTTTTTAGAAAAACATACAATTTCTAAAAGAAAGCATTTATTTTTTCTCAAACTAATGATGATTTGAGACAAAATTTCATGTGATTTAATTCTGTATTTTTGAAACATGTTTTCTTTAATAGGGTTGAATCTCGTCACATGAGGATAGTGAAGAGCGGTTGCGAATTCTTTCTTAATACAATGAAAGTGGGTTTACCTTTAAACCAATTAGAATTAATGATGTTGTTCTTGCACTCGCACATTTTTTCTCACAGGAGGCAATCCGCAAAGTGTGATAGTTAAAGCTTTACCATTTATTGGCTAACGACCAATCTAGGAGTTCTTCAGGGTTCGGTGCTACGGTCTCTGTGGTTTTGCCTTAACATTAATAACGTACGTGACACACTGGACTTTGGTCGCGTGGAGCACCTGTTGTATGCAGATGATCTTCAAATTTATTCATAAGTCCCTTATGACGATGTGGATGTGGGTATTCGTATTTCATAGAGAACGGCCAAGGTGGTGTCGGAATGGGCTGCTGATATCCTTTCACTTTGAATGCTAGTAAAAGAAAGACAATTGTCTTCGGTAGTAATCGTTTTATTAAAAATTTTTATACTGTTGTGCCAAGGATAATTGACCGAGGGAGTGGTATCAGTATTACTTTCTCCGACTCCGTTACGAACCTTGGTGTGGTTCTCGACTCTTAACTGTCTTGGTAACCGTACATTAATATGAAGACTACAATATTTAATAGAGTGATGTATAGCCTGCGGTTTTTTCATCGGTATACTACTGAGGCTTCGCGTAAACAACTTGCAATCGCCCTGCAGTTCCCGCATCTCTTAGAACTTTCTGCCTGCTAATATTAAACATCTTCCATCACTCAGCAGGTTTAGCTGCTCTGAAAAAGTATTTACTCAACCTAGATTAAGTAGTATTATTTTTTTTCGGACTATATCATATGTGTTAGTTTATTTATTCATGTGACGTCCCTTTTTCAGATTTAAGGTATGCGTGTATTTATTGGCGTTAATGTGGAGTGAGTGTTTATAGAATAAGTGAACTTATTTCTATCAGCATGACTTACATATTAATGTATACTTATATTTTTTTCTGTAATTTATTATATGGGTGATTCTATTCGAACGGGTCAAATTCAAATTTTGTAAATAATAGAAAATAAAGGTGTTCATTTTAAAAATTTTACTCAGGTTTTTTTATGGTTATATTTAATAGAACAATATCCCAAAGTAGCCAAGCTGTCCATAGGTTATTCCCAGAAAAACTGATAGATAAAAAATATACTGATACAGAGGAATTACTTTTATTCCAGGGGAATTACTTTTTTTATTACCATCACTTGATATATTATTTTCTAATGATATTTATGTCGAACAAAGATTCTAAACTATTTGAAATACTTTAGAATTAGCTATTACCATATATTGATGAATTTTTAAAAATAAAAAACGACGAGTTACAGCAAAAATATTTATTTTTAAACATTATTAAAAGAAAGTTAAAGAACAAATATATCCATACTTGACAAAGTTTGCTTTTTCAAAATATATAATAACATTATTTTTGTGTTTGGGAGTGGAGTTAAGTGTACTTGATGATAAAGGATTAGTAGGAAGTTCACCACGTCCACGTGTAGAAACCATTTTATTACCAATACAATCTAAAATAATATATTATCAATTTATAGATTTTCTAATTCAGATTTTTCAAAGACTTTCATTTAATTTCAAATAATTATATACTTACTTTGATATCAACGACAAACTCTTCATTAAGGCTAATGACAAGTTGATATTTTTATTTTCTGAATACTACGATGTAACCTTTGATTTCGCTTTATTTATTTGTAGTATATAAGTAGTATATAGTGTAGTATGTAAATATGACTACAGTGATTGTTTACAAAAAGATTTGAGAATGTGCTTACTCGAAAATTCTCCACAAATATATATACATATATATATATATATATATATATATATATATATTCAATTTTGAATATATAAAAATTATAAGCAGTATAATATGTTTTAAAATTTGAAGTGTACAAATAATTTAACACTTCATGATATGAAATTCATGAATAAAATTGTTGACTTTATTATTCAATTAGAATTTTGTGAGTGCATCTTAAAAAAGGCAGAGGAATTATATGCTAGGGGAGATTACCTGATAATTTGAATGAAATTTTTACCGAGTAAACGGTCTCCAACATTCACTGCTATACAAACTTTTTTAGTTGTACATTACTACTTTCTTAAACGTCTATTACGTATTTGAATATGCACTTATATCATCTATGACAGTTAAATGTTTAGAGCCAGGGGAATTATCGTAGAAAAGGTAACTTAGCTTTCTTAAGTGAAATGATGTTTACACGTAAACAAAAATGTATTCTATGATCAACAAAGCAATTTTTTAGCGAAATAAACATATAATAACAATATTTCCATGAGATAGGAATAGCTTATATTTTCATAAGATTCAAATATAACATTTTTTATTATTATTGCTTTTTATCTATGAAAAAATATACATTTTTTTTATAATAATAAAGGGTCAAAGAAGATATTTTTTTTTCAACCATTCTGCTGAAATGTATGTACGGATGGAAAAAAATAGTTTTTGAATTTTCAGAAGTATTAATTCATCCATCCTGTATTTCTACAACGTTTAAAAAAAATTTTATATATGATTATAGACAGGGGAGATTACTTTTTATACTTTCTAAGGGTCCTTACAAAAGCTAAATTGAAATTAGCGATTAAAAAGATAACGGATCATAAAGTTACAACCTGAAAGTATATGAAAAATTTGTGGTTAATAATATTTGAACCTTGTATTGATAGTTTATTAAACGATTAAATATGATTACCTGTTAGAATAGAATGACCCATATATTGCTGATATCTTGACTGCGCTCTTTACATGCTTGATGTTAATGTAATTAATTTTGAATCATAGGTATTTGAAACTGATTTTTAGCATGTTTTTATCTATATTCATTACGTGTATTTATTTTTGTTTGATTTTTTATCTGTGATATCACTTTTGATTCAATTTATCGACTTACTAATATAGTATTATTATTTCTACTATCTCCTCAGACTGTGATATCATACTGTGCAATATTGTTTATGTATTTCATGTTATTTTAATTCAATTGTGTATTATTCGCTCTTTTTGTACATATTTTACGAAATAAAAATATATCTAGTTATCTATAATCTTGATTTAAGTTTATTGGTTGATATAAATTTTACTTCTCACAGATTTATTACCTACATTTTCGATGAAACTTATATTAACCACATCTAAACTAATTCAATTCTAGAATTCAATAACAAAAAAATCATTGACCATCATAAACAGAAATTATATTTAATATTAAAAAAAGTAAATACTCTAATTACAATAAATTTTACATAAAAATCCTTTGCTTAAATAACTTTTTATGTATAGTATTGCAATAGGTTTCTTGAGTTGTCCGCACGCAAGTTTAATTTTACAAATTTTTTTATTGTTGCGAGAAAAGTCAATTAAATGCACTGTTTACTCATAAACTTGGATTGAAAATATTATTAGAAGAGGAGGGGAGCTTTTTCATGTCTTTAAATATTATTACAGGAATTTAAATCATTTTTATAACGGAATGCACGTTATTCGCTTTCTTGTGCTTGCTTTGCTTTCGCGGAGTAGTTGAATTTAGCACGTAAATACTTCGCACATGCAAGGGTATAGAAAAAGCTGGTGTAATTGTTGTCCTTGCTTTGCTCCGGCGATAAATTTCACATTTGTCAAGGAAATTGTTTGGCTAACTTCTACTACCAAAACCTCCTTTAAGAGTAGGCCAGAGCAGTTTTGATTACCAACCAATAAGTGAAAATGTTATTTTATCATAAATAAAATAATTATACTGTTTTCAAAAGAAATTATTATCGAGTGCAATTTTTTATACATAATTGTATAATCGATGTTTTTTTTTTCATAAAATTCACCACATTTTAAACGAAAAGTAAGTAACCGTACTTAGAGTTTAATAAACAGCTGTAGTACAAAATTTGTAATTTTTAAAAATTTTCTTATATTATTTTTGGCGAGCACAACAGAAAAATAAATTTTGTGAATGTATTCAAAATTTTAATGCATTCCAATACGTACAGTAGAAGAAAATTAAAGAACGGATTTTCGATTCTTGGTCGGTATCGAATCTGTTCCGGCTTGCTCTAACAACCATATTTATAAAATTACAAGAATTTTGTACTTTTAATTAATTTATTTGTAAAGAATTTCAGGATTGTGGACAAATGAATATAAGGTTAGGTTTTGGAGCCAAAGACCTTGTGCATCTTGACCTTGAAGCTAGTTTTCAAGGTTATTTGAAGGTCAGCGTGTTTCTTTCCATGGAAACCCCTATTTCTGACACCGGTTTGAAGACAGAGGAAAACGTAACGCCAAAAATGATATTTCAGAGTTTGTCGTTGTGAGCTTGAAAAATTAAACTGAAAGCTAAATATTCCACAAGTACTCAAAAGCTGTTGCTTTGAACGTGCTAACTGTACTTTTAGCGCTACCCAGAAACAAAGACGTGGACGTAGTAAATTCTGTTTCGTTTTGGGTGTCTGATTAACGTGAGTCCCCTTGTTTCTCCCGATTGCGATGCTGTCTAGCCGGTAAAGGTAAGACCAACGAAGATAGACGCTTATAGAAGCGTACTTCTGGGTTAAATTTTTCGTCCGATACGCTGGGTAATACTTTAACATTGTTTGTATATCTATACATATGAAAAATTTGATATATATAGATATAAAAATTCATGGGATCTAGTGGCGCTCTCAGTAGCTGGGTAACTCATTTTTGGCAGAAATTTCCCATTTAAGAGTACGCTTCTATAAGCGTCTATATTCGTTGGTAAGACAGACTGGTGTCTGGCCGGTGAAGACAAGACAGATTGGTGTCCGACCGGTGAAGGTAAGACAGACTGGTGTTCGGACGGTGAAGGCAAGCCAGTAGCAGTCCAGCCAATGAAAGCAAGATGAAAAATCTTTTAGAAACTATTAATTACTATTTAAAGTTCTGATTCAAAATGTCCTCCATTTTTCAGTTGACAATGCTCTATGATATTACGAAATGCTGAAACTGCCTTTTTTATTATATCATTTGGAATGGTCCGAATCGTGTCAATAATACGTTGCCGTAATTCTCCCAAGTTCTCAAGTTTTGTAGAATTAACTTCAACAAAAATGTCATTTATTGCAGGTACGATTTGATTCCTCAGCATGTTTTCATAATTTTCTTCTGTCAAATTCCCTTTTATGAAAAATGGCCTTACTATTTTTTTTCATTTATTATACCTGCCCCAACATTTAGTTTTTGTGGATGTTGTGTATGTAATTTCGAATACCTGTATGAATTCTCTGTTGTCCAAAATCTACAATTGTGACGATTAACGTTGATTCCTCCAAAACTCGCAGTTACGGTTAATATACAATTTCTTTCATTGGAGTTTATTTAAATACATAATTTAGAAATAATTGTAATTATCTAAAGCACTTGTGATAAAGAACCACCCCAATCTTAAAGTGCAAGGAGACTTACGTTAATTAGACACCCCAAACGGACCAGAACTTACTACGCCCACGTCGTTGTTTCTAGGTAGCGCTAAAAGTACAGTTAGCACGTTTAAAGCAACAGCTTTTGAGTGCTAATGGAATATTTATCTTTTAACTTGCTTTTTCAGGGACACAACGACAAATGTTGAAATATCATTATTATCGTTACGTTTTCCTCTGTCTTTAAAACCGGTGTCAGAAATAGGGGTTTATATAAAGAATGAATCAGACCTTCAAATAATCTTGAAAACTAGCTTCAAGGTCAAGATGCACAAGGTCTTTGGTTCCAAAATCCAACCTTATATTCATTTGTCCATAAATCCTGAAAAGTTCTTTTTTGGACGTCAAATTTCCCTCTCTTTCGGAATCCAGTCTTAAAAATAGGGGTCCCAATTTTAAAAAATCACTTCAACCTTGAAATGACCTTGAAAATGAAGCTCAAAGTCAAAGTCAAGGTCACTATCAGATGCACTGTTTGATTTTCCAAAACATTGAATTTAACTCTTCTTTCTAGCGCCCTTATTTTCCAAGATATTTAGGTGTTCCCATACTTTTGGGACTCCCTGTATATATTTATTGATAGCTGTAAACAAATGAAGTAATGTTGATAGGCGTAATTTGTGTATTTAAAAAACAGAAGAAAATGGAAACATATAATTTTTTGATAAAAAAAGTGTCAAAATTTTAGAATCTTAAAAACCTGTTTAAAATTTAATACACTTTTTTACAAAAAGTTTTATAATTGTATTGTATAAATATTTATATATATATATTGTATTGTATTGTATAAATATTTATATATTACTTATATTGTATAAATCATATTTTCTTATACAAACATACATTTTTAAAAAGGAACATGTACGGTTGATGCTTGTATGTATATTCTTTGCTCTCTCTCTCTTTCTTATTTTTGTAGCCTTAGCTGTTTCGGAGAACGATGCTAACACAATCATTATTGTACCTTTTGATTAAATTAAGATATTTTACCTACTCAAATGCATATTTTGTAGCTAACTTTTTTTCTGAAAGATGCATTTCATATTTTTGTAAGATTAATATTCAGCTAAATTATTAACACCGGGCCTAGAACAAATTTTAAAAATCAAATAAATTATAGGTTAGGACTAAAGTGATGATTTATTATTTGCTAGTATTTCTTATACTAGCATAGCCATTAGTGTAACTTTTGAATGAATCAAGATATTTCGCTGATTCAAATCATATATTTTGTTCCTAATTTGTTATTCGAAGCAAATATATTCTCTACATTCAAATCATATATTTTGTTCCTAATTTGTTATTCGAAGCAAATATATTCTCTACATTCAAAATTTTAATCTTCGATTCAATCACAGATACCAAACATAGAATAAACCGTAATAAAATTAATTTGATTTAGACTTTTTTTTCTTCTTTTACAGACATCATAAATCGTTGCTCAGTTTTATATTGCTGAGGTCTAAAAATGGTTTTGTCCTATGTGTCATCGACCTCCATCTCCACCCAGTGTTCCCTCTGCGGTAGAGAAACAAAGTGTAAGTGACCTAAGTCTTCTTCATTGCTGACATTAGCTGGGTCACTATATCTATTCCTTCTCAGGAATCCTCCAACCCCGTAATAACCCACTATTCCAATTAAAAGTAAATGCTCATTGTCGTTTAGTGGGTTGACCAGATTTTTAAAAAAATTTTGTAGTCTAAATGTTACATTGTTTTCAACATCGTTGAAAAGTTGGAGTAATACTATATCACCTGCAACAAAATTAATGATGTCATTATTGATAATTCTCTAATATAAAAATTGGTGTAGCAGTCTTTGGGACTGGCTGACAGAAGTGAAAATTCTCTACGAAAATTATACAATTCATAAAAATTTTTTTAAATCTCTAATCACAATTTTTTTTTATTTTAAAATAATTTTAAATTTACATTATTTAAAGAATCAATTCATTTTAATTGTAAATAAAATTTATGCAATTTCTATTAATAACGATATTTAATTTACAAAAATACAATATTTTAATTTTTATTCGCTATGATCAAAACTATTATAATTTGTAGCCCCACGATTGCTTGCGCAAGTCAATTTCTCCCGCCCATTTTTTTTTATATGTATCTAACACCTTGATTTGCCGTCAAGGCGCAAGTGCGCCTCCTATATATATACACTTACGTTACATACTTTCGTTGTATAAATTGAGACAAAATCGATTCACTCCCGTATGATTTTTTTACATGTCTTTTAGAAGCTGTATAACGCCAGTAAAAAAGTTTCACTTCAAAATTTAACTAAAAATTGATTTCCGCTCATTTTATCTTTCAAAATTGATAAGTAACTGATCACACTTTACTTCGCTTGAAATCGACAAATAACTGATTAAAATAATTTCGTTTTTAATTAACATCAAAACCACCTTAATATTTTTAAATATATTATTTTAAAATATTAAGGTGGTTTTGATGTGAATTGAAAGCAAAATTATGTAAAGACGTTTGTTGATATTTGCTCCAACAGAGCCATTTTTTTTAAATATCATTAAAAAAATGTATGAACATGATGCATAAAATATTAATGCAATTAAATAACTTATTTTAACGTAGATTAATTTCAAATAATTTTAATATTATTAATTGCTAGGATTATAGTGGTAGCAGAGTTGAGGATGACACAATAAAACCCACATTTAGATATATAAAGTTAATAAAGTTCATTTATTAATACACAGCTCATAAAGTCACTCCTTTTATTAAAACTTTTATGTAAACGCTTGTTACTTAAACCATACTAAACTCGTTCTTTATAAACTCCTTAATGTACATTATATTCTAACAGAAAAACTTAAACAGGGCCTGTATTCACGCGCACGTCTCCACAGGGAATGACCAAGGCGTATGTAGTTAGATAGTAGAAAGGGACGTCGGAAGGGCGCTAGTGTCTCTAGCAGTAAGACTAGAAACCAATGAAGGTTGTGCGCCTATTTTTAACATTAATTATAACAAAAGAAATCTAAAGCAAATATTTACGCATGTAAAAATTTTATATCTGTCAAAAAAGGCTGTATTCTACGTCTCTCCTCTGCAACGTCGTGTGCGGTACTAAATATGTTTACATTATAGGGGATGTTATAACACACAAAGACAACTATGCAACCTCTTGGACTGGTACCCTTAGAGCATATACTTCTGGAGGGAGTAAGTTAAATGAAAAGAGCTTGGCAAGATTTTGTAGAATGTGGAAAAGAATGAAGAAAAATAAAACATACCATCCTTGATTCGCTTGCACTAATCAGTGATTGGTTTAGTGCAAGAGAGACGGCAATGGTAGATCTCATCTTCTTCCTCTTTTGCACTGTACGAAAGACGACCACGACTTTTTAACATGATATGCTCCCTCCAGAAGTATATGCTCGAAGACTGCTACCATCGTTATATATATATTTTTTTTTGCTCTAGTAGCCTGGCGCAGCCTACTGGCCTAGCACCGAATCCTTCACCATCTCTGTGTGAGGATGTTCCTACCCTTTCTCCTTTTCCCTATTTTTTGTCCTATCTCTTTTTTCCTTCTTTCAATCCAAGCTAATATTCCTACCTCAAATCACCCACATCTCCGAGAAATCTCGGACTACCGCGTCCCAAAAGCAGTCGGTAAGTTAAATTTCTACGGCAGGTTCCTGCATTTACCCAGGTCTAAGACCTGTGACGTAAGTAAAACTCCCTCAGAAGAAAACCTACGCCAGAAACACCATCGCACTCGGGGATTCTTTTTACGATGAAAAAACCAGAGAAAATACTCAAGTGATTTCATCGGGAATCGAACCCCTGACCGCTCGGAGCGAATGTGTAGCAACCGTATAAGCCTTAGCGGATTACGCCACATACGCTCTTGTTCGCGTCTTTATATATTAGTATTAATATTCATCCCTATTACTATTAGCCCCGGTCTCCCCTACCATCAAAATTATTCAGTTAAATTTTTAAAATAATTCATTCATTAGTTTTTTAAGTATTTTCGATTTCCGGTACAAAATAAAAAATTTTTTATGTATAATATTGGAACTAAAAGTCTAAATAACGAATAAATGAATTATTTCTAAAAGGAGGAGGGTCCATAAAGGCCGTTTTCTGGACACTTGTGAAAAAATACCTTTTTTTTTTAACTTTTGGTGTAAATTGATAAAGGGAACATTTTTAAAGTCAACCGCATTGGTTTGATGCGTGCGCCGAACTCTTATGTCTTCTTTTTGTCTATAAATGCATGCATACATGCATAGGCAGATTGTATAATTTTTTAAATCATCCACTGTACCACTAGAATTTTTCAAACTTATGCAGACCCATATCCAGACAAAGTTCGGCGCACGTTACGAACCAGTGCGGTTGACCTTAAAAATATTCTCTTTATCTATTTACACCAAAAATTATAAAAAAGGGGTATACTTTTTAAAAAGGTGTATACTCTACAAGTGGCTAGAAAACTTATGGACCTTCCTCCTTAAACTGAATAATCTTCATGGTAAATATATACTACAAGCTACAATTACTTTCTTGAAATTTTACAAAAAGTCGAGGGATAGGCAATATCTACAAGTACAAGTGCAGTGTCCGTTTTGAATCCACTTAAATAAAAAAATTAGCAATCATGTGGCTTTTTAATTAGTAGAATACCATAATCGAAATTAAAAACCGTAGTGATGATTCTACATTACACTAACCTTGGCATACGTGTCTCAAGTCTTACAGCAAAAAGCCAGAAAATTCCAAAAATATTTCCGAGCTTCATGTCACTCGTTCGATCAGATACCAATATTTCGTGATTTAGAGGAAAAATTATAAACATATCAAATAAAATATACCGTTTTAATTGATGAAATATCTTAGTTAGATAAAAACTTACAGTAATGGTCGTACTAATGTTACATTTACGCTGATAAAGCTATGGTTATTCGGAAATAGCTTGAGCTACGAAATTAGTCCTTGATAAAAATATCAGCAACAGATCCGCAGAAAAATACCCTTCACTAATTTTCTTTCTACCTCATCATTTACTTAATATTCAAAATTTTCTCTAGTCTCGGTATCGGTAATTTATTTAAAAGTTAATATTATCAAATCTAGCAATATACTATCGTTTATTAACAAATTAGCAACAAAATATTCTCTACTAATTTTTATTTTACCTTTTAATTTAGTTAATTATTAAATCATTCTTAGGGTATGGTGTTAGTAATCTAGTCAAATATCAATATTATAATATCTAGCAATATGCCGTCATTCAGCAACAAAATATGCCGTTCGGATCATTAAAATACCTTAATGGGGAAAAAAGTTATAGCAGTGGTTGTGCTAGCGTAAGACTTACACGAAGAACCCTTTTCTCTTTGAATCACGGTGCTCGAAACAGTTAACCTAAAAACAGTAGGATTAAGATACGTAAACTCAGTATCAGAACGATATCATGCTGTTATTCAGTGAACTACTCGCTGATTCACAGAGATCTCAATGCAATCTTCACGCAAGGGTCAACTGAACGTGCACGCTCATTTGTCGTGCGTTCACAAAGATTTTCAGTATACGATTTCTTATTCCCGCAGTGTGGCTACACAAAATAAGCGGAAAGGATTTTCATTCCCCAAGATTCTTTGGAATATTAAGAGTAAAATGTCAAGCATGAACACTAATATTTTCAATAAAAAGATATTCTTATTATTAATATTACGATCACTGAGAAACAATAGTTTCGTAGTATAGAGAAACATACAGTCACAAGAAGACGCTTAATCGTCCAACGTGTTTTGACTAAAATAAGGTTCTCCGTGTATGCTAGCACAGCCATGGTTTCTTGGTAACGGCTGCAGCAATAGAATCGTTTCTAGACGGAAATATCAGCAACAAATTAGGAAAAAAATATCCTTAACTAATTTTTACTTAATCCTATCGTATAGTAAATTATCAAATTTTTTTAAGGTCTAGTATTAGTAATGTAGTCAAATATTGATATTATAAATTATAGCAATATAAACTCTTTCAGCAAAAAAAAAATAGCAACAAAATATGACGTTCAAATCGTTAAAATTTATGAATTTTAAAAAAAGTTACAATTGTGATCGTGCTAGCGTAAGACTTACGCTAGGACAGCCATGGTATTTCGGGAACGGTTAGAACAACAAAATCTATTCTAGTATAAAAAATAAGCAACAAATCAGCAACAAAATATGCTATTTGAATCGTTAAAATATTTTAATTTGAAAAAAAAGTTGCAGCAATGGTCGTGCTAGCGTAAGACTTGCATTAGCACAGCTATGGTCTTACAGAAATGGCTGGAGCAACAAAATCGTTTCTGCCATAATATCCTTTATTAATTTTTATTTTACCCTCTTATTTCATGAATTATAGAATTTTTTTTAGCTATGGTTTCAGTAACTTAGTCAAATATTAATATTATAAAATCTAGCAATATACCATCTTTCAGCAAAAAATTAGCAACAAAATATGCCGTTCAAATCGTAAAAATTTTTGAATTTAAAAAAAAGTTACAATTGTGCTAGCGTAAAACTTACGCTAACACAGCCATGATATCTCGGAATCGGATGGAGCAACAAAATCTATAGCCACCTCCCCCCTCAAATAACGTTATAATTCTAATAACGGTATACACTTCCCATAAGAGACGTATAAAAAAAATTATACGGGAGTGAATTGATTTCATGACGGTACATGCAACGGAACTAATGAAACGGAAGTGTATATATATATAGGGAAAGCATCCGCGCCTCCTATGCGTAAATCACGGTACTAAATACGTATAAAGAACAATTCGCGGGACTGATTTGATGTCAAACGCTATAGTATATGTATACATGTGCAATACAAATATCTGAATCTGATCTGAATAAATAAAGAAAGCAATAGCACTCGTTTTCTCTTTTTCTTTCTTTCTCTATAATAAATTATGGTGAACCTCTCTCTTCCCTACATTTTTTATATTGTATTTTTGAAAAATAAATATTATTAACAAAAATTTTATACATTATCTCATTTAAAATTAAAAAAAAATTTATTCCCTAAATGAATTAAATTATTTTAATTTAGTTTTATTTAATTTTATAATTATTTAGTTTAAAAATTATTTTAAAATTAAATAAAACAGTGATAGAACTTAAATAAACATTTATGAGTTCTATAATTTTGTAAAGAATTTTTACTTCTGTCGGCCAGTCCCAAAGACCGCCGCACCAGTTTTTCTAAATAGTTATTTTTGATGATTACGTTATTTTTTGGTACATGCCCCGCTTCAGCCCTCTTTCATAAAATCCCCCCCCCTCCCCTTAGCTCTTTCACATCCTCACTCACTAGGAGAGTGTCACACCTCTGGATCACGGATTTTGCTCAAACTTCGGGATAAGTTTTCAGATGATAAAATATGGAAAAAGCTAAAGTTATAGTCATAAATACTCAATATTTCCCTAGTTACAGGCAATTAAAGAAAATCACTAAAAAAGTTACTAGATTTTTAAATGCATATAGTTCTTTAGCATCGATAGCTACAAGCTTGAAACTTTTTTTAAATTAAAGCTGAGCTCAAATCCTTTCGAAACAGTAGTTACAGCATATCAAAATATTATTTTTCCCCAAAGTTAGAGCGTAATAAGGATTGGACCTAATTTCAGCTTTTATTATTAATTAATGTTTTTAAAAGAAAAATCAGGTCCAATGTTTATCATGCTCTAACTTTGAGAAAAAATAATATTTTGACATGCTATAACTACTGATTCGAAAGGATTTGAGCTCAGCTTTCATTTAAAAACAGTTTCAAGCTTGTAGCTATCAATGCTAAGAAACTATATGCGTTCAAAAATCTAGTAACTTTTTTAGTGATTTTCTTTAATTGCCTGTAACTAGGGAAATATTGAGTATTTATGACTAAAACTTTAGCTTTTTCCATATTTTATCATCTAAAAAATTATCCCGAAGTTTAAGCAAAATCCGTGATCCGGAGGCATGACACTCTCCTAGTCAGTCTAATATTATGCTCAACTTAGCCCCCTCTCAAATTACGTTGTGATACTTGTTCTTAATAGCGATTATTGATGATTACGATATTTTTTGGAACATTCTAATCCCTCTCATTATTGCTGATATTATTTTATTGTAGTTTTAATGAGTCCGAAAAAAATAATATCGTACATTGCTTATAAAATCTATATTTAATTTATAAACGTATTCATATTTCTGTAACTAAAAATATAATTACAATCAATTGATAATAATGTTTCCTCTCTGCATTACATTTGCTAAGACGAATACAGTTATATCTTACTTATACGATTAAAAAAGGATATATTAGCTTTCTAAAACTAAAAACGGGATGTTTAAATATTCATCTTAATAAACGATTTCTGGGCTTGAGACCAGCATATAAATATATGGCTGCATTAAAAATATTATATTAAGATTAACATGTATGTAATTGAAAAATTCATTTTTATGTCCTTTGAAGAAACTGACGGATTAGTATTGTAGATAAATAAAAGCTTACAAATTTATTTGTCATTGTTGTTAAAAAAAAGTTTATATATTTATTTCTCGATATTGCTAAAAGAAACTAATGATTTACTTAAGTTGCTAAAATAAATGACGAATTATTTTTGTAGTTAAAAAAAGTTTATAAATTTATTTTTCACAGTCGCAAAAATATAAGACATATGAAGATTAATGTATTTATTATAATAATATAGCAAAGAAAACAATATGTTCGTTTGTAAAAAATGCAAACAATCATTTACAACAAAAGAATTTTTATTGCAACATAAAAAGAATTTTCATGCTTCAAAATTTTATTATTTTAAACGATGTGGAATAATAATAAAATATAAAAAAGGTTTTAAAAGACATTTAAAAGGACATGAAAAAAGTGAAAAATAAAATATAATATTTCTAATAAACAATATAGAAGAAACAAATGTTTAATAAGACATTTGAAGACTTACACAAATACTTACGATAATATTTGTAACATTTGTATAAATACCTTTATCCCTTATTCTTTAACCTTTTACATGAGCACTTTGTGCTATCTTTTTCAGGGTTAGGAACGGAGTAGAGGTTACAATTTGGTGCCCAACGTATCAGAACAACTCACGCGAGAGTTTCGATTTCATGCGAACGAAATATATCGAATAATCCCTTCTTAAAAAAATGATGAGCCGCCATGTTGAAGCATCTAAAGATCGAATCCTGATTGGTCGATACAGAATAGGCGCCAAAAATTAAATTTTAAAGGGTTTAGATTTTTTAAATAAATAAAAATTAATTTCTAGGCCTTGTTTTTTAAATATAATAGAAGTAACTCAATTAAAATAAAATAAGAATATTTTATTTTAAACCAAGCAATATTATTTATGTATATAACCAATGTATAGTTCAATGATAAAATATATAACTATGAGCACAAGCAAGGTGACTACCTTTTATTTAAAAATTCCAGTAAAATTGTAAAGACATCAAATAATATAACAATTCAGATAAGTAATTTATTCCTTTATTGCATAAGTATTGCTTAATGCAGGTACAATAATATATATTTTTAATTGTTTTTCATTTAAAAATAAGTATAGTAATAGCAATTAATGAAGGTTTGAGGTTATGAAAGTTTTATTATTCTATATTTCTATTACTCAGATTAAAAATCATCAAAGTACTAAAAAAAAGTAATATATTTAAGTAATGTTTTAAAAATAAATTTATGTGCACATTTTAATAAAAAAAATAAGGTTAGAATAAATCAAGATCAAAATTTACTGATAGCAATAGATGATACAATTGACGAACAAACTGTATGTCTATTTTTAGTGAAAATTTGAAGAATCTATTTATACGAGTGTGTTATTTCATAATATACAATACTATTTAGTTAAACTTATTATATTAAATATTAATACATAAATAAATAGAAGTATAAAATGTGTGTTTTCAGTAATTGTAGTTTGAAAATAATTTACACACTGATGAAAGTATGATTACGGTAGACAGCTTTGTTATAGATTAACATATAAAATTTGTATTACAGTTGACGAACAAGCTATATGTCTATTTTTAATCAAAATTTGAATAATTCACTTATATAAGTGTGCTATTTTATGATATATCATGAATTAATATTTAATATAATGTATTTAACTGAATAGTTTGCTTGTACGAGTGAGTTATTTTATTATATACATTACTATTTAACTAAATATTAATACATGAAATTAAAAAATGGAAAAAAAATTATGTTTTAATTAATAAAGCTTGAAAATAATTAACATACTGATGAAATTATAACTATAGTAAGCATCTTTTTTATAGATTTGTATATAAAATTTGTATTACAGTTGACAAACAAGCAATATGACTATATTTTCAATAAAAATTTGAATATTTACTAATATAGGTGTGCTGTTTGATAATATACAATGAATTAATATTCAATATAATATATTTAACTGATTAGTTTACTTATACATGTGGGTTATTTTATAATATACAGACATAAGCTGAAATAACTTGGGCGCCTATGCCCTTTCTACTCAACTGTAGTTACTAGAGCTATCAGACCTGAGTTTCAGCCTGAAAAAAAATCAGATTTAAATGTAATTGATAATCTTTTGTTATTATAATATTAACTAATAAAACTTCTTTTTAGCTTAAATATACGTTAAATAAAAAAGTTTGATCCATGAATAGTTTTAAAAACCCTTATCTGATGCTTAAAATCCTTTTGATTAGTTAAAAACTTGATTTTGTTTACTTAATAACACTATTCAAAATGAAATAATGTTGTATGTGTATCATGTCATATGATTTATGAGTTATAAATATATTTTAATAGACTTCTACTTTCTCATAGAGAAAACATTGTATCAATAAAAAAATTTTTTCTATTTTTCTATTAATTTGTACATATTTAGACTTGTGAGTCGAAAAAAGTGGTTTCCACTCTGTTAAAAAAAATCAGGCCAGACTCATTACGTCAATTAGATCTCGAAAAATACTCGACAGATTTCCTTTAAATTTTGCATACAATTTTTTTTTTGTGTAACTGGTACGAAAGCTATTGAAAACTGGTTTTCTTGGCGTAGTTTTAATTTTAGAACAATTTAAGGTGGATCATCCGCTAGCTATAGTTTGTTGTTCATAAAAATTAAAAGTTAAAAGAATTCTTCAATATTTTGAAAATAATTAATTTATACCAAGAAAAAAATCCCCGTAAATTTTCAGCTAGCCTTAACGACTGATTTTATTATTTATGCTCACTTAAAGTTTATCTTTTTACTACTATAAGATACAAAACACGCAAACTTTCAGTGAGCACATATAAAAAAATTAATCGTTAAGGCTACTTGAAAATTTACGGGGATTTTTTTCTTGCTATAAATTAATTATTTTTAAAATATTGAAGAATTTTTTTAATTTTTATGAACAACAAACTATAGCTAGCGGATGATCCACCTCTAAACATTTTTTTTCAATTCTAATTTTTAATTCTTTTTGTATTTTACTTTAAGTACTCGATGGATTTGCTCTAAAATTTGCTTGGAAATTATTTGCGACTACCAAAAGAAAAATTTCTGAAAACTGATTTTCTTAGCGTGGTTTTAATTTTAGATAATTTTGTAAAATTTGCAAAAAAAAATTGATTTTTCTTTTATTTTACGTAAATTACTCGATAGATTTGCCCCAAAATTCGCATGCAAGTTATTCGCTATTGTCAGAAGAAAAAAATTTTTAAAAACTAATTTTCTTAACGCAGTTTTAATTTTAGAGTATTTTGAAAATTTTGAGAAAATTTCAATTTGAAACCACTTTTTTTGACTCCCTCAGTCTAAATATATACAAATTAACGAAAATAAAGAAAAAAATTTTTTCACCGATACAATAATTCTCGTATGAGAAAGCAAAATGAAATCAAAATACTCTAACACAATGAGCTCCATGAGAAAGCATTACACCAAAGCACTTGGCAGCGTTTTTGTAAATGCTGTTCAAATGAATGTAATAGATATATTTATTATTACCTATAATGCGGTTATGAAGTAGCTAAGTAAAGTCATTTATTTAATAGTTATTAAATATATAAAGATGAAAAAGATGCTTTTGTAATTTTAAATAATCAGGGATTTTTAAACTCTTATTACCAATAATAGTATTTAAAAATTTAATTTACTGTAATGTTTAATTTAATTTAATGCTATCCAAACTAAAGATGTAACGCATATAATAATTTGTGAAAACAATTTTATATGAATGATAGTGATGAAAATCATTAATGAATCAGATAAAATGTTTCTTCTAGAATATTTAAATTCTTTTAATCCTTTCAGTAAATTACATTTAAGAGAAAAATTTATTGTAATGCTTATAAGAAATATAAGTATTAATAAAGGTTCATGCAATAGTGCGAGATTGCAAATTTTAGAATTTTCTAATCATTTATTAAAATGTAAAATTTTGACAGGTGGTATAAGATAATATTTTTCCAAACCGTAGTAGATTATATTGTGAAAATAAATATTCTTTTTACATTTAAAAGAACGTAATTTCCATGTGAATTATCTTTTGTCATGACGATTAATAAATTACATGGACAAACATTTGATAATATAATTATTCTTTTAAGGAACTGAACACGGTTAAAAACAATTGTGTAGTCTGTTAACTTTTTTTTCTGTTACTAAATTGTCTGTTGAAGTAACAAACAAGGATGTGACGATTTAACAGACTTTATGTCAGTTGATTCTGAAAATTTTCGTAACAAACGACTAGAACAGATAGTCCAGGGGCAAACTACATAAGTCTTGGTTGATAGAGGTCCTCAATTCTACCCAGGTTCTTTTTATGTATTTTGACCAGCTGAATCCGAATTTTTTCGGGTAGAACGTCTGAAAATGGTGCATTTAATAATTATTAACAATTTTTATAAACAAATTATTAAAATGCGCTTAAAAAAAAAATTTTATCATATTTTTTAGTTTATTTTGAGTAAAAGTGGTTCTCATGAACATATTGCTAAAATGCACTGAATCGGCAGAAAACAAATCGCAAAATTTGAAAAAACGCGATTTTTCAAAAAACGGTACTTTTTTGAGCGATTGGGAAGCGGTCGGAACCATTTGCCGCTTGGTGGCGCTGCAAGTGAGAGAAAAATATAAAATATTTTTTATACACGGATTCACAATTTATTAAGACAATAATATACCTCTAATGTTGTCAATAACTCTTGCCATATATATGTAGAATAATAATTGATGCTAATCTTGTTTGAAAAGTCTAAAATATTTTTGTAAAGCGAAAAATTCTGCGCATAATAGAGTCGATGTAAACATGTGTATTTTTCTTTAATTCGACAGAGAAAGTAATACCAAAGAATGATGAATACATATGCTCACGCCGGCTCTATCTCGCGCTGCATTTTTCGCTTTACAACAATATTTTAGACTTTTCAAACAGGATTAGCATCAATAATTATTCTACATATATATGGCTAGAGTTATTGACAATATTAGGGGCATATTATTGTTTCAGTAAATTGTAAATCGCTGAGTAAAAATTATTTTACATTTTTCTCTCACCTGACGCAGCGCCCCCATGCGGCAAATAGTCCCGACCGCCTCTTAATGGGTAATGTAATCATTATAAATACGGTCGCTAACTACTGTAATCTTTAAGTTTATATTTTAACAAACAATTGAAGCTATTGTGAGTTAAAATGAAATCAGTAGAAGCTGAGCTATAGGCTGTCAAAGTTTTGAAAAATTGCGTTTTTTCAAACTGCAATTTTTTTCTGCCGATTCAGTTCATTTTAGCAATATGTTCATGAGAACCTTTTTTACTCAAAATGACCTAAAAATATCATAAATTTTTTTTTTTTTCTGAAAAAAAACGCATTATTATAATTTGTTTATAAAAATTGTTAATAATTATTAAAATTATATCATTGTAAATGTCACGAAAGCTATTCATTAGACAATGAATATCATATTATAAACGAATATAATATTGTATAAGATATAATAAAAAACGTTCTTTCTAATATTTCTTGTGTTCTTGTACATTTATTAATTTAAACGTGAATTTAAAAAAATAAAACTATATAAAACGTGTATGTATGTGTACGGAAAACAAGACCAAAAAGAGTTTTAGTACATTGACAGACAATGTCTGTAATTTATAAGTAAAATTCTAACAGACATTTGTTTGTTAAATTCTTTAAAGACATTTTGTCTATTAAAGTAACACACATTTTTGACTGTTAACTGGTTTTAACAGACTTTGTCTTTAATATTTCTAACTGTGAATAAACTAATAGCCACAGCTGTTTCAATTTTTCTTTATTTCTATAAGAGAAAAAACGACTTTTCTCCTCTATTTTTTAGAGAGGCTTCTTCAGGTGCTAAAACATAAAATTTAATAGCAACTGTTAACAGTTTCTTAATGATTAAAAATTTCTAAATTCATCAACAATACATTAAAAAAACATCACCTAAAACAATACATTTTAGGCGTAACAATAAAAATAATAAATGAAACTTACAAGTATTAAACATGTGGTATTACATAACTGTCAAACTATTTTTGTTTTATAAAAATATATAATAATAGATATTTCTATTAATAATAAAAATTTTCGCAAGTTATACAAATTTTTAACATAGGTAATTTAAGTGAGTTACGTTTGTACAAAGTGACTAGCAAGTGCGTTCCTTTATGTACTTGGTATTTGATTCAAGATTTTGACTCATATGAATGAATTTGATTTAATTATATTTAATCTCATTTAACAATTATTGCGTTTTATTGTGAATAATTTATTCTTGAAACCGTTTTATCAAACAAATTAATCTCTTTTTAATAATTCAACTATGTATTTATTATATACGTTGTTTAATTTTTCCGTGTCGTCTATTATTGCAATTTTCATATTTCTTAATATGTATCATTTCTGATAGCAATCTTTTTTGATAATTGCATTCAATGTCTAATATGTTTGAGGTTCCTATGTTTGTATCAAAGTTATGGCCAGAATTTTTACAGTGTGGAACCAATGCAGATTTGTCTCTATTATGTTTCAAATCACTTATATGTTGTAAATAAAGAAAAATTGAAACAGATACTGCTATTAGTTTATTCAGTTCCTTAAAAAAATTTGTAGCTGTTGTCAGCTTCTCAAGAATAATATAATTATCGATTGATGAAGAGAAGTTTTTGATCATGGTCAGTTGTATGCTGCGATGTCTAGAGTTTGATCTTATATCCTACATGCCAAAGAACTAATAGAAATATTGAAAATTATAAATGTAAAAAATTATATTAAAATTTTTTTTTAATTTAATTTTTTTATTTTTTGATGACATATTAAAGGCACTTCGTACTGTTTGATTTTTAGCTTCATAATTTTAGTTTTTATTTAAAATTAATTTTTGATAGATGACCACTCATCATTTTTTTAAAAACAATAAAATTGCTACTAAAATAATTTCGTTTATTAAAATTACTTATCATGTTTATAGATGTTATTATATGCATAGTTGACCTTGGTGTATAAATTTGTTGCGCGCTTCGCGCGCTTGAATGTCGCTAGTAAAAAGAAAAATTATAAAGTAGATATTTTCTTTTTCGTGCGAATAAAGCAGATGTTAAGACGCCAAAATGGCGGACACCTAGCAATGCGCGTATCAAAATAAATACTATATAATTCTTTTTCACGCGAAAATTAGCATTTAGTTTAAATTTGTATTTAATTTAATATTATTATTAGTCAAATTAGACGTAAGAAATTCTTGTTGTTTTTCCTTTATTGATATAAAAAAAGAACAAAACCAAGTAATGGTTAAATTAAAAGTTTACGATTTTATAAGAAAATTGTTAGAAAAACAGAATAATTATAATGAAAAATGCTATATGTTAAAAAAGAAAGTAGAAATTACATTATTGCGTAATGTTAAAAACAATCAAAAAAATGAATTCATTATAGTAGAGAAAAAAGAACTAGAAAACGTGTTGAAAATAATTAAAAATCAAATTGAAAAACAAAATAAAAATATAGAGTTTATAAAAATTAAAATAGCAAAGTTTGAAAATAATTTAGATTATTTAGTAATAGACACAAATAAAGGAAAAGAAAACGAAAAAAAAATAATGAATTGTCTAAAAGAATTAAAGCATAGGTTCAGCCATAATATGCCACTTATGGTAGAGCATATTATGAGTTAGAAGAGGAAATAAATTTCTTATAATAAAAAATATCAAAGTAATTAAATATAAATAATAAAAAATAATATAAAATGCAAAAAAAAAATTTTTTTAATTTAAAGAAAAATAAAAGAAAAAAGAGAGAAAGGCTTAAATAAAGCACAAAAAACTATAAAAAACAATGAAATAGGTTTGGAAATAATTAAAATTTAAAGAAAGATAATTTTGAAATAATATTTTTATTACATGTTTAAATTTTCACGACATAAAAGCCGTCAAATTCCAAGCCAATTTCAATGTTTGAGTAGCAAAACAATATAAGGTAGTAAGATCAAAAGCAAAATGTAAACAAAGGATAAATAGCTATACTACATTAAATTGATTTGAAGTATTAGATGGAAATAAAATTTTGATACAATATTTAAAATAAAATTTAAATATATGAAAATGAACAGTGGTGCGAAACCTAAAATTTTGTAGCGAACATAAGGGTTCTCAACTTGAAGCAATAAAATTTTCACATGAGTTTTCAATTTATAAATTATGATAAATTGCAATTTTAATTGTGAAATTCAATTAAATTATTAATCAATTGTTTAAGTTGTATGATTTTTTGATCGCGTTAATGTGGGTTGTGCGGCAATGACTCGTTTCATATAGTGAAATAAGAATTGGAAAATTTGAATCAATTTAAAATAGTGAGATAAAATATGAGAGCATATAGTAGGCTTTGCGTATAAATGAAAAAGAACTATACAGTAGCGTCTTACAATAAATACAGACAATTGAAAATATAACAAATGTGAAAGCTTAATACTTGATTGTAAATTATCTTGAACAAATTATTTAAATTATCATATAATAGCGTAAGTTTTTCACAAATTGAATTAATTTATTTATTAGTTTAATTAAAAACCATATGTTGAATAATTATTCAATTTAAAATAGACAAACTACTACATATAATTATAGATTTTTTAAATAATAAATTAGTTAATTCAATTTCTTCATTTAATAAATAAAGCGTAATATTTCTATTTGTGTGCGTAAATGAAAGACAGATTCAAAATGCCAAACAAAAGAAAAAGATCAGATATAATAATGCAAGAAATTGAAGAAACGAAAGAAACAGAAGAAACACAACAGCTAATACCCATTAAATTAAAAGAATGCAAACCGTAACACAGGAGATAAAAACTCTGGCAGAGCAAAATAATACTCTAGAAAATTCATTAAATAATTCTGGAGACTGGAATAAAATAATGCAGATAGATTTAACTAAAGAGAAAATGAGAGATTTGACAATTAAAGAGCAGTTGGAAGTACTCACTGAAACAATAAAAGGAGTACGTAAAGAAAACAAACAAATAAAACAGTTTCTTAAAATATATAAAGAAGAAAATAGAAAATTAAAAAAAAAGAATGAACAACTGACCATAGATTTACAAGTAGTGAAAGATGATATAGAAAATGATTTGTTACTAAAACAAATTCAACAGAACTTGGTCAAAAGAATAGAAGATATAGCCAACCAGCAAGATATAAAGATAGATGAAATAAAAGAACAAATAGTCAACGATAATATACAAAATAAAGTTAATGATAATTTACAACAAAATAAAATCAAAGTTTCTATGCTAAAATTCGAAGGTTTGGAAGGAGAAAGACCCATGAAATTTTTAAATGAGCTGGAAAAATACATAGCATTAAAGAAATCATATGAAGGGCAAAAATTGCAAATATTACAAACAGCGCTTCATAGAGAAGTGAATGCATGGTGGTATATATACCAAGATGATGTTAACACATTTGATGGTTTTAAGGAACTTTTTATCGATAGATTTTGGAATCGAGATATCCAGAAATCTTCAAAAAGAAAGGTAGAATTTGGTCGATATTTTGAAGGCAGCAAAACATCAAAAGTATCATGTGCCACACAGATATTCGGATACGCAAAGGAATTGCAGTTAAATTATACAGATCAAGATCTTGTCGAGAAAGTTGCCGAACAATTTAATAGAAATATCAGACAAGCTTTTCAATTATCTCAAACGAAAGATAAAATGACATTACTTGAAATATTGGCAGATTGCGACAATGATGATAAAATTTAAGATAAGAAAACACAAATAAGGACATCGTACCAGCCAAATAATAACAATAATTTAAACAATGGATTAAATAACAACGAAGGAGGCAGAGTAAATACGAACAGTTATAATAATTATAAACAAAATGAAAATCAGAACAATAATAAACAAGCAACTAATTATGGGAATAAACAAATAGATGATTCACATTGAAATAAAGCAGGACCAAGTTCACAGGAACAAAATCAAAAAAGACAATTCTATTCACCAGCTATAAATGTAGCAGAAATAGCAAATAGAAATAACAAGGAAAGAACAAGATATGAAAAATTCAGACCACCAGTGGACAATAAAACAATTAGAAATAGTCATGAACAAATGGATATATTAAATATAAATTTTGAAGAAAATAAAAATGATGGGGATCAGGAAAACTAGATGGAGTTGCCTCTCATATTAAAAAAGATGGGATTAGAGACGCAACGAACTCTAGCACCCCAGAAAGACAAAAAACTAAAAAGTAATCACGCCAACCTAGAAAGGCTTAAAAAAGGCCAATTAAAACCTATAAAAGGTAAAATTATAAAAAATAAAATTAATAAAACTACAAATAAAAAACACAAGAGAATTAAAAAAACAAAAAATGTTAAATACAAAAAGTATAGAAACATATTTAATAGATCTTAATATAAGAGATTATATATCAAAATATGATATCCAAAAAATGTTGAATGTGATGATTGGGGGAGCAATGCATGAAAAAACACTATTAAAAAATAATGAAAACGACAAATATGTCAAAATAAAATATAATGAGCAAAACCTCAAACTAAATGAGTATACTCAAACAAATAAAGGAATCACTTAAATAAGAGCAAAGACTCAAATACATGTGCATTCATTAGAAAAGAAAATTATAAAATACATGAACTCGCAAAAGACGAGTATCATGGAAAAATTCATAAAAGTGATTATATATCACAAAAACTAGTAATCAAACAAATAGATTTGATTTCTAAAGAAAATAAAGTATCTAGTAATGCATCTGTCTACTTACCATCACACAAACATTGGATAAAAAATATTGATATTAACTTATTTAAGAAATTATTAAAATATAAATTAAGAAACAATTTCGATGAACCTAGGTTGTGCATAAATGAAAATAAAATTAAAATAAACAATAAAATTATAAAACCTTAAAAACAAATAAATGAAAACCTAAATGAAATTTACAAAAAGTATGGCCACAAAGAACCAAGAAAGAAACATAAAATATTATCAAAAAACCAAAATTTAAGGAGAATAAAGAAAGGTACCCATGTACTTATGAACAGTGATAAAATCATCAAAAAGAACAAATGTATAATGAAGAAAAATCCACAAGAGATTGGAATAAATACGTATAGGTGAAAGAAGAACCTGAGTCAACGAAGATCAACAGATCATTAGTTTAATTATAAATTTTTTTTTTAATATTAATGTAGTTTTAAGAAATTATAACGTAGTGTAAAATGTATAAATATTATAAACTTGATTATCATTAAGAGGAATACTCATTGTACACTGATTTAAAAAATAAAATAAATTGAAAAGTTATTATTTGTGACCAAAAGAGCAATGTAGTTATCAATTAAAGTATTTCGATACAGTGCAAATTATTTTATTTTGGGGGGGCAAATACGCGTACAATGAGATGCATTTACAAGTCAAAAGTGAAAAGGAAATGTATAAATAAAAATGTTTTAAATTAAAAAGAAATGAAAAAATAATATAAATTCCAAATTTGCGCGCATGAATGCAACTAATAAGCATTTCCTTTCCCGAAAACTAAAATTAAAATAAGACATTTAATAGTTAGATGAGAAAGTAGTCAAAAGTTTTTTTCGGGGGGCAAATTGTGACCTCACTTATATTATATTCATAATATACGAAAAGAAAGAGAATTTGAGAGAGAATAAGTTAGAAAAAAGAATAAAATAATAGATAATTAGCAATAAACTTATTCTTTCTTGAATTCAAATCATTGCGTTAAAAATCTATCACTATCTTGTGCGTCGGCGCGGCGTAGCAATTAGAAGTTATACCGACGCTCAAGATGGAAATTAGTAAGATTATATGTACGCGCTTGGATGTGCGCCAATACACGCCTATAAAGTGACGTACGCTAGCACACATCTAAACACACCTGTAATAGTATCATGTAAAATATGGCTGATTCCATTTCAAATCGAACAGTCAGTATACACTCAAGTCACCAATTACTGCTAATGGAGTATGTTATTCTACCTTAAAAATAAGGGTATACGTATTTTTTTTATTTTGCTGAAATATCAAAATTGCATCAGATATGCACTTTTGAAAATTGCATACAAAAACTAAATGTTAAAACTGAAAATGTTGAGAATAACTTCAGAGAGCTATCGTTTTACCAATTTCCAATGAATTTTGATAAACCTTTTTTTATTTTATTTCGTTTTGAGCCCTCTTCAACTCCGTGCAAGAAATTTAAAAAAAAACTAAAAAATGACTGAGATATATGCATTTTACCAAAAAATGTACTTTTTATGCACCTGCATTTTTCTCGAAAAGGCCATTTTTTTTTTGCTGAAATTTTTTTTGCTGATAGAGGACCAAAATACCTATCTAATAGTACTTGTTTGATCCCGGGTTTTTTGGTTTGGAGCGAGAAAAAAATTCACAAATTTTGTTGGTGAAAAATGCTTGTATATACGTTCGGAAGTCTTAAGCAGTCTGCATTCAAACACTGTCGTATGCTTGGCTCATCATTTGTTTACATTTGTATGCATGTATATAGCATCAATAGTGATATATATATATATATATATATATATATATATATATATATATATATATATATATATATATATGTGTGTGCGTAAATTCGTAATATAAAAATAAATATTTAAACATGAAAAAAAAGAATTCTATTCGTGTATATCTATATTATGTATGTTTCGATGTACAAACAATAGGAGGCTAACTCGCGGACAAATACATCGCGTAACCAAAACAGCATATTAAAACTGTTATATAGAAGCTAGTTATTTTTACGGCTGCTTTGAAAGGTGCTTCTCGGACTTGTGAAAAATTCAACAAAATTGTGAAATAACAATGTCCGAAATTTACTCTTCTAAAAGAATTTCATGTCCCGATTTTTTTCAAATGCATAAAAAGGTAGTTTATATGAGCAGTAATTCACGTTTTAGACCGTTGGAAGATTTAGCCATTAATTTGGCACAGCTTCATCCAGATTTAAATATATTGCCATCTACTAATGTATGTAAAAATCGCCATAAACGCATATCAAAAATGATTTTAAGTGATCTTGAGTCTATATCTGAAAATGAAATCACTGAACTTTTTAGCGGGAGAGATAATGATTTTATTCCGAAGACACCCGAACGAATAGAGGAATTAAACGAGAGTATTAATTCAGTTTTACCTGAATGCATCTCACCCCTAAAAAGAAAAACTGCAATACCTGAAAATTTTAGAGGAAATTACGTATCTAAAAAGAAAAAATCCTTAATTTCAGCTTTTTCTGCTACTGTTGGAAGTAAATTAGAAGATGCGTATGGCATTTCAGTTGAATCAATAGAATCGGACGAAAATTCCACTGAAAACTATTGGAATGAATTTTTAGAAAATTTTAAATTGGCTTTAGAAAAATGCTCTTCTAATTAAGCAAAATTAAAAATTAAGCAAAATAAAAGTTTGCTCACTATTCCCGAATATAAGCGAGTATATGATAAATAAATCAAGAAATCTCGTGAAAAATAAAGGAGTTTATTCGGAGCCAGATTTATATACTGGTCATCCTATTGATGAAAGTACAAAAAATATCGTTATGGAATATTTTTTAAATGATGATTTTAATTGTAGTAGACAAAGTCCAAATAAATCTGATGTCGTAACTGTTAAAATTAATAACACAAAAACTAAAAAAGTCAAACGGTTTCTTACTCGAAGCTTAAAAGAAACATATAGTCAATTAAGAAAAGAAAATCCAAACTTACAAATAGGAAAATCGAAATTCTATAGTCTAAGACCAAGTTTCGTCTTAACTAGCCCTGTGAAGGAAGCTTGTCTTTGTGTACATTGCGAAAATTTTGAACTATTTCTTACAAGTTTGATTCGTTTTAGAGGCGATAAGAATTCCGAATTAGATTTAATTCGTTCAGAAATAACTAACACAATGTTGTGTTCTGAACCATCTGATTCATGTTTCTTGCAAGAATGCAAAGATTGTCCCGGTGGTGCGGGTATCACATTAGAATTGTTAAAACTGAAACAAAATTGTGAAGATGAAATTACGTTTGCTTTGTGGGATAATGGTAATCTTATTAAACAAACAATAAGCTTAACAGTTTTTAAAGAAAAACTTTCAATCTGCGCATTGAAAGCAAGTACTCATATATACATAAAAAATATTTAACGTGAAGCTATAAAAAAAGAAAAAGAAGAAGGTAAAGCTGATCCTACTAAGTTGATCATCCACGTTGACTTTGCAGAAAATTGGTCTGTAATAAATAATAAAGCGGTTCAAGGAAATCATTGGGTAAATAACCAAATTTCTATTTTTACTGCAGTCTGTTACCAAGGAGAGATAACACAAAGTTTTGCGATAGTTAGTGACGACAAAAAGCATGATACTGCATATGCACTGCTAGGAATAAATAAAATTATCGATCTTATGAAAAAGAATTATTTAGTTACTAAAGTCACTATCATATCAGATGGAGCTCCAAGCCAATTTAAAAATCGTTTTCAACTACATGAATTCAAACATTGGTTTTATGAAATGAAATGGTTATTTTCTGCGACTGGTCATGGGAAAGGAGCCGTTGATGGAATAGGTGGGCTTCTAAAGCATTATGCTACTTCACATAACTTGAAAAGAGTTCATGAAGAATCGATACAAAATGCTGACGATTTTATAAATTGGGTTCTAAGTTACACCAATGCAATAAAAATCATTTTACTACCAATAAATGAGATTGAAAGATTTAGAAAAAAGAAAAATATTGAATGGAGTGGGGTTTCTAAATATAATGGAATTCAAAAAAGTCATATGTGGTTAAAAAAACTTGGGGAATTAAAATCACATATATTTATTGGCAGGACAGCTATACATGCACTAAATGAAGTGAAAAACAAGAAAAAAAAAGCCAAGCGTCGTGAGACTACATTTAAAACTAAAAATAATAAGCGCAAAAATAAAAAAAAATAATTATCTATAATTATTTTTTTGACGCATCCCAACAGTGAGAGGCAAGGGGAACTCACTCTAAAAAAGCACCCCGAAGGTAACAGAATCCTTCTACGTCCACGTCGTTGTTCCTGGATAATGCTAAACGAAGGATAATATTTAAATGTCGACTGCTTAAGACTTCCGAACGTATATACAAGCATTTTTCACCAACAAAATTTGTGAATTTTTTTCTCGCTCCAAACCAAAAAACCCGGGATCAAACAAGTACTATTAGATAGGTATTTTGGTCCTCTATCAGCAAAAAAAATTTCAGCAAAAAAAAAAATGGCCTTTTCGAGAAAAATGCATGTGCATAAAAAGTGCATTTTTTGGTAAAATGCATATATCTCAGTCATTTTATTACTACGTTTTTACTACGTTATTACTACGTTACTACGTTTTTATTAACTCGCTTTGGTGTCTGTCTGTCTGTCTGTCTGTCTGTCTGTCTGTCTGTCTGTTCGGTACGAATTTTGCAACCGATTGTAAACTAACTTCCTGATGAGCTAGAGACTTGAAATTTTAAATATAGCTCGGAACTGGATGACAATGCAATATTATAAAAAAAATATATATATCTACCGAACAATATATTAATATATTCAATCATATACGGAGATGTTGGCAAAATTGAAGATTTGAAGATTTTATATATAGATACACTTTTAACATTAGTGTCTAAACATCTTCGAAAATTTTAAAAATCTTCTTTTGATATATTAATATATTAATATATTAAT
Organism: Anastatus disparis; assembly: GCA_017163975.1. Lineage (NCBI taxonomy): Eukaryota > Metazoa > Arthropoda > Insecta > Hymenoptera > Eupelmidae > Anastatus > Anastatus disparis. The sequence goes on along the minus strand of JAFFSR010000274.1, from coordinate 5,587,455 downwards.
ATATTAATATATCAAATATAGTAATATATTAATATAGTAATATATTAATATATTAATATATCAAATATATTAATATATTAATATATCAAATATATTAATATATTCATATATTAATATATCAAATATATTAATATATTAATATATTCAATATTATATTTTTGCATGCATTGTTGGATAATATAATTAAATATATATTCCCACCGAAAAATATATTAATACAATTATATACGGAGATATTGGAAAAATTGAAATTTTGAAGATTTTATATATAGATATACTTTTAACATTAGTGTCTAACCATCTTCGAAAATTTTTAAAATTCTTTAACTTCTCATATTGCAATTAGACATAAATTACAGCATTTTGTATTGTACATATAAAATTTGAGACTGTATTTTATTCATTTTATGGTCTATCAATGCATAAAACAATAAATTTTGGTTGAATTTCTAATAGCGTCATTATCGTCAAAATGGCGGGAAACTCAGCATGCGATTACGTGTTCTCTAAAAAAAATAGATGAAACACGTTTTAGTCCCTTGATAACAATATATATGCTATATAATATGCACTGTTGGACAACACGATAAATAATATTAATAATAATAATAATAATACCAAAATGTATAAGATAATATCTAAATAAAAAAAAAATTTTCAATCTACCACGTTTTTTAATTGAACTAAAAAGTATAAAATAATATTAAAAATAAAAAAAAACTTTTTAATGTACTACGTTTTTATAATGAACTAAAAAGTATAAAATAATGTGTAATAAAATGAGAAATGAATACTGATTTGAAATAAAAAAAACGTGGGGCGCATACAATACATAATAATAAACATGCGCCCCACGTTTTTTTATTTCAAATCAGTATTCATTTCTCATTTTATTACACATTATTTTATACTTTTTAGTTCATTATAAAAACGTAGTACATTAAAAAGTTTTTTTTTATTTTTAATTTTAGTTTTTTTTTTAAATTTCTTGCACGGAGTTGAAGAGGGCTCAAAACGAAATAAAATAAAAAAAGGTTTATCAAAATTCATTGGAAATTGGTAAAACGATAGCTCTCTAAAGTTATTCTCAACATTTTCAGTTTTAACATTTAGTTTTTGTATGCAATTTTCAAAAGTGCATATCTGATGCAATTTTGATATTTCAGCAAAATAAAAAAATACGTATACCCTTATTTTTAAGGTAGAATAAAATACTCCATTAGCGCAGTAATTGGTGACTTGAATGTATACTGACTGTTCGATTTGAAATGGAATCAGCCATATATAAAAGTATCCCTTCTACTTAGCAGTAGGAGAGAACTGCGGCCGCAGCGGCTCGATCGACGCTTAAGCAGATCGATGCCGAATCATTGTACGGCACTCTTTGGCTAGCTCTCTCTCTAAATAAAGTTCAACTTTAAACTAAATACTTGTGTTCTAGTGTTCTTTAATTCGTTTGTTTCTGCGAGTCCGCGAAGAGTTGGATAACCACCAACTCCGTACCGGTAGCAGTAACAATGAAGAATAACTTATTAAATTTAAAATCAAAGTTTTATTATTAGTGAAAATTGAATTACATAAGACATTCACTTGTATACCATTTCGTCAATTTTTTTAAAGTAGTTTAACTCTAGTTTAATATTACTTAATTGGTATTAATAATGAATAAGTGTGTTAATTATAAATGATTACTTCAAGTGTTAATTAAATTGAAATTGGAGTAAATGTTCTTTATAAGACTGTGAGTCTTTGGAGCTCTATGGCTATAAGAGGCTCTTTTATATACTAACAACTAACCACAAAAACATAACGACCCCGGACTAGCCACAGCATGATGCCTGTGCTAAAAACGGGTCTAGTTTAAAATACCTTTATCCCTTATCCTTTAACCTTCTATATGAGCAATTTGTGCTATCTTTTTCAGGGTTAGGAACGGAGTTGAGGTTATAATTTATTTACGTAAAATTTCTTGTTTCTTTCATTTCTGAGGTGAAAATTATGGGTTCCCATGTAAAGAAATTAACTTGACCTTGAAATGACATTCAAGGTTATGGTTAAGGTCATGGTGATTATCACCGTCGAATAGCCAAGAAAATATCCTCTATCTTTTGTTTTAAGCTTTTTCTCTTAAAATACAACCCCGCAGAGTTATTTCGCCGTTCCGGTACTTTTAGCCCACCCTGTATAATGAAATTATACGTTTTGTTAAAATAATAATTAAGAACTACCTATACACAAAAAGAGTACCAGTTGCGTAATACGGACGTGACTTCGTGAAATATTCTAACTATTTGCAAAAACGCGGCAAAAAGAGAGCTAAACACACACAACGATGAACGACTAATTATCAAGCAAACACGAAAGCTAAAAGGGCGATTAGCTTGAACAAAAGCTAGAAAAATGAACACACTATCCAAAAGTCGCGCACGTGGTCACCAACACACACGCGCACAAAGCAGTACAAAAAAAGAACGATATATGTATCGTTAGAACAAATAATAAAAACTATGTATATTGTAAAGCATCTACCAATATGCTATACGCACTCACGCTCAAATTTCACTCCTTTACACAAACACAAAAAAATGGCTTTTCTATCCAATAGCGCGCCCTATACCACAGCGCTAATACAGCCTTAACCAGTTCAGTTGCTTGCAATAGAAGGAATGAACACAACATTTATGTTCTTTCTTCGTCGAGCTTCTTAACACGGCGCGCTATGCACGCTGCCCTATGCTCTTGCCTTTTCCTCTAGGTTGACTACTGGAGTTATGCCTACTACTTATACCAGATACGTTGGTTAAGCTTTGCAAGTCTATATTAATTATATATGTATATGTGCACGCGTGTATCGTTGGTGGCGTGAGGTTAACTTCAGATTGACTACTGTTGTCTCTCTTTTTGTCGCACGGAATTCAATACCTCCCTTCTGTCGCATATACTATTTATTATAACTAGGGGGGTACCTCCCTGCTCGCTTCGCTCGCCAACCTTCCTTTTGAATTTAATAATGTATATAATCCTTTGTAATTATTTTACATTCATATACTTATATACATTAATACATTTTTTATATTTCAGTAATTAATAATGTACACATAATATAAAATATAACATATGATATAAATATCTATTTATAAAAATATAATTATACAAATATAATATACATATAAATTTTAACAATAAATTTTGTTTTTATAATACTTCCTCCCATACTATATTTTTTATATCATTTGCATTTTCATTATTATTTTCTATAAAAATTTTTTTAGAATTCTTTGATCTTGATAATGCAACATATAACTGACCATGTGAAAATAAAGGTTCATTTAAATATATTCCTACTTTTTCGAAACTTTGTCCTTGAGATTTATTAATGGTCATTGCAAATGCTAAACAAATTGGAAATTGTCTACGATATAATATAAATGGTAATGAAGTATGTTCTCCTGTATCTAAAGTTATTCTTGATATGAATGCAGTAGAACCTTTTTTATAACGTGTAATAATTTCAGCTTTTACATTAAATTTAAATAAATCAATAACTTTTAATCTCGTACCATTGCAAAGTCCTTCACTTACACATAAATTTCTTAATAAATTTATCATGCAATTTTTTTAAAGAATTAATTTGTGTTTTGGAAATCCTGGAAGTCTTAATGAATTTAAATAATTAATTTGAAATTTTAATTCAACATCTATTTCAGTTTGATCAATACCTTTATGTTTGGCATAATCAATACTATAATATGTCAATGCATTTGAATTAATTTTATTCAATGTTTTGTCATTAATATTATATACATCTCCATTATGAGAAGAAAGTATAATTTTATCAGATAAATCTTCGTTTACTTCTATATTGTTACCATTAATTTTTGTACATACATCTTTTGTTTTCCAATCTTCAGGAATTTTTAATAATATAATTAAACCACTTCCAATTTTTAATAAAAATTTTGAAAAATTATTATCATTGTTTCTCATATTTCTTTCGCGTTATGCTCCGAGAATCACCTCCTAACTTCTAAAGGCTAAATTCATTCATTTATCTGGCATAAACATATTTTCTTTTTTGTAAATTTCGAAAATCTTTTATAATATAAATGGAAAAATAAATCTTATGATAATTTAAATCAAATTGACCTGATTTATCAGATTTTGAGTAAAAAATTAAATTTTTAGCTAAAATTCTCAATAAATCAGTTGAAATTAGCTAAAAAAAATCTTATCTCTCTATACTATAAAAGATTTTCGCCGCTGCCGCTGTCAGCCTCTCAACTTCTTACTTTAAATCCTTCTTTTTAATGATAAATTTAGCTAATTTATGGTAAATTTTACCTAATTTATCGTAAATTTCAGCTAATTTATTGTGAATTTCAGCTAAAAATTTCATTTTTTAGCTAATTTTAGCTGATTTATTAAGAATTTTAGCTAAAAATTTAATATTATAGCTAAGTTTAGCTAATTTATTGAGAATTTCAGCTAATTCATATTAATTTTAGTTAAAATTTTAATTTTTTACTTAAAATCTGATAACTCAGGTCAATTTAATTTTAATTATTATAAGATTTGTTTTTAGCTAATTTTAGCTAATTTATTAAAAATTTTAGCTAAAAATTTAATTTTTTAGCTAAGTTTAGCTAATTTATTGTGAATTTTAGCTAAAAACTTCATTTTTTAGCTAATTTCAGCTGATTTATTGAGAATTTTAGCTAAAAATTTAATATTTTAGCTAAGTTTAGCTAATTTATTGAAAATGTTAGCTAATTCATATTAATTTTAGCTAAAATTTTAATTTTTTAGCTAAATTTAGCTAATTTATTGTGAATTTCAGTTAAAATTTTAATTTTTTACTTAAAATTTGATAAATCAGGTCAATTTGATTTCAATTATTATAAGATTTTTTTTTAGCTAATTTTAGCTGATTTATTGAGAATTTTAGCTGATTTATTGAGAATTTTAGCTAATTTATTGTGAATTTTATTTAAAATTTTAATTTTTTCACTCAAAATCTGATAAATTAGGTCAATTTTATTTAAATTATCATAAGATTTATTTTTCTTTTTATATTATAAAAGATTTTAAAAATTTACAAAAAAGAAAATATTTGTTTATGCCAGATAAATGAAATAAGAATTGAGCCTTTAGAAGTTAGGAGGTGATTCTCAGATCATAATGTGAAAGAAAGATCAGTTTGAGATGGTGACCATAAAAGCGTCTAATATGCGCTGTATAAATAAATATTTATATCATATGTTATATTTTATATTATGTGTACATTATTAATCATTGAAATATAAAAAATGTATAAATGTATATAAGTATATGAATGTAAAATTATTACAAGGGATTATATACATTATAAAATCTATGCAATAAATTCGAAAGGGGGGTTACCGAGCTACGCGAGCAGGGGGGTGTATATTATAAAAAGATTTCGTCGCCACCGCTGTCGCTGCCGCTGTGTATAAGAATTCGATTTGTCCTTGGTTAACTAGAATTTAGCTAGAATCTAGCTAAAATTAAGCCTAACGTTGGCTGAAAATTAGCTAAACGTTACCTAAATGTTAACTAAATATTAGCTAAAAGAGTACCCCCCCCCGTTAAGCCGTTAAGAGTACCTCCCTCATATATTTCAAAACTAATATTTTTTCTTGTTTTTATAGTAATTAAGATTAGGTTTTGTTATATTTATAGTTTCCTAACACATACCCTAACCTCAACATAACCTAAAAATCACTTTTTTATAAAATTTTTTTTTTATCTGGAAGGATGAATGATATTAATCCCGCGAAAATCATATGACTAGGACTTAGCACTCTCTTTTACTGTGATTTTTGGCGAGTCCTAGAAAGCAGTTTTTCTAACCTAAAAATAACATTTAAATCATAAAATCTCCGTAACTTTGCTCAGGGAGGGGCTACAAGCAATTTTCTGGGCTTAAAATTTGTATTTTTAAAAAACAAATACAATTTATGATGACCAAAAATTCGATTCTGGCATGGCGCCATGGCGAAAAATTCGAAAAACCATTTTTTCATAGGTTTTCTGTCGGTTATTGGTCTCTAGCAACTCACAAATCATTTTTAGAGAAAAAAACATAGCTTTATTGGATTCTACGTGAAAAAATACATTGAAAATGTGCATGATTACTTTAGGAATACTTGGATGCTGTTACAAAACAATTAAAAAAATAAAATAATTCTGAAATTATTACATATCTACTTTGCATCGTTGCTGCATTTTATGTTTTTATGACTTTGGTCATCTCTTTAGAGTCTCAAAGCTACTGTTCAATGTATTCATAGGCAAATGACGTCCACTGTACGCGAAAAACAAAGACAAATACTAGACAGATAACTATAACTCCTATATATACATATATATATATATATATATATATATATATATATATATATATATATATATATGTGTGGAATAACTTGCTATCCCTCGTATATACATAAGGAATGGCGAGTTGTTCTTAGGGAACGCAAATTATTTTTCTTATACATAGATAAAAAACCAATGTTTATCTATTCCTGTAACTATTCTTTTTAGTGTTCTTTTTTAGCTTGTAAGAGACCTAACATGTTTTCTGTCCTCCATAAATCACGAACTTGATAGATTTGAACAATTAAATGATTCCAATTAAGTTCCAAATTCAAAAATTAAAAGATCATTATCTCTTTAGAGTCATAAAGCTACTATTCGATGTATTTACAGCTAAATTACGCCTATTGCACGCCAAAATAAGATTTTCAAACATAACTGAAGTAACGGTCGTATCATCTGTCTTTTTGTATTACAGTAGACTCTGGATACAAGAGAATCAACGGGCCTTCAGGAGAGGAATTTTCTTGAAAATTCTCTCATACAAAGAGTCCCCAACACGCTCGAGTCAAAAGTGATACCCACACCTACTGTTTTGTTGTGTGAGTTGTATCCAACATGCGTGTAGATTCTGTCTCTCTCACTTTCATAGTGGTGGGATAACGCAAATACTTAGGCTCACGCCCATATTTAGGAGAAAGAGCTCGAAATCTCTTATATCGCAATCTCTTGTATCGAGAGATCACTGAATCATTAGAGAGACAAAGACGGAATAAGGTTTTAGTAACAATATATATATATATATATATATATATATATATATATATTTATATATACAAAGAACAGTGAGCTGTTGCTAGAAACAACGTGCTTGATTCTCATATGTGTAGAAGCAATGTATTTCTTATATCGGTTGCTACTCTATTTTTTACGTATAATGGCCTGAAGACAAATCATAATTGTGGCAGTTCTAACAAAGAATATAAATGCTTACATAGAAGTGTACTTTCAGGCTCGAATTTATAGACCCAACACGATTGTTACTAAAACCTTATTCCGTCTTTGTCTTTCTAATGATTCAGTGATCTCTCGATACAAGAGATTGCGATATAAGAGATTTCGAGCTCTTTCTTCTAAATATGGGCGTGAGCCTAAGTATTTGCGTTATCCCACCACTATGAAAGTGAGAGAGACAGAATATACATGCATGTTGGATACAACTCACACAACAAAACAGTAGGTGTGGGTATCACTCTTGACTCAAGCGTGTTGGGGACTGTTTGTATGAAAGAATTTTCAAGAAAATTCCTCTCCTGAAGGCCCGTTGATTCTCTTGTATCCAGAGTCTACTGTAATACAAAAAGAAAGATGATACGACCGTTACTTCAGTTATGTTTAAAAATCTTATTTTAGCGTGCAATAGGCGTAATTTGGCTGTAAATACATCGAATAGTAGCTTTATGACTCTAAAGAGATGATGATCTTTTAATTTTTGAATTTGGAACCTAATTAGAATCATTAAATTGTTCAAATCTACCGAGTTCGTGATTTATGGAGGACAGAAAACATGTTAGGTCTCTTACAAGCTAAAAAAGAATAGTTACAGGAATAGATAAACATTGGTTTTTTATCCATGTATAAGAAAAATAATTTGCGTTCCCTAAGAACAACTCGCCATTCCTTATGTATATACGAGGGATAGCAAGTTATTTCACACATATATATATATATAGGAGTTATAGTTATCTGTCTAGTATTTGTCTTTGTTTTTCGCGTACAGTGGACGTCATTTGCCTATGAATACATTGAATAGTAGCTTTGAGACTCTAAAGAGATGACCAAGGTCATAAAAACATAAAATGCAGCAACGACGCAAAGTAGCTATGTAATAATTTTAGAATTATTTTATTTTTTTAATTGTTTTGTAACAGCATCCAAGTATTCCTAAAGTTATTATGCATATTTTCAATGTATTTTTCCACGTAGAATCCAATGAAGCAATTTTTTTTTCTTTAAAAATGATTTGTGAGTCGCTAGAGACCAATAACCGACAGAAAACCTATGAAAAAATGGTTTTTCGAGTTTTTCGCCATGGTGCCATGCCAGAATCGAATTTTTGGTCTTCATAAACTTTATTTGTTTTTTAAAAATACAAATTTTAAGCCCAGAAAATTACTTGTAGCCCCTCCCAGAGCAAAGTTACGGAGATTTTATGATTTAAATGTTATTTTTAGGTTAGAAAAACTGCTTTCTAGGACTCGCAAAAAATCACAGTTGAAGAGAGTGTTAAGACCTAGTCATATGTTTTTCGCGGAATTAATATCATTCATCCTTCCAGATAAAAAAAAATTTTATAAAAAAAGTGATTTTTAGGTTATGTTGAGGTTAGGGTATGTGTTAGGAAACTATAAATATAACAAAGCTAATCTTAATTACTATAAAAACAAGAAAAAATATTAGTTTTAAAATATATGAGGGAGGGCATTTTACCTGTCTTAACGGGGGGTACTCTTTGTATTAATTTTAAGCAATTTTTGGTTTGATTTCAGCTGAACTTCAGCTGCATTTTAGATCTATTTATTTTGTATTCTCTCTACACTATTAAAAGTATATCGCCGCTGTTGTCGCTGTCATCGTCAGAAATGTGCCCCTCATTTTTGGACTTACATTACAGCGTTAAATTTAGAATCTTTTTACTACTAAACTGAAATATAATAAAACGTTTATAAATCAATTACTGATTTTATTCTTTATTTAATATTATAATAAAACATGCACACCTAGCTCTTAGAACACACAACATTTAATTATTAATTCTGTTCTGGTATAAAGCTAGGACTTCACAGATGATTAGATTCATTAAAAGATCATTGAAGATTTACCTCAAAAAAACTTTTGAATAATTAATATTATTTAGTATTTTGTAATAAAAGTTATTAAAAAAATTGCAAATTCTTAAATATTTTTTCAAAGTTATAAAAGCAAGATGGGGGTTGGCGCGCTTGCGCGCAGAGGGTTCGCCTCCTAGTAATAATTAAAATCAAATTGACCTAATTTATCAGATTTTAAGAGAAAAATTAAAATTTTAGCTAAAATTCACAATAAATTAGCTAAACTTAACTAAAAAATTAATATAAATTAGCTAAAATTCTCAATAAATTAGCTAAACTTAACTAAAATATTAAATTTTCAGCTGAAATTCTCAATAAATCAGCTAAAATTAGCTAAAAAATGAAATTTTTAGCTAAAATTCATAATAAATTAGCTGAAATTTAAGATAAATTAGGCAAAATTTACCATAAATTAGCTAAACTTATCAGTAAAAAGGAGGAGTTAAGGCAGGATTTTGAGAGACTGACAGCGGCAGCGGTGAAAATCTTTTATAATATAGAAAGATATTAAATTTTACATAATATGGCCAACTTGTCATGTTACAATTCCCCCCCCCTCTGCCACACGGAAGTTTACGGTGGGACCGGATACTTTCGTAAAAGGGGTAAGACGCAAAAAGGCCCAAGCTAAAATAGAAAGAGGGGGACTTGACCTAAGATAATCGGTGTTATCTACTTCGGTGTACAGTATATTAAAAGTATTATAATTTTCTGTTTATTCTTCTTTTGCATCCTATATTCTTGAATTAAAAAAGGAATAATTAAATATAAGTATACGCGCTGCATGTATGGAAGTTAATTATTTACGCTGTGACTTACCCAAAGTAATTTTACAATAAAGAAAAATCTTAAATCTACGCTATATCCAAAATCAGTTATAACCAGCTCTTACATCATATTTAGCTCATATTATATAAAAATCTTTCGTTAAATTACACTCTTATTCTGAAAATTCTTAATTTAAATGAAAAACATATTGCTGAAAGATGACGCTCTAGTAGTGCTATTAGATGCATAGTTTGATTCTAATATCAATTATTTTGCAGCAATTTTTCTTTTATTAAAGACTAATTCTTAATAAAAAAAACTACATATATTCAAGTGAAATTGAATGAAATATAATATAACAGGTTCTTAAATCATTCTACTTATTTTAAACAAGTGTAATGTAACTAAGTGAAATACATAGAATTCAACATATCAATCAATTAGTTATATTTTTGTTATTTTAATAAAATATAGGCATTGATAATTTTCATATTTTTAAGGATCGTAGGTGGTATGGTCAAGGTTTTAAATAAATTATACTATTATTTTATCATTAATTGGACGGCCTCAACGGCGTTAATTCACATAGTCTAAATAACAATTTGGGCATGCCGGTTTAATGACGCCCGGGTGACCACAACCATGGCAAAATGTTTTCTTACGAGCCAGGCACTTGGTCCCGCTGTGGTTAGGATGACCACAGTTCCAGCAATGAGATCTGGCTGCTCCAATCTCTCTGGGTGGTTTTTCACAGTCGGCTATAGGATGGGTTGGCGAAGCTTTACGGGCAGGAAGGGCACCATGACGCTAATACAGCCCTAACCAACTCAGTTGCTCGCAACAGAAAGAATGAACCCAACATTAATGTTCCTCCTTCGTCGAGTGTCTTCTTCACGCGGCGTGTTACGCGCGCCACCCTATGCTTTTGCCTTTTCCTCTAGCTTAACTACTGGTGTCATGCTACTACGTATACCAGATACGTTGGTTAAGCTTTGCAAGACTATATTAATTATATATGTATATGTGCATGCGTGTATGGTTGATGGCGTGAGGTTGGCTTTAGATTGACTACTGTTGTCTCTCTTTTCGTCGCACGGAATTCAATACCTCCTTTTTATTGCATATACTATTTATTATAATATTAAATTTTACGTAACATGGCCCATTTTCCATGTTACAATATATTAAAAGTAAAAGAATTAGAATTCATAAAAGTGTTAAACGATGAAACAATGTAGTTAGAAGAACTTATACTCGGAAATAGAATCATTTTAAATAAGGTAAATTAAATAAATTACAATTTTTAAAGATTAAAAAAAATTACAAATTTTTAATATAAAATATATCTTTAAGGTTACAGAAAAACAAAATGATGACACTTAAGGTAATAATGTATAGTTCTATTATTTTATAATTAATTTTTAATTTTGAAATAACATTTTATAAACACACTTGAAAAAAAAAATTAACAATTACGTTTATAGATCAAATAAAGAATTTTTTTGTACAAAAAAAAATTACAAATCTTAAAAAATAATCAGTCAACTTCTTTTAGCGACAATACAAAATTACTCTGTAAGCTTTTTTTAGCGACAGTAAAAAATAAATCTGTAAGCTTTTTTAGCGACAATAAAAAAGATTATTTTTCTCGTATTAAGGTAGCTCGCCTGTCTATTAAAGTTTGTTGTTTATAATAATTAAAAGACTGGATAAACGTTTAAAACTTTCAACAAAGTGAGTTTTTATATATGGATAGATATGGATATATACATATATTTATTTTGTAACAGTTTACAAAAAAGTGTGTGTTAAAAAAAATAATATATAATACATGATAAAATATAAAATAAAATACTGTAACGTTACGTGTTAATATTGCACTCATGATACCACAGTCGATTTCCTAAAACTAATAATACTACATAAGTAAGCCACTTATCAGAGTGATATCACAGATCATTACAATAATAAAATACACACATAAACATTAATAAAAATAAAAATAAACAAAATCTGTCGAATTTATATCTATCAGTCAAAAAAATGAAAATTAAAATAACATATAATAAAAATCAAATGAGTCAAATAGAAAAGGAAAAAGTAACACATTCACTCTCAACCATGCGCTCATTAACCATACTATAAATACAAGCACACCTTAAAACTATATACGAGACTACACATAATAAATTAAAATAACGAGATATATTATTCAAAATCAAGCAAGTACCCCCTCACTGCCGACTTAAACCTGCTGAGAGATGGAAGATACTTAATTTCAGCAGGTAAGGAATTCCAAAAATGCACACCTTGAACTTGGAAAGAATTCCTTCCAGTCCCAGTGGCATAAAGGGCACTGACAGATCCTTTGCCTCTCGCCTAGTAGCCACCCTGGGTACACATCTAGTGAAGAGACTAACTAGATACTCCGAAGTATTCATGCGCACGATTTTGTACACAAGTACAGCCAAAAAATACTATTTCCTCGAATCAGTGCGCAGCCAACGAGGTTCTATAAGGAGAGACATGATCATCCATTCTCAAACCCATTACATATCTCACACATGAATTTTGTAACCTTTGTATTCGTCTTCTCAACCCCTGAGAAGCATCAAGCAAAACCACTGAACAGTAATCAATATGTGGAAACAACAGGGCGGTTGCGAGCTGTTTACACCTTCTGTAGGATTAAGATACCCTCTTCCACATTCTCGCAAGGCACCTGCGTGTAAATTTTCAGGTCGTCTGCGTAGAGTAGGTACTCGACGCAATCAGAGTCGAGAGCGTCACGTACGTCATTAATATAAAGACGAAACAACAGAGACCCCAGTACCGAACCCTATGGAACTCCTAGGTTGGTTGTCAGCCAACTCGATTCCTCATTTAAATGCGTGGAAACCATTTGTTTCTTTCCTGATATATAAGAGTTGATGCACAAGAGAGCGGACCTGGAAAGCCCCATCAATCTAAGCCTAGCAAGTAACTTAGGATGAGAGATCGTGTCGAATGCCTTACTAAAATCAAAAAACAAAAGTAACATGACGAGTTTTTTTTCCTAGACCCGATCTTATGTCATAAGTTAATTTAAAAGTAGGTATCTGCGTTGAGTTGTGATTTCTGAACGCAGTCTGCTTTAAGTCAAGTAATTTATTTGCAGCAATGTACTCCTGCAATTGGTCATAGGCGATTTTCTCAAGTACCTTTAAAAGAAAACATAGAATAGCAATAGGCCTGAAATCCTTAGGCGATTTGGGTGCAGAACACTTCTTCAATGATACAATACATGCCTGGTTCCAATGGCCAGGGAAGACCCCTGGAGCAAAAAAGGAGTTGAACAGAGTTACAAGATGTTCACCAATAAACGGTAATGCTTTAAGTATCACGCTTTGCGAAATGCCATCCTCACCACGAGCCTGCGATGAGAAGTGAGAAACTGCAAGAATAATATCATTAACATTGATTGGTTTAAAAGCGAAACCGTTTTCGCTACATTCAAAGAGAAACTTCTTACGTTCCTCACCATCATCATGCGGCGAAACCGACACCCCAGCAAAGTGCGCATTAAGCTCATCTGGAACAGATCTCCTTTGGGTTCGGATAAGAATCTCAGCTCCCTCAACCCTTTCCAGACATTACCATTTGCAAGAGCCTAAAACAGTCTGTTGTGGTAGTATTCTCTTCTCGTGCGTTCAATCTTTTCGTCCACTGCCTTACGTAAAATTAAAAATTCCGAGAGATATTTATTGTCATTTGTCCATTTGTATCGTCTTGTGGTATCCCTCCTGCGCTGCATCTGCAACAACTCTCCATCCATCCATGGTAGCTTTTTTTTTTGTACATTTAAATATTTTCATTGGTGCTAAATTTTCAATAGCAGCAGTGAGATTATCGCAAATGCAGTCAAGTGCAGACTCTGGATCCACTATATTAGTTGTCAATTTGAACCTATCATAGTTGGCTAATTTCTCTAATAATAATTCCCCACTAATATTCTTATAATTTCGATACCTAATCGGTTCTTGCACTAAACTGCATACATTGTAGGCTATTGGAACGTCAATTAAGTTGTGCCGACTATGAAAGTTCGCAGGTATGTTACGTGCGTCAAGTATAATGTCATCATCATTCACAAAAAAGGTCTATCCATGTGCGAGATGATGGAGTTATATGCGTGGTGTGTGTGTGTGTGTGTGTGTGTGTGTGTGTGTGTGCGTGCGTGCGTGCGTGCGTGCGTGCGTGCGTGCGTGCGTGTGTGTGTGTGTGTGTGTGTGTGTGTGTGTGAATTCAGTACGCCAAAAATATCTTGAGAACTACTCGATGGATTTGCTTCAAATTTTGCATGCAATTTATTTTTTTGTCTAACTGGGGGGGGGGGGGGAACTATTGAAAATTGATCTTCTTGGCTCAGTTTTTTTTAGAGCCGTTTTAAGAATTTTAAAAAAATTTTGATTTTTAATTTTTTTGGTATTTTACGTAAACTACTCCAAGAATTTTCTTGAAAATTTGTATGGACATTATTTGCGACTGCCAAAAGAAGAAAAACTTTTACTAACTGATTTTCTTAGTGCACTTTTAATTTTAGAGCAATTTGAAAATTTAAAAAAAAAAATTTTTTCTTCATTTTTCTTTTATTTTATGAAAACCATTTGATAGATTTGCTCAAAAATTTGTATGCAAGTTATTTGCTATTATCTGAGGAAAATTAGCTTGGGAAAACTCATTTCTTTAGCGCAGTTTTAATTTTAGAGCATTTAGAAAATTTTAGAAAAAATGTTTATTTTTCATTTTTTTTTATATTACAAAAAACCATTCGTTAGATTTGCTCTAAAATCATTATGCAAATTATTCGTTATTGCCTTAATAAAACAAGCTTTGGAAAACTCATTTTCTTAGCGCAGTTTTAATTTAAGAGAATTTCCGAAATTAAAAAAAAAAAATTTTTATTTTTTTTCAATCTTACGTAAACTACTCTAAGAATTTGTTTAACAATTTGTATAGAAATTATTTGCTACTGTTAAAATAATAAAAACATTTGAAAACTGATTTTCTTGGCATACTATTAATTTTACAGCATTTTTAAATTAAAAAGATTTTTTTTATTTTTTTTCTATTTTACAAAAACCATTTGATAGATTTGCTCCAAAATTTGTATGCAAGTTATTTGCTACTGTCTGAAGAAAACAAGTTTTGGAAAATTAATTTGCTCAGTGCAGTTTTAATTTAAGAGAATTATGAAAATTTTCATACAAATTTTTTTTTTCATTTATCTTCTTTCTTAGCGTGGTTACGATTAGAAATTTCGTTGTCATCGTTCTTTTAAAGTACAAATTTATAAATAAATATTAATGTTAGACAATTTTTTTCTATTAAAATCACATTCAAATAAATATAAAAAAATTAATCAAACTTAAAGAGCTCTATGAGAAAGCATTCCGCTAAAGCACTTGGCAGCGTTTTTTTTTCATTAATTAGTACATATTTGGACTCAGGGAGTCGAAAAAGTGGTTTCCAGAAAATGTGTGTGTGTGTGTGTGTGTGTGTGTGCGCGTACGTGCGTGCGTGTGTGTGCGTGTGTGTGTGTGTGTGTATGTGTCTCGAAAAATACTGGATAGATTTGTTTCAAATTTTGCATACAATTTATTTTTTGTCTAACTAGACGAAAAGCTATTGGAAATAGGTCTTCTTAGCGTATTTTTTTTTAGAACTATTTTAAGAATTTTAAAAAAATTTCGATTTTTCATTTTTTTTTGTATTTGACGTAAACTACTTATTGGATTTGATTCAAAATTTGTATGGAATTTATTCTTGACTGACAAAAGAAAAAAAACTTTTGAAAATCGATTTTCTTAGCGCACTTTTAATTTTAGAGCATTTTAAAAATTTTTTAAAAAATTTTTATCTTTTATTTTTTTTCTATTTTACGAAAGCCATTTGATAGATTTGCTCTAAAATTTGTATGCAAGTTATTCGCTAGTGTCTGAAGAAAACAAGCTTTGGAGAACTAATTTTCTCAGCGCAGTTTTAATCTTAGAGCATTTTGAAAATTTTCAAAAAAATTTTCATTTTTCATTTATCTTCTATTTTGCGTAAACCATACTAAAAATTTTCTCCAAATTATTTATACAATTAATTCGCTATTGTCTGAAGAAAATAAGCTTTTGAAAACTAATTTTCTTAAAGTGGTTACGATTTTAGAGAATTTTAAAGTTTTAAAAAAAAATTTCGATTTTTCTTTTCTTATTTTTTGTTATTTTACGTAAATTACTTGATAGATTCGTTTTAAAATCTGCAGGGAAATTATTTACGACTGCCAAAGGAAGGGAGATTTTAAAAAATTGATTTTTTCAGAATAGTTTTAATTTTAGAGCATTTTAAAAATTTTGAAAAGAAAATGTTATTTACTTAGCCAATTAAATCTCGAAAATTACTCGGGTTTGTTTCAAATTTTGCATACTATCTATTATTTTGTCTAAGTGGGCGGGAAGCTATTGAAAAGCTTTTTTTTTATATTTTACGTAAATTACTTGATGAATTTGTTTTGAATTTTGCATGGGGATTATTTGCAATTACCAAAAGAAGGATAACTTTTAAAAACCGATTTTCTTAGCGTTGTTTTAATTCTAGAAAATTTTTAAATTTCGTTTAAAATATTTATTTTTCATTTTTTTTCCATTTTACGTAAACCACTCGATAGATGTGCTCTAAAATTTGTATACAAGTTATTTGCCACTGTCTTTATAAAACAAGCTTTAAAAAAATAATTTTCATTGTGTAGCTCTTTGATCACTTCTTTTTATTCCTGATTTAACGTTTTCATTAACTCTTTTCTTACTTCCTCTCTGTCCCTCTATCTCAGATTAATCCTTATTTTTACCCTATTTTCATACATCCTTGTCTTTCTTCCTATTTCCTAATCACTCACTCACATTCACTAATTTTTCTTGAATAGAAATTGTATTTTACATTAAAATTAAATTTAAAAAAATAAAATCAAATTTTTCTAACTCACTGAGTTCTATGAGAAAGCATTGCGCCAAAGCACTTGGCAGCGTTTTTTAACATCAATAAAAAAAAATTTAATATTTATAAGTAGAATAAAAATTTTATTTTATACACATTAGTATTTGTCTGTCTTCAAGCGACAATATAAAAAAGGCCTTAATGCAATAAATCTCTCATTAACAACAATACAAATAGCTGTCAATTTCTTTTTGCAATGATGAAAAATAAATATTTAAGCTTCTTTTTGCTACAATAACAAAAAAAACACTCCAAATGCAGCCATATATTTGTATATTTTGGTCTCAAGCAAAAGTAATCAAATGCAGAGAGGGAGTGTTTTTTTTGCATTGTATTTATAAAATTCATAAAATAAGAAGATATAAATATTTATTTATAATCATAATTTTTAAATGTAATATTTTTATTATATTATACACAAATAAAACTTAAAGTTTTATCATATCTGATTATACGTCTTTTGAAGTGTTTTTTATTCTTTATAATAACATACAAATTATTCAATAATAGTATATTTTTTCTAAATGGTTAAACTATCGATTTCTATTAAATCTTTTTCTGCACACTGAAAAAAAGAAATGTTAAATTCAAAGAAATATATTTTGTAAAAATGAAAATGTTTGAATCAAACAACTGATTGCTTGAAACAAACAAGACGTATTTGAATTCGGTGAATATTTTTTTGAATACAAAAAATAATTTATTTGAAAGATAAATTTATTGTTTCAAAGAAAGTTTATTTAATTTTAAAAATGCATTTTTTAAAATAAAAAAATGGAATTTTTAAATTAAATAAAAATATTTTAAAACAATTCAAAAATATCTTTAAATAAATATTTATTTAAATTAAAAAAATTATCTTTTGAATTTAAAAAATTTTTTATTAATTCATTAGAAAACTTATTTAATCAATCGTTTGCTTGATCTAAATAAATATTTACTTAAATCAAGCATACTAAATTTAATTTTAAAAAATCTTTAATTAAATTAAAAGAATGATTTATTCAAAGCTATAACTTAGTATGTTGAAAATTTAAAAAAATAGTTATTTAAAAGAAAAAAGGTTTGTTCCAAACAAGCAAATACTTTTTTAAATCAATATTTCTCTAATTCAAAAAAAATAATTTTATTATCTTAAAGAAATAATTTTTTGTTTCAAAGATTTTGGTGATTTAATCAAGTATTCAATTCTTTGGCTTAGTAGTAAAAAAGTAAAGATATGAAGTTTTTAAATTGATCAAATAAATCTTTGTTTCAAACATATAAATCATTGTTTTATACAATCATAATTGACTGTTAAGGAAATTATTTGCTTGATTAAAAGAAATTATAAAGGCGGATTTTGAGACAGTATTTTTTCAAAACTGTTAGGACGGGTTTTTCTAAAGAGTTTTACCTCTCACAAAAACCCCGTCCTTCATACATTTAATTTTATTTTCACCTTCCGGAGTTGAGAGATTTTATCTAAGGGGTATATTCGGCCTGATCTATACGAAAATGTCTTAAAATAAACACTCCGATCTCGTTTCACATGGAAATGAGAGTTAATATTCCTTTTATTGAAATTTATCTCTTTTTTTATTTTAGTCAATTATCTATCATTAATTATACATTTCATCGCATTGAATAAATTTCTATAATTGTATTAATAGCTTTTCCTTTTAAATATTCAGATTAAAATACAGATTTTCACAAGCAGCATGTATTTATCTAGGGTAATATGAAATTTACAAACATTTATAATTGCCATAAATTATGAGGAGAGTATAGTTTCTCGCTAAAAACACGAATGTCTTTCTGTAAACTTCATGAATCAACCTTTTAACGAGTGCATTTTTAGTTCTTCTCCCTTTTGCACATTTATATTCATGAAAATATAGATTAAATTTATCTAAACATATGTTTTAGACATATTTACTAACAAATATTAAATATTAAATAAAATATTCCTATAAAAGATTTTAACTATTTATAATTGTTTATAAGAATTATTTATTTGAATATTGTGTAGTTTTTTTATTTCACAATAATAACTCTAAGTTAAATGAATGATTGGGTCACAAAGGTTTTTCTAATCATGTGACATAAATAAATTTTCAAATATAGAATACGAAAAATTTTTATTTTTTTCCTCTAATGTGATGCGCATAAGTATTACATATTATTTTTGTTCCTTTCAATTCAATGTGCGAAACTCAGTTTAATGTTTAAATGCATATATTTGACATGGGCATTATGTTATTTTAAAAGACAATGTGCAATTTATTTTTACACCATTTTTAAGTACTAAAAAATTACTTAATTCCAATAACGAGTATACTCATGTAAAAATTACTTACTTCAGACGTTTTTATTTAAATTTAAGCTTTTTTTTTTATTGAACGTGCTAACATCGATTTTCGTATGCAATTAAACTGCCTAACATACATGATTCACACACTAAAGTACGGACACATAATTTATATGAAAATACCTAATCATACCAAATTTTACTTGAAATTAAAGTATACCTTATAAAAATCAGTTATGAGTGTTATTACGAAAAGGATTGATTTGTTTTTATTCATTTGAATTTTCATAAAAGTATGTAGTTTTTAAAATAATTATTACTTTAACGTCTAATTCTGTTCAATGATTGTCCAAGCAACTTATTTTTGTGGCATATTTATTAATTTTTATGAAGTACATTTAAAATTTTTTTAGATAATTAAAAAAAAAAATTATTTAATTTTATCGACGGCCCCTAACTATATAAGCCTATCTCCAAACTCCGAATCCTAACAGCTTATGTCGTTTTTATAATAAAGGTTAGTGATATAAAATTGAAATATGTCAGACATTCTTTATTAGTTTAATAAATCCACTTGAGTAACAATTACTTGCAAAACTCCCACAATATATCTCTAATAAATTTACATACTTAAATAAAATTTTTCACTTATATGAATTCATCAAAAGTACATTCTAAAAATCTTTACAAATAATTTATTGTTAATCCGCGAAAATTTTCTAACGTAAGGTGCGCTTATTTCCTTTTATTACATTGTTGTAACAAAACCCAAAAAAGAAAAAAATAACTTATCTGCTGATGACAAGGGTGGCCGGCGGGGCAGCATTGCCGGCTCTCCTGGTTTCCCATGCCTGCTCTGGCTGCATTGGCCTCTAATTATCTGCTTCCTTTTTATTTGTCGGTATATCTACCCTTTATCAATAACCGGTGCACTTCAATCCACGTGTATGACAACTCGGATCGTTGTCCACGGAATTCGCGTCGTTAATTTGGTTAAGTAAAAGCTAAAACAGTGACAAGGTTGAAAGTTGAAGTTGCAGCTGCAGCCTCGCGGGCTGCAGCATACACGTACTGCTCTTAGGCCTGGTCGCGCGCGTCTCTTCAAAATCTGTTTCTCTCTTGACCAATCTTTCGTCAAGCCAGCTTCAAACGTTTTTAATTGTTGTGGGGGAGAGCGCGAAGACAGAGAAAAGTAGTTCTCTCCCTCCGTTGCTCTCACCCGTCTTATGCATGGGAACCGACGCTAAGTCCCCACTTCAACTCAACGACGTAGAGAAAGAGTGGAGACGAAGCAAAGGCTCCCGTCAACGATCGAGCTTGGCTTCTTGGAAAATTGATAACAGCGTGAAAAGAAATTGGCCTTGATGCTTTTAAGACCCATTTCTCTTCATCATTGTAATAAATTAAAAGAATAAATTTAAGAATTAATAGATAAATAAAGAAAATTAGGAGGCGAAAATTTTGTCACTTAACAAAAACAAAACATTCATCGACAAAGTTAATCAAATGATTTTTTGTTTTAAAGAATTCGGTAATATCATCAAGCATTCAATTCTTTGATTTAAGACTAAGACAGTAGACATACGAATTTTTTAAATTTATAAAATGAATCTTTATTTCAAATTAATAATTATTTGTTCTATACAATCATACTTTACTGTAAAAGAAATTATTTGTTTGATCCAAAGAAATTATTGGAAAATTTGAAAAAACTATTTTTTAAAAACAAAACATCGATTAACAGATTTAAAAAAATGGTATGTTTGTTTTAAAGAATTTGGTATTATAATCAAGCATTCGATGCTTTGATTTAGGAGTAAGAGAGTAAACATGCGAATTCATTGAATTGATCAAATGAATCTTTGTTTCAAATAAATAATTATTTGTTTTATGCAATCATATTTGACTGTAAAAGAAATCATTTGATTGATTCCAAGAAATAATTAAGGAGAATATGAAAACAGTATTTTTTCAAAACAAAACATTGATTTACAGATATAAAAAAATGGTTTTTTTGGTTTTAAAGAATTTGGTAATATAATCAAGCATTCGATTTTTTGATTTAGAAGTAAGAAAGTAATCATACGAATTCTTTGATTCGATCGAAAGAATCTTTGTTTCAAAAAAATAATTATTTGTTTTATAAAACTATAATTGCCCGTGAAAGAAATTATTTGTTTGAGTCAAAGAAATTATTAAGGAGAATTGGAAAACAGTATTTCTTCAAAACCAAATATTGATTTACAGATTGAAAAAAATGGTTTTTTTGTTTTGAAGAAATTGGTAATATAATCAAGCATTTAATTTTTTTATTTAGGAGTAGGAAATTAAATATACAGATTCTTTGAATTTATAAAATGAAGCTTTCTTTTAAAAAAATAATTATTTGTTTTAATCAATCATACTTGACTGTAAAAGAAACGGTTTGTTTAATTCAAAGAAATCATTATTGATAATTTCAAAACAGTATATTTTCAAAACGCAAAATTAATTGACAGTATCTAAAAAATTGATTTTTTTGTTTTATAGAATTCGGTTATATAATCACGCATTCGATTCTTTGATTCAGTAGAAAGAAAGTAAAAATACGAATTCTTTAAATGTATCAAATAAATCTTTGTTTTAAATAAATAATTAATTGTTTTATACAACTATACTTGACCGTTATTAAAATTATTTGTTTAATTCAAAGAAATTATTAAAGAGAATTTAAAAACAGTATTTTTCAAAACAAAATATTGATTGACAGTATCAAAACAATGATTTTTTTGTTTAAAAAAATTTGGTTATGTAATCAAGCATTCGACTTTTTAATTCAGTAGTAAGAGAGTAAACATACGAATTCTTTCAATCAATCAAATGAACTTTTGTTTCAAACAAATAATTATTTGTTTTTACAACTTTATGTGACCGTTAGTAAAATTATTTGTTTGATTCAAAGAAATTATCAAGAGAAATTTAAAAAAAGTATTTTCCAAAACAAAATATTGATTGACAGTATCAAAACAATGATTTTTTTGTTTTAAAAAATTTGGTTATATAATCAAGCATTCGATTTTTTAATTCAGTAGTAAGAGAGTAAACATACGAATTCTTTGAATCAATCAAATTAACTTTTGTTTCAAACAAATAATTATTTGTTTTTACAACTTTATGTGACCGTTAATAAAATTATTTGTTTGATTCAAAGAAATTATCAAGATGAATTTGAAATAGTATTCGTTTTAAACGAAATATTGATTGACAAATTAAAAATAATGGTTTTTTTGTTTTAAAGAATTTAGCTATATAATCAAGCATTCTACTTTTTAATTCAGTAGTGAGAGAGTAAACATACGAATTCTTTGAATCAATCAAATGAACCTTTGTTTCAAACAAATAATTATTTGTTTTATACAACTTTATTTAACCGTTAAAAAAATTATTTGTTTGATTTAGAGAAATTATTGAAGAGAATTTAAAAACAGTATTTTTTTAAAACAAAATATTGATTGACAGTATCAAAACAATGATTTTTTTGTTTTAAAAAATTTAGTTATATAATCAAGCATTCGACTTTTTAATTCAGTAGTAAGAGAGTAAACATACGAATTCTTTGAATCAATCAAATGAACCTTCGTTTCAAACAAATAATTATTTGTTTTATACAACTTTATTTGACCGTTAAAAAAATTATTTATTTGATTCAAAGAAATTATTAAGAGGAATTTAAAAAAAGTATTTGTTTTAAACAAAATATTGTTTGACAAATTAAATATAATGGTTTTTTTTTGTTTTAAAGAATTTAATTATATAATCAAGCATTCGATTCTTGGATTCAGTAGAAAGAAAGTAAACGTACGGATTCTTTAAATTAATCAAATGAATCTTTGTTTTAAATAAATAATTAATGGTTTTATACAACTATACTTGACCGTTAAAAAAATTATTTGTTTCATTTAGAGAAATTATTAAAGAGAATTTAAAAACAGTATTTTTTTAAAACAAAATATTGATTGACAGTATCAAACAATGATTATTTTGTTTTAAAAAATTTAGTTACATAATCAAGCATTCGACTTTTTAATGCAGTAGTAAGAGAGTAAACATACGAATGCTTTGAATCAATCAAATGAACCTTTGTTTCAAACAAATAATTATTTGTTTTAGAAAACGATATTTTACCGTTAAAGAAATTATTTGTTTGATTCAAAGAAATCATTAAGAAGAATTTGAAAACAGTATTTTTTTAAAGCGAAATATTGTTTGACAGATTAAAAAAAATGTTTTTTTTGTTTCAATGAATGAGATAATATAATCAAGCATTCGATTCTTTGATTTAGAAATTAGAGAGTAGACATACGAATTTGTTGAATTCATAAAATAAATCTTTGTTTTAAGTTAATAATTATTTGTTTCATACAACTACACTTGACCGTTGAAGAAATTATTTGTTTGATTTTTAAAGAAATCATTATAGAAAATTTGAAAACAGAATTTTTTTGAAACCAAATATTGATTGACATATTTAAAAAAATGGTTTTGTAGTTTCAAAGAATTTGGTTATATAATTAAGCTTTCGATCCTCTGATTCAGTAGTAGAAGAGTAAACATACGAATTCTCTGAATAGATCAAATGAATCTTTGTTTTGAATAAATAATTATTTGTTTTATACAGTCATACTTGCCTGTACAAGAAATTATTTGTTTGATACAAAGAAATTTGTAAGAAGAATTTTAAAACAGTATTGTTTCAAAACAAAACATTGAGAGATACGAAAAAATGTGTTTTTTTTTTTTTTAATTTTAAAGAATATGGTAATATAATTAAGCATTCAATTACTTAAATACTAGTAAAATAGTAAAGATACTAATATTTTGAATTAATTAAATAAATCTTGGTTTCAAATAAATGATTCTTCGTTTTATACAATCGTACCCGTCTGTTGAAGAAATTATTTGTTTGATTCAAAAAAATTTATTTCGGCATAAGCTTTTAAATTTCGTCCGCTTGGTGGAAACCCTTTTTTTTTCTAAACTCGCAAGTGCAGAGAAGCCTCCTCAGTTCATATATAAGAAAATTGTAAAGTCAAACCTATTAACGTAACGCACTGCGAGCGATTGCGATACTTAAAACGTCGATAGGGAAACATTGATAAGTTAAGATTAGCGAGCGATAACTTTAATTATATGTATTATTTGTATTTAAAATAAAAAATATATGCTGTATAAGAATAAGCGAATATATATGAAATTATAAAGTTTCTTCTGAATATATATATATATATATATATATATATATATATATATATATATATATTCATACTCTGAAAATAATTAGTATTATAAATAATACAGGTTAAAAAAATGACAAATCGACAATCATCAATTATTTAAAACAAACAAATTTTTGAAAAATTTATTATAGTTTCAAAGAAATATTTTTTTGAATCAAAAATATATTTATTAAAAACAAACATTTGTGTGTTTCTTATAAACAATTAAAAAAAAAATTTGTGAATTACAAAGAAATATTTATTTCTTTTGAGTAAATGAGTTATTCAAAGAAAAAAATATTTCTTACAAATAAACACATATTTATTAAAAATAATTATCTATTTGTTTCTTTCCTACAGATTTTTTAAGAAATGAGTCTTTTTTTTTTTAAAATATATATTTCTTTTAAGTAAATAATTTTTTAAAGTAAAAAAATATTTCTTACAAGCAAACAAGTATTTATTAAAAAGAAACATCTATTTGTTTCTTTACGACAGATTTTTGAAAAAATGAGTCTTATTTAAAAAAAATATATGTTTCTTTTAAGTAAATGTTTTTTGTAAGTAAACAAATATTTGTTACAAACAAACAAGTATTTATTAAAAAGAAACAACCATTTGTTTCTTCCCGACAGATTTTTAAAGAAATGAGTCTTAGATTCGAAAAAATATTTTTGTTCTTAAATAAATGTTTTTTTAAAGGAATAAATATTTCTTACAAACGAACACATATTTATTAAAAACAACATCAATTTGTTTGTATCCGACAGAATTATAAATAAATTATTTTAGATTTAAAGAAATGTTTTTTCTAATTAAAAATTTAGATTTTTTAAATTAAATATTTCGTTTTTTACATCTAAGAAATATGTTTTTAATTTTAAAAAATTCACTTCTTCGTTTTAAAGAAATCGTGTGTTTGGCACTATTGAAACACACCATTTCTTTGAAACAAAGAAATTTTCTTTCATTCTATCAAATTTTTTTTTCAGTGCATAAGAAAGTATAAAACTTGATTCTTTATAAACTGTTAAATATCGTGTTAAGTAATCTTGTCTTGTATAATTTATATTACATTATATACAATTAAAACTTGAAATTCTGTTATTATTAAATTCTCTATTTTTACACCATTTAAATTACTTGCTATGGGTTTTAATGTAACGATTTAAATGATTCCTTCTTTCATCATTTTTATTTCTTCATAAAAAAATAAAATTTGAAATTTTATTATTAACTATTACTGAACATTATTATACACAATTAAAAATGCAAATTCTATTATTATTAACTATTCTATTTTTAAATCATTTAAACTATATATTATGTGTTTTCAATTGACCATTTAAATTATCTTTCATATTAATTCGCTAATAATGATATATTTAAACAAACAAGAATACTTATCCTACACTGAGAGAAAATTCATGCCAATAGAGCATGTAGTCTACGTATCCAAAGTTAGTAAGTAATATCCTATGCTTTAATAACAGCGCCATCTACTCTTACGAGGTTTGTGCTATCCAAAAACTGTTTGTTTACATGCTTTAGTAGCTCCCCACTCTAATATCCTTCGATAGCTAGCGCTGTATCCTCTCATGGGACGTGAAGGAAGTAAACGTGGCTTGTCCACTATTCTTTCTTTACTGCTAACTATGGCATTCTTCTATTGCTCAAGTCGCCTCCTCTTTTGGGTGGCGATGCGAGCAAACACGGCTGGTCTATATCCAAAATCATGTTGCAAATTTCGTTAACGTATTTTCGTAGCGTGAATCTTTTATTTCTTTTCTTTTCTTTTTTTATGAAGAGAGATACGTTATAAATATAACCTGTTAAACTTTTTAACTTTAAATAATTTATTTTTAACTTAAAATTTAATTATTCTAAACCGCTGGGGGGCAGATAAGCATGTACGATTTTACGCCAGTGATATTTCGAAGTAGCGTTGGTCTAGTGCGTAACGTTCGCGCTTTTCCTTTTGAGTACGCGAGTTCAACTCTTGGTTAGAACCACTTTTTTTAAACTTTTTTTTTATTATTTCAATAGTTTTTATTGCTTTTTTTTATTTTTTTTATTTTCTATTTTTTTATTAATTTTAAAATCTATTTTTTCACAAGTTACTTAAAATATGCTCGTTTTTTTTATGAATATTTTAAAATAAATTATTCTTTATAGGTAGTAATTACAAATATTAATAAATAAATAATAGTAGATATTTACAATACTATAGTTCAATTTTGTCTTTATAAACATATTTCAATATACAATATATATTATAACATAAATAATAATAACTCAGTTTTATTTATTTATTGTAATTTATTGTAAATTTTATAAACTAAATTATAAATAAATTAAACTATACTGTTATAAAATAAACATCACTATTATAAAATAAACATCACTATTATTTATTTATCAATATTTGTAATTACTACCTATAAAGAATAATTTATTTTTAAAAAATTTTCATTGAAAAAAACAAGCGTACTTGTGAAAAATTAAATTTTAAAATTATTAAAAAAATACAAAATCTAAAAAAAAATAAATATAAAAAGGAATAAAAAATATTAAAACAATAAAAAAATTTAAAAAAAAAGTGACCCTAGCCGAGAGTTGAACTCGCGTACTCAAAAGGAAACGCGTGAACGTTACGCACTAGACCAACGCTACTCCGAAATATCTCTGGCATAAAATCGTACATGCTCATCTGCCCCCCAGCGGTTTAAAATAATTAAATTTTAAGTTAAAAATTAATTATTTAAAGTTAAAAAGTTTAACAGGTTATATTTATAACGTATCTCCCTTCATAAAAAAAGAAAAGAAATAAAAGATTCACGCTACGAAAATACGTTAAAGAAATTTGCAACATAATTTTGGGTATAGACCAGCCGTGTTTGCTCGCGTCGCCACTCAAAAGAGGAGGCGACTCAAGCAAACAAAGGATATGAGAGTGGGGAGTCATCAAAGTATACCACGCGAGTCATCAGTGAATGCCGTTCATGCTTTAGTTACTCTCCATACCATCTTTTTTAGTATAAGGTAATCCAATACTAATAGAGCTTCTCACGGCCTGTCATATTTGTATCAATGTTTTATATGCTCGCATAGATGGCAGTTCGCATGCTCTATTAGCATGAATTTTCTCTCAGTGTATATTTATTATATCTTATATTCGTATATAGGGTGTCAATTAAGTCCCGGGACGTCCGAATATTTTCTAAAGTACTTTATTTCCGAAAAAGTTCAAGGTCACTTCTTCAGTAATTTTGAACAAGGGATCCAATGGTAACCTTCAATTTGACCTTGGACTTGACCTTGAAGGTTATTTAAAGGTTAACTTTTGTTTTCAAACAGAAACCCCTATTTTCGATACCAACAATCGATAGAGCTGGAAATTTTACGTTCAGATATGTACTTAGGTCGCAGAAAAAGTTTAACCTTAAGGGTTACTCTAAGGTCATTTAATCCCAACAAGGTATTGAGATGCCTATGGATATTTTTTCGATTGGTAGAGCTATTTTTTTGTAGCTTTTTACATGGGATTCAATGGTGATCCTTAATTTGACCTTGGATTATACCTATGAGCAGGCCGGATTCGCTGTCCTTGTCTGATTGAGATTTTTGTTATTTACTCAAGTATTAATCGGCGTATCTGCAAATTGAAGGTTAAGCGCAATAGATTGCGACCCGGGTTTTCGCGTCACAAAATTTTTTGCATTTTTAGGCTTTTAAATTTTTTTATTGTGAGAAGAAGAAGGGTAAGTGATGTTTAATTTAATTTAAAAAGAAGTTAAATAATTCTGCTGTTGTTTGGGATAATTAATAAAATATATATGCAATTTATTAAAAGGCTATTTTTGTTTTTTTTATGTTTGAGGGAATCCTATCATTCAAATAGTCCCGCCGTTAGACTGAAAGAAACTAGCGCCGAGAAGAACCGAATGCCGCCGAAAGAAAGAAGACAGAAAATAAAGAAAGAAGAGTTTTTATATTAATGCGTTGTGTTAAATTATAGTTGTAAAAGCGAGAATTAGAATTTTGAAAGCGTGCATTATGTTAAAATATATATAAACTATTGTAAAAGCGAGATTAAGTAAAAGAGAGAGTGCGTAAATATGTGTGCGAGTGTGAAACAGAAGGAGGGAAAGAGAGTACGGCCGAGTGATGTACGAGTTGCGCGCGCCGTTCTTGTACATGCCGGACGGAGAGAGATTTAACGAACGTTTTTATATATGCGAATTTATCTTTAAAATTGTAAAAGGAAAAAGAAAACTAAGTTGTAATAATATTAGGTTTTGTTTTAAAGTTAATTGCAAAAAGGAAAGGTTAAATTATTGTGTACATAAGTAAATTACAGTTTTTCGCGCCCGGAAATATTGCTAGCCCGCCAAATGTAAGCGTAGCGATTGGCTGATGCAATCGAGAAAGACGTTACGGGTCGAAATTCGCCAGGCCAAGCGTCAGTGTACATCGGATCGCAGCAACGAGTAGACGTGCCGTGAGAGTAGTCGAGTTTTGAAAAGGGTTTTTGTGTGTGAATTCGTGGAATTAGCGTGGCGTGAGCGTGCAGAGTTTTATTTCGTGATTAAAATTATAAAGTTTGGGCGCGTGATTAAGGGAAAATTTAATAGAGATTTTAATTGCCGAGTTTTCTTTGTATTATTTTTGCGTGTGATTAGATTTTTTTTGTATTATTTCGAGATTGTGTGTAGCGTCGTGGAAGTGATATTTATTGCAAGTGTTAGTAGCGTCTAATAGAGTTTTCTTTATACGAATCACCGTGCGTCCTGAGCCTCTACAAGAGAGAAGCGAAGGGGAGAACGAGAGGAAGCCACAGCGAAAAAATCAACTTCGCCTGGACAGAATCCACTAGGATTTCGCTTCTCTCGACTGTAAGGTAATATTGTCAAATTTAAGCCGTGCGCGTAGTTGCTATCTTCTTCGCTAAAAGTAAGAATAAATTTAATGGCGAAATAG
Source organism: Anastatus disparis (assembly GCA_017163975.1). NCBI lineage: Eukaryota > Metazoa > Arthropoda > Insecta > Hymenoptera > Eupelmidae > Anastatus > Anastatus disparis. The sequence goes on along the minus strand of JAFFSR010000274.1, from coordinate 5,557,915 downwards.
AGTAAAACCTTTAGATAACGTTTGTAGAAGATATTATTGTTTTACGCGTGATAACGTGGAAAGAGAAAAAAAAGGGGTATATTAATAGAAAAGAAACGAGGGAGTAAAAAATAAAGAGAGAAAAAAATAAAACGAATTTAGAACAACGCGGAAAGAAAGAGAACGGTTGTGCCATCGAAGCGTCGTTGGGTCCGGTAGTGTGAGTGAGTGAGAGATAGAATTCGAGGAAAAGGGGGAGAGCGATCTTCATAGCGTGACGTGTTGTGGTGAATTTACTTTTATTTTATTCATTTCTTAATTCTTTGTATTTCATGCAATGTGCAAGTGATAGAGAGATTTTTGTTTATGTTAACCGTATGTAACTTCTTAATTATACTTAATATAAAAAGAAAGAATAAGATAAGTGTTGTAAGGAGAGAGCGTGATAGGAAATTTAGCATTTATGCATGAGAGAAAATTTGTAAGTCGAGCGAAATATTAGTGGCGCGCGTTAGTCGGGAGAGAGAGAAAGGGCGCGAGAGTGTTATATGTGTGTGTTGAAAAAGAAGTTACTTAATTAAAAATTCCATTGTGATTAGAAAAAAATGAAAGTAGAATAAAACTATTTTAAATCTAATAAAAGAGTGTTAAATTATTTATGTAGAAAACATTTTTGATAAATTCCTTGTGTGTTTGCCGTGCATGACGTAGTGTTGAAAATTCTAATTAATAATTGTTTTTTTTTATTGAACGCGGTTAACGAGAGCTGGCGCGCCCCGAGCACGAGCTGATTTTCGGTCGAATCTCCTCTGAGAGAGTCTAGGTAAAGAATAGAGAGAATAAAATTATAAATTTTTAAGTTTGGACGTCTCGGGTATTTTGCAACGTCACAAGATATTATTATTACAAATATTTATGCACAAGAAAAAAAAAATCTACCGCTTTATTTTTGAGAAAAGTAAGGGACGCGAAAATATTATAAACATAAACTTTTACTTCGGCGTTCCTTACATTTCTCAAAAACAAAGCCATAGAATTTTTTTTTCTTGTGCATAGATGTTCATAATAATAATATCTATTGCGCTCAACCTTCAATTTGAAGATATACCAATTAATAGTTGATTAAATAGCAAAAAACTCAATTGTTACTCGATCGGTATCAGATTCTTCTCCGGCCTGGTCTTAACAATTTTAACAATTTTTTAAAGGGAAACCTTTATTTTTCACACTGGCAATCGTTACAGTGGGGAGTTTTTGTATGAAATAATATAAAGAGTGATCTTATGTGGATAACAATCTGCTTCTACTTAGTTGCTACAGATGTTAGGTGATCAGTTTCCTCAAGATCACTGATAGTCCCAGATTCTGCGAAGCACCGTGCACTCATTTTGATTTTTGATTTTGAAATAAGCATTTCCACATTTTCTGACACACTATTTTGCTGTTTTAAATTTGGTTTTATACGATTTACCTAGAGTTTTTTGTAATTTTGTGATCTTGATATGTTACAAAATCATAATTTATGTAACAATTTTTGATAATTTGTTTGCAAATAAATAAATAATAAGAAATCACCTTTTTTCGAAAAAAATCCATTATTAAGAAACTTTTTATTGCATTTTCACGATATTTCGGGGTCGCTGTTTACGAATTCATTGTCATATTTTGTAAATTCAAAATAGCGGATACAATATGGCGAATGAATTATCAAAAAATCCGCCGTGTCTATGGCATCGGCTGAGAGCGGCTTTTCTCTTTGACAATTTATTTACAAATATAAATAATTTGATAGCAGATTTAAACTCAGTGACCCCAAAAACCCCCGAGTACTCATTTTTAGTTGAAAAGGTGCTGTTTCCATGATTTTCATCCGCCATCTTGAATTCGCCATATTGGATTTTAAAAAATCAACAGTTTGGTAGCAGATTCGAACTCAGCGACTTCAAAAACCGCCAAGTACTCATTTTCAGCTAAATAGGTGCTAATTTAAGGACACTTGCTATTTAAGCATTTTAAAAAAGAACAGAATTTATTAGATCTTTTTCGATATTTCTGGATTGTACTTCCGGCTGATGGTTCTCAAACAGAATAAGTTCCAGAGTTTGAATTGGTAGTATAAATTAGTAGGTATTTAAGCACTTAAAATTTATTTTATCTAAACATTTCTTTTTGAACTATTCGTTTTCCTTTGCAACTGATAAGTTTTTCTTTTGGTTTTGATTCATGTATTATTCTTATCTAATAAAAAAAATGGCGTATGCTAATTTTTCGCAGTGAGAACAGATAAGTTTGTTGATGATGCGTGGTTGGGGAGATTTAGTTCGCTCTTACCTTGAAGTGGGCACACTGTTCAATAACAATTTCTGTGATCAATTTGGACAAACGCCTATTTCAAAATCTACAATTCAAAGAAGCGTACGACGCTTCGCAGAATTTGGGACTAATAATGATATTCATAGAACTGGTCGCCCAACATGTGTTGCAACTGAGGAGAAGCAGATTAATATTATTAAAACCTTTATTGAAAATCCGCATCTTAGTTTACGTAGAGCTGGGCATGATCATGACGTTTCTCATGAATGCGTAAGAAAAATTCTGAAAAGCATTCATTTTTATCCTTATGAAATCAATTTGGTACAGGGGCTTAATGAAGATGATTCGGATCGTTGGCTCGAGTTTTGCGAAACGATGATGAATAGAATAGATACAGAGCCTAATTTTTTATACAATATAATTTTTTCAGATGACGCTACTTTCACTTTAAATAATGAAGTTAATAGACACAATTGCAGATATTGGTGTGACTCAAATCCTGTATGGATGTTGGATAACCACACACAATATTCACAAAAGATGAATGTGTAGGCTGGTAACTTTAACGATACTCTTGTAGGCTCTTTTTTATCGACAGTAATCTCACTGCGAATAGTTTATACGAACAGTTACTTAGGGATCAAATAATGCCACTAATTCGAGAGATAGCAGGTGATGATTATGATGTAACTTGATTTTAGCAGGATAAAGCAGCCATCCATTTTGGTCGAGACGTTCGAGCATATTTGGATGATCGGTTTCCTCGTAGATGGACTGGTAGAAGGGGTGAAATCGAGTGCCCGGCTAGATCTTGGGATCTGACACCACTTGATTTTCTCTGGGGTTACCTTAAGAATAAAGTTTATGCAACTAATTCAATCAACTTAGAGGAAATGTGTAATCGAATTATGCAGGAGGCTGCTAGAATTGATAAAATAATGATTCGTGATGTTTTTGTCAAGATGTTCAAGGTTTTCAGTTTTAGCAACACCGCTAAACTTTGAACCTTCAAGTGAAAGGCAAGGGGACTCACTAATCAAGTACCCCAATCGTGAGAGGCAAGGGGACCCACGCTAATCAAGCACCCCAATCGTGAGAGGCAAGGAGACTTACTAATCAAGCACCCCAACGTTGAGAGGCAAGGAGACTCACGCCAATCAAGCACCCCAATCTTGAGAAGCAAAGGGACTCACGCTAATCAAGCACCCTAAAGGAAACAGATCTTTATACGTCCCCATTATTGTTTCTGGGTAATGCTAAAAGAAAAGATAAGGACGATAGTAAGGTCGTCATTTAAAAAAACACTGTTTGAATGTGAAATTTTCGCTCTATCGATTTCCGGTATCAAAACTGGGATTTCCGATTAACAAAATTAGTTGACCTTAAAATAAATTTTGAAGGTCAAGTGTAGGTCAAGTCGGAGATCAAGTTGAAGGTCGCTACCGGATTCCTCGTTGAAAACTACAAAAATTAAAACTTTACCAATTGAAAAAATATTTAAAGGTATCTTAATACCTTGTTGGGATTAAATGACCTTAGAGTAACCCTCAAGGTTAAAATTTTTTTGCGACCTAAGTACTTATCTAACGTAAATTTTCCAGCTCTATCGATTGTTGGTATCAAAAATAGGGGTTTCTGTTTGAAAACCAAAGTTGACCTTCAAATAACCTTCGAGGTCAAGTCTAAGGTCAAATTGAAGGTTACCATTGGATCCCTTGTTCAAAGTTACTGAAGAAGTGACCTTTAACTTTTTCAGAAATAAAGTACTTTAGAAAATATTCGGTCGTCCCAGGACTTAATTGACACCCTGCATATAAATTTAAATGATCTTTTCTGTTAAATTTTTTTTCTGCATGAATAAACATTTGAGTTTTATTTTTTATGCACCTTTAAATGTCTTTTTAAATGATCTTTTTTTTGTGATTTTTGTTACATTGTAAAGGAATAATATTTATACACTGAAAAAATAATGTATAAGCTTTTTTATAAAAAAAAATATGGTCTGTTTTTTAACAATATTACAATAAAACACTCTTAATGCAGCCATATATTTATATATGTTGGTCTCAAGCCAAAAAATAATAAAATGCATGGAGTGTTTTTTTTGCATTGTATTCATAGAATTCACACCCAAAATCAATGCATATTCAGTTGTGATCATATTCAGGGGGTTAGCAAGCGGAGCGAGCAGGAGTGTACCCCTCCTAGCATGTATATATATAAATAACATATACATAGTTTGTACTAAAGTTACGTACAGTGAATTATATTCGCAGACTGCTCTTAATAATTTATCTGCATGATTAGAATTATTTTACGATACTCTATATTTTTAGCTCATGTTGCAGAAAAATCAAAACGGACCGCTGCCATAGCCTGTTTGCTGTAAAAACCTAGGCCACGATTTTCTTCTGTACAATCTATTACATGAAAAATGTGGACATTGTTAAAGGGTTTTTTTCGGATTTCAACCGTGTAAGTTGTGGTTTAGTATATCAATGATTTGTGAACATTACAACGGTCGGTATCCTAAACCACAACTTACACGGTCGAAATCCGAAAAAACCTAACAATGTCTAATATTCACTAAGAAAGCTTCGAATCTAAACAAAGAAAATGTACTTTTACTGTTACTGAAATATTAAAAATATATGCAGTGTTCTCATAGAATATTAATACACAGTATTTTATAATTGCAATTACTTCAAACGACGTCTTTAATGAATTTAAAAACGTATCATTTCTCATAGTCTTTATTACTATAATGTTTTTAAAAAAATCTCAATTTTAACGTTATGCTTAAATTGTTACATAATCTTAGATTTTTCTGAATATATTTACAATAATATTTACTCAAAATATAAAAATAATTTAAAATTTTATTTGAAAACGGCATTTGAGAAATTAAATTCTTAAATTATAAAAAAATTTTTTTAAATAAAAAACATAAATAAAGTTTAGATGAATAAAAAAGTGCTTCTAGTATTATACCCAAAAGGAAAATCTAAGGTGCAAAAACTTCACGGTCAAAATTACTCGAGAACCACCGTGAGCAACAAATTAGCAACAAAATATCCCTTACTAATTTTTATTTTATTCTTTAATTTGGTGAATTATCAAATTTTTTTAAGGTATGGTGTTAGTAATCTAGTCGAATATTAAAAGTTTGTAATCTAGCAATATATCATTTAGCAGCAACGAATTAGCAACAAAATATCCCCTTCGAATCGTTAAAATATTTTAATTAGAAAAAAAGTTACAATAGTAGCCGTGATAGCGTAAGACTAACGGTAGCACAGCCATGGTTTTTCCAAAATGGCTGAGGCAACAAAATCGTTTCTGGACGGAAATGTCAGCAACAAATTAGCAACAAAATATCCTCAACTAACTTTTATTTTACCCTTTAATTTAGTGAATTATAAAATTTTTTTAAGGTATGGTGCTAATAATCTAGTCAAATATTAATATTTGGAAATCTAGCAATATACCATCTTTCAGCAACCAATTAACAACAAAACATCCCGTTCGAATAGTTAAAATATCTTAATTAGAAAAAAAGTTACAATAGTGGTCGTGCTAGTATAAGACTTACGCTAGCACAGCCAGCGTTTCTAGGATACGGCTGGAGCAAGAAAATCGGTTCTTTCGTAACAAATGAGCAACAAATTAACAATAAAATATGGTACAGATTAAATCGTCGCGTTTTCATTCTGCTGTGTCAGCGTAATGGACGTCAAAACAGAGCAACAAAGTTGCGATTTTGAGGCTAGAATGGCAAAAATATTTTTAAGAAAAATGTCAAGACGTAAGACTAAATATGGATTTTAACATGTTCCCACAGTTTTCCTGTAATTAAATATTGGTCAATGATCGTCTGACGCATTTTTATGCGTCAACAGTGTCTGTGCCAAGCTGTCAAGAAACGCAAAAAATGTGTCAAAATATATTCGGTTTTATTTTGATTGTAAATTTTTTTTTTCTTGCGGAAACAATTGATTAATTTTGGTGGTTTCTGATAAAGAATCTGTTATCAGAATTTTGAAAATCAGAATAGCAAATCCAATATGACAAATCTAAAATGACACACGAATAACTAAGAAAATTTTTCTAAACTCAGTATTTAAGGTGGTTTCAACAAATTTTGATGAAAGCAGGATGTCCAGAAAAAAAATACTATGTAAATTATGAGTCGCTAGTATTTCAGAGCAATTTTAAAAATATAAGGTCATCAACCAAATTCAAAAGAAAAAAATGATTGAAATTTAGAAATTTAACGCGTGTTTTTGCGGCAAAAGTAGCATTTATGCTTATCACTCGTTAATAAAATTATAGTTTCTCATAAACGAAATATGAAATCGTAGATTTTTTTAATTACAAATTTAAATTAATTAAGAATAAGTCATGTCATCAATGAGATGAAAAAAATATTTGAAAAATTGATGAAAATTAATATGGTTACAATGCTATCAGGCGTGAATCGCAAACATTTGTTGTCAAATAATTAAATGAAATACAAATTACCGCAATTGATTTAAATTTTTTATACAATTTACTAAAGGAAAAAAAAATTATATTCTTTATGTTAGAGCCCCAGCTTGGTCCAGCACCAAACACTGGAGCCACCTGGATTTTTCGGATCACTGATTACGAATATTTACGAATATAAAATTAAATATTATAAGAAGAATATTAGCTCCAAACCTTGTAATTTATTCTGGAGAAAAAATAACCATTTTTAATCGAAATAAAACCGTTTGACGCACTATTTGCGTTTCTTGCCAGTTTGGCATAGGCACTGTTGATGTGTAAAAATGTGTTATGCCAGTTGAGTGGTTAACCATGCATATATCAACGGCTGAAAGGAATAACTCCGTCACTCGATAAAGATTTTAAAAAACCTATAACTAGGCGAAGGTTTCGAAAATCCCGTAACTCTGCATTTGTTTCAATATTCCCATAACTCAAAAACCTATTATTTTTTTTCAATTTTAAGTTCCAATTTTGCAGGATTTAAAAATACATTCCTGTAAATTAAACACAATAAAGTCGATTTTGTTTTGCATTTTATATCACGCTAATTTTATGAAAAAATTGAATTTTAAAATTCTGCAGATTTGTCACTACAAAATTAAAGAAAAAGAATAAGTTTTTGAGTAATGGAATTTTTGAAATCTTTATTGAGTTATAGAGTTCTTGAAGTAAACGCCGAGTTCTGGATTTTTGAAATCCACGCCGAGTTAAGGGGTTATTTCTCTCAGTCGTCAATATAAAGTCCGTTAAAGTCAAAACGTAGCTATTATTGCTATACTAATCATATACAAAATTGAAATAGAAATATTTCTAAAGAAATTTTATAGCTATTATATGGAGAGCACTAATAGTCGAGAAATTAAGCTTTTTGGTATTGCCTCAGTAAACGGCTTTACCTCAGATTCTCTCACAGTGAAAAATATTATTAGAAAATACAGACTAAAATTTTATAAATCGTTTAATAACAAATAATATCTTTATCATTATTTAAGAGAGGATAATGGACATAATATTTTAGATCAACATGCAAAGAGTGGTTGAACCGTATAAGATTAGCTTTATGCGTAGTTTCTCTACATGCTGGGTTAGCTACTAATGCTTTGAGAAATGGTGAAAGATTGTTAGAAGATCTCAGTGCCGCCAATAATACTCAAGGACTAGAATTCGAGAGAGCAACTTTATGCGTTGCTAGAGCTATGGTGATGCTCAATGAAGCAAAAGCTCTCCAAGGTGAGTAATCAAATGTTTAATTACTAAAATAGTCACACTGCATCTATTATTCTTGATAATTACCAATATTAGAAAAATTTTCAATTATTAAAAAAATTGAGTCTTTGTCTACGGTTATAAAATTATATACAATCAAAAATTTGTTTTATTATAGGTTTATACGTGTACACGAAGGAAAAAGAACGTAAATTCTTATGGTTAAAGGCAGCAATAGAGGAAGCAGCTGAAAGATATGAATCGGCAGCTGAAAACTATCGTCAAATTCTTGAAGAACAAATTTTTCCTCATTTTGATGAAAATGTGGAAGATGATCGAAATCAACCAAAAAGTACAGAAAAAGACTCTCAGGTACGCAATTTATTTAATTGCATTATTTGTTTACAATTTTTTCGAAAACATAATTTTTTTTTGTTCTTAGGTCACCACATTTTGTATGGAACATTTATCCAAATGTTATCGATCAGTAGGTGACTGGAAGCAATTAGAAGCATGGAAAATACGTGAAATTGACATTTTCGAACAGGAAAAAAATTTATACCTTCGCAAGCAAACGTTCGGAAACATGACACTGCAACAAGCAACTTGTTTACGTAAGTTTGAAGAAGGTGAGCAGTTATCATTAAAAGAACTTTCAGATTGGATGCTATTAGATGAAGAAGCAAAAACCAATTGGAGTTGTGCTAAAACCATGATCGAATGTTCAAATACGCTTATCAATATGGCACTTAAAATCCATGCACATGAGTTGCCAGAAAACCGATTTTTGGATGATATCAAAAAATGTAAAAAAGTAGCAACTAGGACTATAGAAGAAGGATTAAGAAATGTACCATCAGAGTATTTGAATGATGCAATCTTAGTACAATATTCAGTGGCAGGTCTTGCTAATCTTATTAGAAAATCAAGAAGCCATGAAAATTTCTTTGAACTCTCTCAGGTAAACGATTTATTTTACTTTTTAATTTTTATATATGAATTGAATTTCAATGATTATTGATATAATCGTTCTGACTCATTACATGCGTATGTATATTCAACACATACGTATTTTATAATACATATTACTGAGAAACTTTTGGAAGCGCAGCCTGTATAAAGAAACGTGGTGCGACGCCTTTACAAATATGTGAGACTGTTCTCTGTTTTTTCGCGCATTATAGTTGAGCCGGAAATAAAATCATTTATATGATAATATTAGCTTATCTGACTCCTTTTCCAAGTTAATTTAAAACTAACAAGGGGACACTCAACCCTCGAGCTAATGGATTTTGATGAAACTTGGTAAATGACTTTCTTTTAAATAGAAATGAAAGTCTTTCTGAATGATTCATTCCATTGTGTCCTCTGAACAGAGTTATCGATAAGTTAATTTTCCAAAATAGGCTATATTTAGGCAATAATGCTCTGTACTCAACACTGTCCTCTGCAAAAAGTTTTATTAATTAATCAAGGATCATTCTCTGATTTTAAACAGTTTAACTAGCTTTAAGAGTTACATTTTGTAGAAATTAAATATATTAGATAAAGATATGCCCTTTAAAAAGTTTAAAATTGATCTATTTTACAAGAAGAGTGTTTCACCTTAGAATTACAGATTTAAACCAAACTTCATAAGTGAATTCCAGAAAACTAAAATAGATGATCTGCAGAGTTGCGGAGCCCAATGTTGCCTCATTTTAAAGATATTCAGTTTTCAAATTTCTCAAAATCAATTTTTCGATAATATCTAAAATCGTTATTACATCAAAAAATTATCAATTTGATATATAATTTTGATAAAACAATAAATATGTACATTGAAAATAAACATATATATATATATATATATATATATATATATATATATATATATATAAATTATCAATTTGATATATTATTTTGATAAAATAATAAATATGTACACTTAAAATATACATTATATATATATATATATATATATATATATATATATATATATATATATAGGACGTTTCACGTCAACTCACCTAACAAAAAAATAGAATTCGTCAAAAATCTAAATAAATATTTTAATGAATTTTTTCCTCAAAAACTATCAATTTTTCGTTAAAACTTAATAGAATACTTTTTCTTGGAAATTAGATGTAGAATTCACCTGAATTTTTGCAAATTATAATATACTGATTTTCATACTTACTTGATCGATTTAAACATACTATTTAGTATATCTAAAAATCGAGCAGGTTAAATTGGCTTTTTAAAGTCTTATTTTTTTCGTTTTTTTATGAGGAAAAAATATACGAAGCCTCCAGTTGGGCAGCCTTCTCAAAGTTACTTAATTGTGCAAAAAAGTCTAAATAAATCGTTATTTTGAATCAATGATGAGATTCGTGATTTTTTTTCTGAAAAAGTATTGATTTTTGAGACAAATGTATGAAAATGTTTTTTATTGGAAATTGTATGTAAAATGTATGTAAATTTTTGTAAACCATTATTTGCTAAACATCACAAATTATAAATGAAATTTTGAAATTTTAAAATTTATTTTTTGTTTAATTTTTAGTATATATGGTTCATAATGTCTTGAATTACAATTTGTAAAAATATGTTCATATTCTACACATGATTTCCAATAAAAAACATTTTTATACATTTGTCTCAAAAATCAATACTTTTTCAGAAAAAAAATCACGAATCTCATCATTGATCCAAAATAACGATTTATTCAGACTTTTTTGCACAATTAAGTAACTTTGAGAAGGCTGCCCAACTGGAGGCTTCGTATATTTTTTCCTCATAAAAAAACAAAAAAAATAAGACTAAAAAGCCAATTTAACCTGCTCGATTTTTAGATATGCTAAATAGTATGTTTAAATCGATCAAGTAAGCATAAAAATCAGTATATTATAATTTGCAAAAATTCAGGTGAATTCTACATCTAATTTCCAAGAAAAAGTATTCTATTAAGTTTTAACGATAAATTGATAGTTTTTGAGGAAAATAGTATATTACGATACGGGCGACTTAAATCACCTATTATTACACGGCGAGGTTAGGGCCCGAGCGTCAGCGAGGGTCCTAAACGCCGTGTAATAATAGGTGAATTTAAGTCGCGAGTATCGTATACTATTTTATAGCTCGAGTGATTTAAATCCGCCGCACTACATCTATACTCTCAAAATTCAATAATAAACAAAGGATATGCACTCCACGAATGATAATTCATTAAAAAAACGAATTCTATATACTAGAAAAACTAGGCATTCTACGAATAATAAATCGTAAAAAAAAGCGAAAACTGAAAAAAAACAAAATTTAAGCACTTCGCGAATAATAAATAGAAAAAAAACTAAAAATATTATATAAAACATGAAATAATATTATGTCAAACTGTTGAAATTAATTCTGTAATAATAAAAATCTAAATTTCCTTTCATATATGTATTAGGGCCGTAGGAGCGACAATTGGTAACTTATGTATTGTATTAGCAGTTGCGTTTAGGGGAATCACAGACGCGACTGAGTCTTAGAGCGTCGAAATGACTACCTCTTCGCTTCATATGTTACACTGATATTAACTTTGGTTTTACACGTATTTTACACGCTTATAATTGTTATTTATTTTGAAAAATATCGATATAAAAGAGTTGCAATAATCTACACTTTATTATTATCGATGAATAAACTTTTAAAAATAATCCAGATCTCAAAATATCGCTTATTATAAGTGCGTGTTTTAAGTGAATTCAGCATCATATTCATTATTGAACAGCGTAAAAATTTATCGTTTAACTCTTGGCTCAGCGGGATTTAAGCGCGGATTTAAATCACGCAGTGCTATAAAATTCATTAAAATATTTATTTAGCAAAAAATTTGGAAAATTCGAAAACTTCCATCACGTTTAAATCCTGACCCCTTTGACCTGGACCTCTAAAATTTTTTTTGTATATTTTGGGTATCAATTAGAACATTTTCACAGATTTTCGACGAATTCTATTTTTTCGTTAGGTGAGTTGACGTGAAACGTCCTATATATATATATACATGGTTTTTTAAAAATTAAATTAAAAATATTCAAATTTAAAAAATGATTAAATAAATTATAAACGAATTTTCAATTTTAAAAACATTAAATTTTTTTTAAAAATAAATAGTTTTTCGAAATATTTATAAATATATTAAAAAAAGCGCACTTTTTTATTCGAAACTTTATCAAGATGGTGTTTTGAAATCTTTTATCTCTTTTTCTCACTATTTCAATAGTAATAATGAATATAAAATTTTTTTGTTTGGAAATGAAATTAAAAAATTAAAATATTACATGCTTCAAGTTCAAATAAATTAAATAAATGTAAACACCAACTTATTAAAAATCATCGATTGTTCTGTTTCTCGCTGTAAGAAGATGAAAAATATTAATTTCTGCAGTTGTAATTTTCGCTATAAAACGTTATAAAGTTTTGATCTTCGTAGCAAAATCATGAAAATTGTTAGACTTTGCGGCAGAGCCGTGAAAAAATTAAAGTTCGCAATGAAGTCGTGAAAAGTGCTAGTATTCGCGGTAAAATCGTGAAAAGTGCTAGTATTCGCGGTCAAGTCGTGAAAGTGCTAATCTTTGCTGCGAAGTCGTAAAAAGCACTAGTGTTCACGGAAGCTTTTGAAATGTGTTACTTTTCGATAAAACGTTCTCAAATGTCAGTTTATAATTTTTTTTTACTTTTTTTATTCTATTAACCTTCAGACGGCTGGCATTTCAGAATATCCAAAAGTGATACTTTGAAAAATTTTTTTATACAAAAAGTTCCCAATCGACTAAAAATGACGATCAACCTTGAGGTGATGCCGATCATCATCTCCCCGGCCGCCTGCAGGTTAAGGTAGTATCCTATACACCAGAGTTGTAAATGAGGAAATGGTTTTTCATTTAAAATGGTCAAGTAATTGAGAATATTCGCACCAGTTACTAGTTACAGAGCAAGTAACTGGTAAATGGTCTGACCAGTTCCCAGTTACAGAGCAAATAACCAGTAAATGGTCTGACAAGTTCCCTGTTACAGAGCAAGTAACTGGTAAATGGTCCAACTATTTTCAGTCACTTACCCAGTAACTACCAACTGGTCCGACCATTTACCAGTTACTCACCCAGTAATTGGTAAATGGTTCGACCATTTCAAGTTACTCATCTAGTAATTACCAACTAATCTGAACATTTACCTGTTACTCACCCAGTAACTGGTAAATAGTCCAACCATTTACCAGCTACTCACCCAATAACTAGTAAATGGTCCAACCATTTCCAGTTACTCAACTAGTAACTACCAACTGGTCCGACCATTTATCAGTTACTCACCCAGTAACAGGTAAATGGTCCGACCATTTCAAGTTGCTCATCTAGTAACTGGTAAATAGTCTAACCATTTCCAGTTACTTATCCAATAACTGGTAAGTGGTCCGACCATTTACCAGTTCTTTACTAGTAATTGGTAAATATTCCGACCATTTACCAGTTACTTACTCTGTAACTGGTAACTGATGCGAGTATTCTCAATTACTTGACCATTTAAAATGAAAAAGCATTTCCTCATTTACGACTCTGCTCGTAATATAACATTATTTTATATGAATATCAGAAGATATATATATATATATATATATATTGTATCAACGAAAAACCAATTGCATATATAAAAACGTGCCACAACGTTATTTTAAAAATTTTTAAGCGTTTCAAATTCTTAAAATAGAATTTTTTTCCATCTGTGACGTAGTTGTGACGATTTCATGAAGTTACGGAAAATTTTAAAATGCTATTTGTAAAATTATTATTTAGCTATTGTCTTCTGGAGACATATTTACTATAGTGTTTATACATTTGTGGACGTGTGTGCACATGTTTGTACGTGTTTGTACGTGTTTGTACGTGTGTGTACGTGTGTGTACGTGTTTGTACGTGTTCGTATGTGTTTGTACGTGAATGTACGTGTTTGTACGTGTATGTACATGTTTTTACGTGTGTACGCACCCGGTAAATACAACTAGTTTAATTAGCCATTAATTACGTACAGAGTTGTAAATAAGGAAATGGTTTTCCATTTGAAATAGTCAAGTAATTGAGAATACTTGCACCAGTTATCACTTGCAGAGCAAGTAACTAGTAAATGGTCTGATCAGTTACAAGTTAGAGTGCAAGTAACCAGCAAATAATCCGATTATTTATCTGTTGCCCACCTGGTAATAGCTTGTGTTGTTCTGCAACAACCGTTGGATTTTTATTAAACAAGCATTAGTGATGGTTATCGTTAATAACTGGCAAGGAAATTGGGGTTAGTAAAATATAGGATGGCAAAAGTTTCCAGTTACTTACCCAGTAAGTGGTAACTGGTCCGGTCATTTGCCAGTTACTATGCAGGTATCTTGAAAATAGCCGGACCAGTTTTCAGTTGCTGTGTAAGTAACTGCAAACATTTGTAACCCTAACTACCGTTAACGAATTGGTGCCTACTAGTGTTAAACATTACAATATACTAACCGTAGCGGAAAGAATGAAAGCAACTGAGAATATCTGTAAATAACTGGAAATAACTAAGAATAACTGGAAGCAACTATTATAAACTGTTCAGTTCGAGACAGGAATACCAGTTATTTTTAGCTGTTCCTAATTATTTTTAGTTATTTCCAGTTATTTCCAGTTAAGTTGAAAAATCATTTTAAAAATTAGAGGTTTAATAACTGTTATAACTAGTTAATATAACTGTAAGTTTTAAAACTGTATGAATTGTTTCTACCTGCTTATAAATATTTCTAAATGTTTATAATTAATTAAAATTGTTTATAACTGTTTAAAGTAGTTTGAAAATGTTTGAATTGAGGCATTGAAAGAATACTTATAAAAGAGTTTTAAAGTTGTGTGAAATTGTTTATATCTGTATGAAACTATTTTAAACAATCACATGCAATTATGAATTAAAACATACAAATAAAAACAGCTTCACACATACTTAAAATTTTTCTAAAAATTTATAGAATATTTTTGGGATTGTATAAAATTTTTTATAAATGTTTATAACGGTTTATAATTGTTTGAAACTGCATATAAATGCCTATAGCTAATATACGTGTCTCAATTCAGACGTTTTTAAATAGTTATAAACAGTTTCAAACAGTTATAAACAATTTCGTGCAATATCAATTTCCACTAGAGAATAAATAAATGTATGAATAAATTTAAATGCTGTAGAATTAATAATTAAGCTAAATAAATTTTTTTTACATATTCAAAAATATTTTATATACAAAGAAATAATGTAGAATTTTAAATATTGGAATAGTAACTTGGAAAAAAGTTATTTTGTAAAATGAATATAAATGAAAAATAATTAATTAATTTTTTATAACATATATCATTTGATAATTATAAATCAATATTTTAAGAAATACTTCTATGCGATTACAGAAATTTCTCATGTACAACATAGCCATTGAAAAGTCGTAGAAACATTTCCATTAAAAATATATTTTGAGAAACATTACTGTTTGAGTTTAGAGATATAACAACTATGAGATCATAACTGAAAAGTAACAGTAATATTTCATATGAAACACGAATTTCATATGAAATGTTTCAAATGAAACTTCTATTTTATATATCTTTAGAAATATTTCTGTTAAATTTTAGAAACATCACTTTTGCAAGATCACATATGAAAAGTCACACAAATATTTCTAATGAAACACACATTTTATATATTTTAAGAAACGTTTGCGTTAGATTCAAGGAATGTTACTGTTGCAAGATCTCATTTGAAAGGTTACTGAAATATTTCTAATGAAATATTTACTTTGTATATTTTTAGATACATTTCTGTTAGTTTGTAGAAATCTCATTGCTGCAAGATGGCACCTGAAAGGTCAAAGAAATATTGTCAAAGATGTACTTATTTTATATATTTCAAGAATGATTCCTGTCAGGTTACAGAAATTTCCCAGATGCAAAATAACTTTTGAAATGTTACTGAAAGATTTTATTAGAAAGATCCGTTTTATCTATTTTTCGAAATGTATCCGTAAGATTTCAAAAATATGACGCCTGTAAGGTTTCAATGGAAATAGTTTACAAATGTTTCTGAAACGTATCTAGTATGATGTTTCGGCTAAGAGATATGAGAAATTTTCTGCAATATTACAAAAAATTCTAATCTTCCAGAAAGATTACATGCTGACTGGGATTCTAGACAGTCTGCTGGAGGTAACATACGTCGTGGTATGGCTGCACCTATAACAGAGATGTTAAATATAATTGTTACAGATCTTTAATAAATTGTTTATTAAGACAAGTATGGCGATATCCCACATATATTTTGAGAAAGCTATATCTTGTCTTTAATTCAAGAAAAGTGATAATGTAATTTGCTGTTATAGATAAGTGATATCTGTTGTGGTTGAAAAAAGTAATATCTCCAAGTATAATTTTTTGCTTGATATTGTAAGTTGGCATCATTAGTAAGAATTGTGTTACTTATATTTTTAATTCAATCAGTGTTTAGTAATAGAATCAAGTTGATTTGAAACTTAAGTATAAAAAATAGAAAAAAAATCTTGCTGAAGGTGAAAGTATGAAATAACAATTAAAAAAATTATTTTCTAAAATATCACTTCTCTTTAACCACACATAGTTTACCACCTTCTTTGTCCACTTATCACCTTTTTTCCAATCAAAAACGTGATAGCACCTTGTTCAGCAAAAAATATCTCATATTTATTTTTAAATAACAAAATTTTATTAAATTACAAAAATTTATTGTTAAAAATATTACACATATTGAAATCTATCTGATAATAAGATTTTATTGGACGTATATTTAAATTTCATTTTTTTTTTGTTTAAAAAGCATTTATTAAATATGGCTCTGATTTTTAATTTGTAAGTAAATAAAAATATATTAATGAGTTAAAAATAAATAATATTAATATACCTTTTTTAAAACATATTACTAGATCAACAGCTGCCAAAACGCTATTCATGTCAAAAAATGCTGTAGTTATCACTTCTCCATGTCTTTCAATAGCTGCTATGACTGGCTCTGAAGTCCACTGTACTTTAATATTAACTTTCGCACAAAATATAGATATATCTCTCCCTATCATAAAATGATAAAATTATAATTAGATATGCATTGATCAGACTTTTAAGTTTTGATTTAACATTGCCAGTTATATTAATTAATATTTAGGCAGAGCAGTTGCTCCAAAGGCGTCTTATTTTAAATTTACTGGGCAAGCCCAGTTTCATCCATCATGTTTCAGCAATTGCCTTAATTTATGATTCTAATAAAGATTCTTCACCTCTAGAGAAGTTCATTAATTCATCAGCAGATTTTATAAGTGCTGTTCCTTTAGTTTCCGTTTAAGTAATGTCAACAGCACAAGTGAAAACAGCAATTTTAGAAGACCTTTGAAATGAATTTTTAACCATTTTGATTGCATTTATAGTTTTCGAGAAAAATGCAAAAAACCACGAAAAAGGGTTAAATTTAAAAAAATTCATAACTTTTTTAATTTAATGATTTAAGAATTGGGCTTGTGGCAATAATAAGTTCTTAATGTGCACAATAAGCATATGCAAGCAGAATCCTGTAGGACTTATAGTTTTTCCATAATAACTCTTATAAGTTATAAACAATTAATTTTCAGTAGGCCACTCTATCTCACACGATTAACTTTTTACAATGTTCAACATTGATTCTAAAAGTTTAGATATCCCTCTACAAAATGTATATTTCAGATTTTTGATTAAGTGATTAGAAAGTCCTTAAAAATTCACTTAAACATTGGATCTTTCGCTTGGGCGCATGAATTAACGTTAGTAGTGGGGGAAACTCATAACGAAGGGGAAATGTATAACGGGTAGTCTGCCTAGCATGCCTAGCTGCTTAGTTTCCCCCACTACTAACGTTAATTCATGCGCCCAAGCGAAAGATCCAATGTTTAAGTGAACTTTTAAGGACTTTCTAATTACTTAATCAAAAATCTGAAGTATACATTTTGTAGAGGGATATCTAAACTTTCAGAATCGATGTTGAACATTGTAAAAAGTTAATCGTGTGAGATAGAGTGGCCTACTGAAAATTAATTGTTTATAACTTATAAGTGTTATTATAGAAAAACTATAAGTCCTACAGGATTCTGCTTGCGTATGCTTATTGTGTACATTAAGAACTATTTATTGCCACAAGCCCAATTCTTAAATCATTAAATTAAAAAAGTTATGAATTTTTTTAAATTTAACCCTTTTTCGTGGTTTTTTGCATTTTTCTCGAAAACTATGAATGCAATCAAAATGGTTAAAAATTCATTTTAAAGGTCTTCAAAAAACCTACATTTTATCTCATTGGACCAATATGATAACTTTTATAGCTCCAGAAATATTTGCAGATAAAGAGAAAAAATGTCAATTTTCAATGTTTAAACATTGTTTAAACAAAAATGGACAACATCTGTTGGGGTCATTTTGGATATTTTACTCCCACAAACCTACTTCACATAATTGTGCAGTCAGTTTGCTGTTAAACTTTTTTGCAAATATCAACCATTTTTTAGCTAAATTGACTGACCTAAAATCTTTATTTTTATTTTCTAAGTTTTTAGCTTTGGTATAAATTTCATTTAAATAATCAACAGCTGCGCTGCATTCCATTAACTCCGACGTATCTATTTCACTATTTTGTAATTTCATTCATTTTTCATTTGACATGCTAATTCCATGGTCATCATTTGCAGTTTCATCATCTGTAGCTCTATTATCTTTCAACTTTTTATTCTTTTTCACATTACTGGTAATTGTATGATCAAAAGTCTTTATTTTTTCTATTAGCCACTTGTACCTTTTATGACACTCTGATTCATTAATTATCTTACTTTCACAAACTATAAATGTACCCTGGCGAAAGAGATTTGGAATAAAAAATGATAAAACATGATAATCATGAATAAAAAGTGATTAAAATTGATAAATCTTGATAATAAGTGATAAAAATAAAAAAAAATAGATAAAAATGGATAAAAAGTGTAGAAATTCGGACATTTTATCCGTTTTTATCAATGATTATTATTATTTATCCCATTAAATTAATTTTAATTATTTTTTATTAGTTTTTATCAATTTATATAATAAATTTTAAAAATGTTTTAAGTCTTATAAATAACATGTAAAATGGGTAATGTAAGTATTCAAAAATTGTATTGTTCTAATTGATTTGCAAATTTTTTAAAACAATTGTAGGTTAATACTTATTCGTGTGTTTACTAATGTAAAATAAAAATTTTATTTCAATGTATCAATCTCTACACACTGCAGGTAAAAAACATAAGTATATTAAGAGAAAATCCTAAAAATTACTGTTAGCATTATAACGCACTCATATGAAAACGTGCTCTTTTTTCTAGCATTGTAGTAAATTTTATTTACAAGATAAGCAGCAAAAAATGCTAGGACATTTTTGAACTATTACAAAACAATCTTAAAATAATTACTATGTTACCATAGTAAAATTTTGAACCTTTTAATCATTCCAATAACACCTATAAATATTTATTAGTTAACATCGTAATTTTTGTCATACATTCGAGAAATCCTATATCTTCTGTTCAAAATAACCCTTGCGTATGCGATCCCGACAACTAAAGATACCAGCATATTTCAAACCCAAAAATCCTGTCACTTGACGTTAAAATTTATGTCCAACTCCCGCAAGTGGTGAGAGTTCAGTACATTTCGTATATGGGTAAATCTTTCATAATGTTAAAATTTCACCTGCAACAAATTAAAAAAAAAAAAATACAGGCACACGTATAAAACTAATTTTCTCTGAATGTTGACGTATTATAATGAAAGAAAAAAATCGTGTTACTCACTTTTAAGGGTAGTCTTTTTAACAAACATCAAAAGACAGATTTTCGAGTAAATTTTTCATAGTGTTAAAATTTACTTTCAATAAATTAAAAAAAATTGAAGACATGTATCAAATTTATTTTTTTTAAATGTTGATATATTAAAATGATAATAAAAAAAAAAATCGCATTACTCACTTTTGAAGATAGCTTTTTTTAATATAAGACATTTAAATATATTCATTATTATCACACCCAGGTATAATATTTTACCTATCTCAGATCAGTTTTTTAAGTATTTTGGGCTATAATAGATCATTTTCCATTGAGCTTTTTCATTTTTACATGTTTAATATGTTACAGAAAATATTTAAATACGCAATTTACATTAATAATTACAAAATTTTTTGTAATAAATAAAATATGCCAGAAATGGCAATTTTTTTGGAAAATTCATTTTTGGCGATTCGGGTATTAAAATTGAGTGATATTAGTTACCCAATGGCTTTTGGGATTCCTGATTACAAATCATAAGTGAGTGGAATATCAATTTATTTTTGCTAAAATTGTCAATCTTAGGGTATGAAATTTGACATAGATTTGTGTAGTTTATGTTTTCGAATAAAAATACTTATATTCCTTTTAACCAAATATTTTAGTTTATTTAATAAACATTAAATCTAAAAATTTTAAATTTAAAATCTAGAAATTTCAGTGATGATTCAACTCAACGTTCTAGGTGTAAGCTATTAAATACATACTAAAACTGAGCTTTTTAAAGTTTAAACTCTTTAGAATTAAAACATTGATAGAAACTAGGTAATCGATGTAAATTTGGAAAATTTAATAGCCGGGAAAAATTCAATGATTTCCAGAATACTCGAAATAATACTTCAAAAGCAACTTAAAGATTACATTGAGTATTATAAAATAGTAAATTACAAAGTTCACAACAGAGAAAAGATGAATCAAAGCTTAGGTTTTCATATTAGTGGATAAAAACCTATTTTCAAAAGTGAGTCACGTTTTTTAAGTATAATTTCAAACGAACAAAGAACTTTATCTACACTAGGCACACGTTCCTAATAAAAAAATTTCTCTTTGTGATTCTAAATATTACCTTTTGATGTAGTTTAAAATGTCACCGCTGAATAGTCTTTTTTACAGCATCGTATTTTCCAGAAAAAAGTAAAATATATAAATTTTTGGTAACATTTTAATAACCTTTCAGAAAGTACTGTTGTTAACAGGCACACACCCATGCTCTTGATTTTCCAAAAGTATGTGTATAGATAAAGCTTTGGTGTGAATTTCAAATAAAAAAAGCAGTAGTCATTTTTTTTATAGCGGTAATTTATCATTTTACATGGCCTGGTAACATTTAAATTTCACAAAAAAAACCTCTTTTCCCCATCCGCCATAAAATGACACGTCTAATTATCATTAAAAATATAACAAAATTAGTTTCTAATAACTCAATAAATCAGTGAACATTTGCTAACAAGATGTGCTATCTCATATTTAGGAGAAATGACGCAGTAACATGATTTTTAAAAGTATGAAAGAATTACCCATATAAGTCCGATCCATCTGACCATTACTAAAATGCGCGCGTGTTTATTAGCGACCTCTGCGGCATTACGTTTATATTAGGTTAGATATGATATAGGTCAGATTAATTCACAGCGATCGAATAAATATAGAAATTTTCAAAAACATAATACAATTTATTTATATATTTTCTTACTTATATGTTATTTTAAAAATTTTGTCTATAATATATTTTATATCTAAATAAAAACTGATAAAAAATATTAATAATTAATAAAAAAAATTAAAAACTAATATAAATTGATAAAAAATATTATTTTGTAATAATAATAGATAAAATCGGATGAAAAAAGATAAAATCTAATAAAATGTCCGAATTCATACCAATTTTATTCCCTTTTATTCAATTTTATTACTTATTATTGTATTTTATCCAGTTTTATCTATTTTTATTACCTTTTTTCATTTTTTTATTACTTACAGATATTTTTTATTCATTTTTATCATTTATTATCATTTTCTATTAATTATTATTTAAAATCTTTTTCGCTTGGGTAGGCGATGAAATTTCTTCAATTTCACTCAATTCGATAGTTGTAATGGCATAAGATATTATTCTTACATGAAAATTTTTACTAACTATATTTGTTTTTGCTTTAAAACATTCCCAACGAGTCACACTTTTAATTAGATGAGCCACTTGCACTCCAACTGGTAACTGGTCAGACCATTTACCAGTTACTTGCTCTGTAACTGGTAACTGATACAAGTATTCTCAATTACTTGACCATTTCAAATGAAAAAACCATTTCCTTGTTTACAATTCTGGTAACTGGTAAATGGTTGAATCAGTTGGCAGTAAGCGGGTGGGTAAATGATTAATGATTCAACCAGTTTGCAGTTACCACGTGGGTAAATTGTAAATTTTCGGAACAGTTAAAGAGCAGCTGGTAAATGGTTGAACCAGTTAGCAGTTACTGGATGAGTAACTGGTAAATGGTCTGATCAGTTCGCAGTTACAGAGCAAGTAACTGGTAAATGGTCCAACTATTTTCAATTACTCACCCAGTAACTACTAACTGGTCCGACCATTTACCAGTTACTCACCCAGTAACTATCAACTGATCCGACCATTTACCAGTTACTCACCCAGTAACTACCAACCGATCCGACCATTTACCAGTTACTCACCCAGTAACT
This sequence comes from Anastatus disparis, assembly GCA_017163975.1. NCBI lineage: Eukaryota > Metazoa > Arthropoda > Insecta > Hymenoptera > Eupelmidae > Anastatus > Anastatus disparis. The sequence continues at coordinate 5,535,267 of JAFFSR010000274.1, read as the reverse complement.
ACCAACCGATCCGACCATTTACCAGTTACTCACCCAGTAACTGGTAAATAGTCCGACTATTTCAAATTATTCATTTAGTAACTATCGACTGGTCCGGCTATTTTAAGTTACTCATCTAGTAACTACTAACTGGTCCGATCATTTACCAGTTGCTTGCTCGGTAACTGGAAACATTCACAACCCTGCTATACACTTAAAAAGAGAATAACATTAACAAAATTCTTATCAGTTATAATGTATTCAACAAAATTGAAAAAGTTGATATTTTTTATAAAAGTTAAAATTGATTAATTTTAAGTATTTTAATGCATATTTATTTATTTAAAATACTCTATTACTGTAAAACATGGCCCTTCAAATAATATACTTTTTGAAATTAGAATATTATTCTTTTGCAATTAATAAAACCTCATGTCGAGAGTAGCATTGACTACCATGAACTATTACAGGAAGTTTTCTTAATGATTTCCTTTTTAAAAAGTTCATATATTCTTATTTGCAAAAAATAGGATACTATCTTAATGAAAAAGAAAATCGTAAAAAACTTAACCCTCGGAGCAAATAATATTGTATACAAAGAAACATTATAAATCAATTAAACCAAAATTTTGAGTACGTGTGCACGCGTGCGTGTGTGTTTTTTTCTAGGTTTTCATTTGATAAAATGTCTTTCATATTCATATAACAGAATCAGAAATATGTCTCTTCAATCGATTTACAATGACTATTTTAGATATAAATCTTTCTTACATTCATATTTTTAAAAATCTAGATTTCACGATTTTAAGATTCAAAAACAATTTTTCCTAAATATTTTTTTTTTGTTTTCTTAGTTTTTATTTGATGAACACAAATTCTTTCCTTACTATGCAATGCTAACGACGTAAACGTTGGAACTTTTGTAGCATCATAATTTTTTTATTTTTTAAAATTCTGTACTTTCTTTCTTATTTTTAAAATTTTTTAATTCATTTTTGTATATTTAATACTATTTTAGTGATAAAAAAAATTTTTTTTGTATTATTAAAAAAAATTACCATCACTAAAATAATGAAATATATTTGGCGAAACATTAAGCATCTATTGCCGAACTATTTACGTTTAAGTCTGATGTATTTCGATTTTTCACCGATATATCACCATGGGACGAATCCCATATTTCGCACATATAGTCCATGTATGGGATATTAAAAGCTTGTTGTCAAATTTCACTAATGTATGGGCAATGTTTCGGCCAAATTGATATAAATTTTACGACAAATATTGATATTCTTTTTAATATTTTCAATAGTTTTTCTCATATATGACTATAAATAAACAAATATAGCTTTAATTTTTATAAAATATATTATAAGGAAATGAATCAAAAGATTCTTCCTTTACTTTTTTACAATGATGTCTACTCTTACCTAATTGTTTCCACAGGCTGTACAACATTTATTATTGTCTCAATTTTTTATATAAAAACAAACGCATTTACATAAAGACAAAACGCGTCAAGTAAACCCCTTAAATTTCAAAATACTATTAAATAAATACGTTATCGTAAATGTATCGTCGGTATAAAAATTCCATTTAAAACATTGTCTAAGATATTATTTGTAACCAGTTTTATTAGATAATGAAAATTTAATATTATTTTATTTTCGAAATAGTTAAATTGATGATTAATTATTGTTAGATTATGAAATATACATTTTTCACCATTCTAACTTTTTTTAACCATTGTGTGCATAAATACTGTTTCGGGCGCAAATTACTCAGAGCTTGCTGATGAAATTTAATAATATATTCGTCATGACACTTTGAACTTTTGTAAATGTTTATTAAATTAATAAATAAACATTATTTTGCTAAGGATTTTTTTCCATATAAAATATAAATAAATTTTCCCATCTACAATATCGAAATCGAACATTCAACGTTTTTCCTTTATTTATTGTCCTGCAAAATAAAATTGTCGGATATTTAAATGAAAAATTTGCAGAGTGATTATTAGCTAGTTGTTCCGACTGCTGTTCGATTCTAAATGGAATCGGCCTCATCTTACCTGTATAAAATTGAATAAATCTTTTTTCCAATATTTTATACTTGAAAAAATAAATTTAAATACGTAAATATTGTTTTAAAATAAACATGTTGCAACGTGCTAGGAGGAGATACAGTACCGGTAACGTTGACTGATATAATAAACAATTTTAAAGAATTGAATTTTGGGCAGTTAAATTTTATTTCACATTTTTAATCTTGAATTGATAAAGCGTCTATTAAATTAAAAAACATAAAGATTCAGCGTGGAGAAGATAAAGAAAATGTCAATTTGTTTAATAAAAATTTATTTAAAAATTGGAATAGTACCTTTCGTAACTGGTATAAAAAATACTGTATTTACGAAACAAGAAATTTAAGTAGTAGAGTTTCGTAAAAAACCTTTTTTAAACTAATTGCGAAACGTATTTTTTGCCATGAGAGCCAAGAGAAAAAATTAAAAAAAAAAACATTTTAAAAACACGCTTTTACAATGTAGAAAATACACTAAGAAGTATTAAATAAATTAATTTACTTCTTTTAAATTACTAAAAAAACTAAGATCCTGAAAGTTTCAGATCCCTAGGCTCAAAATTGGCTTCATAACCTTAAAAAACGTGTTTTTTTGTTTTTTCGTTATTATAAGGTGAATTCCTAATGGTTCTCCAGAATTCCAAATCGAGGTAAAAGAGGACGGTAAAACGCACATATTTAGTGACTATAAAGAACCTTACGAGCCTGAACCATAACCTAAAAATACTTTTGAAAATTTCAAAATGTCCTGTACATTAATTGTATTAATGCATTTTCATTTGTGGCTTCTTAAAACTTTTCTTTTCATAAAATCTATCATTCATAATTTTGGCTAAACTGTAGGAATGGTGGAAATATCAAAAAACTGAAAATTATAAAGATTTATGGCTTTTTATAGGCTTAATTGCATTTCGATCATGAAAATAACATCAAAAACACGTTCAGCGACACAAAAAAACCCCAAATATCGATATTTAGTCGGATTTATATCATATTCATCCATAAAATACGAGAATAAGCTTAAAAAAATCATTTTTCGACCAAAAAGACTCCTGTAGTCTTTTTATTATCATCCTAAACTATAATTTTACCACTTCTTTTTCAAAGTAACCTTAAAAATTCATTCACTGACCAATAACCTCCTTGATACTGATTGTTAATCTTATTCAGTACGATTTTTGGCCGAAAGATATGAAATTAACCTCAAAATATTCACTTAGTGACTAAAAATGACCTCAACTATCATTTTTATGTCGTATTCAAAACAACATATTTAAGAAAAAAATATATTGGGGGATTCTAAGAACTTCTGACTGCGATTGTTTATATTGTTCTGTGCGATATTTTGTCAAATACCACGAAAATATCGCAAAATAATGCGCCAAATAAATTACTGATTTTTTATTCGCTTACTATTTGTTATTTATTATTTTTCTTTATAATTCAGTTGAATTCAGTTTTTAATTTTAAAAATAATAATTAAAAAAATATTTTTAAATAAATTTGTAGAAAAAAATTGCGTGTACCGAGGTTTGAACCCATGATCAAAACAAAAAATAATACATGCTTATCAAACCCTCCACAAGTTTAATCACATTTAAATTTTAACTTAAATGATTTTGATCACCTCATATTTTTATATATCACGTTCTTTAATTAAGGGCATGGGTTCAAACCTGGGTATACACAATTTTTTTCTGCAAAATTTTTTTTTAAATATTTTATTACCAAATCATTATTAAATAATTATTTTTAAAATTAAAAACTGAATTTAACTGAATTATAAAGAAAAATAATAAATAACAAATAGTAAGCGAATAAAAAATTAGTAATTTAAAAATTAACAATTTTTTTAATAATTAAGAGACTGCTGTATACCGAAACAGATACCTGTTTTACCGACTCTATTTAAAATTTATTTTTTATAAAAACTAGTTACTCGAGGCAGAAATTAAAAGATGGTTTCGATGCTTATAATAAATAGCAATATTTTCTCTAATGAGAATAAATTAATTTTATCGCTTGGTTTTCTAGAAAAGTTGGAATAACTTGAAAATCGTATTTTCTGCCTCTAATCTCTAATTTCATAAGTTATTCCAACTTTTCTCGAAAACGAAGCGATAAATTTAACCTATCTTTATGAAAAAAAGTATCAATTTTCATTAAACAAATCAAAACTATTTCTTCATTTCTGCCTTTATCTGCTAGTTTTTGGAAAAAAAATAATTTTGCTATCAGAAAAGAACAGAGAGATACGGTAGCCTCTTAAACCATATTTCAAGTTTAATAAAGATAATATTTTTTTCGCTATCAACTAAAATAGCAGACTAATTTATAGTCAGTTTCAGATTGCCTGAATGTGCATATTTTTGTAAATTATTGTTACGTTCTTGTGTTATGTAATCATTGTCTTTATTTTTTAATTCGAACAGTTAATACCGTAAAGAACGGGATTCTTATCAGGGCATGATTTCTTTTATAAAATCAGAAACTACATCTTCTACGGTAACACTAACAAATATAAACTACAGAACTGTCCCGCACAGCATGCAATGTTTTGAAATATTTCAAAAATATTTCAAACGTTTTATACTGTGTGGGGCTCACCTGGTTGCTTGTACTCCAACACAAGCTCGGCTCGCTAATGTATCTTTAAAATAGTAAAATATTTTAGTAATATTACATTACTTTTTTTATGTTAATTACTTTTAAATTATGCTGTAGCACAACATGAAATATTTTTGCTGGCTAGGCGCATTATTTGGCGATATTTTGGTGGTACTCGACAAAAAATCGCACTGAACAACATAAACAATCTCAGTAAGAAGCTCTTAGGATCCATCAATATGTTTTTGAGGTTATTTCAAAAAAATCATTCAAAGAATTGATTCGAATGAGTCAGAAAAATGATAGTTGAGGTCATTTTTAGTCACTATATGCATTTTTTGAGGTTAATTTTATAACTTTCGGCCAAAAATCGTACTAAATAAGATTAAAAATCAGTACCGAGAAAGTTATTGGTCAGTGAATAAATTTTTAAGGTTACTTACAGGAGTCTTTTTGGTCGAAAAACAATTTTTTAAAGCTTATTCTCGTATTTTATGGATACATATGATATAAATCCGACTGAATATCGATATTTAGGAGATTTTTTTGGTCGCTGAACGTGTATTTGGTGTTATGTTTATGATCAGAATGCAATAGAGCCTCTAAAATGCTATAAATCTATAAAATTTTCAGTTTTTTGATATTTTAGGTACTTTCCACCATTCCTACAAAAATCTCCAAAAAATATGAATGATAGATTTTATGAAAAGTAAAGTTTCTAAAAGTCAAAAATAAATATGCATTCATACCGTTAATGTACAGGCCATTTTGAAATTTTCAAATTTATTTTTAGGTTATGTTTGGGATTCGTAAGGTTTTATATAGTCACTAAATATATGCGTTTTATCGTCCTCTTTTACCTTGATTTCGAATATCGAAGATCCATTAAGAATTTACCAAATTATAGCAAAAAAACGAAAAACACGTTTTTTGCTATATATTAATTCATAAACATCTAAAATAGTTAAAGATTATAAAATTATTGAATTATATATAATCACTAAATTTTCTACAATTTAAAATAATGCATTTCATACTTTGTTATATATTTTACTCGTAAAATACGTTTTACTTTTGGATAAAATATTCTTTTTATTTTTCATTGCTGTATTATAATTTACGAACATATCATCGCCATGAGAGTAGAGTAATAACATAAACATATTGGTTAATATTGGAAGAATAGAAAATTATTTTTCATTTTTTTATTATAGAGACATGAAAGAGATGCCCTTACGATGTACAAAGTTAATTAAATGGAATTCTGGGCAATAACAAAAAACATCGTAGGTATTCAACGAGTTTATTGATAGCAACGTTTCGTGGTCGAAATACCACCTCTTCAGGCTAGAATATATATATATATATATATATATATATATATATATATATATATTACATACATATATATATATATATATATATATATATATGTATGTAATTTATATATATATATATATATATATATATATATATAAAATTACATACTCATTTGAAAACTCCAAAAAGTAAATCTGTTAAGAATAAATAAAGCTTAGAGTAAAACTAGAATTTTGTAAAAACAATTCTAACATTATGTTTATTAGCGCTGACAAAAGTAACACTACTGTTTGCATTGATAGAACCACTTATATTGAAAAAATTGAATGTTTGCTTTCAGACACTGATACTTATGAACATGTACAGCGTTGTCCTCTCAAAAAGATGGGTAATATAGTTTCGAGTATTTTAAAACAATTAAATTTGGAAGGTTGTCTTTGTAGAGTGTTTCATAATAATGAACTCACTTTTACTGACTCTAATCTACCTAGATGTTACAGCCTCCCAAAAATACATAAATTTAATATACCTTTTCGACCTATTATTTCAACTGTAAATTCACCTGTGTTTAAGATAGAAATAAAAAAAAGTAAATAAATTAATTTTTATGTTTAGTTATAATAGAAATTATTTAAATTCGCGCTAATTTTGCCTTTAGTTATATAAAATATTAGGCTTATTCTTCTTAAATTATATTGATGTACAGTTTGTTAGTTAAACTCTAAGAATCTCGTTGATGATTCTAAGAATCGAAAAGTAAGCGAAAATTTATGTATTAAATATGCTCTATTGTAAAATTATTGTATCGATAACGTGAAGAAGGAAAATGCTGATTTCATTTCTAGGAAATCAATTATAAACCGTTTGATAAGAAAATAATTTATAAATCACGTAATAAGAAATTTTAATTCGATATCGCTGTCTTTTTCACCGGGCGAAACGTCAAAGACGTTCTCGTAGCCGACACGCCAAACGTGCATGGAGAAAATCACCTAAAAATTTTTAACAAAAAAAAACCGATTTCAAAAAATGCACTGAAAAGTAACAAATAATTTATTATCTTTAGAAATCATACAAATAATTAGTAAAATACAATTTTAGAAGTCGGCGTCTAATTCCTCAATGAATGTAAACGTTATTTTTTAAAAATAAATGTAAACGTTATTTTTGAACAATGAGTGTGAACGTTATTTTTGAAAAAATGGACTAAGTCGTTCTGATTTGTCACAGATTTAGAATTAGACGCCGACTTCTAAAATTGTATTTTACCAATTATTTGTATGATTTCTAAAGATAATAAATTATTTGTTACTTTTCAGTGCATTTTTCGAAGTCGGTTTTTTTTTTGTTAACAATTTTTTATTTGTCATTTTATAGTGCAATGTTTTTGAAATCTTATTTTTTGTAAAAAATTTTGTATTTTATTCGATACTTTTAAAGTCGGTTTTTATTTATTAAAAATTTTTTAAATTGTTTGTTTTTGTTAAAAAATTTTTATTTTCTATCTTCTAGTGAATCCCCTTACTAAAAACGCAAATATAGGTAGACCCACTAATTACATTAAACTTTCATTATTAATTCATAAGGCATGCATCAGTACACCACCAAGCAATATATAGCAGGAAAGAAAGAAGGCTCAACAGCACAGTATCGTTATGTACACAGGTGAGAGAGAGAGAGAGAAAGAGAGAGAGAGAGAGAGAGAGAGAGAGAAGTATAAGGGAGGTAAATGAGAAAACAAAACACCTGGTTTTTTTCTTAATTTGATAATTGGGTCATACAAACCGAATATCGACCCAATAATTATAGGACATGCATGGGACCTTCTTGCAGACATTCTTTACCAGATAAGAAAAAGTTTTTTCGAATCGGTTAAGAAATGACGGAGTTATGAGGTAACAGACAAAAAAAAAAATTCAGTCAAATTGAGATTTTCCTCCTTTTTGAAGTCGGTTAAAAAGGAAGCTTAGGAGGTTTTCTCTAGGGCTGGTCCGATCTGACATGAAGCCAGGGCGTTGGGCCAAGTCTCTATTGCTTCAGTAATGAAGGTCACATGGGCATAGGTGCTTAAGGTCACCTACTTTGCCACCAGGCGACGAGAAAGACAGAAGATTTGTGAAAACCCGCGTAATCTTAAAAATGGGGGTGGGGATGAAGGTCCTGGGAGATATAAGGACCGTTAGAGACGCGCACCAGGGCAGTTCCCTTCAACACGTCGTTGCCTCTACTTCATGTACAAAAGTAAAAATAAATAAGACTTTTACACAATTAAATTTTGTTTTGTCATTTATGTTAAAACCGATCACATCTGAAACAACCTGTAAATACATTTTCTCGCAAAAGTTTTATATGATGACCTTAAAAATAGTATTCCCCCTCCTATATCTACAATTGAAAACAGTTTTAAATTAGTTAAAAAAAACTTAATGATCAAAAAATTTCTGATTGTTATAGATTGTTGTCACTTGATGTTACTTCTATCTTTACGAATGTACCAATTGATTTGGTTATCCAAAGTTTGAAAAAAGAATCAATAATATCAGAAAATATTTAATAATTCCTCTTAATTACATCATAGAAATCACAAAAATACTTTTTAATAATACATTCTTTACTTTTAATAACAAATACCATCGAAAAATTTTTGGTACACCTATGGGTCCCCCCATATCACCACTTTTCGCTGATATGGTTATGGCTGATTTAGAAGAAGCTTGTTTAAAAAATTAACACGTATTAAAAAATTAACAAAAATTAAACGTATTAAAAAATCAACACCATGTACATTGCTTATTTTATTATCGGTATGTTCATGACACTTTCATGTGTGAGGCAGAAATATCTACCACCTTGAATATTTTCAATATTTATCAGGAAAGATAAGTTTTTACACATGAAATTCAGGGTGAACTTGGTCTCAGTTTTCTTGATTTGAATTTTATGGTTGTTGACAGTAACCTTATTTATAATTGGTATAGGAAACCCTCTAATTCTGGCAGGATGTTAAACTTTAATTCTAATCATCCTTTGAATCTAAAAATTAATATAGTTCATAATCTCACGGATCGTGCAATATTATTGTCACATCCACAGTCTCATACAGAAAACTTAAATATTGTTAAAAAACTTCTATATTTAAATGATTATTTTCATGAATTTTGTATTAAATATATAAAAAACCGTTTATTAAAACATAAGAACCAAGTTTCACTCCCACTGACTTCTTTAATCCATCTATTCTTACAATTTCCATACTACATGTAAATAGTCAATTTTATTATAAAGTGAAACGTCTTTTCCAAAATTTCAACATCTCTATTGTTTCCGCAATAAATAATAAGTTAAATAATATTATTGTTTTGGGTAAGGATACATTGAATAAATTAAAAAAAATACATTCTGTATATGCATTCAAATGTTCTATATGTAACGACACCTATACAGGTGAGACAAAGAGACAATTGAAAGATCGTATGCTTGAACATCAACAATGTAAAAATAAAAATTCAGTTGTCTCACTACATATGTTTAACAACCAAAATCATCTTTTTGATTGGGACAATATTCTATTCAAGTAGTTAACGGGATGTCGGAGTTGTCAGAATCGATTTTTACTTTTTTATCTGATTAATATCTCTTGACTATTTAGACAAATATAATGACTTGTCCGCGCCAAAGCTAAATTAATTCAATCATTTTTGTTGAAAAAAAAAAATCACTTAAACTTGTTATTTTTTCATGAACTTTGTATGAAAATTAGATATCAAGCTCGATAAACCTAAACTTAAAATGTTATAAATTAAAAGTTTGTTCATAACTTTTCATGCGTATTATTTTAATAAATTTCTTGAGTTGTCCGCACTCGGGATTAATCTTATAAATTTTCTTTCTGTAGTGAAAGAATATGATTAGACGCACCGTTTACTCATGAACTTTGAGTAAAAATATTATTAGGAGGGGATAACTACGATATTCTTTTAAGCTCTTAGCTTTTATACAGACACATTTCCTTGACACACATCTTAAATGTAAATCTAGCTTTAATGGTTTGACTATGTTTCGTATCTCTATACTGTTACTTTTTCGTGACACACAGCACAAATGTAAATGGAGCCTCATGTTTTTTGTCGTTTGTTGTATTTGGTTATTACTAGCTATACTTGTTACTTGTTCTTAATTCTTACAAGGTCTGTATTGTTATATTCACGACACAGTGCCATTTTCTGTCGAGCTAGTACACTTTAATTGTATAATTTATATTTATACAAAAATCAAAAATTATTTGTTATTTTCGTTGAGGTGAATTGATGTAAATTAATAATCAGCTTTACTTTTTGGAGTTTTCAAATGAGTATGTAATTTTGTATATAGAGATATATATATATATATATATATATATATATATATATATATATATATATATATATATATATATATATATATGTGTGTATATATATATATATTTTTTTTTTTAGCCTGAAGAGGTGGTATTTCGACCACGAAATGTTGCTATCAATAAACTCGTTGAATACCTACGATGTTTTTTGTTATTGCTAAGAATTCCACTTTATTAATTTTGTGCATCTTTTATCACTGGGTACGAAATTTCTTTAATTTTCGAGATGTCTTTACAGTATACTAAAAAAATTGAGAGACACGAAAGAGATGCTTATACAGTATACTACAAAGTTTACCATTCTTCAAGTATAATTTCCGGGGATAAAGATAACCCCAAAGTTAAAAAAACCATCCACAAAAATTATTAAGTGCCATTTATACACGGTATTTGAATTTTAAAATTCATTTTAAAAAACAACTATATATCTTTGATTTTAATATAAATAGATGTTAACAGAAAGTATAATTGTGATTTTTTTTGTTATCATAGTTATTTTTAGTAGTTATCGCTCTAGAATTACTTAAAGTAGGGGAGACTAAGGCTAGCTGTCAATTCTTTTAAATTTGAATTTTTTGTGCAGAAACTATAAGACCTATAAAAAAAATAAAAGGTACTTGTACAAGTACTTCGCTATAGCAACATTTGAGAATTTTTCGAGAATTGAAAATCTAATAACGAATGAATTATGAAAGAGTTTGTTGAGGCACATTTTTATGCCAACTGGACAAAATCTTGGGGTAAATTTTCTGAAGGGTGGGGGAAGTTGGAAAATAAATTATTAATCATAAAGTATTGATTGTAACGTTAAAAAATAAGAAAAACTATAAATGAGCAAAAATGAAACACTCCATGAATAATAAATCGAAAAAAAAAGATAACTATAATTTTAAAAATATACCTCAAACGTGTAATAATACTAAATTTTTATCAATATTATTGATATTATGTGAAATTATTACTAATAACCTATTAAAACAAAATATGTATAAAAGATGTACCTAAATAAAACGCAAAATAAAGAAGTTTGGTTAAAAGTACAAATAATTAGCGATAAGGCTGGTATCTGTATCTACTAACGACTTTGCAGAAAAATATGTCGAATAAATAGAATCGGATTAAGAGAATTTTGATTGAGTCGCCGAAATATGCAGACCGTAAATGATTTCATTTGCTAAAATAACCTGCCAGATTATTTTACTGTCGATAAAAAAATCTGACAGAAACATTTTTTTTGTTGTTAAAATAAGCTGACAGATTATAATTTCATTGTAGCTAAGTGAAGCTGACAGAATAATTTTTCATTTTGAGTCCTCTTTGAGTCTTCGAAGAGATAGACTGTGTGTATAGTCACTCTGATTATTCACATATCAGTATAAGTGGCTAGTGTAAGATAAAATTCGGGCTTTGCCCACATACTCATTAAAATATATTTAATTATATATATGAACGCTAGGAGCACGGTGGCGTAACGGATAGAGCTCTTGTCTCCAACGCGGTGGGCACGGGTTCGAATTCTGGCCAGGCACCTCTGACTTTTTTTCGGAAGAAAATTAGTGTATGTGCTACCCATATCGCGACTCTTAAAAAATCCGACCTCATTAAGTATCGGTTGATTGGTGGTCACAAAAGTGGCTGACCATCCATCGGTAGTCAAAGTTTTCGGTATGGTGGGTCTGACAGTCTAGCCTGATGTAATGTGTTAAACGGGTACCGGACTGGACTCCCTTGACTTTACCATTTAAAAAAGGTTAATCATATAGAGGACAAACCCTTTATATATTAATCTATAAAAAAAAAAAAAAAATATACATGAACGCTGAATAGCGTGTAAACCACCTTACAGTTTTTTGAAATGGCATTTTCTCAAAATGCTATTTCTCTAAGGGCATTTCCTCAAAATGCACTTTCTCATAGTAGTTCCCAAAACCCTAGTATTAATCCAAATTTTATTAAAAGTCCAAAAAGTGAAAGTTATAGTGCAATAACTCAAAAAGATCAATTCCCAGCAAGAGATCAAGGCTCAGTTATACATTGTACAAAAGGATTAAATTTTACAAAATATACTGATGCCGTTGGTGCCGGAGAATATTCTATATTCTTCTTGAGTTTCGAATCAACGCGTTTGTTTATATCTCTTAAGCAAGGAACTTACAGAAGATTTCACCGGTAAATACCAGAATTTGAAAGTAGGCGATAAAATAGTTCCGGTAGGATCTTTGATTTCTAAACAGCAAATCATTATTATATAAAATGTTGCCCCAGTAATCAGACATTTTATTATAGAGGATGCTTTAAATTCGTTAAAAATAAAACGCTGTGCTCCACTTTCTACGCTTAGGGCTACTGCAACGTCATAAATCAACTAACAAGATTTTTTAATTTCCTAGCTTTATTACTTATAAAAATTTATACCTAAACTTAAATGATTCATCATATCTCCTTTTTTTTAAAGAAAAAAAATGACTCGACTTTAAATCTATATATATAATATATATCTATATATATATATATATATATATATATATATAATATTAATATTAGATCATAAGATAATTAATAAAGCGAGAAATAATCTTGCCTTCTTCGTTTGATCTTTACGTCCTTCGAATTGAACGAACCAACGATGGTCTTGTAGGTTCATATGAGACTCTACACAAAACAATTGTTCATAGACAAGATACAAATATTTTTCTTATTATTATTTTCTTTGCATGCAAATAACACTTAAATGAATTAAATATTAGGACCCACAGGATACACTTTTTCGTGTGTGGCAGGCATAAAAATAAAAAAGACTTATTTTATTTTAAGTTAGGCCTTATGGCATCTTCTTTCTATTTACTCATTTATTCCCTATAAATTACATGCTTCGTTAATTGAATTTATCAATAAAAGCAAAGAAAAAAAAAGAATCCAAATTTTGCTATTAAAGTCAAAAGATAATTTAATTGATTCATAATAAACAAACTTTTTAAATAAATTTACTTTCATAGATAACTTTAATTTTTAATAAAAAAGAATTTAACTTAAATTAAAAATAACGTAAGAAAAAAACTTAATTATTTTTATCATATGATCAATCTTTTTCTTTGTAATTTATTTTCCTTCTTTTATATATATATATATATATATATATATATATATATATACCTGTAACAGAAAAAAGAGCCTATTACTTGGTATTAGCAACCGATTCACTACGTGCTGCACAAGTACAGTACGTAACACACGGCAAAGGGCAGTCTCAAAAACACCCTTTTACGCCAACCATCGGCCTTTTATACAAGGTGCAGTACTTCCACCTCAAAGATGGTTTCCCACTCGGAGCCTTTCGGGATCAACCCTAGTCATGCTTCTATTCGAGAGAGAAAAGAAAAACAAAAAATATTAATTATAGGTTAATTTTTAGTATTTTTTTGAGGAAAACTAGTGGTAATTAAATGTTAATTAAGTGCTTTTTAAAAGATAACAACTTCATAACGAACAACATTATTTGTTAAAGAATTAACTCACGAAATTGACTTTATGATTTATAGTGATTATACACTTCGCGCACAATCAGTAGATACTTCACCAACACTGACAGTGATTCTTTTGCTGCCCATACTCACTATGTGGACGGCGTTCCAACTGAGAAATGTATACTCCAAAATGGCTGAGCTGAGTGAGATAAAAGAGCGAGAGCTCCTCGTGCAGCGAGTTTTATTCGCGGTTATGAGATAATTATCTGCGCCATCTAGGTAGATAGTTAAGATGACTCATGCTTTTATTTCACATAATGTTCTATGTAATTTTCTGCGCATGTATACTAACGCCATCTACCTAGTGCCTTAGATAATATACATGAATAGTACTTAATTACATGTTAATTATACAGAATTGTCATTATTTATTAAATCTTAACTCTCAATTAATCGATTCTTTATTTTTATTTATCTAATTATTGTTAATTCTATGCAAATTTGTTAATAAAAAAAATCACTAGATGTTAGTAATTTTTATTAGTATCTGAAATCCCTTTTACACCTGATGTTTGAATTTCTCTGATTTGCTATACTTTTATTCTCATATTTAATAATAATAATTAATTTATATATTTACGATAGTTATTTATCATGAATATGCATATACTTTATTTTTTTATATGTTCTTTACTCCAAATTCATGTTTTAATTGATTAACAAATAACTATCTTATCAAGTGTAAAAAGATAGTGACGCCGTGGAGTAGCATCTTTTTCTGTCTTTCTTACTCCTGTCTAATTGGACAAGGAACGGCGCTCTCTATCTGTGTGCCGCGCGTTCGAGACTGGCGCGCATGAACTTGTCCATGGCGCGCTTTTGATTTGAATTTGAAATTTTAAGAGAAAAAAAAATCTTTTAATTTTCAAACTTTTTGTTGATAAAAAATTAAATTAATCAATCAAACTTTGTTTTTAATAAAAATAAAAATTTTCTAATAATCCCTTCGTTTTTTATATTAAAAAAATCTTATATTATTACTCTATTAAAAAAAAACTTTTTATTTCCTTTTAATGATTTTAGTGTTAAGATGAGATGGGTAAAAAGAATGAAAGATGTAAAGATGTATTTATTTAAGGTTTGAGTACGTCGCACTACCATCGGGAAAAAAGTATACAATCATGTTCTAAGTAATAGAAGACGAACTTATATAGAACCTTCTGACATAGACAAACTTCCTGAATACATAAAAATCGTGTAAGAAGAAATCAAATATTTTGTTTATCCAAGCACTAATATTTTGAAGTGCCTTTCGTGCAAGCTAGAAGGCCACATAGCCAAGCATTGTCCTCATGTTCAAGCTGATATTAGTCAAGCAGTGGAAAATTCTCAAAATACGAATTTAAATCAATTTAGATAACTCAATCATAAACACTCAAGCTACAGATTCTGAGAATACAAAATACGATAAACAGCCTACTGAAATTTTACCTGTAGAAAAAGTAACAAGGAAATCATTGTAACAACAAGAAAACGAATTGGTTAATATAAATCAAGACGCTTTAACAACTTTATAGGTCGAACCAAAATCTTATCAATCGATCGGCATGCTCCCACTCTCAGGCATAAAAAGAGCATTATCTAGTTTTACATCGACGACCAGTCATGACAACAAAATTTCGGCCGAAATTTCTGCAATTAAAGAAAAACATCTCTATGGATAAAATATCGGAAAGAATAGTTTATTTAAAAGAGATAAATCTTTTGAAATTATTAACAAATATCCTTTATCAATAAACGAATTAGCAGACTTTCTATTTAAATTAAATGGTAGTACTGATATTCCTGGAATTGCACCTCTATTTATCCAAAACTTTACTTCGTTAATAGCCATGTTTTTAAACATCAACAATGATATGACGAACAATAATCTAAAAAGTAGAATAAAGAGAATTATTAAACTGTTAGAAAATGTAAACATGGATTATAGTTTGGCTGAAAACTCAATCAGTATAGACGATTCAACGTAAAAAACAAATAAAATAAAAATGAAGAGTACAAATTCAAATTTAACTATAAATTCATTAAGAGTAATATTTGCACGAAGTTATTATCAACAAAAAAACGAAATACAAAAAATCACTAAAAATATAGTCATCTTAATCTGTGTTGAATCTTGGTTAAAAGAAGAAGACAAAGTATAAGTTCCAGGATTCACTACATGTAGAAAAGACCGATATTCATCGAGAAGAATCGGTATACTTATCTTATTACGTAACAACTTAATAAATTTTGGTGGATTCTACGTTAACCGGCCGAGCCGATCTTAACATATTACCCCACATCTTTATTTATTACATCTTTCATTTTTTTTACCCATCTCATCTTACCCTATCCCATTCCGCCTTCGCCTAGGATTATGCCCGTGGAGAGAGGAAAACCCATAGGGAAACCCAGTAGGATAATTCCTTGGAAAATCCTCTCCAGAATGGGTCGGTGTGTATAACAGATTCGGTATTAGGCATCCTTGTACAAGGATACCTGCACCGTATTTGCCACTCCTCCTGCTCACATTGTTATATAGCCAGTATGCCTAAGCAACCGTCACACAAAACAAGTCCAGATTGAACGCGTTTCCGGTTCTTGAGCGGTCACCTATCTAGCTTGGCGCGCGCCAAACTACTCGGCCAATGCGTCGGTTTCGTAACAACTTAATATTTTCCAATATAAATAATATAGGCTCTCTCGAATTTTGAGTGGAATTATACGAAATGAAACTACACAACACCAATCCATGTATAAATTTCATTGTTTGTTACAAACTCCCAGGTCTCATGCTTACACAAGAACAATGGAATAAAGTATTTAATAGCCCTAATAGAAATGAAAATTACTTAATTGTTAGCGATTTTAATGATTATAATGTTATTTGAAATAATAGATTCACTGATACAAATTGAGAAAGACTAGACAAAGCGTTTCAGGATACTAACTTAATTCTGCATAACGAAAATTCTATTATGTATACAAATTGTATGGAAAAATCTAGTCTAGTCTTTTCTTCTTCCAAAATTGCTGACAAAATTGATGTCAATGTAAGCGACGAAACCTGAGGTTCTGACCACCATCCTATTTTTATAAATATGTTAATAGAAAAACATTATTACACAAAAAAAAATTTCAAACTAAAATTTAAGCAAACTGATTAGAATCTATTCAAAGAAACATTAAACAATGAATACTTTTTTTTTACCTAAATACGATCAGTATCTTCCCAGCAAAAAATGTGAAATAGTAAATAAAGTAAAACCAACTTTAATAACTTGCATTAAAAAAAAGGAAACCCTAAATCATTCTAATAAAAATAATCTTGCTTGTTAGTGGGATGCTGATTGTCATGAAATTAAAATGATCCGAAAAAAGTTATACAAAAAATGGGAATCGTCTCATAATCTTGAACGCTCAATTGAATATAATAAGATTTGCGCTCAAGCAAAAAAATTATTTAAAAGTAAAAAAAAAGAGAGCTTTCAAAAATTTACTGAAGGTCTTAACTTGTAGACCAATCCTAGCTACGCATGGAAAAAGTGCAGAATATTCAATAACAGTTTAGTTAAAGTCTTCTTCGATCCTGAAAATTCTTCTCAAACTAAAGAAAGAAATGCTTTGATTGAAAATTCGCTTGACAAGATTAGCCCTTTTTGGATTGGATGTGATCCTTGCCTTCTACCCAATCCTCACGATAACGAATTTTTTATGATGCCATTTAACTTCTCCGAATCCTTAATTGCCTTCGATTATAAAAAAATAAGTCAGCCTCGGGTTTGGACGATATCGATTTTGAAACTATCAAAAGTACCAACTTATATTACTCGATATATTTAACGAAATGTATGCTAAAAATGACTTTCCAAATCTTGGAGAGAATCATTTTTGCACTTTATAAAAAAAGCTGATGGTAAAAGCTTATGACCTATCGCGCTCACGTAGTGCTCATGTAAACTTTTTGAATCCTTACCAAAAATCGACTACAGTGGTGGGTTATACATCATTAACTTATTTCGACGAGCCAAAACGCATTTAGGAAGGGTGAATCTTGTATTGATAGTATACTACATTCAACACTTAAAGTAGACGACTCTTTTATGGAACATGATGAGATTTTAGCTAGATGTAAATAGCGCATTTGATAATATAAATATAGGTATTTTACTTGATAAATTAAATGAAATTGGAATTTCCACAAACACTATTCACTTTGTCAAATTTATAATACATCACAGACTTGCATATACAGAACTCTTCGATAAGCCTAGATCTGTGTTCGCAGACGTTCCTAAAAGAGGTGCGCTAAGCCCCCTACTATATATTTTGTATGTGTCTAACATCATCGATAATATTAATAAAAACGTATCAGTTGCTCAATTCGTAGATGACATAGCGATATATACTAAATTTTTATCCATAAAAAGGAGCCAAAACATTATTCCAAAAAGACAGTACTTCTCCATTTTAATAAAAAGCACATTCCACCCGGTAAAACTTCCATTAAAATTGACGATATCATCATAAAATCCAGCGAAACGGCTCGCTTTTTAGACACAATATTCAATCTTAACATCTTATTTTCTCAACAAGCAAATCATGTTTTAGCCAAATGCAACGAAGTTTTAAATATAATAAAGGTTTTACGCGGTACGTGGTGAGGCACTGACCCTCACATACTGCTTACACTCGGTACAAAAGTTATGTCAGATCTATAATATATTACGGTTGTTACATCTATTTTTCCTTTCAAAAAACTATATAAAAAAAGTAGAAGTAATTCAAAATTTAGCTAAAAGACTATCCCTAGGATATCGTAAAACCACCTCTCTGAATATCATTTCAGCTGAATCTAAGCTACTCCCTCTATCAAAAAGAGCTAAATATCTCTGCAACCGCTACTTAATGAAAACTATGTCAGACTACGAGTCTTTATCTTACAAATCTCTAAAATGTTTATTATAACATTTTTAAAAAAAGAAAATCTCCATCTAATTTCAAAAAGTTATATCACCATAGAATCGCCTATACAACTGACGTATTAAAAAATACAAATATACTTGACAAAAATTTATACAATTATGACTACGAAACTCTTATCACTGAAATTCCTTTTAACACAAATCTTGACGTTAACTCTAATAATCCTGATACAATAGTGAGTTCATATCAACTTGTGAAGGAATTATAATATTTACTGATGGTAGTAAGAGTCAAAATGCGGAATATATGGGAGCTTCCTGTTAATGTCCACAACTTAAAATCTTCTCAAAAATGAGTATTGAGGCCTCTGTATACACCGCTGAGTGCATCGATCTGATCAAGCTCTAGATATTATTACTAAAAACTATGGTCATAACTATTATATCTTTACTGACGCACGAAGCATATTACAGACTCTCAATTCTAATAAAATTGGGATAGAAACAAATAAAATGAGTTTAGAAATTAAAAATAAATATAACATGTACAAAAAAACTATCAAAATAAGGGAAAAAAACATTCAGTTTTTCTGGATTCGTTCACACGTTGGTATCGGAGGCAATGAAATAGTTGACGAAGCAGATAAAACAGCCAGATATTCCAGGGGTAAACTACATAAGTCGTCGCCGACTGAGGTCCTCAATCCTACCCAGGTTTTTTTTACAGTACCGCTCAAAAGTTCGTAAAAAATTTTTTTTTGAACTCAACTTCAAACTGCGATATTTTGAAAACGGCTCGATGAATTTAAAAAATCTGGACGGCGTTTGAAAGATCAGACAAAATACTATTTTTTTTGTGTCCTGCCAAATATTTTTATCATTTTTTTTAACTCTTTATATAATGATAGAAAAAATTTTTATTTTCACGAATTTTTAAATTTTAATCAATCAAATGTAACTTTTTAAGAAATTGATAAAATTAAAAAATTCGAACGCGATTGAAAAGTAGAGTGAATTTCCTATTGCTTTATGTTTAATGATTTTTTTGCATTTATTTCCTGCGTGTAGCTAAAAATGTGCAAAAATGGAAAGTACAAGAAAATGAGTTATAGATTTGATAATATTTTCTAATGTCGCAAATCAATTTTTGTTTACATTAGCAGGATACAAAAAAATAGTATTTTGTCTAATCTTTTAAACGCCGTCCGAATTTTTGAAATTTATCGAGCCATTTCCGAAATATCGTAGTTTGAAGTTAAGTTTCTAAAAAAAAAATTTTTTTACGAACTTTTTAACGTTACTGTATACTTTTAACAAAATTATCACAAATTTTATCACAATTATTATTAATGATAGTGTCCTTTTTTTGAATAAATATTTAAATAAAAAAAAGTTATTTACATATTTGATTCTTTGTATGTATATACGAACTACAGATTTGAACACATGCTGAAATGTAAACAAAAATAGACTCGCGACATTGGAAAATATTATCATATCTAAAACTGATTTTATTGTACATTCCATTTTTGCGCATTTTTAGCTACATGCAAGAAATAAATACAAGAAAATCATTAAACATAAAGATTTAGGAAATTCACTCTACTTTTCAATCGCGTTCGAATTTTTTAATTTTATCAATTTCTTAAAAAGTTACATTTGATTGATGAAAATTTAAAAATTCGTAATGTTAGAAGGCGACCCTTGATATCCCTTCTTTCTTTAAGTTAAGTAGCAAATCTCGCGCCACCTATTCAAGAACGTCTCTACAACCCTTGTCTCCTTGCGTTCAAGTCAGTCTTTTTGATACGCTCAGAGAGAGCATACTATTCTTCTTTTGTATTATAATCGACATTTGACAAATTGCTATAAACCTTTGTTTAAATGAAGCCTTCTAGTGTAATTATTTCAAACCTACTAAATAATTCACATATATAATTAATACTTCTAACAGGTAATGGGCTAGTGGGTCTCGCTTCCCTGCGCTGCGAGTTTTAGTTAATAGAAGAGAAAGACGAAAATTATAAGGAAGGTGTTTTGTGCCGGTGCCATTTTGCTACTTGAGCGTGCGGCGGATGGTTACTTATTTTTCATAAAAAGAATTTGGTAAATTCGCTCTTGATAATAATTGAGTGAAACATTCTCTTTTGAATAAAATAAAAATAAAAAGTGTGTACGTGAGGATGCACATAGAGTGTACGTCCAATATCAAGTATAGAAATTCAGTGAGTTGTTAATAAAATAGAGCGAGAGAAAAAGAACTTTGACATGGAAGCCGAAAATCAGCAGTTGTACATATCGAGCTCGTCTAAAAGTAAGTAATTTTTTTGATTCCTTAATCTTATTGATCAGGGTATTAAAATTTAGAGGGAGAATAGAAGATAAAATTTGAATCAAAGACTATAAATTTTATTCAAGAAATTTTAATACAAATAAAGTTTTCTTTATAAAATAAATCGAAAGTGAAAAAAATTTTGAATTTAATGCGTAGAATTGCTAACGCAATAAATTTTATTAATATTCCTAGAATTTGAATCTAATGATAAAAGAGGGGAGATAAAACTAAGTTAATGAGTTGGCCGGTTTCTTGGAATTACGTTCTCTGTGTAATCGTGTGGCAAGAGAATGAGAGAGAGGGAGTAAGGTGGACTCTATGCCGACGCGTGAGGACTTGTTACAGGGCGCGTTGCGGGCGCGAATGGATAAACAAGGACGGAGTATGTCTCTGCACTGGAGAATATCTCTTACTAGAAAGGGAGGAATAGATTTCCCCTCTACAAGCTAAGAACTCGCGTGTAATGCATAATATGTCCATCTTCTATAATACTAAGTGGATCCTGGACGAATTAGATTAGAAATTGAAATTTGAACAGTGTGACAAAAATCAAATCTATTTAGTTTAATAAAAAAAATAAAAAAAAAGAATATAAATACAAAATTAAATGAAAATTAAAATAGAAATTGAAATTTAAACAGTGTGAAAAAAAATAATAAAAAAATAAAAATAAATAAATAAATGAATTTATTTAGATTAAAAATAAAAAATTGAATGAAAATTGAGTAGAAATCAAAATTTTAACTATAATTAAATAAAATATGTACATAGGATAATAATATATTAAAATTGGGGTTATTTATTTATCCGTAATATGATATTTAAATATTAATTGATCGTTGATACTACAGGTGAGGATCTTGAAGAATTCCGAGATATAATTCTCAGAGAGTGGAATGCTGTTGAAGCCCAAGAGGGACCATTCAACTCCTATAGGTTAGACACCGTCACGTTATCAAGACATACCAATGTTGCACTATTTTTCTGGATCTCCGAACATCAGCTGAAGAGATTCGATAAAAATTTGACAAAGAGTGGCAAATAGTGGAAAGAGTCTGGCCTCAAAGAGAAAAGTTCTATAACTTTAACCTGGTATACTCGGCAGAAACCATAACAAGAACTGAGGTTATTGAAATGATGGAGAATCAGGCCAACATTTTCCTAAGAGGAATGGAAATGCTGGTCAATAAATTGAATATACAGCAACAATCGAGAGCCATTGAATGCCCTCAGAATATAGAGACTATGTCATTCAAAAGAAATCCAATGATTAAAAGCGATATATTGCTGCAAAAACGCATTCTAACCTCGACACCGAGTGGTCTGGGAACCAAATCATCGACCAGATCCAACAAAATCGATGTTGAAATCAAACTTGAAGAAGGTGAGTAGCTGATATCACAGCAGAAGATCAGAAAGAGACAGAAGCAATAGACAGTGGTAGATATGTAAACAATCCGTTTACAGTTGATGCCGATCCGGTAAACTTTTAATATCAATTGGAAAATGTAAGTACCATAAGTCAGCCTAACAATAATAATCTAAGTGGAAATTTAACTGTTGAAAATCTTAGTCTTTTAGTTGAGAATATATGTAAAAATGTATTAAAAGAAAAAGATATAGAGCAAGAGAATGAAAAGGTTAAAAATATTGAAAGTTTAAAAAAAAAACAAAAATACAACTACAAATGATAATAGTTTGAATAATCTTACTGAACAATTGAAAATAGAATTATCTGGTAGAGATCATACTTTTATTAGAAATTATAAACTAACAAAAGAGTTGAAATTTAAAATATTTGAAGATTATTTGATGTCTGAACTAAAAATTAGAAAATTAATTTATGTTATTGAGAAAAATTCTGAATTATTATTTGATAAAAATAAAATCGTAGATGATAAATTCGAAATTAGAGATATAATTATAAATCGTATAAATTCAGATTACCACAATAAAATAATACATTTAAAAGAACCGAATGAAATCATAGAAAAATTAAAAACAATTAAAAGACTTGAGTCTAGAACTACTATCATCTCAGTTAAGCAAGAATTGTTTGCGATGCGTTTCAAATCTAATAAGGAAACGGCAGCTGAGTTCATTGATAAATTCGATGAGAAAATTAGAATTTTCGAGAATATACCTGATGCAGTTATAATTCAAGAAAAAGAGAAAAGAGACTGTTTTGTTCAGGTTGTAGTCAAAGCAGTCCCTGAAATACTGATAACAGACTGTATTATAAAAGAAACTACGTCCAAGGAAATATCGTACAATCAATTAAAACAACACATGTTACAGGTGGATACTTTTAAAACCAAGAAGGACCAGAAGCAGCCGCCTCAATCGACTGTATTTTATTCGAAACCCAAGAGAATCTTCTGTAAAGGATGTGGTGCTGATGGCCATTTAGAAAAATCTTGCGCTAGAAATTTATCTAAATAATAAAATTATTGATATTTATGATCCTCAACTTAAAGAAAGCATACTCACCGGAGAGTACAAATGTCTCTTCTGGACTGTAAGATTAAAGATAAATAAAAATGACAATCTAAATAGAAATGATGTTCTCTCTTTTTACAATACAAGAAGCAAAACTTCTCTCAAGTCCGATGTAGAAACTAATTCAGAAAATCAAAATATAGTTGATAATAGCCAAAAAGAAAAAGAAGATTCAAATACAGATTTTATTAAAACCTTAAATAATAGGAAAATTCATCGTATAGATCAAATGAATAAACCTAGTTCGACCTCAGATATAGATATTAACGGTAGACCGGAGTAGAACCTGATACCGACCGAGTAACAATTGAGTTGTTTGTTATTTACTCAAGTTTTAATCGGTGTATCTTCAAATTAAAGGTCGAGCGCAATAGATATTATTATTATGAACATCTATGCACAAGAAAAAAAATATCTACTGGTTTGTTTTTGAGAAAAGTAAGTAACGCCAAAGTAAAAGTTTATGTTTATAATATTTTCGCGTTACTTACTTTTCTCAAAAACAAACCGGTAGATATTTTTTTTCTTGTGCATAGATGTTCATAATAATAATATCTATTGCGCTCGACCTTTAATTTGAAGATACACCGATTAAAACTTGAGTAAATAACAAAAATGCCAATTAGACAAGGACAGCGAATCCGGCCTGCTCTTAAAGGAAAAAGCGACGTTAACAATGGAAAACTACCAGAAATGTTACTATGGCACTACAGACTTGGACATGTATCCAAATCTTACTTGACAGCGTTGGTCAAGAATAAGAACTTATTATTGAACGAAAAGGAATCAGCCGCAGACACGAGTATAGCAGAATGTCGAACCTGTTTGGAAGCAAATAGCATCAAGTTGAGTTTCCCTAAAATCAGAATGAGAGCAAACAAACCACTGCAGATAATACATGCAGACACTATGGGGCCAATATTGCCTCAGTCGCATGCAAGTGGATATAGATTTATCCTTGTGATAATAGATGACTATTCTAGAGCAGCCCTTGTATACACAATGAAATCTAAAGCAAAAGTCTCCGAACATATTGAATCGTTCGTTAAAAGCATGAGAAATTTGATTGGTTCCGAGGAAAAATTTTGTTATCTTAGATGCGATAGAGGAACTGAATTCACAGGACAAGATACTGTAAATACTCTGAAGAAATTCGAAGCAGAGTTACAACTTGCCTGTCCTGATACACCTCAACACAACGATGTAGCAAAGAGGTTCAATAGAACGCTAGAGTCGAAGATCAGAGTAATGATGTTAGATTCAGGACTGCCTGCTTCCTACTGGGATCTAGCGGTGAAAACGGCGGTGTATGTGTACAATAGAATACCACATAAATCTGTAGATATGAAAGCACCTTTGAATATACTTTTGAAGGAGAAACCAAGTTGTTTTGAACAAATTAAGAGATTTGGATGTCTTGCTTTTGTCAAGATTCATAGGAATACAGCCACGAAGTTCTCACCTCAGGCTTTAAAGGGTTTTCTAGTAGGATATCTGAACACTGGCTATGTAATACTAGTGCCAGAAGAGAGTAACAAACTATATGAAAGTAAACATGTTAGGTTTATAGAAAACTTGACTTATAAAGAAGTTATCAAAAACAAAGAAAAATCAGAATTTACGGTAGACTCACTGGATGCAAATTGTCTAAAAGAAAAAGAAGACTCATTAGATAAACCCATGTCGATGTCAGAGGAAGCCTTGGATAAAAAAATCTGTTAAAAGAAAGAGGGGTAGACCCAAGGAAACGAGTGTGTTATTCTTTCTAAACGATAGTCCTGAAAAATCAGAAGTAGATAACTATGATGAAATATTAAATGATATCAAATACCACGCATTATTAGCAAAAATTCAAGGTGATCCTCAGACTTATAAGGAAGCCATCAACTCAAATGAGAGTGAAAATTGGATTGAAGCTATTAAGAATGAACTAGAGGCTCTTAAACACAAACAAGTATATAATCCAATATAAAGAAAGGAAATTTGTGTTAGAGAAAGAAAACCGAACATAATCAGTTCTGGATGCGTTTTCAAAAGGAAAATAAATGAACTTGGAGAATATAAATACAAAGCTAGGTTTGTAACTAGAGGTTTTCAAGACAAAAACACCTATGACTTAAGAGAAACATATGCGCCTGTGTCAAGAATCTCATTAATAAGAGCTTTCTTGTCAATCGCAAATAAGCACAATCTGAGAATGATACAACTAGACATAGAAACTGCCTTTTTATACGGAGACTTAAATGAAGACATCTATATAGAAATACCCGAAGGTATTTCTTTGAGTCAAGAAATGAGGAACAGATTTGTCTGGAAATTGAACAAATCTCTGTATGGACTAAAGATAAGTCCTAAGAAATGGAATGACAAATTCTCAAACGCTATGTCAGAACTTGACTTCAACAAAAATGATATAGATCCGTGTGTCTTCATAAAAAAATCAAACAATGACATCATAATAGTGATTTTGTATGTAGATGATATTCTAATGGCTAGTTCAAGTGATGAACTGCTATATGAAACCAGAGATCAATTGAGTTTGAGATTTAAAGTGAAAGACATGGGAAATCCTAAAGAATTCTTAGGAATTAAAATTTCCAGAGATTTTAAAGAACAGATAATTAAATTGAATCAAACTAAGTTCATTAGCAAAATGCTCAGTAGATTTGGTTTTGATAAATGTACACCCGTGTGTACACCGATAAGACAAAATGAAGTATCAGATACTAGTAGAAAGAACAGAGAAGAAGACGAATATGCAAAGGTAGAATGAAGTAGATCCAACAGTAATACACGTTAAACAGTAAACAACTAATTCTTTTTTTAAGATTATCTGTCATTATTAAAACTTCAAAGCCAAGTACTTCGATAACATTCCTAAAAATATGTATTTTCTCTCCATATTCTTCCGGGATGTCAACTAGCCAAGCTTATCAGTTATCTTTACACGAACAAATTTACTTCATTCGTAAATATATATTTTTTATTTAATAACATGCAATTACTTTTGAGATCTTTGTAAATTTCTAATTAGTAGTTTTAAAATAATCATTATTTAATAAATACAATTATCGCATCATTAACTTTATTATTATTTTTATTGTTATGATTATTAGGTTGATTATGCTATATGTACAAGCAAACGTTCTTTTATTAGCAACGACATCAATTTTTGGTCACTGTAAAATCATGAATTTCAAGTGACATTAACAAATTTATGCATAAAAAAAATTTTACGTTTTGTTCATTTATTATTTATTAATAATTTATTTACAGAAAGTAGTAATAGGAGTGAACTATTTTTTTTCTTTGGATTGTCGGTAGAAAAGAGATTTGCCATACTTAATTAAAAATGAAAATATTGTGTTGACATTGATAACGCGAAAATTCATGCGTTATGTCAGACAAAACCTAATAAAATATAACAACCTTTAGGAGATGAATGATATATCATTGAAATTCTCTTATTTTAAACAAAACCAACTCCTTAGTAATGAGGATTTAATTAAAGTACTCTAGTGTCGAACACTTTCTTTTCGTGTTTTCTATTTAAAGGTTTTTAGTAGTGGTGGTAACATTTCCGATGAAATATGAATATTTGACGTAAAAATTTCAACCAAAAATAGTATATTAAGATACAAGTGGCGTAAATAGCCCATTATTTCACGGCGTGAGATTAGCTGTCAGATTCTTCTTTCCATAGTGAAAATTTGAAAATAGTTAAAGGAATTTTAAAGGAAAATAAATATCCATCAAAATTCATAGACAAACATATAAAAAATAGAATTAGATATATTAAAAACAAGTTAATGGATCCTCAAGAAAATGTCAATGAAAGAGCAATACAAGATGTTACTCGACACATCATTACAATGCCATATATTGAGGGACTTACTGGCATGATTAGACATCATTTAAAGACATATAATATTGATGTTATAACCAAGTTAGACAATAAATTAAATTGTTTCATTAAGAGGGGCAAAGATCAAATCAATACCGATGATCAGAATAGTGTTATATACAAGATAAATTGTAAAAATTGCGAAGCCAGCTATATAGGACAAACTAAAAGAGCGCTTAAAACTCGAGCAACTGAACATCGGAAAAATATTGAGAAACCTAAAGATAAACATAATGTAATTTCTGCGCACAGAGTTAATCATGATATGACACACGATATGGATTGGGGGAATACTAAGATCTTAGACAAAGAAAAGAATTATTTCAAGCGCTGGATCTCAGAAATGTTACATATAAGAAATACTGATGGAACTTCAAATCTACAATTAGATACTGAAAAATTAAGCAATATATATAACGCGATTATATTTTAAATTTTGATACGATAGATAATGTTTAATTTATAAATCAATGACTTACTACCAGTTTTTTCGTGATTGTAATTTGTGCGCAGGCGTATAGTTTTAGTTTTTGCAATATAGGTTTGACAATCTTAGTTACTATATATACATAATTACATATCTCATCGGCTTCGTTAGATTTTGGATTCTATATATACCAGACGTTAATTAACATAATTTAATGTGTGAAATTGTTTGTTGAAATCATCTTCCATAAAGTCATAAATTTAAATTTTGTTTCACGTATAAATTAGCGTCATAAGAGCGTCAAGGAGGTAACTTATGTATAGTATAGCAATAGCAATCGTGCGTAGTAATAGGGAGTTCTTCGGAGCATTTTATAATACAACGCCGAAATGACTACCTTCTTTTCGCATGTTACGCTAGTATCAACTTTCGTTTTGTTCGTATTTTATGTGCTTATAATTATTATTTAATTTTAAAATTGTTAATATAAATTAATTGTAATAATCTATACCTTATAATTATCAATGAAAACTCTATAAATAATCAAGATATCAAATTATTGCTTATTATACTGACATTCCTTGTTGATCAAGTGTTAAGAGCGGGCTGATTTATCTGTCCTTGTCTTATAGTGTTTTTCATCATTTATATGAATTACAATGGTTGTAACACTAAAAAAATGGCAGCCCCCGCTAGATACTAGTATAATAGGTAAATTTTATAATAAGAACAAAATAATTTTATCATGTGGTTTTTGAATAATATGAGACCTACTGAAAATCTAAAATATAACCTATCTTATTTGGTAGGTCTCATATTATTCAAAAACTACATGATTAAATTATTTTGTTCTTATTATAAAATTTAACCATTTTTCTCGTGTCATAGCCAAAAGTGTTTACATAAATGATGAAAAATACTATTAGACGAAGACAGATAGTTCGGCTTCTTCTTAAGGTACATCTAAAATTAGTCTTTCTTTATTGAACTGTATAAACAAGTTAACATTTTTCATAGCAATTTTTATTTCACTGTTCAATAGTAGGCATTTTATGCTACGGAAACGCGTGGTATAAGTGCGAATTTATGTCACGCAGTGTTACTTTAAGAAACTGAAATAAAACATAAAGTGTTATTAATAACACCATGCTATTACATCGGTACATAAATTACATGTTTCTTATTTGTTTTGTAATTTGACTAAATTTAAAATCAAATACTTTAAAGAAAAATATTCGCCTCCGCGCTATGGGAAAAGAGAAGAAAAAAATTTAAAAATTCGAAGTCCGATTGACATGTGAGAAATCTTTAGCTGTTTCTTTTATGTCATGATATTACCATCAAAACTATAAGATAAAGGCAAAAGATTACTAATTTAATTAAGCCTGCGTGGTCAAAATTTATATGGTTGTAATTCATTAACTTAGGAGAGTGTCACATCTCCGGATCACGGATTTTGCTCAAACTTCGGGATAAGTTTTCAGATGATAAAATATGGAAAAAGCTAAAGTTATAGTCACAAATACTCAATATTTCCTTAGTTCCAGGCAATTTAAGAAAATCACTAAAAAAATTACTAGATTTTTATACGCATATTGTTCTTTGAGCATTGGTAGCTAGAAGCTTGAAACTTTTTTTAAATGATAGCTGAGCTCAAATTCTTTCGAAACAGTAGTTATAGGATATCAAAATATTATTTTTTCCCAAAGTTGTAGCATAATAAAGATTGGACCGAATTTCAGCTTTTATTATTAATTAATATTTTAAAAACAAAATTCGGGTCCAATCTTTATTACGCTACAACTTAGAGAAAAATAATATTTTGATATGCTATAACTACTGTTCTGTTTCGAAAGGATTTGAGCTCAGCTTTCGTTTAAAAAAAGTTTCAAGCTTCTAGCTATCAACGCTAAAGAACAATATGCGTATAAAAATCTTTTCTTTCTTTAATTACCTGGAACCAAGGAAATATTGAGTGTTTGTGACGATAACTTAAGCTTTTTCCATATTTTATCATCTGAAAACTTATCCTGAAGTTTGAGCAAAATCCGTGACCTGGAGATGTGACATTCTCCTTGCTAGTGAAAGTGTCAAAAGTTGGTTTTGTAAATTATAAATTTTCTTGTAATTTTTTCTTACAACTTTGAGAAGAGACATAATTTTATGAATTTGTACAAGATTTTATACATTTGAGGTAAAATGATTAAACAAATTTTTAGTGTAAATACACAACCTCTTTAACATCATACAATAATTCAGACATTATAATTAAATTTTATTAAAAAAAAAAATTTTAGTCGTTGACAAGCTATAAAAAGACATTTTTGTTTGTGAAACAATCAAAATAATTCTTTTCACACATGCAAAGAAAAAGATATAGTCACACTATTATACATTCATACAATAAAAGAAGATAATTGAAATATCTATTTTTTATCACAAAACATATGAGTTTCCAAAAATCTTTTATAAAATCACGTGTTTATTTAAAATATACGAGGATGAAATGGCACATATAAATTTTGCTCTAATAACAGAAAGTAAATTAATTAATATTTGATAAGATATGACATATTATGTGCAATATATTGCAATGAGAGGTGTGATATACATCTGACGGTCGTGGATATAATGTTAACTACAAAAGAAAATCTCTTTCTCTTCTTCTTTTCTTTCACGCACTTAAAGATATATTAAATTTTGATTATCATTTTTATCGTTATTGAAAAAAGAAAATTTTAACAGTTTTCAAGGCAATTAAACAAAAAATTAAATAATTTTTTTGTTTCGTTATTTTCTTTTTTATTAAAAAAAAATAAACAGATTGTTTTAGAGGAATTAACGTTGCATGCGGTTTATATTTTTATACTTTCTATATTTATTTTTATAAAATTTGTATTTATCTATTATATTACACACTGGGAGAAAAGGAATTCCGTTTCTAAATGCTACATTGTTTTAGCGAAACATGAATTTCCGATCCCCTCTCCGCCCGTAAGTATTCACTGACACGTTGCTTCGGCTCTGTCTTTTTGTATTCTAATATTTATTATTTCACTCTGCCGAGTGAATCTTTCTACAGAGAATCGTCCAGCTGGGGGTCCTCAAGGTCTGGCTTGACTTGCTTGCACTTGTGCATCTGCATCTCTCGGACCCTGGACGTTTTTCTGTCTTTGTGCACCGCTCTATCCAGCATTGTTATTTTTTGTTGTTGTTTGTGCTGCTGTTGCTGATGGTTGAGGAATGGCTGGAGCATTGCTGGCTGCTGTTTTGACTGTGGAGTGAAGTGTTGAGTGGTGGTGCAGTTGCATCTTTATGGTTTATGCATGTGTTACATTTAGGTTATGCATATGCTACATAACCTACAATATTTTTGGTGCTGAATTGACTATCTCTTAGGCGAATCTATCAAGTGCGTCATTTGTAGCTCTACCTATGGGTTACCTTGTCTACTGTCTTATTTACTCTATGGATAAGCGACAGGTAATTACCGTACTTAAAGCGCGTTTCCACCTGGCCTTTTGATTTTATATATTTGACGCGCGAACTTTAAACAGCTTATTATGCTCCTTTCCCACTATATTCCTTATTTCTTTTATATTTATTTCTAAATGTGATATACTTGGGCGGAGAGTTTCACAGGCCAGTTTTTATCTTTATTTTTGTTTTGCTTTTATTATTATTTTTATTTCTCTGACGCTGCTCTTGCTACTATCTTTTATTTCATTTTTATTATATCATAAATTCTACTTCGTGCTTGGTCCTCTCACTTCTCTTGACATCTTAAACAATTTAGACCATGTCACAAAATACCATCAAGGACTGCTGCGCCATCTGCGGTTTTCCCGCCGATAATTTAAGAGGGTCAAAAAATTAGTGCAGTGTTTTACATACCGGCAATGCTGCCATGTAAAATGTATGAAGCGCGTGCCTCATAATAACGATATTAATTCGAAATACAATTGTGAGAGATGGATAGCTGGCCGACCTATTGCTTCTCCCGCTGCCCCACTCACTGGCACTGGCGCTGGACCACGCAATGCCACTATGCGCGGGGCTTCTATAACCCGGCCTATCGTTGCTTCTACTCCATCACGAGGATGCTCACCTATCGCACCTATTAAAAAAGCACAAAGACACTGTGATTAAGAAGAAGACCAATTCGCGCTGTTCTGCGGCGGTTGAAGGAGAGCATAGCATGAGTATTAATTTGGTTAATGAAAAATTTAGAGGTGATGCTGCATTGGTCACCCCGGATAGCAATATTAGTAAAAATAAAGATAGTGGTCTAAAGCAGAGTAAAGATGGTGCTGATTCTTCCTCAGTATAGGCAGCCGTGTCTGCTTTGGAGAGCGCGCTATCCTGCAGGCTCGAGCTGATTCAAAATGATCTTAATCGACTCCCGGCTCTTGAGAGCCATATTATAAATACTGACAAGGGTCTGCAGGATATTGTGACTAAAATGGAGAGTCAAAATGAAATTATTAAGAATTTACATGCTGAGCAGATGCAGCTGCTAGAGGAGAATCGTAAACTCAGGGGCATAATAGGTACTTTAGAGAGAGAGTTGTTGTCTGCTTTAAATGGCATGCATAAAAAGTTTTCCCAATAGTAAAAATACATACAGATAGTAGCAGAGAAGCATCTTCTCATGCTGTGATGAGGTGTGGTTCTGGGAATAGTGTCTTAGTGATGTCCAGCGGACCGGACTACTCTGCGGCTAATGTCGGGCTGAAGGATTATGCTTGCGCTGTTCTGGGAACCATACTTCCGACTTTTGAACGTTTAAATATTGTATCTGTTACTGAAATCTTAAATTCTGAAAATAAAAATAAGGACAGGATGTCTGCAGGGCGTGAGATCGTTGACGGTCCAAGTGTTGCGTTCTTATTGTTGGTTAGACTCTCTGCAGATGATTTAGCGTAGAAGGTGTTTATGGCTAAGCGTACTTTAACGGGTTTTTAGACAGCGGATCTGGATCCCTCCCTCCTCGGCAGTTTTTCTACCACCAAGCACCATTCTCAAATATATATAAATGAGTATCTTGAAAAAGATAAACTTATTAAATTTAAAAATCTTGAAAAGTGTGCTAAACGAAAAGGTTTCAAGTTTATTTGGCATAGAGGTGGTAAATTTATGGTAAGGAAGGAGAGAGGGGAGAGAGTACACAGATTTGAAAGTGAACATAATTTCAATGAAATATTAGATAAATCTCAATGTAATGTACAGAAAAATGTTAACGTAACTAATATTGGGAAATACGATGAAGTTCTAATAAATAATGGTTCTACTGATGATAATAAATTTGAACCTCAAAATAGTGGGATGAGCTCGAATCATGAATTAATTAAAAATCATGTAATATCCTTAGATAGAGCCTCTCCCTAATGACTGCGCTGGTCCTCTTCGGAGAGTCGAACAGGGAGGAGGGGTGAACTACGCGCGTGCTTCCTGAATGTGACCTCTTTGAGGGCTCATGTCGGGCAAATGCGTAAATTTCTAAGTGATTATCATTCTTACGACATATTTGGAGTCACTGAGACCTGGCTGGGTCCATCTGTATCGGATGACATCATTCAGGTCAGGGGGTATAAAGTTTTTAGACAGGACAGAAACTTGCGTGGTGGAGGAGTTGCCTTGTATATTAAAGATAATTTAAAGTGCACTATCTTGGCCACTTCGGAGATGCAAACTAGTAATAGTAGTGGTAAGCCGGGGCTGCCTGAATATATTTTCTGTTCTGTGCAAGTTGACGGCTCCGAGCCCGTGCTAGTTTCTGTTATTTATCGTCCTCCTGCTGTTTAGTTTATTAGAAACTCTAACTTGTTAATTGATTTAAGAGGAGGTCACGTATCTCTGTCCTTTTCTAATTAAAGAATCAAGATTTTCACAGAAACTAATAGCTTTAGCAAAAAATAAAGAGAAAGCCGCATCTCATATCAAAAAAAGCAATATTTTCTTTGATAAAAAAGAATTAATTTTATTGCTTCGTTTTCAAGAAAACCTTGAAAAACTTAAATCATAGAGGTTAGGGTGGACAATTTCGTTTTTCAAGGTTTTCTTGAGAACGAAGCAATAAAATTAATTCTTTCTCATCAAAGAAAATATTGCTTTTTTTGATACAAGATGCGGCTTTCTCTTCATTTTTTGCTAAAGTTAGTAGTTTTTGTAAAAAAATCATTTCTTTGATTAGAAAAGGACAGAGATACGTGACCTCCTCTTAAGAAATTTTTATTCGGTCTGTTATAATAAAATTATAATGGGGGACTTGAATGCCAATCTTCTTAAAGAAAGCAGTGATGCCAAGTTTTTCAGTAAGCTGTCGGGTAAGCTTTCGTTACAGTTGGTCCAGCATGGTGCTACGCATCATACTCCGACGTCTCACATATGGATTGACCTGATCTTTCTCGATGACAACGACGTAGTGCTTGATGCACAAAACCTACACTGAGAGAATATTGGTATAAATGCTGCACTTACTAGTACAGCAGAACTCTAAAACGCATGAATTGATTCGTCCTTTGATTTGGTGCTGCTGCTGTCCCGAAACAGTGCAGCATTCGTCTTAGTCTTGCGCTTATGATATACAAAAAGCGCCTACGATATCTGAAAAGCGCCTCTGGTGGACGAAAAGAGAAACTCAGCTGATGTATATTAGTCGTTTTGGGACGGCTGGGCCCCCGAATCTTGTGGCGCTTCTGCACGAATCGACGATGCAGCGGCTGTACTTAGAGTTTCCAGCAGACGAGCCAATGTTCTCTCAGTGTACCGGCGAGCTTTCACAGTCGGCATAATTTGATTGACGTCTGTTTGCCTTGCAACACTGTAACTTTAGATCAAAAACCTATCATGTATAGAACCTATGAAAATATTTGTCCAACTGCATTGGGAGAGAAACTTGCCGGCTGTGATTGGTCGCCGCTTATGACTGACACAGTAGACCCTGAATCTATACTTGGTTGCCTCTGTGACAATCTCACTACTGCAATCGAGAATTTGGCGCCGTTGAAAGCGTTCAAGCCTAATAAGAATAAATTCCCATGGATAGATAAAGAATTGTCACAGATGCGGCGTAAGAGAGATGCTACATACCGTAGATACAAACGGACAGAGAATGAGCAGTATCTCCTCGAGTTTCTGTGGTTGCGTAGAGTGGTAGACGAACGAACGGACCATGCTAAAACTGCTTATATTCACAATAGACTGTTTGATGCTCTTGCGGGTGGTAATATCTGGAAGGAGTTAAGAGACCTGGGACTACTATCCGGACCTCAAGGGGATTTGAATAGATTCACTCCGGATGAGCTTAATGCGCACTTTGCTGGGGTGTCAGTCTCGCTGCTAGACGATTGAGAATTCTTTCTCAATGCAATAAAAGTGCGTTCACCTTTAAACCAATTAGTTTTAATGATGTTGTTCTTGCAATTCCACACTTTTTCTCACAGGCTTGTGATGAAGATGGCATTCCGCAAAGCATGATAGTTAAAGCTTTACCATTTATTGGTGAACATCTTGTGACTCTGTTCAATTCTTCTTTTGCACGGGGGGTCTTCCCTTGCCGTTGGAAGCAAGCACGTATTATACCATTGAAAAAGTGTGCTGCGCCTAAGCAGCCAAAAGATTTTAGGCCTATAGTCATTTTATGTTTTCTTTCAAAGGTTCTTGAGAAGATCACCCATGACCAACTGCAAGAGTACATTACATCCAAAAAATTGCTTGATCCTATGCAGACGGGCTTCAGGAAAAACCATTCTACGCAGACTGCTGTACTTCAGCTTACAGACGATATAAGGTCAGGTCTAGACAGAAAACTTGTCACGTTACTACTACTTTTTGACTTAAGTAAGGCATTCGACACGATCTCTCCCTCCAAACTTCTTGCGAGGTTTAAATCGATGGGGTTCTCCAGGGCCGCACTCGGATGGATTAACTTCTTTTTATCAGGTAGGAAACAAATGGTTTCCACGCATTTAAAGGAGGAATTGAATTGGCTAACAACCAATCTAGGAGTACCTCAGGGTTCGGTGCTGGAGCCTCTGTTGATTTGCCTCTACATAAATGGAGTACGTGACGCACTGAATTCTGGTTGCGTCAGGCATCTGCTGTATGCGGATCATCTTCAAATTTATACACAGGTCCCTTATGATGATGTGAATGAGGGGATTCGTATTTTACAGAGGGCGGCCAGGGCGGTATCGTGATGGGCTGCTGGTATTTTTCTCACTTTTAATGCTAGTAAAACAAAGGCGATCGTCTTTGAAAGTAATCGTTTTATTAAAAATTTTCATTCGGGTGAGTTAAGACGATTGACCTAGGGAGCGGTATCGTTATTCCTTTCTCTGACACCGTTACGAGCCGTGATGTTGTACTCGACTCTAAACTATCGTAAGAAGTGCACATTAATATGATGACTAAAAAATTCAATAGAGTGAATTATAACCTGCGGCTTTTCGGCCGGTACACCACTGAGGCTCTACGTAAACAATTCGCAACCACCCTGCTGTTTCTACATCTTGATTACTGCTCAGTAGTTTTGCTCGATGCTCTGCAAGAGTTACGGAGATGGCTACAGACAATGCGAAATTCATGTGTGAGATATGTATTAGGCGTGAGGATGGGTGATCATATCTCTCCCCATATCTTATATATGTCAGGCTATTTTAAGTATTTTATGTATTTTAACTTTATTTGTGATTTTGTTGCATGACACGCTCTTTTTGTAAATATAATACAAAATAAAAATAATATCTAATTTATTTGCATTTGATAAAATTGTAAATAATTATGGTTTTAGTAAAAACTTCCCTTTAATTTTAAAATTTTGTTAAATTTAGATTGATTTATTAACTTATATTTTTAATTTTAAGAAAAAGTTATGGTTTTTTTGTTCATTCAAAATACTTATTATTATTTATTAATTACGAACTTGAAGAAAATATTTTCCTGTTATTCATAGTAAATGCGACTACGTTAAAGTTTTCATATCGTTTGTCTGCAGTTCTTCTTGATCTGACGGGTAGTGCGAAATACCATATGTACAAATTCATTTATAATTGCTTTTGGTTTGATTGAATTTAGAGTTTGCTTACTTAAAACATTGTTACATACGCATTTTTGAAAAAAAAGAAAAATTCTATTATTATTATTACTTATTATTAAAATGTTCATCATTTTAAAGTACAAGATTTACGTCTGGAAACAATTATTTGTAATAATATTTTACTTACCAGGAGAATGTCACATCTCCGGATCACAGATTTTGCTCAAACTTGGGGATAAGTTTCCAGATGACAAAATATGGAAAAAGCTAAAGTTGTAGTCACAAACGCTCAATATTTTCGTAGATACAGGCAATTGAAGAAAATCACTAAAAAGTTACTAGATTTTCAAACACTTATAGCTCTTCAGCATAGATAGCTAGAAGCTTAGAACTCTTTTTAAATTAAAGCTGAGCTCAAATTCTTTCGAAAAAGTAGTTACAGTATTGTAATGAAACGAGTTCATTACTAATAATTTAAAGAAAAAAATTAAAATAGTAAAAATAATAACAGACTGAAAATAATATTGATAAATCAATAAATAAACAAATGCAAGAGACAAATAACACGATGGAAACAGATTGAGGTCAAGCGGTAGCTGAATGAAACAGTGAAAGAAAGAAGTATAAGCTGAAGAAACAGAGTTCATTACCAATGAATTTTTCAAAAAAATACAAAAGCTAAAATAATAATAATAATAAAAAAATAAAAATAATATTGATAAATTAATAAATCAACGAATGAAGGAGACAAATAACACGATGGAAACAGATTTTGGTCAAAGCGGCGGCCGAATAAAACAGTGAAAGAAAAATATGATAAAAGAACCGAATTCAATACTAATAAATTTTTTTTTTTTTTTTTTTTTTTTATATCTACGGGCATTACTGCCCTTTTTAACACATAGAAATTCATTTTTAAAACAACATAATTTGACGTATTATTTAACGTGGTGTCAGCCCACGGCAGAGACAGCGAAAAAGCGACCAGACGGGGAATCGATCCCGCGCCAACGGGAATACGAGTCACGCGCCTTAGCCACTACTCCACTGAACTCTACATTATATTATATCTATATTTTTGAAAAGAAAAATAAATGAAAATAATAATAATAAAAAAAGTAAAAATAATAATAATAAAATAATAAATAAACAAATACAAGAGACAAATAGCAAATAAATTCAGTTGACCTTAATGAAGATCAAGGCTCGGCGGCCAAATGAATCAGCGATGGAAGGAGAAGTACAAGCTGAATTGGATGCTAAAAAAAGACGTGGGCAGGTGGAAAGCTTAGAATAAGCGAGAAGCCTGACAACGATGAACGGCCTCACAGATAACTGTGAAGTTAATATAGAGGAGTATGAAAGAATTTCAGCGTAGCGGTAGGGGAATAAAGTGAAGAATAAAAATAGATAAGGCCGTCCCTGAAGAAATACAGAGTGGAGGGACATTAAATCCAATTTATGAAGAGCAATTATCCGAAGTCAGTGCTAAAATTGGGAATAAGAGCTTTGGCCGAGTCCCACAAACAGGAAGTTGAAATGATAACGGCAGAAATTAATTATTAATAAACTTCAAGCTGACCTCTTTCAATTCAACTGAAATTATGGTTTCCAGAAAAGAATCACACAGTGAAGAATCAAAAAACCAGCGAAGCAACATCTCTCTTTAGATCGAACGGCGAGCGGAACAACAGCTCTCTTCCAGATCGGATGGCAATGGCGCCGATTTCGCGAAGCAGCCTGAACGTCACCAGATCCAACCGCAGCCAGCCACCGCACATCTGCAAAGCCATCAATCTAGGAGACTTAAATTGAAAAAAAAAAGAATTTTTTGTTTTAAATCACGAGTTTCTAGAGACAACTGTAGGAACAAGAGTGAAAGGCTAACGTTATGGGGTAGCAGCGATCAAGACAGGAAAAAGAAAGGTAGAGAGTTTTTCAAAATTTTGTATTGTAAATCTCAAGGGGGGAAGCATAGCGCAGAAACGGGCTGTTCTTATTGCTACGAAGCAAAGCTTCTTGTCTTGAGTATGAAAAATAAAAAAAGAAAAAATTTGTATAACCCTAGAAATTGCATGTGTATATAAGTCTA
This sequence comes from Anastatus disparis, assembly GCA_017163975.1. Taxonomy (NCBI): domain Eukaryota; kingdom Metazoa; phylum Arthropoda; class Insecta; order Hymenoptera; family Eupelmidae; genus Anastatus; species Anastatus disparis. Next base: position 5,496,155 of record JAFFSR010000274.1, on the reverse strand, counting down.
CTAATTTATTTAACCTATCCTTGCTGTCTCTTTCTCAGACTTCCAATCCTGGAGACGTAGCGCTCGTGCGTTAAGAAAGTCAATGAATGGCTGAAATTCAGTCATTCATTAAAAAAAAAATATTATTAATTTTACTCATATGCCGAAAGTAGTTATAGGGGCACCATGGACCTCCAAAACAAACCCCCACTCCACCACCCCAAAAGGTCACTGACTGGTGGGTCAATGACCTCTGAGAAGGCGAAGAAGGGGTTGATGAAACGGAACATTAGTGCCTCAAGAAATAAATGCACACACGCACGCACGCACTCGCGCGCGCACACACACACACACACACATGCGCGCGCGCGCACACACACAAACAAATACACAATATTTGAAATTTAATAATTTCATACCAGCTGATCATTGTCGGAAGTACATCCCGACCTAGACTCACATTGTAGAACAACCTTTCTTCCCGGAGTTTCGATGAAGACTGACAGTGAAGCCGAATCTTCACCTCTTAATAGCCTAACTCCCTCCACCGAAAAATAAAAATATTACATACCATTCTCACACTATGAATAGCAACTTGATACTCTTTGCAGGAAAATATCAATAAGTGTATTTTGAGAAGCATCTTTTAAAATAAAGTTAAAGTAATCATAATTATTAAAAAATCATGTACTATTCTCACGCTAAGATTGTTAAACTGACTCTTTTTGCAATCAATTTCATGAAAAAGACGTATATTAGGGTGCTGATTTTGTAAAACTTAACATTTTAGCAATTGAGAAACGTCTTTCTCTCTCTCTCTCTTCCTTTCTCTTTTTACCCTATTTCATTATTATAAAATAAATAAAGAATATGCGTATATGAAAGCCTCTCTCTCTTTCTCTCTCTCTCTCTCTCACTCTGTGATCGATTCTTTCTTACGTCTTGCTTGATCTAAAGCAGTGGGGCCTCTCAACTGACATGTTGAAAATTTTTCAGGATTCGTTAGCTCCACACTTGACTTCGATAATAAATTTGTCCTTGTCTTCTGGTATCTTTCCTGATTCTTGGAAAAGAGCATTTCTTCTGCTGTTGGCAAAGTCTAATAAACTTCACTCTTCTTCTTAAACACGACCCATTGCGAAGCTTTGCGAGGTCTCAAAGGTTCTGAAAAGAGTGGTCCATTCCCAATTCTATGCACATATAGAGAAGAATGCCCTGCTTGACTGTCTTCAGACAGGTTTTAGAAGGTCCAACAGCACGCAGACAACACTCCTTAATCTTTTGAAAGATGTTTGTCTTGCGATCGATAAAAGAATGATAACTGTGTTGTTATTGTTCGACTTTTCAAAGGCGTTCGACACAGTACCTTACTCGCGTCTCCTTCATAAAATTCGTTCTTTTGATTGCTCAGACACGGTTTTACGCTGGTTTGCGACGTACTTAAGGAATAGATACTGCTCTGTTCCTGATTTAGAAAATCAAGTTGGTGATTGGATTTCGTATACAGCTGGTGTACCACAGGGTAGTGTTCTTGGTCCATTGCTGTTTTCAATATATATCAACGACCTTCCTTCGAGCTTGACTAAGGCTAAGCACATTCTCTTTGCGGATTATCTTTAGCTTTATCACTCGTTCCTACTGGCGAAACTTGAAGAAGAGATCAACTTCATGAACCATGAGGTTGCTGCCGTGGTCAAGTGGGCAAGGGACAATGAGCTCACCTTAAATCTCACTAAGATGCAGGCCATGTTCTTGGGAAGTGAACAGTATATGGCGAGAATAGATCGATTGACATGCTCTCGCATTCTTTTGAATGACGTGTCCATTCCTTACACAGATGTTGTAAAGAACTTGGGAGTCTGGATAAATAGTATGTTTAATTGGAACAAGCAAGTTAATTCGATAGTCGGTCGTATTTTTGGTACTCTACAGTCTCTCAAGTTCCATAGACATGCCTTGTCCAGAAAGGTTAGGAAGGAATTAGTTGAGGCATTGATCTTTCCGATTCTTGACTTCTGCTGTGTAGTTTATGATGATCTGCCTCAAACTCTGAATCTAAAGCTTCATCGTGCTCTTAACGCATGTGTTAGATTCGTGTTTGGAAATATTGGAAGTCAGGACAGGGTCACTCCTTTTCGCCTTGAACTTGGTTGGATATCATTCAAAAATAGACGGCTCTATTTCAAAATGGCTCTGGCACATTCTATTGTGTCATACCAGAATCCTTCTTACTTAGCTTCTAGGTTCCTTCGGGCAAATGTGGATTCGGTGGTCAGGTTATTAAATAAATTACCTGCGAGACTGCTCATATGCCCAGTCGTACGTACTGCTGCGATGCTGAACTCATTTGTTTCTTCAGCATCTATTTTCATCAATAATAATAAAGACTTATTCTCTGGTTTTGGAACGGGGTTAACTCAGGTTGTCAAAATGCGACTATTGAGCAGGTTCCTTAGTGATGAGCGCGCTGAGTGGCATGGTTCGTTGAATGCTTGTTGAGTGTATCTTATTTATATAAACTATGTTCTACTGCAGACATTGAATGTAGACCTTGAGCGGTGGATTTCTGCACTGGTGCTATTCGTAAAATGCATAACAAAAAATATTTAATTCAAATATAAAGTCAAAATCTAATATTTAAATTTTATTTTTATGTGAATAATTTTATATTGTCTACTTGGGAGAGGGTTCACATTTATATATAATTATAGCCATTGCTTTATATAGAATCATCTTCATACTTTTTATATCAAAGTTTAAACTTTTGTATTACTGCAAGTCACAACATGATTTTATTTATAAAACATAATGCATTTTGCTCTACTACTGCTTTTAAGATGACATATTGTAGTTTATTTTTACTGTATATATTTTGTAATTACTTATGGGCCATACGGGGTTGAACCCCACGGTCTTAAATAAACGTATAAATCAAATCAAATCTCTTTCTCTCTCTCTCTCTATCTTTCTAATATGTATGTCTATACATACATCCATACATACATACATAATACATACACGTGTACACAAAAATCTGTATGAAATATATACATGCTTATATAAATATATATATATATATATATATATATATATAGATATATGTACAAATCATATGCAGATGATATGCAAATAATGGACGAATAAGCCATGCATTAAAATTGGTTATTATATTTTAAATATAATATATATTTATTTTCATTACATTACATTACCAAGGTATCAAATCAATAAATATAGAGAATTAGTGGTACAAAAATGATAAAAAGTATCTGGAGCCCAAAACATAAGGAGAAGTATAACTATTCTACCTCTTGGGCTAAATTGTTTTTGACATTCATTGTTAATACGCCCAAGTTGCGTACATAACTAAGAACAACTGTATTTACTGTAACAAATCATATGTAAATCATATGTAAATATAAATATTTATCAAAATCGAATATATTATATTGAAAGATATTTATCATTTAAAAATTATTATTCATAAATTACACAGCCCCACAAAAAAAAGTGTCAAAACCCACGGACCAGACCATATACATCTTATGTTTTTAGGATCGCTGAATCCAAATCCGTGGTCAGTTTGACCCCATCACCTCAGGGTCAAGGTCATTTAAAGGTCAAATGTACGAAATTAGTGGGAATCACATTTTAACAGTATATATTTATGTTTTTGGGGTCGCTGAATCCGAATCCATGGTCCGTTTGACCCCATGACCTCAGGGTCAAGGTCATTTAAAGGTCAAATCTACGAAATTAGTGGGAACCATATTTTATCAGTATATATATATATATATATATATATATATATATATATATATATATATGATTTTGGGGTCGCTGAATCTGAATCCGTGGTTCGTTTTACCCCATGACCTTAGGGTCAAGGTCATTTGAAGGTCAAATCTACGAAATTAGTGGAAATCATATATTAACAAAACATATTTATGTTTTCGGGATCGCTGAATCTTAATCCGTGGTCCGTATGACCCCATGACCTTAGGGTCAAGGTCATTTGAAGGTCAAATCTACGAAATTAGTGGGAATCATATTTTAACAAAACATATTTATGTTTTCGGGATCGCTGAATCTTAATCCGTGGTCCGTATGACCCCATGACCTCAGGGTCAAGGTCATTTGAAGGTCCAATCTACGAAATTAGTGGGAACCATATTTTAAGAATATATATTTATGTTTTTGGGGTCGCTGAATCTAAATCCTTGGTCCGTTTGACCCCACGACCTTGAGGTCAAGGTCATTTGAAGGTCAAATCTACAAAATTAGTGGGAACCATATTTTAACAGTATATATTTATGTTTTTGGAATCGCTGAATCCGAATGCGTGGTCCGTTTGATCATAGCACCTCAAACTGAAGGTCATTCCAAGGTAGAATATACAAAATTCGCGTAAAACAAACCTAAATTCATGCCATTTATTTTTTCTTACTATATCTCACACGCTTCTCATCAAATGATCGGTGCAAAGATTTTCTTTCACGTTTTTTCCCAGTGGTTTTATAATCTCTTTCCAACATCCAGCAGTAATCAGCCAGCATACTAGTATCCCATCTACCTTGATAACGCTTCTCCATTACTTTAATGTCTTGGTAAAAACACTCTCTCTGTTCTTCACTATAATCTCCACAGTTTTCAGGAAAACTATCCAAGTGATTGTGTAGAAAATTTAATTTTTAGTTTATTAGGCAACCCATTTCCCCAAAGTTCTCAACCATTTTAGATACAATTTCTAAGTAATTTGGGCTTCTGCGATTACCCAAGAAGTTTTCGGTAACTTCCTGAAAGCTAAGCCATGCAGTTCTTTCAATGTTTGTCATGGAACTAATAAACTGATCATCAGACATCATTTTCCTGATTTCTGGACCATCAAAAATACCTTCGTTCAATTTCGCATCCGATTTATTTGGAAACTGGCTTTCTAAGTATTTGAAGCATTGACCATCTTTATTTGAAGCCTTAACGAATTGTTTCATTACACCAAGTTTTATGTGTGATGGCGGAATGAGAATTTTTTTCGGGTCAACCAATGGAGTAGCTATAACGTCACTTTTACCGACTTCGAGTGATTGTCTTCAAGGCCATTTACGATTTGTATAGTGCTTTGCACGGTCTCTTCTATCCCATAAGCACAAGAAGCATGGCGTCTTTGTAAATCTAGACTGCTGTTATAACAATATTCCAGAAACTTTCAAATCGCCACATATAAGCCATTTATGCTTGTCATACTGAATTTTTTGTATTATATTTTTTAGATTGTTATATGTTTCCTCCATTGTAGTGGAGTGCGCTATTGGAACTGAGGCATAGTTCTTCTTGTTGTGTAGTAATACAGCTTTTAAACTTCTGTTTGATGAATCTATAAACAATCTCCATCCTTCGTTTTTATATACATTAGGCTTAATTTCATTCATCAAACCTTTTACATCTTTACAATATACTATTTCATCGCAATCATGATTTATTTCTTCAAAATATGGTTTGAAACTTTTGCTTCTTGTTGTGTAAAAAGATATTTCAGTAGAATTCGCCAACTGATTCATGGCTTTTAAAGATGAAGCTAAATGTTTCGCTCCATCTTTAGGTAAGTTGAGCTCTCTAACTAAGTCGTTTAGTTTATTTTGAGTCCATAACTTTACGCTTTCGTCTTTTTGGCCCACTGGAAGGAAGAGGTTGTCATCGTCGTCATCATCATCATCATCACCATTATTTTCAATTTCTTCATAACTATCGCTTTCATAGGATTCATCTTCTAAATCATTCTTATCAATTGTATCTCCATGAATGCCGTCATGGACTTTGTTATCTTTATCATCATGTTTTTTATCGTCGGAATGTGATTCAATTGATAACCTCTCAAGAAAATCTAATTCTTTATCTCTTCTCGTTTTTTCGATAGGTCTTTTTACAGAAATATCAGCATAATTTACAGTAGTTTTGTTTTTACCATTCATTCCAATAATTTTAGTGTTACAGAAGTAACAATCCTCTATTCTATCTGGTTGATACCAGTCCATTGGGCTATCAAATTTAACTTTGTCATCTTCTTTTGTTCTATCCTACATCCAAAGCATTTTGCGACATTGTTCGCAGATACTACATGGAGTCCACTTTTCTATATTTACATCTGTTTTTAATTTTAAGCAGGTTTTGTAAAAGTTATGAAGATTTTCATTGAAATGTCTTCGAGATTTTAGCGGAGTGAATACTCCACAGACAAAACAAAAAAGATTTCTGTTCTTTGGACAAATATGCCCTCGATATATAGAAGGTGAATGATCCATAGTCTTTAACATAACCCCGCACGTTAGGGATCCTGGTCCAATCGTAGGTGAGTTTGCTGTTCCGGAGGTGATGACTCTTATACCTCTCCGGAGCTAAGTATAAGAGCTTTCCGACTTTGACAAGGACAATGTCAACTTGTCGTTGGAAACACTACAGCTTCATCCCCACACCCTAACGTCCCCCTGCAAGGCAGTGCACTTCCACTGGCATCGTTATCTTGACAAGCTTATGAGCGGATCATTTCACACATCCCCATTTGGAGCAGTGTCACCGTCACAGTTTTTGTCGAGGCAGCAGGTAAAGGTTATTTTAACGAAAAAAATTCATGTTTAAATTTTTCTTATTTATTTAAACGTATATTTATACAATTAGAAAAGACACGCTAATTTTTTACAAAATTCTTCACGTATCACAGAAAACTCTAATGCATTTTGAAATTGTATAATGTACGATCTCACAAATAAGAAAAAATTAAATATGATTTTTTATTCTTTAAAGTAACCTTGTATTCAATTGAAATTATTCAATATTTTACAACAACCCTAAGTTACCGTGGATTTGGTTTATTTTGCATGAAATTAATATATTCGAACTTAAAATTACCTTTGCAGATTTGACTTTGAAATCAATTTTGTAGATTTGACCTTGAAATGACCTTGATCCTGATGTGATGGGTCGAACGGACTACGAATTCTGATTCAGCGACTTCAAAAACATAAGCTGTCCATGGTCTAGTCAACATGATGACGAAGATAATGACGAAGAAGAAGATGACAAAGTTAAATTTGATAGCCGAATGGAATGGTATCGAGCCAATGGAAGAGAGGATTGTTACTGCTACCACACCGAAATTATTGGAATTAATAGTAAACATAAAACAAATGTGAATTATGCTGATGTCATTTCTGTAAAAATACCTATCCAAAAAACGAGAAGAAAAAAAGAAATAGACCTTCTTGAGAGGTTATCAATTGAATCAGATCCCAACGATTTAAAACATGATGATAAAGATAAAAACAGTCCATGACGGCATTCATGGAGATACAATTGATAATAATGATTTAAAAGATAAATCCTATGAAAGCGATGGTTATGAAGAAACTGAAAATTACGATGATGATGATGACGATGACGACCTTTTCCTTCCAGTGGGCCAAAAAAACAAAAGCGTAAAGTTATGGACTCAAAATAAACAAAACGACTTACTAGGAGAGTATCAGACCTCCGGATCACGGATTTTGCTCAAACTTTTGGATAAGTTTTCAGATGTCAAAATATGAAAGGAAATAAAATTTTAGACCCCAACGCTCAATATTTCCCTAGTTACAGGCAATTAAAGAAAATCACTAAAAAAGTTACTAGATTTTCAAACGCATATAGTTCCTTAGCATTGATAGCTAGCAGCTTGAAACTTTTTTTAAATGAAAGCTGAGCTCAAATCCTTTCGAAATAGTAGTTATAGCATGTCAAAATATTATTTTTTCCCAAAGTTATAGCGTGATAAACATTGGACCTGATTTTTCTTTTTAAAACATTAATTAATAACAAAAGCTGAAAATGGGTCTAATGTTTATTACGCTATAACTTTGGGAAAAAATAATATTTTGACATGCTATAACTACTATTTCGAAAGGATTTGAGCTCAGCTTTCATTTAAAAAAAGTTTCAAGCTGCTAGCTATCAATGCTAAGGAACTATATGCGTTTGAAAATCTAGTAACTTTTTTAGTGATTTTCTTTAATTGCCTGTAACTTGGGAAATGTTGAGCGTTGGGGTCTAAAATTTTGTTTCCTTTCATATTTTGACATCTCTAAACTTATCCCAACGTTTAAGCAAAATCCGTGATCCGGAGGTCTGATACTCTCCTAGTTAGTAAGAGAGCTTAACTTACCTAAAAATGGAGCAGAACATTCACCTTCAGCATTAAAGAGCATGAATTAGTTGGCAAATTCTGCTAAAGTATCTTTTTACAGTACAAGAAGCAAAAGTTTCGAACCATATTTTGAAGAAATAAAACATGATGGTAACGAAATTGTATATTGTAACGAAGTGAAAGGTTTGATGAATGAAATCAAACATAATGTATATAAAGTCGAAGAATGGAGATTGTTCATAGATTCATCAAACAAAAGTTTAAAAGCAGTATTACTACACAACAGCAACTACTATGCCTCAGTTCCTATAGCGCATACCACTATAATGAAGGAAACATATGACAATCTCAAAATTATAGTATAAAAAATTCAGTATGACAAACATAAACGGCTTATATCTGGCAATTTGAAAGATTCCGGAATATTGTTATAACAGCAGTCTAGATTTACAAAGACGCCATGCTTCTTGTGCTTATGGGATAGAAGAGACCGTGCAAAGCACTATACAAATCGTAAATGGCCTTGAAGACAATCACTCGAAGTCGGTAAAAGTAACGTTATAGCTACTTCATTGGTTGACCCGAAAAAAATTCTCATTCCGCCATCACACATAAAACTTGGTGTAATGAAACAATTCGTTAAGGCTTCAAATAAAGATGGTCAGTCCTTCAAATACTTGGAAAGCCAGTTTCCAAATAAATCGGATGCGAAATTGAAGGAAGGTATTTTTAATGGTCCAGAAATTAGAAAAATGATGTCTTATGATCAGTTTATTAGTTCCATGACAAGCATTGAAAGAGCTGCATGTCTTAGCTTCCAGGAAGTTACCAAAAACTTCTTGGGTGATCGCTGAAGCCGAAATTAAGAAGAAATAGTATCTAAAATGGTTGAGGATTTTGAGAAAATGAATCACCTAATGAACTATAAATTACATTTTCTACACAATCACTTGGATAGTTTACCTGACAACTGTGGAAATTATAGTGAAAAACAGGGAGAGCGTTTTCACCAAGACATTAAAGTAATGGAGGAGCGTTATAAAGGTAGATGGGATACTAGTATGCTGACTGATTACTGCTAGATGTTGAAAAGAGATTGCAAAATCACTGGAAAAAAACGTTAAAGGAAACCTTTGCACCAATCCTTTGACGAGAAACGTGTAAGGTATAATAAGAAAAAATAAATGGCATGAAATTTGGTTCGTGTTACGCAAATTTTGTATGTTCTACCTCAAATTAACCATCACTTTGAGGTCATGGGGTCAAACGGACCACGGATTCGGATTCAGCGATTCCAAAAACATAAATATATATGCTGTTAAAATATGGTTCCAACTAATTTCGTAGATTTGATCTTTAAATGAGCTTGACCCTCAGGTCATGGGGTCAAACGAACCACGGATTCGGATTCAGCGATCCCAAAAACATAAATATATACTGATAAAATATGGTTCCCACTAATTTCGTAGATTTGACCTTCAAATGACCTTGACCCTGAGGTCATGGGGTTATACGGACCACGGGTTCGGATTCAGCGACCCCGAAAACATAAACATGTACTGTTAAAATATGGTTCCCATTAATTTCGTAGATTTGACCTTCAAATGACCTTGACCCTCAGGTCATGGAGTCAAACGGACCACGGGTTTGGATTCAGCGATCCCGAAAACATAAATATATACTGTTAAAATATGGTTCCCACTAATTTCGTAGATTTGACCTTTAAATGACCTTGACCTTGAGGTCATGGAATCAAACGGATTACGGATTCGGATTCAGTGATCCCAAAAACATAATGTATACTGTTAAAATATGGTTCCCACTAATTTCATAGATTTGACCTTCAAATGACCTTGACCCTGAGGTGATGGGGTCAAACTGACCACTGATTTGGATTCAGCGATCCCACAAACATAAGATGTATATGGTCTGGTCCGTGGGTTTTGACACTTTTTTTTTGTGGGTCTGTGTTATCAATCATCACGCAATAAATATCGACAATTCATGATAAAAATAAGAAAAACTATCAGGCTATTATAAAAACTATTTTACTTTTTGCGATTAGTTATTTTTGACATTCATTGTTAATACGCCCAAGTTGCGTATATAACTAAGAACAACTATATATATATATATATATATACTTACATATGCAAATATATATATATATATATATATATATATATATATATATATATATATATATATATATATATATATATATATATATATATATATATACAAATTTAATAAAACCTCAGGATATTAAACTGAACATGGTCTACAATGTCATTAAATTATACATGGTAATGAGTAAGTGCATCACTTACACAATGTTTATATGCAAATAACATGCAATGCGTTATCCGTATGCAAATAACACGCAAATGATAAATGCATTGAATTTCAAATTTTTCATGTAAAAAACAAGAGATTATTACGAAAAAATAATAAAAAGTATCAGAATAGCAGAAAGTAGAAGAGCATAACATTGATACCTTTTACGATAACTATATATATTATTATTATTATAATTTAAATAAAATGTTATGTAGTTATTCTACTTATAAATGTATGTAAATGTATACAAATTATTTCACTACGATTATGTAGATTGAGCAATTAACGCCTCTTAACTTAAGACACACACTAGCTACACCGAGAGAGTTTTGCCTCAACAAACATGATGCGCGACGCACTAGAAAAAGTGATGCGTTTTGCATCGTAAATCGCGCATACTGCTTCGCATTTCATAATTCATGCATCACTTTTTCTCGTGCATAAGTCGAAGTCTTAGAGCATATAGTACTAGAGGAAGCACTTAATGTGCGAAAACATAACCTAGAGATAGAAAGAGAGCGGCATAGTTTTGGTAATTCTTGTCTTTGTCTTACTTCAGGTATGGACGACGAAATGACGGAGCCCCGTGCGGTATATGTAGCTATATCACATGACGAAGTCGGAAATAAAAAGAAATGTCTCTATTGTATATTAATCTACTCTACATTAAAGTTTGTAAAAAAAAGTATGAAGAATTAATACATATAGGAATAAAATAAAATCTGTTCAAGTAATAATAAATTTAAAGCATATTCATCCATTTTCTATTTAATAAAACAAATAAATATTGTAAAACATGATTTTTGTTAATAATTAAGAAAAAATATATCAAAATAATTAATTAATAGAATTAAATTTAAAATATATCTATTTATTCTTGAATTAAAAAGAATTAGGGAGGGGGTGATGAACATGAACGATTTCTTAATGTTATGTTGGTGATGCATGCGTAGTTCAAGTGGTTGAGGCGTTGGGCTACGAAATAATATGGGTATGTGTTCGATACCAGATGATGAACATAAATATTTTTTTTTTTTTCAATGTATAATTCTGCTTTGTTTTTCTATTTTTTTTCTATTATTGATGCAAATTAATATTTTTTCAATATATGTAAATTTAATAATAATATATATATATATGTATATATATATAGATGTGTGTCTAATATAAATGTATACAGATTTTTTTTTACTTATACTAATTATAAATATTAATTTATTTTTGAAGAGAGTGATAATTTACAAAGATTGTATAAATTATTTAATCATATTGCTAATCGATGAAGGTATTTAGTGGTATTTTTTTTATTTAATTCAATTTTCGAAATTTTGCATATGTGTGCATATATAAATATAATTCATGTACCTATATAACTTTGAACAAAAAGAGCAGGTTTCCTTGTTATTTAACCCTTCAATAAAAAATGAATAATTTTGTACATGTACAAAAAATCTGTAATTTAAAAATTATTTAATTTAAAATCAATTGAAAAAGTTTTCTATTGAAAAAAAAACTAGAATAAAAAAGAATAATTCTTCAATTTATAAAATCAATTATAACCATTATTTTTTTTATTTCATCGATTTCATCATATTTGTAATTTATTTAAATTTTAAACAAAAATTATTATTATATTACCAACTTATAAGCAGAAATGCAATTTTAGTAGTAAGAAATAGCCTTAATGTCAAATAAATTTTATTAACTAATAAGATTTTTGTATGTGTATAATATTATTATTTTAAAAGAAAATATTTTTAGTTCAATGCAAAACAGAATTTTATTTATTGTCAGTATATATTGATATATATACGTGTATCTGTTTACATAAATATAAAAAAATGAAAAAATATTTACATGCATACATGCATAAATTATAGAAAAAAATTTAGATACATCTTCGGGAATTGAACCCTTGTTAACAATTTCTAAGCTCAACGCGGCAACCACTTTAGCTATACGTATGCATTAATAATAAAGTCAAGAAATCATTCATATTCATCGCCGTATCTCTATTTTTTTAATTAATTATTTTAAGAATACATAGATTTATTTTAAATGTAATTATATTAATTAATATTTTCAAAATGTTTTAACAATTATACATCAAGATAGATAAAACAAAAATCAATGTCTCATTAAAGAATAATTATATTAAAAATTAATTAATACTTGTACAAATTAAATTTTATAATAATATTTATTAATTTCCATGCTTTTTTAAAAACTTAAACATATATTTGGAAAATTTCTTTTTATTTCTTAATTGTATGATATAGCTACAATAGCTTGGCGTTGTATGAAATGCTTTGAATTAATAAAATTTTTTAATAACAAAAAAGGGTTGTATACATATGGATGTGATTATTTTACGTTAAAAATTAGATAAATAAAAAAATACCCAATAAACATCGATGAACATGAATCATGTAATGGTATTGAACGAGTAATGAAAAGTAATACATAAAATATATTTTTTCTTACAAAAACTTCTCTGAATTTTAATGTACTCTTTATAGGAAGAAAATTGTGAATCATTAGAAATTACTGAGATTTGTTAATGTAAAAATAAAAGTGATACAATAATTCTAGATTTTCAATATATTTTTATTTATAACAACATGCATATATTATTTTCTTTGAAAGAATAAAATATTATCATAATAATAAATACAATACTTTTAAAATTTATTCATTTTTAAATAAAATCAACTTTGTATAAACTCTCCTTATTTTTTTTTAGATAAACTTTTTTGTTTATAATAATGGTTAATCCTAATTTTTAAATCAACACGAACAATTTCGTTGACTAGCTCAGATCTATGTTCACAACAATCATCTGAATATTGTATTTTTAATAGGAAATCTGGTATATTATATACAGTATTTTTTAATAATAACTTAAACATTCCTTTCCTGGGTTTGTAAAATGTTCGAAACATTTTTTCTGAAATTCTACATATTTGAACAACATCAGGAGTAGCTGAAATGAAGCCACCTCGAGTTTTTCTTGTAATTAATGTAGAATAACTTTGTTCAGATGTTAGTAACACAGGGCAGGAATAACATTTACTTCTTTTTAAAATAGATCTCATTACAAACCCAGCAATGTAGTGTACAACGTCGTCAACATAATTTTTATTAATATTATTACCATAAAAGTTATCGTCATCTATTAAATTATCAATTTTAAAAATAACATCATCATCATTATTATCTTCATTTTCTTTTTTTAAATTTTTAGCTTGATTTTCAGATAATTGCAAAAGACTAGTATTATCCTGTGATACACAATTAGCACTTGCAGATTCTTTGACATCAGCGTGAACAAGTAATTTTTTAAAAATAGAACCAAATTGAAAACAGGTTGGATTATTGCTATAGCTACCTTTGCTTCTAACTGCACTAAAAAAAATTTCTAAGTGATCTTGTGATAATTTATACGTGAGCAAATAACCATTTAAGGGTTTCACGTAGGTGTCATATATACTTAAAACACTGTGCAATGATACAATCATACCTAAAAATCCAGTTTTTTTTCGACTATGAATCAATAGCGTACCATCTGCAGTTTTCAACTCTTTAATATATTTAATAATAACATTAACTCTCTCAGTAATATCATCAATATTATCATGGCGTATGCCTATCTTCAGTCTATTTTTATCCTGCCGCTGTCGTGAATTAAGAATATCAAATGCATCATTAATACTAGAGCAAAAATTTGCTGTGCCTTCACAATCTTCAAATGCAGAAATTTTTTTGTCATTTTTTAAATATCAATGCAACAGCAACACTATGACTTAATGTTTGTTCAGCAAGTTTGACATTCATTTTATTATCTTGCCAATTTATATGCTGACGTCTGATTTTTGTTGCTGCATGAAGTCCATTTTGTTCCTGAAAATCAACTAACTTTTCTAAAAGTGACCACGAAATTAAATTACCATTGCCATCATAACAATCTTGCGTAGCTAAAGAATTTCTGCATAGTTTTAGTACATGGCAACCATCACACTTTATAAATAATGGCTCTTTCGTTATAGGATGAGAAAAAATTTTATGTCACTGTCATCGTCATAAATATTGGAATGTAATTCATTGCACATAGTAAAATTCAATTGCAGACCATCAAACGTTAATAAAACAATTTTAACTCCAGTTTCATAGAGTTTAATTAAATTGTTAAGAACAATTTCAGCCTTCTCAATTCCAGTCAAAGCATTGACAAAATAATAAGAAATGGGTATTTTCCAGTTACTGTTTGTTGAAACAAGCATCAAGAGGTATGCAAGATGCATCACCGTGTTATTAACGGTAAGTTATTTATAATTTCTGCTACCGTTTAAAAGCTTGTATCTTTTTTCTTTACGATCGTAGAATTTCGCTATAAAATACTTTTTCGTTGTGAATAAAATAATAAACCTCAAAACATGATTTGCAAGAAAAAATCAGTAAACATATAATATCTTAATAGCTATTTTAAATGTGGCTCTCCTTCGTGAACCACAAATAAAACTATTTTGTAATTACGCATGGCGCAAAAATTTGAAAATTTGCTCTATAAATGAATTGTTAAAAAAATTAAATTTATCGTAGGACTTTGCGGGCTACGCACTTGAGCCTATATGTTTAAGCGAAATATTTTTACCGATAATCAGATACTTGATATAGTTGGTCGTTGTATCAAGAGCAGAGGAATATAAGATGCACCTCTAGTCAAACATCTCATGTTACATCATCGTGTCACTACTGGTAAGTTATGCATATTTTCTATCATGAATCCAATAACGAATTTAGAAATGTATTTTAAAATCACGAAATCGCGGCCAATACAAGAACATTTTCAGCTTCTGGTACGCATTCATTGTCAATGCCTTTGCCATAATCAATATAACCATACTCTTGTCCAGCAATAACTTCAGTGCGCTTTTTTATTTTCATTTCATCCATAACCAGATTTCCTAATATAACACTCTTTCCATTTGCTTTTTCAAATTCAATCTTTCTTTTTACTGCCTCTATACTTACTTGATTTATTCCAGATGAATTTTCTATTTTTTTATACCATTTACTTATACTATTAGGATGAGGTAAGGAATTAATAAAGGTACGACGAACATATTCATAGGCGTTAGGCGAATAAAAATGAAGAGTTGTAGCAAATGATTGCAAGGCAGGTGGAAATGGAGCCTTTGTATTTGGATTATGTAGGAGTCTTCGGAAAAGATGACGAACAGGAAGAGGAACAGATTCCTATGATAAAAATTATGATTGTAAATATTTATGGAAATAAGAAAATAGGTAATATTGCAAATGTATGAGTATAAATGTAAAATTTATTAAAGTATTAAAAAAATACAAGATTTAAATTATTACTTCTTATAATTACGCTTTAAAAAGTTTACAATAATAATTTCATAAGAAAATATTACATTATTCGATTACACATGTAGGAACGCATCTTTGCAAATTAAGTGACAATATGAAAATATTTATTGTATTAAATATTATTCATGATAATTACAAAAAAAAAATATTTGCACGCAAATAATTTCGTGAAAACTTATAATTAATATTCATAAAGATACATTTAATATTGATAAAAGAAATGAAAAAAGGAATTTTAATTAAAAGTTTTTATTTTTAAATTTACTGTAACTAAATATAAAATTAAATATATTTTAATAGATTGTTTACAATTTTATTGTCAATTCACAATTTTAATAGAAATCAAATGTCATATTTTATGAAAATTTATATTACGAAAAATATTCACACAATTCATTTTGGTTTTATAATAAATATACAATGAAGTCAGTAATTCATTAAAATATAATAAAATAACATGAGCATACATGTTTATAGATAAGTTTTTAATATCTTTTGAATGCTTATAGATTTTTGCACAAACTTAAGTGATGATGTATAAAAATTGTTATATTTTAATTTAAAAAAATGATTTATTGCATATAAGGTAATACTGAATTGAAAAACATTTCTATAATACAAAACAATAAATATTTTCTCTCCTTTCTCAATAATATCTGCTAATATTATTGCAATTAAAGACCAGTCAAAAAACGTAATTTCTTTTGCATGTTAAACTACACACTCATTCTCTTTCGTCCAAATACAAATGTACTAATGAAAAAATAGTAACTAATATTTAATCTCTAGTTAAAGTAAACGCAAGAAATATAGATTTATAAAAATTAAAAATATAGAAATCTAAATTTATAAAAATTTAAAGTGTAGAAATATAGATTTATAAAAATTAAAAATGTAGAAATATAGATTTATAAAAATTAAAAATAGTCTTATCAAAAAATTATTGGTTTTCATTTATACTTACATCAAGTATCTTATGAAGGTTATCACCTATATATTTGCGATACTTCATATGCGATAGAAATGATCCAACATTTTTCACTCCTTTTTTATATCGCCTTAATTTCATTTGCAAGGCTTTATTTTTTTATGAAGATTTTTAACTTTATTTTGTGCACGAGCAAAGACGTCTTTCACTGTAGAGGTTGCATCCAATGAATTTACATCAATTTGTAATATTGATTTTCTTGGCATCGATCTTAACAAATTATGCGGAGTATTACTAAAAAATACAGTTGCATTAACAACCACTTTTATGTATATATTAACACATTATCTACTTCTACAATTACCTGTCTTTCTTATTACCATGCTCCAAATCACTTGTAACATTCACAGAGTTACTATTAAACAAAAATATTCGTTATTAATAAAAATACATAATAATGAGTTAATATTAGTGAAATATACAAATTACTACATTAACAAAATAACTTACTTGAAAATCGTTTCATCTTTAAAAAGATCATTTACTTATTTACTTTGTAATACTTGTATTGATGACATGTCCTCACATTCATTGTTGATTACTTCATTAGTCTTAGTTTCATCAATAGATATACTATTGTCATTTTCCAATAAATTGTCCTCTGGCAATTTGTTATTTCAATTCTTCTTTTTCTTTAAATAAATTATTTTTTAATTTTGTTTTGATAATTATAAATATTTTTTGTTAGTTCAATCAGTACTTACATATCACTTTTAAAATCCAAAAACACAGTCGGAAGAGATCCTTTTTTAATCTCCGATTTTTGCATAATCCAGAATAATAAAAACATTCTATATCAAAATGCAAACTGCATACATATGAATATTTTTTTACAGATATGTTGAATTTTTCCACTAAAATATTAATCCATTTTACTCTCGTACACTCATCATTAGGAATTCTATCAAATATATAAAAAAAATAATTCATATTTACATTACACAATACAAAATATAACCTCCAAAAAATGAATACATTTACTTACGTGTGAAAAGTTACTTCACAATCTCTTACTTGTTCACTATCTACTTTACAAGTTGGAATACAACACTTTTTTGTCATTTTTTATTGTGTTTTATGTGAAATAATAATACTTCAAGGGAAATCAAAATATACATGCTCGAAGGGCACCTCAATTTCAAAGCGACGTTACTGACGCTGTGACGTCAGAAAAAAGTAAAATATGAAACGACCAATCAAGTAACTGTGGAAAAGAGAACGACATTACCAAAACTCAGTCTTTCTCTTTCTACAACTAGTTACACGCTCGCCCATTTAAGTACTTCTTCCAGTATTATATGCTCTAAGGTCGAAATACAGTGCGCGAGGTGGCGCGCCGCATCGAGAAATTCCATGCTTGTTTAGTCACGCATCGATATTTATCGTTAATGCGAGCCACCTTGTGGCCCGTTTTAAAAGCGCACCATCGTTTATGATGCAAAACCTTCTCCGTGTCGGTGGACGATACAGAACACGCCCAAGTGTGATCACGTTACATGAAA
This sequence comes from Anastatus disparis, assembly GCA_017163975.1. Lineage (NCBI taxonomy): Eukaryota > Metazoa > Arthropoda > Insecta > Hymenoptera > Eupelmidae > Anastatus > Anastatus disparis. The sequence continues at coordinate 5,477,782 of JAFFSR010000274.1, read as the reverse complement.
AAATACTCGCCTTCTCGTAAGCGAAATGATGGTGAATTATATGCATTGTGATTTATACTATGATTGAATTAATTTACGTACTTACATGCACACCGGTCCACGATTCGCGCTAAACTGATATTATTTTACATGTGTTGGCGGATTTGAATATCAAATTAAGATGACTCTTGAAATATTAAATGTTGCGCACATACTGCCTCTTCGTCACCCCTCATCCCTAATTTTAAATTTATGTCTAAATCGTCCTATAAATACGCGAAGATTGACAAGTCTGATTAACAGTTAAAGTTTAACGTTCCAGAGAAGATCAACACGAGGTAAGTTGGTTAGAAAAATTTACTCAAAGTCTTGATAAATATTGTAAATATAGCATTAGTTTGGGAGCCACAAATAAAATTAATTTGCAACTATCCATAGCGCAAAAGTCTAAACCTTTTTTTATAATGATGAATTATTGAAAAAAATTCAATTTATCTTAGGACTTTGCGGGTTACGTACCTTAGCTTATATGTTTAAGCGAGGTATTTGTAATGATAATGAAATACTTGACATTGCTGGTCGTTGTATTAAAAGCAGAGGTATGCAAGATGCATCACCGTGTTATTAACGGTAAGTTATTTATAATTTCTGCTACCGTTTAAAAGCTTGTATCTTTTTTCTTTACGATCGTAGAATTTCGCTATAAAATACTTTTTTGTTGTGAATAAAATAATAAACCTCAAAACATGATTTGCAAGAAAAAATCAGTAAACATATAATATCTTAATAGCTATTTTAAATGTGGCTCTCCTTCGTGAACCACAAATAAAACTATTTTGTAATTACGCATGGCGCAAAAATTTGAAAATTTGCTCTATAAATGAATTGTTAAAAAAATTAAATTTATCGTAGGACTTTGCGGGATACGCACTTGAGCCTATATGTTTAAGCGAAATATTTTTACCGATAATCAGATACTTGATATAGTTGGTCGTTGTATCAAGAGCAGAGGAATATAAGATGCACCTCTAGTCAAACATCTCATGTTACATCATCGTGTCACTACTGGTAAGTTATGCATATTTTCTATCATGAATCCAATAACGAATTTAGAAATGTATTTTAAAATCACGAAATCGCGGCCAATTATCGTTCAATAATCTATATCTTTTTTATTTACCACCGGAGAATTTCGCGGGATAAGACTTTTATGTTGTAAATAAAATAAAAAATCCAAATATATGTTTCACGATAAATATTAATTTCCAATATCGGACCAATACTCGATAACTTACTTATTAACGGTCAGAAAATTTTGCAAGATGATACTTTTATGTTGTAAATACAATGATAAATCCAAAAAATATGTTTCACAAAAAATATCGGTTTTCAATATCGGGTCAATAATCTATAGATTTTTTATTTATGGTCAGAGAATTTTGTGGGATAAGACTTTTTGTTGTAAATAAAATAATGAATCCAGATATATATTTTACGAAAAAATATTGATTTCCAATATCAAACCAATACTCGATAACTTACTTATTAAGGCGACTTCGGATTTTAGGTTAGGTTTTATTTCTGAGTTTACAAATTACTCTTTTAATATGTAAAATTTTTCAGATTTTTTAATTTTCCACCATTCTAGTGCTTATAACAAATGGTGAAAAATTAAAAAATCCAAAAAATTTTAGAAACTGAAAGAGTAATTTGTAAACTACAAAATGAAATCCAACCGAACTTCCGTAGTCGCCTCAACGGTCAAAAAATTTTGCAAGATAATACTTTTATGTTGTAAATACAATGATAAATTCAAAAATATGTTTCACAAAAAAAATATCGATTTCCAATATAGGATCAATAATCTATAGATTTTTTATTTATGATCGGAGAATTTAGCGGGATAAGACTATTTTGTTTAAAATAGTGCAATTTTAACAAATATGATATTGAAAAATTTTCATACCTCTAAAACATGATGGAGGACAGTAGTGGGGATGAATCACTGATGAATCTTCTGTCAGTAGAAAAACAACTGCCTAGTTTGAGAGATCCTGCGCTCCTACCACCCACCGAAAAAGTACGAAAAGTTATGAATTCTTTAGATGATTGCGTGACTTATGATCATAGTACTCCAAACACGATGTTGGAGGGGGTAATTGCTGATACTGCAGCGCCATCACTACCAAATGAACCGTTGCCTAGTTACTCTTACTGGAATGACCAGGATATACGAATGTCGAATAAAATAGTTTCACCTGAAACTACATTATCTGCAATATCGACACCAGGTACAGAAGATCTCGACTATGACTATAAGCTAACATTATCCGAGCACTGCTGCTGCTTTTACTTTTATACTGGAAATGCGGGGTGACGAACAGAGTGGTGATGGTAGTGGTGGTGAGAGGTACAAGTAGTGACGGTGCCGAGCACTTTAGAGCAAATGACAGGCTAATACTTGTTAAGCTCTTCCAGCCATAAAGCTAAAGAGCGGAATAATGCTGGCGTCAGCCAGCTATATGGCTAATCAGCTAAACGATTGGCTAGCGCCAACACGATACTACTCCCACACGTGTGCGCGCCGACGTCCCCCACTCTTGCTCATCACTATTAATGATCGCATATGTAGAGTGGTTCGAGGATGTGATAAGGTTAGTAATAGAAGTTTAGCAGCAGCGGTAACATGGATGTTTGCAGGTGGGTGCTGTAACGTCAAAATGTTAAGAAATATAGCAAGATTGGCTAAGTTTACTTTCATATTTAATTTTCGTTTTATTAATTGATCTTACCTTATTACTTTCTTACCAGAATATATATATATACATGTATTTATTATTCTTTAAACAATAATTTATAAATAAGCAGCAAAAGAATGATACTAATCTTGCCTTCTTCTGGTAAAGTTAGTATACTCGCCGACTTTACGATTCAACAATATCCATTGGGTTCGTGTTTTGAAGTTACATAAAATTTCTTTTAATAACTTTATATTTTAGACAAAACATATCAGCATGCAAAATGACACTTAATCTAAGACCCACATACAATTGACATAAGGCGGTTTGAGAAATAAATAACACTGTATTTTATTTCGAGTTGGTCAGGTATCTGACGTCTTTTATAAATCTTTCTCATTTATTATTATATTATTAAAAAGTTCGTTGTTGAAAATATATATAAATATAAAAAAAATCAATTATGATTGAACTGTTAATTAAAGATTTAAGTCTTGAATATTTAGTTAAATTATTTTAAAATAAAGATCTCAAAAAGAAGAAATATCTAAATTTAATAATAAAAATTAATGAGTCAGAAAAGTAATTTAATTTAAAATTAAAGAAAAAAAATAAGGAGGAACCACTCTCGATTTTTCTTGGCTTTTTAGATGCTATTTATATCGATTAATTCCAGTACAAATAGGTCGTGTGTATCGTTGGTTTTATTGTACATAACCTGAAACAGACAAGATAGCCTTAATCCCTGGCGTACGGTAACCTGTGCATCACCAGGCATAAAATGCACGTGGTGTCCACTGGATAAGGGCAGCTTTTCAGCACCCTTTCATACCCATTACCATCAGGCTTTTGTGCAATGCGCAGTGGTTCTATGAGAACATAGAACGACCACTCAAGACTTTTCGGCCGAAGGCCTAGTCTTTTCCCTTATTAGTAAAAATAAAGATATTTTATTAGTTATGTGTGTTAGTTCACAATCACTATTAATACACTGACTCTATTTTTCTTTTATAAGTAATTATTGCAAGTAATCCTGCAAAGAGATATCTTATTCGCAGGATTACGTATAGTAAAAAAAATTAATTCGGGTTCAATCGCGAAAAAGTCTTTAAAGTATTTATAATTCTTTATTATTTAATGCTTGCTAAATAAAATATAAATTTAGAGAGCAAGGAAACGGAGAAAAAAACTTAAGAAAAACAAATAAAATAAAAAAAAAATCACGTCTCGTTTTTACTTTGCACGAAGAAAAAGCAAAGAAAACAATTAATTTAATCTATTAGTATTAATAACTTAGGCAGTCCGAGAGAGAATGAATATGAGATCCTCGCGCTGCGTGAGTTCGAGCTCACTGTTCCCCTCTTACTTAATTGGCCATCTAGATAATCTACTTCATTTAAGCCGTCACGTAGATATGCGCAGAGACTTCTTTGTATTTGTTCCTAGCGTATATGAATACCCCCATCTGTATACTGTATCCGATAATAAATCCATTACTTCACTATGAAATTTCCCTTAAGATGTTAACTTATTTAGAAAAAGTGCATTATCTTATAAAAAAAAATATTACATCATATAATTACTGTATTTCCTTCTTAAAATTTATCATTTAATTCGATTAATTCTGTTTTAAGATCTTTGCTAGTAGTTAGATACTCTGAAAGTCCCGTTTACACTAGTAATTCAAACCGATTTTAAATTATATATTTTTTATGACGATTAGCATCTTAAAATTAATGAGTAACGAGAAAAAATACTTGTCTTAAATTATCCCTTTATTTATTAAGTTAAATGATCGAAAAATCGATTGAATTAATGTTATAATTAAGTGTAATGTTGTACCAACGCGTTAGCATCGCGTCTCTTTGCCTCTCTCTCTTACCAATAGTGAGAGCACTTGGTCCCTCGGCGAATGAGATTCGAACACGCGGATCGGGCAACGGCAGGCTTTTCATTCAAATTTGAATTACTGTTACAATTAAAAAAATTAATATTTTATTGGAAATCTCTTTATAGAAAATTCCATTATCTATTTTCCAATGCTTTTTTATAAAAAATAAATTTTTCTAATTACTGAATATATTTTTTTTTCACAAAATACATTAAGATTGTTCTACGTTACCGACCGAACTTGACTTAAAATTTTTCTCTTCATTTTAATAATTTAAATGCATTTCGGACTCCGTGGACTTTGATGATTTGTGGACCCAGTTCGTATGGTAAAACAGTATTCGTGAAGGATTTTTTGTATTACATTGATCGCATGAGTGATACTCATGTATTGTAATGATACTAAATTCGAGCGTATACTCTTGTACTATACCGAGTAGCAGCCAATTTACAAGGAGTTGGCTGAGGGAATCAAATTTCACGAGGGTTTACCAAAGAGCGAAGACTATGCCAATGATCCACGAGCAAAACTCTTGATTCTTGACGATCTGATGAGAGAATCGTCCAACAGAACTGTAGTCAATCTCTTTACCGAAGGCAGTCATCACAATAACTTGAGCGTCATCTTTATCTCGCAAAATCTCTTTCATCAAGGTCAGCGAGAAATTTCTTAAAACTCTAATTACATCGTGAGATTTAAAAATCCGTGCGATCGAGCGCAAATAAATCATCTGGCGTGCCAAGCCTGCCCCGAGAAGCCTCGTTTTTTGCAAGAGGCATATCTCGATGCCATAGCACAGCCACACGGCTATTTGTTCATAGATCTGAAACAGGTTACGCCTGAAAACGTGAGATTTCGTACTTGTATATTTCCGTTCGACAAACATCAGTACGTTTATGTGCCTCGTTGCAAGCCCATAAAAGCTGGTGCGCGCTCGAATAATCTACCAGTCATGTGATTGCAATGGAGTCGGTAACACGTAGTCGTAGCAGATCAATTCCAGAAAAGTACTGGACTCAATTACATGTTTTGTGTTAAATCGAACTTTCTCAACTCAAGGCCATATTACGCGAAGCCAATTCCAAACATATAGCGTACATTTGTGAGTGTGCTTTGAACATTTTATGTGGAAATATTCCACTCAGCAAGTATTATAAGAGACAATTGCGAAAAATCGCACCACTGTTGCGAAAACTCGCTAAACCGGGTAGTTTGGAGGTAAAAAAAAAAATTAGTGGTAAAATCAGCATATTTACTGCGGCTAGTTGTGGAACCTGTTTTATCAACATGAAGTAAGCAAGAAAAATGATTTTAGTACCGCAAGAGTGCTTTGAGCAACAGCAGCTGCAGCAGCATGACGTAGTAACTACCAATCATACAATACCACCATCCAGTGTCCAGACACCTGGTACAGCTATGACACGCCTTGGCGAGGAAATGAGTAAAATTTTATATTATGCGGGTGATGAGCGCCAAAAATCTCTGCAATATCAACAAATCTTGCAGCTTACTTACATCTAAAAGAGGAGGAGAAGGATGAGAGTAGGGGTATAATACGTTCAAACGAGAGAACATTATTAGAAACGGAAACGACAATGGGTACAGACAATAATGACGAAATCGACGACGAACAGCTTGTCGAGTCGGTATCGCAGAAATTTCGAAACAATGCTGGACATCTCATTAGATATTTACGGCAAGCTGGTAATATTGAATGGAATAGTCGTGGTATAATGAAGCTAGATGGTACTGTTTCGAGGGTGCTAATATTGTCGATTTAATAAACGAGGCTATGAGAAGTAGAAAAAGACCACCACCGCGCAGATACAAACAGTTTGTACGCGTCTTGCGACAAGTTAGTATACCTCGAGAATTCATTGGTAACGATCAACTGTGGCGTACGATTGCATCTCATAGCTCTGATTCATCGGTGTCATCGTCGTCATCAGAAAACGAAGGTTACTATTCTTCAACAGCTACTAGTCAAACGAGTGTAAAGGAAAAAGAAGTTGAGAGTGCGAAAGAGCATAAAAAAGTTGGTAGCAAGTTATCAGCTACGCCTTAAACCCCTGCCAAAAAGAGTCACCTCGAACAGCTAAAATGGAACCGTATGTGAAAGCATAGAAGGAAGTTATAAAGGGGGTGGAGGAGGAGAGGAAGGAGAAAAAAAAGGAGGAGAAGAATACTGGTACTTTTATAAACCGATTGATTTCAGCTGTACCCTTTGAAATGCATCTACCAGGCTACCGGTTTCTCGGCCCTGGCACGCATCTCGAAGAGCGTCTCAGATGTGGTCAGAGAGGAAAAAATCCTCTCGACAATGACTGTCTAGAGCACGATATTTCATATTCGAATTTAAAAATTACGAATCATATGAAAGCCGAAAGACTGCTGGCTGAACGAGCATTTTCACGCATGCTCTCGGAGACTGCGGATGATAATGAAAAGACTGCAGCTGGTATTACTGTTTTGTGCATAATCAGCAAAATTGTTTGATAAATTTTCGAAATGCATTAAAAATACATTTAAAATACAACGAAAGAGAGAGAAAAAGTTAGTTTATAAGAGGAGAAGGAGCAATGAAAAAGAAGGAGAAAAAAAAGAAGGAGACGTCGAAGCCGGACGACTTTGAGCATTATTACTATAATCGTTCTGCACCATCAGCGTACGTTGGTGTTCATCTACTGAAACACGTGAAACCCAAAAAATTTGATAACAATATGATTGCCAAATAGTTGGAGAGTCAGGATGCACATACCTTACACAAACTCGTGAGACATCGTTTTCCTCGTCGAGATTACAACGTTTTCAGCCTTTTTGAAGTGTGGGAAGCTGACTTGGCAGATTTCAGATCACTTAAAACCTACAATGATGGGTACAGCTATATTCTCATTGTCATTGATGCATTTTTAAAGTTTGCCTGGGCGGAGCCAATTCTCGACAAAACCAGCTGAAGCGTCGCTGTAGCATTAGACAAAATTTTATCACGATGTAATAATAGACATCCTATTTACCTACAGACTGATAAAGGTAAAGAGTTTATCGGTCAAGAGGTGCAAAAGGTGCTAATAAAGAAACATATTACTTATCGAGTCGTCAGAGACTCTGATATAAAGGCAGCCATTGCTGAACGCTTTATTTGAACTCTCAAAGGTAGTATCTGGCGATACTTTACTCATTTGTACACAAGACGTTATATAGATGTTTTGCAAAAAATTGTGACGTGTTACAACAAGTTGTGGCATAAAAATGCCCCCTTCCAAGGTTAACTTATATAATGCTCACGTCGTACGTAAAAATTTGACGATGCGTTACAGCGAAAAACAGCCGTTTCGAGTAGCTAAATACAGCGTTGGCGCTCTGGTTCGTGCCAGTCGTGCCAAGACAGTCTTCAGGAAAGCATACGAGGGTGGCTGGACTCTGGAGGTGTTTAAAATTATAAGAGTCGACACAAGACAACAACCACCCGTCTATATTTGGACAGATCTTGATGGAGAAAAAATTGACGGATATTTTTACGAAGAACAGTTGAGCAGAGTGCGCAAGGATTTAGATAGCGAAATGTTTGAGGTTGATGAGGTTTTGAAGAGCAAAGGTAGGGGGTTGAAAAAACCATATTTGGTCAGTTGGAGGGGGTATCCAGAAAAATTCAATTCTTGGATAGCGGCTAAAGATTTAAAAAATTTACAATGAACGATGAATTTTACATGGTTTTACCGATCAACAGCAGCAAGTTTGTCTTTCTACACAATGTAGCGACACATTTTACAACACAATTATCACAAATTTTTTATCTTCTTGGCGACTGGTGTGTAGGACTCACGGAAATTCAAGTACCTCTCACATTTTAGCATATATCAGTGGTAGAACGGGAGGGGGTGAGTTCTGTTAAAACATCCAAACGTGAAGTGGCGAATGTTTTGCGAGAAACAGAGGAGACTCAACAGAGAGCCGAGGTGTTTTCCCGAGTTAAACCTGGTGTTTATCGTGACATTGAGCTTACTACGTATAGTTTCGCTTCATTTGCGTGACTACGTTTACGGAGGTGTTGAAATTGAAAACTTTTCACCACCCATGTACCTACCACTGCTGTCTTCAGCGTTTCAGTCGATAGAAATAGATAAAAGAGACGGACATGTAGTCTAGTCGCCAGAGAGGTCACCGTGGCCTTTTTAATTTAGATGGGAACACTTAGATTTTTTTTATGTATTTTGACTCACTGAACACGAATATCGATAGTGTTTTACGATCTGACAGTCGAGTAATTTGTTATAAACAATTTAAATGATTAAAGCGTTGTATCTTTTGAACTAAAAGTGATGGAAAGGTGTGACTAGGTAAGTTTTGTTCCTCAATCCATATCAAACAAATTGATTTTGTATTTATCTAGATAAAGTTATTAGAACCGGAGATATTGTTAATTAAGTGCAAGAAGTCGGCTCAAAGTCAAGGTGCCTGGACAAATTCAACTATAACTCAGCTTCTAATGAATATTTTTCATCGACTGAGGTCTTATTTTAAAGGTAAAAGTGTATCCTACATTTATATGTGATAAAAAACTATTTTTATTGCTATAGAAACAAGCGGGAACCGAAACATGTCGATATTTTTGCTGTTTTTTTGTTAGTCTATTTGTTTTTAAGAGTATAAATGAATGTTCCGGGTCAAAAACTTACTTAAAAATTACACGCAACGACGGGATTTTACTTTTAGATTAATACCCATTTCGATTTTTGAAAAAATATTGAATACAATTGAAGTTATCGATGTTTTAACAATTGCTCGTGCCGCGGCAATGCGTCGGTGCGCGGCATCCGCCGAGATGAATCCAAGATTAATCGTAATATTCACAAATTTGTATTAATAAGGCAACAATCAAACTTGATCCTACTATGTTCGGTTTTGTTGAAAATGGAAATTTGAAAATACAAAAATGTACAACTCTACTACCTTCGACTGATGAATTATTGCCGCCTTGCAACTGTAAAGTTTGCAGCACAAAAGCATGCCCTTGTAATGAAAAAGGTTTAAAATGTTGTTCATTCTGTGCGTACATGAAAGATAAGTCTTGTAAAAATCTAACAAACGATGAAAAAAACATTTGAATATCATTTAAGTATACAAATTCCTATGTAAATACTTATTAATAAAGGAAAATCGTCAATTTATAATTGATAGATGGATTTTACAGTATCATGATCTCATTGCTTTGGTGAAGACGTCCGTCACAGTGCGGCATGTACATTATTGTAGCTAAAAAAATGTTATTCCTGTTTATATCTTGTAATAAATAAAATTATTCAATTGATACGTAAATTAAATAAAAGTTTTTCTCTGTGAATTTTATCAAAACTCGTGTAACGATCATATGAATTAAAATTTTATGAACACATTTGAAAAAACAATGTGCTGATAATTAACAAAGTTACTAGCTTATCAACAATTCACTCTCAAAATTAGTGTATGACCATTTAGAACGGGTTTAAGTAATCTCCGAGAGATGCGTTTCATTGCCATCGATGACGGCTGCTCGGCAAATGCCGCGCACCAACACATCGCCGCGGCGCGAGCGATCGTTAAAACGTCGATAACTTCAATTGTATCCAATATTTTTTCAAAAATCAAAATGGGTATTAATCTAGAAGTAAAACCCCGTCGTTACGTGTAATTTTTAAGTAAGTTTTTGACCCGAAACATTCATTTATACTCTTATAAACAAATAGACTAACAAAAAAACAGCAAAAATATCGACATGTTTCGGTTCCCGCTTGTTTCTATAGCAATAAAAATAGTTTTTTATCACATATAAATGTAGGATACACTTTTACCTTTAAAATAAGACCTCAGTGGATGAAAAATATTCATTAGAAGCAGAGTTGTAGTTGAATTTGTCCGGGTGCCTCGACGTTGCGTTGACTTTTTGCACTCAATTAATAATATCTCCGGTTCTAATAACTTTATCGAGATAAATAAAAAATCAATTTGTTTGTTATGGATTGAGGAACAAAACTTACCTAGTCACATCTTTCCATCACTTTTTGTTCAAAAGATACAACGCTTTAAACATTTAAATTGTTTATAACAAATTATTCGACTGTCAGATTGTAAAACACTATCGATATTCGTGTTCAGCGAGTCAAAATACATAAAAAAAATCTTAGTGTTCCCATCTAAATTAAAAAGGCTATGGTGACCCCTCTAGCGACTAGACTAATGGATTTCCCATTCCATTCGACTACGGTACGCTGACTGTAACGCTTCACTTTAAGCGCATCCGATAAAATGTCTGAGATTGAAGATTCCTTCAATAACTAAATGGTTGGTGGTGGGGGTAAGTGTGTTACAGTTGGTAAACTTTGTTTTGGTTATCACTAGTCGGGTGCAGGAGAAGGTAGTTTTTTGAAAGGTCTTTTCCGAGCAGCTATACCAAAGATCAAACAAGGTGCAAAAGTGGTCGGTAAGGAGGCTCTCCGAGCGGGTAAAAATATCCTAGATGATGTCACTCTAGGTTGCAGACCGTTTAAAGAGGCGACCAAATAGCGCATTCGCAAGAGGTAAAAATCTCAAAAGAAAAGCTGACGTTGTTCTGGACAAATTGCTCTTGGGTGAGTCAAGTGCGAAAGAGGGGGAGGAATCAGAATATAAAAAAAAGAACAAGACATCATCAACTCAGTCGTCGAGTGCACCTGATACTACAAACACCTAAGCGGCTAAACGCTCAAAAAGCGGTAAAGTTGCGAAAAAGAAAAAGAAGCAGAATAAGAAAGCACGCGTAGCTAGCGATATTTTCGAAAATTAAAATTTCAAGATGGCGTTGTTGCATACACAATCTTGTCAGTCGATCAAGTCGGAATTATCACTCTTTGAATTACCCTTGACACAGACTGCAATTGAAGGCTCTTACTGAGTTCAGTACAAACCGATATCTTCACTTAACGACGAATCACCAATTGAATTTACCATCCCTGACAACACTGAGTATGTAGACTTGGCTCACACAATGTTAAGTGTGAGTGTAAGTGTAATATGCACTGGTGCTGAACTACCTACAGATCCGAACGTTGGACCAATAAATAATCTTTTGAATTCGTTGTTCAATCAATTCGACGTACTATTCAATCAGAAACTTGTTTTACCGACAAACAATGCTTATGCATACAGAGCTTACATTGAAACATTACTAAATTATGGCCTAACAGCTAAAAATTCTCATTTAACGAGTGGATTGTGGTACGATGATACAACAGGGAAAATGGACGATACCACAGGTGGTAATACAGGTCTCAGCAAACGTAAAGCGCTTATGATTGACAGAAAGATTGATTTACTCGGCCATTTACATTGTGATGTTTTTAATCAAGATAAATTATTACTGGTTGGTGTTGGAGTTATAGTAAAGCTCGTGCGTTCTCGTGATGGTTTCTGTCTTATGGATCCCGCTGGTGCTTTCACAGTAAATATTACCGAGGCTAAGCTTTTTGTGCGTCGAGTAAGATTAAAACTTTCACTTGTGCTAGCACACGAAAAACTACTGTCGCAGACTACTGCAAAATACCCACTGACACGTGTAAAAGTTAAGGCTATTACGTTACATAATGGTGTGCATGAGGAAACAATCGTCAATGTCATATTAAGTCAACTGCCTAAAAGAATTATACTCGGTTTTGTTGAGAATAAAGCTTACAACGGAGATAAAAGTCTTAACCCGTTTAATTTTAAGAATTTTAATATAAATTTTTGTGTCTGTACGTTGATGGAATGCAAGCACCATCGAAACCCTAACAGCCAGATTTCAAAAAAAGCAAAATGTACGTTGATGCTTATTATACACTTTGATCCGGCACTGGTATTCACTTTATGAATTCAGGCAACTTGATTACCCGTAAAGACTATCCAAACAGTTACTGCCTATTCGCTTTTGATTTGACACCTGATTTATCGGCGAGTGATGGTAGTCATTGGAGTTGGATAAAAAATGGTAATGTACGAGTTGATGTTAGATTTGACGACCCACTAGAGGGCCCTGCAAATTGTATAATTTATGTTGAGTACGACAATTTGCTTGAAATTGACTCGTCAAGACAAGTTGTCGTGGATTATAGCGGTTAAGTAGTAGTGGTGGCGGGGATATATTTTCCGCTATTTAAGTGGAGCAAAGCCATCTTTATCATCTCAGTCGGCGAGCAACTTTCATTGCATACAGTATGGACGTGGTGATTGACGTGCAGTTATTAAAGAACAACAAATATCGTCTGATTCCAAAGGAGCTGGCTTTACTTGTTATTCATAAAAACTTTATCGCTCATTGGATTGTGGCGCCTCCTTGTAATTTGAGACGCTTACCTAAAAATGCTTTGAGACAAAACATTGGGTGACACTGAATCATCATGGTCTGGAGTGGTACGAAGAATTTAGAAAAACAAGATTATTCAGCTTTTAGAAATTTAAATTTCAGTAGTGTACAGTGCATGCATTATTATATAAAATCACCTTATTCAAATTACGTGTGTGCACTAAATAACGCTGCTAACAAACGCTTACAAAGCGAATATTCCAACATTTGTGGTCATTATTGTATCGTGCTTCTGTATTATATGTCTACTGGATTGGGTTTTAAGAAATTCTTGGAAAATTTCTCGCAGAATTTGCAAAAAAATGATGCTATAGTCAAGAATTTGGTAGAAAAACTTGCTATGAGTAATTTGATACTTGGCTGTCTCTGATTGGTTGCACGCCACCCTTTTACGACATCCCCACAAATTTTTACTGTATAAAAAAAGTGGTATTCACTCGGTCTAGCCACAGTTGTGTGTGACCGACGGTGACAGCAGTAACAAGCAACAAAACCTAATTAAGATGGCTGGTCAAAAGAGAAGCTTGGAGCAATCCTTTGGTAACGACTTGGAACATTTAATAAAACAGAATAGCAAGAAAAATTATTGGCAGCAGTTGCTACCGATGGTCTACGGACTAAACAGCTCTTTTGGGAAAATTATCCAGATAGGCCTAGAGAATATAGGAGAAGTAAAAATGGAGTTTGTTCCTGTAGTGCGCTTCTGCGGATCCCATTTTCAAAGTCTACCTCTGTCAGTCGACTGTTGGGAGACGTTGAAGCAGGAGTTTGATGAAATTGAAGAATTTTTCATTTGTTATCATGAGAAATCTATGTTGGATCTACGTCTCTCTATACCTGGATACACTATCCGCTTCATGATCAGTTTTAACGAGAGAGCTTTTAAATTGGTACCCAATGATGCTCAACCAAAAGCAGAAGAGAGTGGTGGACCACCGAAAAAACATGGCCAATATAGTCGATTGTTAGTATTTAAATGTGGAACATTTGAACGTATAAAAGAATTATCGATATGTATAGATTATAGAATTCAATATTTGAATATTGTTGCAAAATCTGTAGATCATATATTACAAGAAATGATAATTCATATGAAAAATTTATTAGAACGAAAACGAGAATTTTAATATGTATACTATGATCCTAGCGATATAAAAAGTACAATGTCTAGTATAAATGATAATTTTGTAATTGATCTCGATGAATCATTAAAAAATAAGAATCTTATTTTAGGAAAACATGACTTATTTATAATCATGTATGAATTCATTATTTATCATGTGTACACAATAATCAGATGTATGAATGCTACGTTGTAATGTATGTTTTATTTATTATTAATAAATGTTTTTAAACTTTAAAACATGATTATTACAATCACCTCGTCTGTTACCAACTCCTCATCCTTCATACACACAATAATTTATGTGTAAATTTTATATTTTCTGATTCAATATAAAAATTTATAGTAATTAAAATATAAAAAATCTTTTAAATTCATATTTTAAAATTCAAGTTTTTATTATTTCGATACTTAAAAAGGTTTATATTACAAATTTTAAATTAATAATTTTGAAATATCGATTAAAATATTTTTCATCCCTACTCCAAACTTTGTAGGAGGGGGTAAGTGACCCTCCAGTTCACTCCCACTCTAAATTTCTAGGTGGGATTAGTGACCCTCCAGTTGTTCGGGTATCATGCTTAACAAACCCCTACTTCACCTTCTCAGAGGTCATCGACGTAGTAGTCAGTAACCTTTGGGGTGGTAGAGTGGGGGTTCGTTTTGACGGTCCATGGTGTCCCTATAACTACTGCTGAACATAACAGTATATCAAAATATTATTTTTCCCTAAAGTTATAGCGTAATAAAGATTGCACTTAATTTAAGCTTTTATTATTAATATTTTAAAAAGAAAATTCAAGCACAATCTTTATTACACTATAACTTTGGGAAAAAATAATATTTTGATATGCTTTAACTATTTTTTTGAAAAGATTTGATCTCAGCTTTAATTTAATAAGAGTTATAAGCTTCTAGCTATCGATGCTTAAGAGCTATAAGTGTTTAAAAATCTAGTTATTTTTTTAGTGATTTTCTTTAATTGTCTGTATCTAGGGAAAAATTGAGTGTTTATGGCTATAACTTTAGCTTTTTCCATCTTTTATCATCTGAAAACTTATCTCCAAGTTTAAGCAAAATCCGTGGTCCGGAGATGTGACACTTTCCTACACGGAGAAACCGGAATACCGTAAAAACATCTACTCAGTGTAGTACGGTATATTTTTATAATCAGAAGAAAAGTGTCAGGGTATTGGGACGCCGATCCTGCTCGAATTTTGGGAGATGATTTCAGATGTAGAAATATGAAAAAATCCAGGGTAATAGACTCTAACGCTCAATATTTCTCTAGTTACAAGCAAATAAAAAAAATCACTATAAAAGTAACTAGATTTTCAAACGCTTATAATTCATTAGCATTGATAGCTAAAAGCCTGAACCTTTTTTTAAACGAAAGTTGAGCTTAAATCCTTTCGAATTATCACTTACAGCATCCCGAAATATTATTTTTTTTATAAAGTTATAGAGGGGTTAAAATTGGACCTGAAATTCGTCTTCATAACATTAATTTTAATTAATTAATAATAAATGCTAAAATTTGTTTCAATTTTTATTCCTCTATAACTTTAGAAAAAAATAATATTTCGGGATGTTACAGGTGATAATTCGAAAGGATATGAGCTCAACTTTCGTTTAAAAAAAGGTTCAGGCTTCTAACTATCAAAGCTAATGAATTATAAGCGTTTGAAAATCTAGTAACTTTTATAGTGGTTTTCTTTATTTGCCTGTAACTAGAGAAATATTGAGCGTTAGAGTCTAGTACCTTGGCTTTTTTTATATTTCTACATCCAAAATCATCTCCCAAAATTTGAGCAGGATCAGCGTCCCAATATCCTGACTCTCTTCTTGTTAGTCTCCAGAAAGACGTAGGGTAGGCTGATTTAAATAGATACTTGTAATGATATTAAAGCGACTCACATTAGTACTAATTTTTATACACCTAAGCTCGGGATTTTACCAAACTAGTACTAGAAATTCAGATACTACTATAAGAACTACTTTTATTTTTACGACTATGTACAATATTTTTTGTATACAGTATTTATATTTATTTATTCTTACTCCTCATTCTTTTTCAGTAATCAATGTGAAATAAAGAGAAATCACAAAATTCTAGAAAATAAATCACTGTATATGGTGATATAATAATTTCAGCAGTTAAGATTATTATATTGAATGTTGACAGTCCACATTACTATAATATAAACTACTCACTGTGTTAAAATTTATTTGTGAATTTTTTTTTTCATCTAAGTGTACAGACATTATATCATTTTTAATTTTTATTAGATAAATAATAGTTATATGTCTCAAGATGTATGTAGAATTACTTGGAAAAATAAGATTAATCTTATGTTTTATTGCGTAGATAGCTATAACACTATTTTTAATTTTTACCAGACACATAAAAATTGTAAATTCATAATTCAATAGACTATAACTTTTGTATAAGCACACATCTTAATATTTTAATTAGAAAAGTGATACATTTGAATATTCTAACAATTTAAAGTGTTTATTTAATCAGTAAAAATGTAGCACTTATGTACGAAACTATAAAATGAATTTATTTTTAGATAATTTCTACTAATTATTCTTATATTATGTTAGTCACAAATATAATAAACAACAATCACAAAATTTTAGAAACTAAATCACTGTACATGGTAATATAAGATCGGCTAAGATTGAATTTAATTTTTTTTCTTTTCTCGATTCAAATATAATCTCTTTACTGCAAGAAATAAAGTTAATGTAATAATATATAATAATGTATAGATATACTTAAATAAACTGCTTAATTGGCTAAGCTCCTAATTTTTTAAAATTTTAATCACAAAGTCAGTTATGTAAAAAGTTTTTTTGAACTAAATTTTAGTTCACAAAACAGGAATGCTTAACTGTGACTATATTCCGCATTTTTAGGATATTTCAGATAGTATACGAAAAACGGGTACTATAGTACCTTTTACACAAGTGACGGTATTTATAAATTTACTACCTATCCCTTGTTTTAAAGATACTCAGACCAGTAGATGTCATATACGTACTGAGACCGTTGAAAACACTAGTAGTATAGTAATTTGACTGACTTTTTGATTTTAGTATAAGGTTTTATGGTACTCCGGTTTTTCCGTGTAGTTAGTCTGTTTTTATCTCATGATAAATTAATTATTGTTAGTTATTTGCAATTTTTTTTATTATAGCATTTGAAGACTTATTTAAGTCTTATTTCTGCTAAATGTTTATTGATTATAAAATTTTACATACAAAATTAGATTTATATTATATAGATAAGTCGTAAGATTCTAGAAACTTGATGACTATCGCACATACTTTGGAGTTTGACGCATGATAAAGTCGGAATGTTGAGGCAACAAAACATTTATTTTACAAAAGTTATTAATTAATATAGACCTTTTATCAAATTTAGGGCACTGCCATGATTTGTGGTTAAGGTCTTCATCGCATTCAGCACAAGCTGGACATTTAGGTCTGCTTATGATGTTAACCCTAGCTAGTGAGGCTGCTGAATTATAGTGGTCGGCTCTAATTCTATTGATTGACACTATATATTTGCGAGTTTCAGATATGTTGTATAACCAGATTTTTTAACTTTCATTATAATTAAGTTTGAAATATTTAGAGCCTTTTACATTACTTTGCTCTAGACATGATTTATTTGTACACGGTGGTCCGGAAGCCGATTTAAATAAAGTGAAAATGTAGAGATGATCTGTCTTCATAGTTTCATTGTATGCATAATACAATAAAAAAATTCGTTGAACTTAGGTCTAAATGTGCTTATTTAATGATTTTAGAGACTTTAAAAAATTGCAATTAACGAAAACTTGAAATTTCATACTGAAATACATTTCTTGCTATGTTAAACAGATACATGCATACATATCTCTATGAGAATAGGTATCTTTGCATTTAAAAAATATAAAAAACAACAAATATGATAAGCAAAGTCAATTTAATAATTATTATATTTGTATAGTATACATTTACAAACAACATAACATATATTTTTAAATTTCAACATTTTTTAACTTTTATATATTCATCTAATATATTAAATAATATTTAAACTTATTACTAAAATCAAAACATTATTTATAAAGTATTTATATAAAGAAATAAATATATTTACAAATGCGAGGACGAAAATAAAATTACAGTTTTATTAAATCTTGACAAATACCCTGGTGGAAATTGAAACGTTTTTTTTTACCATTTTTTGGCCAGTAGAAATGGAAACGCTTTTTTTAACATTTATTGGCCATTTATTTGGCATTTTTATTACTAATAACCTCAAATTTTTATACACACCATTTTTAATGCTCACATTTCTACCAGGGTATGAAGGATGATTTAGTGTATTTACTTTATTTTTATTCCAATGCAACAAAAATTCTTGGTGTGAAGATTCACCTGCTTGCTCAGACCAAATTCCAAGTCCATCTCTATCAAGAAACAGAAAAGAATCATTAATGTACTGTAAAATTATGTGAATTTCCAATGTTTTTGAACACACAGTAGCTTCATACATTTTTTGAAACTCCTTTAAATTTTTATCCATATCTTTTCCAACTTTCTTGGCAGAAAAGCAGCTCGTTACTATCTTATCCATTGCTTAAAATGCGTTTATGTAAAGAAGTAAGCAAAGGCGACCAACATTTTTATAAATTTCTTTATCATCCAACATATCAGCAGATTTAAGTAGTTTATGGCAAGCTTTACCTTTAAATACTTTTTCATGATAATTTTTTGAAGAAAGATATAATTTTTGTGGCCACAAAAAAGCAATTTCAGATGTGAGAAGTGAAACTAATCCTTTAAAAATAAATGGTTGACAACACCTTGAAGTAAATGCACCTCCTCAGGTATGACACATTTTTCAATAACAACTGTATTATCATCTTCGGCAAAAAGAGGTTCATTTACGGTACTTCGAGCCAAACGAACTTTTTTTTATCTCTTTTTAAATTTATAAAAAGTCGATAGTCATTTCTGAAATCTCCAAAAGTCTTCAATCTTCCAGAATTGTCATCATTAGCAAAAAGATCATCGTTATTACACAATTTATTAGGTTGTCTTAACTTTACAAAGCAATACGGACATAGATATGTAACAGAAGCCGTCTGTTGCCCATTTACGATTAACATTAACTTAAAATCAGCTACAAATTTAAATAAAATGTTATTAATACCTGTTATTTCGAATAATGTTTTAACGTTTTCGTATGATTCTTTTATGTCACGGACGATGCACAATATTAATACTTTTTTAACACTCGTGAGTTTTGCTTTAGATTTCATGTTAACACTGGAATTTTCAGATTTTTTTTTTTTTTCTTTAAGCTCATAGTTGTCATCTTCACTGCTTTAATCACTCTCAACTATTAAATAATTTTCGGGAATTAGCATGATACATATTTTGAAAAATCCCTGCCCTCCAACGGCCATAACTTTAATTTTGTAATTTCCAATAATATTTCGTGCTGTTACTGCATTTTCTACTAGTTTAGTGGCATCAGCCCATATCACTAGTCGTTTTTCTCTTCTTGCCGATGAACTTGTTTGAAACTCAAATACACTAATTTTATAAATGCTTTCTAAAGTTTTTAATTTTTTACTTTATTAGAAGAATAATTGCTAGGCACAGAGTTCCTACCACATTGTGTATGAAGTAGAGCCTAAGACGTTTCATATGCTTTTATGACATGTTATTATTTACAAAATAGCCGTCTAAACTATCTTTAGAAAAGGAAGTCTGCTTTTCAGATGTTTGTTTGTTATTTAACAAAATTTTCATTTTCTTTCCTTTGTCATTACTAAGCTCAAGTTGGACGTTTTTAATTGCTTATACTTTACCAGACAATGTTTTTTAAACAATTTTCTCGCGAATGACATTAGTAATAATTTGTCCCTAAAATAAATAATTTTTGTTTGAGAACTCAATGCTCGAACCAAGTTCGGTCATAACATTAGTATTATAAATATAATGTAAAAAGTTGAACTGTTGGAAAAATTAAAAATGTAAGCAATATATTGTTATATTTTATTCATTTATTTATATATGTCTCTATATTATAAAAAGATTTCGCCGCCGCCGTGTATAAGAATTGGATGCGTCCCTAGGTAGCTAGAATGTATCTGAAATTTAGCTAAAAGTTAGCTAAAAGTCAGCTTAAAGTTAGCTTGAAGTTAGCTGAAGTCAAATAAAATTATATAAAAGTTAGCTTCATTACATCAAAAGTTAGCTAAATTTAATATTAAAATTAGCTAAATTTATACAAAATTTAGATAAAAGTTAGCTAAAATTTATATTAATTTCAAGCAATTTTAGGTAAATTTTGGTTTGATTTCAGCTGGATTTCAGCTGAATTTTAGATCTATTTATATTATATTCACTCTATATTAATAAAGTAAGCAAGGCATTAGACACTGTGTGCCATGTAACTCTGCTTCGAAAACTTCTCTTGACGTCTCGCATACTGCTGTCAGGTGGTTTGTCTCTTACTTATCTGATAGACGGCAGTCTGTTGTTGACTCTGATGGTAGTACGTCTGACTTTATCACTTTGAATACGGGAGTACCCCAGGGTTCTGTGCTTGGACCACTTTTATTCTCCATTTATATTAATGACGTCGCAGCCAACTTTCACTCGAATGCACAACATTTGATATATGCCGACGACTTGCAAGTCTATGTGCATTTTCCGATTTCTAAACTCAGCACTTATACTAATCTTATGAATGATCATGCTAGTAACCATCTGAAATTAAATGTTGATAAAACACAGGCAATAATTATTGGTTCTTATTTTTTCATTAATATGCTGTCCTCATCACCTGTAACTGGCGTACTGTTGAACGGTGCTAATTTTAAATTTGAATCCTCTTTCCATAGCATGGGTGTTTGGTTGGACAGCAAGCTTAATTGGAAAGAGCACGCTACTCAAGTGTGTAATAGGTCATTTTCTTTGTTTTACAGACTAAACTTCTTAAGACAGAGCACTACGTTTGCTCTATATAAACATCTTATAAAACGCTGCTGCTTCTACTTCTGGATTACTGCTGTCTGGTTTACTGTTACCTCTCGGCTGAGCTTGACCTTACACTTCAGAGGATCATCAACTCTGGTAGACGTTACGTTTTCGGTGTGGGTAGGCGTGAGCACATCTCCGCTTATAGGTTCTCATTAGGCTGGTTATCCACTCCGGGAAGGAACTACTTTTTTGCTACATTTTTGTATAAGATATTCTTATCTTGTACTCCATCCTATTTGTATTCTATGTATCAATGGAGCCAGCCAGTGAGGTCCTTGAGAAGTGATGTGAGACCTTTAACCATTTCTTTTTCATTCACTGAGTATTGCAATCCTGATCACTTCCTCGCGGCTATGGAATGATCTTCCTGCGACCTTACGCAACTCATCCTCTCTCACGACATTCAAAACATCCTCATTTGCACACTATTTTGCTTTGGAGAGTGGACCTCTGCTCCATGCTAATTTATAAAACTGTCTTATATTGTATTAATTTCCTTATTACTGTAAAGTTTATATCATTGTTATATTTGCTTGATTACTGTTTTTCTTTACTGTTTATTATTATTATTGTGCTTAATATTATTTGTATTGATTCTAATGTATTACTGTAATTAATTGTACGACATAATGTACATATAATAAATTTGTCTAATAAGTTATCTATCCATCTATCTATTTGAAAAACCAACGTCCTAAATTAGAACAATTAAAAATTCATGAAAAATAATACATCAAGTTTATTAAATAAAGTTTAATAGATTAAACTTTACAAATTAATAAATTCGGTTCTAACGGTTAACATAAATTGGTGGCAGCTTAAGAAGATAGTGAAGCCAAGTGATAAAAGATGACTAAACAAAACTCCGATCTCTTAGGATATTTTCTCTCAGGAGAAAATGGAGAGTTTTAAAAATCAGTAAAACTTATCTTTAATCTGGTGACGATAGTTCACACTCTCAGGAGTTGACTACCAGTAGTTTAAGGGTTCATCAAGCTACGTCTGCATCCTGAGGGATAGAGGATCATCTCTACAATAAAAAAGGACTTCTGCAACGCCAGCGGTTTTAAGAGACGTAAGCCAACCAGATCTTCAAAAACATCATCTTTTAAAACCTTCAAGTAAATCGTACAATAATTTTAAGGACACAGCGGGACAAGCCGAAAAATAAAGATGTGTCTAAGTTTCTGTAACATTTTAACGTAAAAGAAAATATTGTTTTTTATGATTCGAGATGGGTTTTCCTTCTTATTTTTTGCTACAATTATTAGGTTTTGCAAAAATATGAATTTTTTGGTTAAAAAAGGATAAAGATATACGATTTGCTCTTAATACGCGAACTTTTAGAAGAAATACAGGAATATGACGGATTAACAGATGTTAGCGCATTTTTTGATTAAATTATTCGCGCATCTAGAAAACTAAGCTCTGAGCAAGAAACATCAGCGCTGATACGCAAAGTAATAACCGTTAAGTTAAAAAGAAAAGCACAAAAAGTAGTTAAGAGAAATCAAGTCACTACAGCTGTGCAACTTAAAGAATGTTTAAATACACACTTCGGAAAATTGGAACTTGAGTATGACCAATTAGCCGAAATGCACGATTCTATGCGGCAGAGAACAAATAGAAAGGTAGCAGACTACATACAAAGATATAATAACATAAAGTAGCAAATACAAATTTCAATAGGTGGCTTAAATGACGATTTTAGAGACATGCATAGAAATTATGAAAATAAAAACGCAATTTCGAAATTTATAAGAGGTTCGTGTTCAGAAGGCTTTTGCTTACCTGTACAACAAAACCGATCACACGCTCTACCCATCGTCTACCAACAAGTTTTATACGAAAAAAAACTACGCAAAGAAGACGAAGAACTTTGAGATAGAAGTCACAACAAGCATGACGAGAGATCTAGAAGAGATAAATATGAAAAATATCCAAGAGATTAAAGCCATTCTAGATATGATTCAAGAAATCGTGAGAAACATTCGACCACTGATAAAAATTACACACGTGATAGAAGTTTTTCGCGTGATCGACAAGAAAATTATCAATCGGATGAAAGAGACAATAAACCTACATGCTATCATTGTAATACATATGGCCATGATAATGAACATTGTTTTAAACATCAAAATGTGCAAAGAGTAAATTTTCGACTTAAAGCCTCGAAGAACAAAACGTATCTAGAGGATTCGGCGCCATTGTCGAAGACCACCCCACCCGACCGTCAGAATTATTAGGAGGATCAGAATTACAAGACGCGATCTTTCCAATAAATGGAAAACACTGGCATCTCTGGATGCGATCCTTAGGAACAGGAGGAAAATTATTAAAATTCACAGTAGACACGGGAGCAGGTATAACATTCATTAAAGACAAAGTATTAGATCTTAATACTTGCAACCCTATAAAACAGCGACTTGAAGAAAGACAAACAATACAGATAATTAACGGAAATCACACAACGCTGGGTAATTGCAAATTGAATGTTCTTGGAAGAGATTTAATATATTACGTTTCAAGCGATAGAATACCCCTCGATGCCGATGGGCTATTGGGCCGAGGATGGCTATAACATTATAAAGCATTGATAGATACAGAAAAACAAAACATAAAAATTTTCGATGCAGAAAATAACCTTTTAAGGGGGAGCCTGCTTTAGAGGCTTCAAAAAGTCGAAATTTTTTTTTTGCCTAAATCTCTTCCTAAACTTTTCAAGAATATGTCTCTAAAATTTCAGAACAAAATTCGGAATATTTTCGGAGATACAGAAGAAATAGTGAGCAAGCATCGAGCAGGTATCCGAGCGGCCGGACCGCCCGGAGCGCGCGCGCTCGGCCCCTCGATCTATTATGTATATTATAATGGAAAGGAATTATCAAAAGACGATTTATTAACAAGGTGCTTGGGTAGACACACACAGAATGCTAACGAGTCATTTAATTCAACCGTATGGCGCGTGACGCCCAAACACCTTCATTCGGAGATTAAAATAGTTGAGACGGCTGATTTAATCGCTGGAGGGATGTTTAATGAAGGCCACAGTGCAGTAATAAAGACTATGCACTTATTAGACTTCAAAATTGGGCTCCAGTGCAAAAATTTTTGCGATAAAGCGAACGAGGGGCGCATCACGCGTCAAAACAGGCGCGCCTCATTAGCGACCAAAGAGGCCAGAACAGCCCGTCAAATGGAGCAATTGGCCAAAAATCAATTTTTTGAAGATTTTGAAGGGCAGTTATATGGAGCAGGAATCGCTGATTAGCATATTAATAGGGTGAGTTCAAGAAATTTAAGATTTTTTGTGAACGAAAACTTTGACACGCGATTTCTCGGATTTCCATTTTGATGATTTTTTCAAATCGGCGGGCAAGATAGGAAAAAAAGTAAACGTCCTATCAAAACGAGTCAAAATGCGTTGTATTCGGGATTAAATTCTCTTCTAGATTAACCTAAAATACCTTAAGAAAGTTAACATTAACCCGGTTTTTTAACAATCTAAAGTAAATCTTTTTTTTTTTTTAATGCATTTTTTTTAATCTGCGAAAAATTGTTGAATTTTTCACTTTTTGTTGAATTTTCTTGGTTCACCTAGGAATTACACTATTGAAAATTAAAAATATCTTTTGGTTTTTTGTTTCAGATGAAAATTGCGACCTGCATCTTGCCCGCCACACAGGAAGTGCACACTCGAGGCACCTCCGTAAATTTTTTGTAACATGAAGAATATCTTATGTATGATAATATAAAAATTTAAGAAGACTCTTTAAATATATAAGAATAAACCCTAAAAGTTTCATTTTAATTAGACATTTCTTTCCTTTCCAATAAAATCCTCGAAATATCAATTTTTTGAAGCCTCTAAAGCAGGCTTCCTCCTTAAAATTCACGTTTAATGAAAAACCTGTTTATGTAAATCAAAGAGTCATTGTTATACAAATAGATATAGATGTACCACATGGAGAATACACAATTACCGGTCCAAAAGATATAATAACACCAGCAATATATACGGTACAAAATAAAGCTACAACGCTTAACATCGTTAATGAATTGGAAAAAGAAATAAAAATAAATACTAAGATAGAGATAGAAGAATTCCAAGAACAGAAACAAAATATTCATGAAACAATTTTCCTACAGAAACAAGTATTCAACAAACAAACATTCATAACAGAAAAGTATCACCGTGACAAACTTATTATAGATAATACGCGTACATCACATTTACCGAGAGAAGAGGCATCAGCAATACAAATATTAGCTAAAGAATATAATGATATCTTTTAACTAGAAGGAGATAATGCACCATCACTCAAGAATGTGTATCACCGTATAGATTTAACAATAAATCAACCAGTCTTTTCAAAATTATGTCGACACCCATTATCGTTACATAAGGAAATAGACAGACAAATAGAAAATTTTCAAATTGAAGGTTTTATAACAGAGTCAAATTCGTCTTTTGTATCAAGTACCGGTTTTACCAGAACACAGAAAGCGTACTGCTCATAAAGAGCATTAGGATTTTAAACAAATGCCAATGGGTCTTAAAAACGCACCCTCTACATTTCAAAGGATAATGAATTCAAAATTACAGGGATTAATAGGCACTATATGTTTTGCATAACAAGTTTTGAAACAAATAATGTCTAAATACACAAAGGGACAAATATTGGAACTCAGAGGTTTTAACAGAAAGAAATTCTTCGATGCTACAGATTATTTAAAAACTATAGCAGCCAAAAGAGGTATAAAGGAGATAACACTTGTATACTTTCGGACAAAAAAGGAACCTAAATATGAAAAGATAAAAATAAAACAAGCATGTTAAGGAGACATTATACTAACTCCAAATAAAAATTTAATACGATCGTCAATAAATTACTTACGCAGTCATTACCCTGATTACAAACAAGAAATTATAGAATTAAGAAATTTTGATGACGCTTCGGCTCAAGATTTATTATCAAAACTTGCTCGTTTTCCTAGGAGAATCCGAATCAAGAGTCTAGCACAGCCTCACATGTAATGTAAAAAGACTAGGGAAAGATTAATAGCTAGAGCCCATAGCGAAGCTTATTGGGCTTATGATAAAACTATATTCCAGCTACGTAAATATTGTTGGGAAACAAAAGCAAAAGAGGTTATGAATTGGATCGATACTTGCGAATACTATGCGGAAAGAAATTTTAATAGCAGATCTAAGGCTCCAAGCACTATCATAAACGCGCCAAAAAAAACCAACGAATTATGGTACATATATTATGCTGAAGAAAAGGAAATGAAATTACTTTTTATTGTAAAAGTGCTTTAATGATATGCTAAAGTTAACCAATTGAAAAATCTAGATCAAACTACGTAATCTATGGAAGATTCAATAAGTGAATGATGAATACCAAAGAAGGTAATAAATGACAACGCAGCTACGTTTACATCAAGGGCATTTCAAAATTTATTAGAAAAACATAAAATAGAATATATACCAACAACTCCATTACATCCACAATCAAATGGTATAGTAAAAAGGCTTACAGGGACTTTAAAGAAAAGAATAATTGGAGAAGTCTCGAATAATAAAAGCTTTTACCCAATTATTACTGTTTATAATAGAACAATACACCCTACCACAAACTATATACCTTACAAATTATTCTTTGGACATATCTTACCTAAAGAAAATTGGAACCATGACAAGTCAAATTCTCTAAATACACGAGTGGATGAAAATATAAAGAAAGCAAGATAAGCAAGAGAAAATATACAAAGATGAAAGGAAATGAATAAAAATACAACAGGTAACAGACAAACTTCAAGAATCAACCCACAACTAGGGGATAGGGTCAATTTTAGAACATCGCCCAGATTTATAGGGCCAGCAACAATTCTCACAGTCAATAACAAAAATCATACCGTTCAGCTTTTATTTAAAACTGAAATTCTGAGGCGACTTAGAAGTTACACCAGCTAATATACCAGTATTACAGAAAAATTACGGAACTGCTTATGTGTTCGAAGATACTTGGACTATTGTTAATTATATAAATCTTACAGCTCTTATACAAAATAAAATAGACATGCAAAATAGATTAATAAAAATCAAAAAAGTATGTCATAATATTCACTGTACTGCAAAAAATTTCATAATATATCAAGAAAAACTTCTAAATGGACTATTCGCAAGATTATCTTTATTTTTACATTCAGAGCGCAACAGAAAGAAGAGAGGATTATTCAACTTCGTAGAAACAGCCAGCAAATTCTTATTTGGTATCTTAAATTTTGATGATGCCGATTTTATAAATCAAGAGATAAAAAAGCTATATAAGCATACAGAAAACTCGCGAGTAGCAATTAAAAATCGAACATTGCATATGAAGGAGACCTCCGATACATTTACAAAAGAATTCTATATATTTAAAGAAAATGAAGACAAATTGATAAACTAGCATCTTGGAATATCAACAATTTTTAACAATTACCAAGGTAACCAAATTGTATTACTTAGTCTGCAAGACATTGATGCATTGATTGAAGAGTACGAGGCCTATATAACAGACCTATTCGATTCTATAAATATAGCAAGAAATGGAAAATTATCACCTGCATTTTTAAAATCTGAAATTTCAATAAACAGTCTACAAAGTTTATATAAAAAGCAGCAATGCGATAATATGTTAATAACACCGAAAATAAAAAAATATTTTTCAATATTACAAGTTATGAAGTTTGCATCATACATTAAGACAGACGGACGTGGCACGTTTATATATATGCAATTGAATTTCCGTTGATGAAGAATATATATATCTTCTGATTTTTATATAAAAAAATGTTATATCACGAATTTATATGAAGAAAGGATATATTATAAGCAGATTTTTTCTTTGAGACCTCGAGCATTTTAATATAATAGCATAGAATATAGATTATGAAAAATAAAATAGTAAAACAAAAATTTACTAGTAAATTTTGATTTTTGATTCCATTATCATCGTCATCGTCATCGTCATCGTCCTCATCATCCTTATCGTCGTCGTTGTCATCGTCGTCGGCATCGTCCCCATCATCCTCATCCTCATCGTCGTCATCGTCATCATCGTCATCATTGTCATCGTCATCATCGTCATCATTGTCATCGTCATTATCATTGTCATTATCATTAATATTATCATTGTCATTATCATTGTCATCGTCGTTGTCATCATTATCATCATTATTATTATTATTATCCTCCGCATGTTGCTGACCTTGTAAGTGTCCGCTTACGATGTGGTGGCGGGGCGGAGACTTAAGCACGATCCTCATATCGCTGGCAATCCTTCGTGATGGCTAAGGATATCTGGATGATCGCGTAGGCACTTCACGGAACTGCCAATCCATTAAAATTTTATGTTCGTATTTACGTGTACTAAGAAGCAACACAGTATGACTGAATGTATGAATGAGCTGCGGCTGCCGACCAATGGATATTCCTGGCAGACTAACCATGGAGGGAGAAATCTTTCTGTCGGGGGTTGTACGTTAGTGGTGACTTTCTGACCTCTGTTTAGTAATAAGGGTGAAAGTCAGTCCCCTCTCCGGCGAAAGTCGCGACGGGCAAAGGTTGAACCCGTGAAAACACATGTCGGTTAGGCGCTCCTACGTACTTCTACCAACGTAACCATAGCCTATGAAGGGGTTGGAGTTTGTCTGTACAGGCGCAGGTCCGAAGGATTACTTGGTCAGTATTTCCTGATACCGAGTCCGAACAGGAGAACTGCGGAACGTCTAGCCTGAAGTTTAGGGTCAGGCGCGGCCCGGATTTGACGTCGCCCACTCAATAGGGATGACGTAAGACCTTTAGCATCAACATGGCGTGGGCCTAATCCGTAACATCTTTCTTAGAATCACTAGGTGTCGTTAGAGTTGACCACCCGAAAACCGCTTCTTGGTTGCGGCATCCATAAATAGAGCACCTCACAGGTGGGGATAGTGGCTCCAATGCGTCTGGAGCACCCATAATGGGTGAACCGTCTTAAGCCAATTAAACATTTATATTATGTCGAACCTAAATCAGAAAAACCAAAACAAATCAGAAGCGGCTAGTAATAACCAAAACAAATCAGAAGCGGCTAGTAATAGCAAAAATAATATCGAAGGCCAGATTATGCAGGCTGATCCTCCAACGAAGTCAGGGGTAGAGATCGTCTACTTGACAATGGAAGAGAGATCTCAGAGGATGAACGAGATCTTTGCGCTCTTCCGAAAAGCTCTTAGGTTGATGCCTAACATCCACAAAGATGTTAAGCAAAATCTACCAGAGCTTATCGATCATGTGGATGCCTTTAAAACGGAGCATTTCCTCTTGCTTGAGGCAAGAATGGTCGCTGAACAGATGGAGGTGACCGAGATGCTTCAGGCAAGCTCCTCAGCCAAGCGTACTTTAGAGGATGCCTCGCTTGATTCTGGCAGCAATGCTGAATCGCAAGCATTAAAAAAGAACCGACCTGAGGATCTGGATGATTCGTTAAAGGTCGTCCAAAACAGAAAGAAGAAGATGGCTGCAAAAAAACAAATCCAAAACGCAACGCAGCAGCAACAACAACAGCAGCTGCAGCGTCAATAGCAGTAAAAACGGCAGGACCAACAGCATCCGCAGCAGCCCAACAACAACAACAAGAGTCCATCAGCGGCCAGAACATCGGCCAATGAGACACAGAAGCCTGCTAGCTGCTGTTAAAAAAGAAGAAGAAAAGGAGGAGGAAGATAAAGGAGAGGTCTGCCGCCGTCCTTATAAAACCAGAAGGAGAAAAGACCTACAGCGACGTCTTGCAGAACATCCGGCAGGATTTGATCGATCAGAGTCCAACAAACAACATCAGAGGGATTAGGGAGACCAGGGCTGGAGACGTCCTGATAGAGTTGGGCTCCACTAAGGGTCTAGAGACCTTTAGTGCTTTCCTCAAAAGGACGGTGGGCGAAACGGGCAACGTCAAGAAGATATGTCCCAATGAAACGGTCGAGATAAGGTACATCGACTGTTTAGCTTTAGTAGAAGAAGTGAAGACTGCTATAATAGCTGTTTTTACCGAAACCCAACAGGAAGCAGGGGAGTTCAGCGTCTCACTGACCAATCCCAACAGCAGAAAGCTCCGGTTGGCCATCGTGGAGATGCAACAAGACCAAGCAGCGTTCCTGCTTTCAAAAACTAGGATAAAGATCGGCTATACCAGCTGTCGCATCAGAAGTTGACAAAGGGTTCAGCGCGGTTTTAGATGCCTGAACGATGGTCATCAGGCGCGTGACTGCCAAAGACCTGACCGTAGCAAGATGTGCTACAAGTGTGGAAAAGAGGGCCACAAGAGATCGGCCTGCAAGGCTACTGATGCTCAGTGCATACTATGTACCTAGCAGAAAGTAGACCCAGCAGAGCGAAAACACCTCCTTGGGTCAGGTCAGTGCAGTCTTTCGCGAGACTCTGAAGCGATTTAAACAAAAACGTTAATGATGGGCCGCATAACGGTCCTTCAAGCCAACTTACACAGAAGTGACGTAGCCAACATTCTCCTGACTCAAATCGAATTTGAGACAAAGGCTGATGTGCTCTTGATAAGCGAGCAGTACACAAACTGGACCAATGAGACCTGGTTTAAAGACAAGCTTGGCACTGCGGCGATCTACGTAGACTCAAAGAACTTTAGAGTAGACGCAAATGGAGCTGGAGAAGGCTTCGTATGGGTCAAAAGCAGAAACGCTACATACATGAGCTGTTATTTTACACCAAACACAACAGCAGATACGTTCAGGTGACGTCTGGATCTGCTAGAAGACTTTGTCTGCAGAATGAAAGGCGACGTCGTCGTCGCAGAAGACTTTAACGCACAAGCGTTGGAGTGGGGAATACCACTGAAGGACAGCAGAGGAGAATACATCGTGGAGATGGCAGACGGACTCGCCCTAACATTGCTAAACATCGGAAGTACTACAACATTCAGACGAGGGGTTAGCGGTACGATTCCTGACGTATCCTTCGCATCAGAAAATCTTTCACGTAAGGTGTCAGAATGGAAGGTGCTGGAGATATACAATGGAAGTGACCACCAGTACATCACATTTTAAATCCATGATAGATCCCAATCATCGAGACGGAATGTGTCTAGGCCAGTCAGATGGAACGTTGCCAAGCTGGACTCTGCGAAACTTGTCCAAGTACTGCAGCAAGAATTCGACAACCTACCGGATAAGACAATTGCCACCGAAAACGCCGACGCTGCGGAGGTTCTCGTGAAAGAGACGATGAGTCTCATTCACAGAGCCTGTGATGCATCCATGCCGCGCAAGGGATCGCAACATCATAATTGTCCAGCGTATTGATAAAACAACGAAATCGCAAGAACCAGGGCAGAAGCTCTCAGCCTCAGAAGATCATCACAGAGAGCAAGAAAGAAGAACTCACCAGGAGCAGATATTTTTTTGCACAATACAGAGACGTGCATAAACAGCATCGTAAGAAGATCAATCGAAGCAAAGCACAATGCTGGAAGGACCTGAGCGAAGACGTCAACGAAGAGGTACGGGGAATGGCTTATAAGATAGTGACGAAAAAGCTCTGCGCTGCCCCTACGTTACATTACAGGGAGCTGTGCAGGCAGCTAGCGATCTTGCTTGCAACCAGTATGGCTTCAGATAAAAGCGGTCCACCGTGAATGCAGTGGGAGAGGTAGTGAAGCTAGCGAGAGAAGCATGGGCTGGGAACTATCACTCCCAGTGCATTGCATTCCTAGCTACACTGGACATTAAGAACGCGTTCAACTCGGCAAGGTGGCCAGATCCCCTTGCTGCGCTGAGGGCGTTCAAGGTACCAGAATACCTGATGCGAGTGATACGAGACTACCTGCGTAACCGCATCCTCCGCTACGAGACAGAAGAAGGTTAGCAAGAAAAGGACCTTAGTGCAGGCGTGGCCTAGGGGTCGATCTTTGGCCCAGATTTCTAGAATATACTGTTCGACGCCTTACTTAGGCTCGAAATGCCGGATGGAATGAAACAGTTCGCGTACGCTGATGATGTCACTTTAGTCATCACTGCGCGCACCGCAGCAAAAGCTCAACATAAACCTAATATGGCTATGCGTGCCATATCTAACTGGATGACAGAACACGGTCTTGAAATCACGATGGCAAAGACAGAAATAGTACCTCTAACCTGGAAACACATTGACATCGAGTTTCCCGTGATGGTTGGCACTAACGAGGTGCAAACAAAGAGAGAGGTGATGTATCTTGGCGTAAAACTAGATGCAAAACTAACCTTTTTGTCGCACATGAAATACATCGCAAACAAAGCGGTGAAGAAAACGTTGCAGTTAAGTCATCTTATGGCCAATACCAGCAGCCCAAAATCAAGCAAACGACGACTTCTGATATCAGTTACAACGTCAATCTTATTGTACGGCTCTGAAATATGGGCTGACGCAATGAGCGAAGAGACGCACAGAAACGTACTATCTTCTGTTCAAAGGAGAGGGGCTCTTAGAGTCACCAGCGCCTATCGCACTATCTCGGGACCCGCGGTGCTAGTCATTGCAGGAATCATCCCGATCGAATTACAGGCGATGGAACGCAAGCGAACCTACGAACGGAAGAAAATAGAAGAGGAAACTGCAATCGTTCAGAAA
Source organism: Anastatus disparis (assembly GCA_017163975.1). NCBI lineage: Eukaryota > Metazoa > Arthropoda > Insecta > Hymenoptera > Eupelmidae > Anastatus > Anastatus disparis. The sequence goes on along the minus strand of JAFFSR010000274.1, from coordinate 5,444,977 downwards.
GGAGAGAGACAGGTAACCATGGAAACCTGGCAGAAAACATGGAATCAGGTGAAAAAAGGCCGATGGACCCACTTGCTCATTGAGCAGCTGGCTCCATGGGTTGAGAGAAGATACGGGGAGGTCAACTATCACCTCACCCAGTTCCCCAGTAACCACGGGTATTTCTGCACTTATCTCAGTAAAATGGGACTGACCGCGACGATGCGTATCATACGTTTTTCGTCTGCCATCAGTGGAACGAAGAAAGACGCCAGGCTAAGAGGATATTTGAAGCACTAACGCCGGATACCATCATCAGTGAAATGATGTTGGCTAAAGAAAAGTGGGATGCTATGGCACTATTTGTCGAAAGCGTCCTAAGAAAGAAGAAACCGTTTTCAGATAGGGCAATCAAACTATTCAGGAGAGGCTATGAGCTTCGGGTCAAAGATCTTGACGAAACTTTGGGATATTCTTTTAGGTACCAAAATATGAGTAAAGCCAGAGCGGTACGGTCCTTTAGAATTTAGGTGATTTTTGGTACTTTCTTGCTTCTTAACTTTGATCGAACATATCTCTAGTTCTAATTATTATTTTTCAATTCTGAAAACGGCAAATTGAAGCTTGCTTTCTGTACTTTTATTTTAGTCCCTGCTGATTTATTAAAGATATTTCTAGACTGAATTATTAACACTTCAATTAGGAGCTTTTTTTTACATTTTTCTTCAAATAAGACTGGAAACGTCTATAATTTCAGTTTTTCGAAGCGTTAGACCGTACCGCTCTGGCTTTACTCATATTTTGGTACCTAAAAAAATATCCCAAAGTTTTGTCAAGATCTGTGACCCGAAGCTCATAGCCTCTCCTGGTAAGTACGAATGAAGCGCTGGGAGTCAGGCTTACACTTCACCATTACCTAGAGGCAGTAGCTGGTCCCATGGATTCGGGTGAGGATGGTGACGACGAGGATTCGTCTTAACAGCAAAAACAAATCGTACACCCAGTAAATGTTTGAGATAGCAGCAAAAGCGTCAGCTTTAGCTGTGGTATGAATGAAGTGCGTTGTATGTAAGTGCGAGATCAAGTATGAGTATGAGTCAGACGCGATAGACAGGTAAGCCCAACACGAGGCATAAGATCGATCTTAGAACAAGAGAATCAAGACTGAAGTAAAAATTATGGACTGATTTTGCTTCTTTACAGAGCCAGTCCATACTGTATTAAATATAGGCGGTTGATTTATGCTCCCTTTTACAGAGCTGATCTCCAGGCAGAAGATAGCCTTTTAATCATGCTATATACGTATAGATCTATATGTTTGCGAATCTGTATATTTACAGATAAAGTCAAAAGGAAAAGGTCCAAAAGACTTAAAACGCGTTGCCACCCTGAATTAATGTGATAAACGGTCCCAGAGTGGAAGAACGTCGTGAGTGGAGATTGGAGAATCCCCTGCACGTCCAATGACTGCATCTTTTTGTTATCATTAGACAGGCAAGGGAATCGCGTAATTTTAGAGGTTAACTAGTATATCTAGAACCCCTCTCAACCGTCTTTACCATGTGCCCGGATATCTATCCAGGCCTAGCGAACTGACGGCGGTCTGGCAGCAGATTTTTTCTGGAAATGGACTTGGCCAGTTTTGCGACGATACGCTTCAAATTATGCTTAAAGCTTAACAATTCAACATCTTGTTCTAACAGTTTTCAATAAATATAAATAAATAAGTTTTAATAATTGAATTTTTTGTAGATGGAACCATAACTACATACGTTTTTACAACGAACTTTAAAAATAAGCCATAAGAATTAAATTTATAGATTATGTGCAAAACTTACTTTCAAACCGTTCAATAAAATGTTCTGACTTTCATGACATCTGTAAATTTTTAACTATATCATCTATTACTGTTTTTACTTGCCTAATTTATAATAATCTCTAAAATGAATTAACAATTCACAAAAATTAATTTGTAAACAAATCGTTTTCAACTGTATGTTATGTTGCTTTATAACGATTTTTGGCTTTGTCCAGTCGGTAAAATTCGAGTGATAAAGCAGACAGTACTGTATTTTCAATTAGACACTACTTTAAACTTGGGTAAAGTTTCCTTGAGTCAACTAAAGGCTCTCCTGCCCGGTGCTTCAAGGCCAAGAAAGCTGTTTTTTTCCTAGTTCGTATATCAGATTCGTTAGTTAAGCGTTACGAAACTACACACACACACATATATACATATATACATATATATATATATATATGTGTGTGTGTGTGTGTGTGTGTGTGCGCGCGCGCGCGCGTGTACGTTAGGTGGCTTGAGGTTGTTCTATGTTGACTGCCGTTGTCTCTCTTTTCATCGTGCGTTATTTTTAATATTTCCTTCTATCACGGGTAATAATTTCTTATAATATTTATTATAAATGATGTATTTGAGTAATATGACCAATTCGCCATGTCACAGTCCCCTGCCCCCCGCCACACGGAAGTTTACCGGAAAAGCAAAAATTTACAGGCTAAACGAGAAAAAAGAAGGACTCAACCTAATATGACCGGAGTTATCTACATCGGTGTGCAGTATATTAACAGTAATAAAATTTCATATTCATTCTTTTTCTGCATTCGATTATGTTTATGCATATTAAAAAAAAAGGGAATAATCAAAATGGAAGTGTATAGCGCTGTATATGTGGGAGCCAAAAATTTTATTTACGATAAGACTGGCTTACCCAAATTTTTACAAAAATTTTAGCTAAATTTTCGTTGACACCACGTTGGTACGCCAATTGTAACGGCCATGGAAATCAGGTGGCCACGCTTATGTATATACGTATGACTAGAGGGGAAAATAACCAAACTATGTGTAGAAAAAAAATGAATTAGTGTAAATTATACGATTACACAATTTATTCAATAGATAAATATATACTTGAATTTGGAAAAAGGGCGCCAGTCGCATAATACGGACGCGACTCCACCGATTATGCTCAATATTCTCGCAACGCGGCAAAAAGAGAGACACGCATAGAGAAAAAGAAATTAATTACAAATTGCACAACAGAAGCTAAAGGAGCGTCTAGCTTGAACCGAAGCAAAAAAAAAAAAATAGAACGCACTGAATGTCGCGCACGTGGTGACCCAACACAAAATCGCCAAAGACATATAGATTTTTAACGACAGCCAAAAAAACTATCACTAGTGCAAAGCATACACTAAATGTCCGACGCACTTACTTTCGCAAATATACGCCCTCACAAAAATGGCTTTCTTCTCTCAAGACACGCTACGCAGCACGGCGCTGATACAGTCAGAACCAACTAGGTTGCTTGCGACAGAAGAAGGCAAGCTGCGCGTAGTATTTTCTCCATCTTGACTGCTAAAGTCACACTGCTACGTATATCAGATACGTTAGCTAAGCCTTACAAGACTACATATATATTAGTTATATACGCCATTTGGAAGTAAGAAGGATAAATACGGGGCGAGTTTGTTACGCAAAGCGCACCCCAGATTGACTGCTGTTCGAGCAACAAATTCGCCCCGTATTCATCCTTCCTACTCCCAAATGGCGTAGATAATTTTATGTCGTTGTAGCAGGTATGAAAGACTACAAAATTATAAATGTACAAATTCGCAATTCTTTTTTCTTTTGATTTGAATTCGAACAAACGTATGCTAACAGTGTAGACGCGGATCGTCTGCGGAACCGTCATTGATGTGTCACAAATTTGACAAGCTAATCACGCATATCACACAAATTTGATATTTAATATTTTTTCTTCGCTGTCTCACTTTCACCATAATTATTATTTTTTTGTTATTTGTACTAATTTTTTTTTATGAATAATCATATTTTTTTTTATTCTATATTTTTTAAAAATTGATTAAATAACAAAATGTCAAAAGAAAAAACAAAACACGTCGAATAAACTAACCAATTTTACGACTTCAGCGATTGCTTCATAGCTAATTACTACCTCATAGTGTGACGTATAGATGACTCCATATGTCACCATGTGAGGTATGAAATCATCTATATTTTTTTATGTGAAGTATAGAAAACTAAATATAGTTGTGCTACGAATTGAAATGTATGTAACCTCAATACCCATTTAACCAGCTTTGCACATACAACACCGAATACCTGGTACGACGACATAAATGTATATATTTACGCGCATGTACGTTACGTGGCTCTAGGTTGTCTCTATGTTGTCTCTTTTTTCATCGCGCGTTATTTTTAATATTTCCTCCTGTCGCGTGTAGAAATTTTTTATATTTATTATAAATGCTGTAGCTAAATAGCGTGGCCAATTTTCCATGTTACAGTATCTGTACTATTATGATGTATTCAAGAAAATAATACTGTAGCTGAAATCTGACCGCAGCGAACTCTTTAAATATATGCATTTTTCAGAGCAGAAAAGCGGCAAATTAAAAGAATAGTTCTGTTAAAATATAACAAGTGTTTGACAATTCAAATGCATATGTGCAAAGAATTGGCCGCTAACGTATTTCGGCTACAATGCAGTTTTCCTGTAGACATCAATTAAGTACACATACCTTTGATATCTCGTCAAAAAAATATTAAATTTCAACAGAACTGGGCTTTTAATTAGTCGCTTCCTTGCCATTAAAAAAAACATAATAAAAGAATTAGCCGCGGCGGTATTTCTAGTAAAATAATTTTTTGTTATGAGTCAAAAATTTGCATCGTTATTTCTAAACAAAAATGAAAATTTTCGAAAAATCACTATTTAAATATAATAACGAATTTGGCGGTCCGCGTTATGCTTTTGAAACGATGAAAAACTAGTTAGAATGTATAACAACTCTTAAATCCAACCCTTAAGAAATTCGTATACTTGGTTATATGGCGTGCTATGATAATATCGTTATTCATTTGAAAATAAGAGATAGTGTATAAAATTAAAAAAAATCGATCAAGCCATTAATGATACATAAATTTGGTAGTATATAAAAATACAAACTACCCTAGCTATAGGGGACCAAAATCATAGAAACGGGAAAAAATATGAATTTTTATTTTCTTTGAATACCTTTTGATTAAATTATTGTTACAAAATCAGGTAAATATTAAAATGTACTTCAAAATACATTACCCTGATCAGCACCAATACGTGGAAATGAAAATTACCCTAATCATAAGGGGATGAAAATCATAGAAAAGAGAAAAAATATGAGTTTTTATTTTTTTTTAATACCTTTTGATGAATTTATCCCTATAAAACCAGATAGATATTAAAATTAACTCCCAAATACATAACCCTAAGCAGCGCTGACTCGCGGAAATGAAAACTACCCTAACTATAAGGGGGTACAAATGATAGAAATGAGAAAAATTATGAGTTTTTATTTCCTTTAAATACCTTTTGATAAATTTATTGTCACAAAATAAGGTCAATATCAAAACTGACTCCAAAATACATAACCTTCATCAGCGCCAATACTTGGAAATGAAAACTACCCTAGCTATAAGGAAATGAAGATCGTAGAAATGAGGAAAATTATTAGGTTTTTTTTTCTTTAAGTACCTTCTGATAAATTTATTGTCACAAAACCAGATTAATATCAAAACTGCCTCCAAAATACATAACCTTAATCAGCGTCAACACTCGAAAATGAAAATTACCCAGCTATAATAGGATGAAAACCATGCTCTTAAAAAAAAATTATGTTTATAATATCTTTAACAACTACTTAATGAATTTATTGTCACAAAACAAGGTAAATATTAAAATTTATTCTAAAATACATAACCTTAATCAGTGCCGACTCGCGTAAATAAAAACTACCCTATTTATAAGGGGATAAAAAACCCTCCAGTTAAAAAAACAAATTATTTTTTTAATTATTTTTAACAACCTTTTCATGAATTTATTGTTACAAATTAGGTAAATATTAAAATCAATTTCAAAATACATATCACTGATCATCGCTAATACGCGGAAATTAAAACTACCTTACCTCTAAACGGATGAAAACCAAGCTGTTGAAAAGAAACTTATGTTTTTATTATTTTTAACCTTTTAAAAATTTTCTTATTACAAAACCAGGTGAATATTAAAATGTACTTCAGAATACATGACCATAATCAGTGCCCACTCACGGAAATGGAACTACCTTAGCTATAAGGGGATAAAAATCATAGAAATGGGAAAATTATAAGTTTTTATTTTCTCTTAGTACTTTTTGATAAATTTATTGTCACAAAATCAGGTAAATATTAAAATTGACTTTAAAATACATAACCTAAATCAGCGCCAATACTCGGGAATAAAAACTACCCTAGCTATATAGGGGTGAAAATCATGCTGCTAAAAAAATTATGTTTTTATTATTTTGGACAACTTTTTGATATATGGGTAATTCTTTCATACTTTTAAAAATCATGTTACTGCGTCATTTCTCCTAAATATGAGATAGCACATCTTGTTAGCAAATGTTCACTGATTTATTGAGTTATTAGAAACTAATTTTGTTATATTTTTAATGATAATTAGACGTGTCATTTTATGGCGGATGGGGAAAAGAGGTTTTTTTTTTGAAATTTAAATGTTACCAGGCCATGTAAAATGATAAATTACCGCTATAAAAAAAATGACTACTGCTTTTTTTATTTGAAATTCACACCAAAGCTTTATCTATACACATACTTTTGGAAAATCAAGAGCATGGGTGTGTGCCTGTTAACAAAAGTACTTTCTGAAAGGTTATTAAAATGTTACCAAAAATTTATATATTTTACTTTTTTCTGGAAAATACGATGCTGTAAAAAAGACTATTCAGCGGTGACATTTTAAACTACATCAAAAGGTAATATTTAGAATCACAAAGAGAAATTTTTTTATTAGGAACGTGTGCCTAGTGTAGATAAAGTTCTTTGTTCGTTTGAAATTATACTTAAAAAACGTGACTCACTTTTGAAAATAGGTTTTTATCCACTAATATGAAAACCTAAGCTTTGATTCATCTTTTCTCTGTTGTGAACTTTGTAATTTACTATTTTATAATACTCAATGTAATCTTTAAGTTGCTTTTGAAGTATTATTTCGAGTATTCTGGAAATCATTGAATTTTTCCCGGCTATTAAATTTTCCAAATTTACATCGATTACCTAGTTTCTATCAATGTTTTAATTCTAAAGAGTTTAAACTTTAAAAAGCTCAGTTTTAGTATGTATTTAATAGCTTACACCTAGAACGTTGAGTTGAATCATCACTGAAATTTCTAGATTTTAAATTTAAAATTTTTAGATTTAATGTTTATTAAATAAACTAAAATATTTGGTTAAAAGGAATATAAGTATTTTTATTCGAAAACATAAACTACACAAATCTATGTCAAATTTCATACCCTAAGATTGACAATTTTAGCAAAAATAAATTGATATTCCACTCACTTATGATTTGTAATCAGGAATCCCAAAAGCCATTGGGTAACTAATATCACTCAATTTTAATACCCGAATCGCCAAAAATGAATTTTCCAAAAAAATTGCCATTTCTGGCATATTTTATTTATTACAAAAAATTTTGTAATTATTAATGTAAATTGCGTATTTAAATATTTTCTGTAACATATTAAACATGTAAAAATGAAAAAGCTCAATGGAAAATGATCTATTATAGCCCAAAATACTTAAAAAACTGATCTGAGATAGGTAAAATATTATACCTGGGTGTGATAATAATGAATATATTTAAATGTCTTATATTAAAAAAAGCTATCTTCAAAAGTGAGTAATGCGATTTTTTCTTTTATTATCATTTTAATATATCAACATTTAAAAAAAATAAATTTGATACATGTGTCTTCAATTTTTTTTAATTTATTGAAAGTAAATTTTAACACTATGAAAAATTTACTCGAAAATCTGTCTTTTGATGTTTGTTAAAAAGACTACCCTTAAAAGTGAGTAACACGATTTTTTTTTTTCATTATAATACGTCAACATTCAGAGAAAATTAGTTTTACACGTGTGCCTGTATTTTTTTTTTTTAATTTGTTGCAGGTGAAATTTTAACATTATGAAAGATTTACCCATATTTATTGTAACAAAACCAGATAAATATTAAAATGTACTTCAAAATACATGACCCTGATCAGCGCTGACTCGCGGAAATGATAACTATAAAAACTAATAATATTTCTCATTTCTATCATTTTCACCTTCTTATAGCTAGGGTAGTTTTCATTTCCACAAGTGGACGCTGATCAGGGTCATGTATTTTGAAGTACATTTTAATATTTATTTGGTTTGCAACAATAAATTTATCGAAATATTGTTAAAAGTAATAATAACATAATTTTTTTCTCAACAGTATGATTTTTACCCCTTTATAGCTAGGGTAGTTTTCATTTCCAAGTATTGGCGCTCATGAAGATTATGTATTTTGGGGTCAGTTTTGATATTGACCTTGTTTTGTGACAATTAATTTATGAAAAGGTATTTACAGAAAATAGAAACTCATTTTTTTTCTCTTTTCTATGATTTTTACCCCCTTATGGGTAGGGTAGTTTTCATTTCCGAGTGTTGGCGCTGATGAAGGTTATGTATTTTAAAGTACATTTTAATATTTACCTGATTTTGTAACAATAATTTAATCAAAAGGTATTTAAAGAAAATAAAAACTCATATTTTTTCCCGTTTCTATGATTTTGGTCCCCTATAGCTAGGGTAGTTTGTATTTTTATATATTACCAAATTTATGTATCATTAATGGCTTGATCGATTTTTTTTTATTTTATACATTATCTTTTATTTTTAAATGAATAACGATATTATCATAGCACGCCATATAACTAAGTATACGAATTTCTTTAGGGGTGGATTTAAAGGTTGTTATACATTCTAACTAGTTTTTCATCATTTTAAAAGCATAATGTGAGCCGTCAAATTCTTTATTATATTTTAATAGTGATTTTTCGAAACTTCTCATTGAAAATAACGTTGCAAACTTCAGACTCATTTTTTGTTAGACATCACATCAGCACATAAAGTATTAAGAATTCGTAAAGTACTTGTTATATTTTAACAAAACTAGGCTTATAATTTGCCGTTTTTCTGCTTCAGAAAATACATACTTTTAAAGAATTTGCCACGGTCATATTTCGGTTTCAATACAATTTTGTTTGAGACATCATTTAAGTACGCTTTTCCTTAATAACTCGTCGAAAATTCATTATATTCCAATACAACTAGTCTTTTTTTTGCTGTATTACTGCTCCGAAAAATGCATCTAAAGAATATGTCCGCGGCCATATTTTAGCTACAATAGTTTTTTTGAATACATCATTTAAGCATACATATTATTAATAACTCGTCGAAAACTGATTGAATTCTAACAGAACTAGACTTTTAATTTGCCGTTTTTCTGCTTCAAAAAATGCATATATCCCAAGAATTTGCCGCAGTCATACAATATAATTTTCTTTGAGACATCATTTTAGCACACATGCCCTTAAGAGTAAATGGATGTATCTGTAAATTGAAGGTCGATCGCAACAGATATTATTATTATGAATATTTATGCACAAAAAAAAATTTCACCGTTTTGTTTTTGAGAAAAGTAAGGAACGCAAAAATATTATAAACATAAACTTTCACTTCAGCGTTCTTTACTTTTCTCAAAAACAAAACGGTGGAACTTTAATTTTTTGCATAAATATTCTTAATAATAATATCTATTGCACTCAACCTTCAATTTGTTTTGTTTTTGAGAAAAGTAAAGAACGCAAAAATATTATAAACATAAACTTTCACTTCAGAGTTTCTTACTTTTCTCAAAAACAAATCGGTAGAATTTCTTTTTCTTGTGCATAAACATTCATAATAATAATATCTATTGCCCTCAACCTTCAATTTAAAGGTACATCGATTATTGAGTAAATGAAAAAAATCTCAATTAGACAGCGAATCCGGTCTGCTCTTAATATCTCTTTTAATTCACCGCTTTCTTGCTATGAAAATTGCTTACATTCAAGAATTTAGATGCAGCGATATTACTAGTAAAATAAAATATTTTATTAGATGTCATATCGGTACAAAAAACTTCGAGAAGTCGTCATATACTCGATATATTTCAACGATCCTAGCCCTATAATTTGCTGCTTTTTGTTTTTTAAATGCATATATTCAAAGAATTATCCACTGTCATATTTTCGCTAAAATACAGTTCTCTAGTAGTCATCATATTAGTATAGCTACACTGAAAAAATCCGGAACTCTAGCGGTTCCTTAAGTCCTTGAATTACTATTGTTCGCAAGACCGGAACTAGATTAATACAAAAGTCAAATCACGAACGTTCCATTATCCCTTAACCCATTTGATTCGACTAATGTATGCATGCGCTTATATTAACTTAACAGTCCTGATTGAGTGTGTATTTGTGTAATACAGTATGTTCCATAACCAAGACGCACACGAGTAAAAGGTCAAACGTAAGCGATTCTTTCGATGTAGTCTTAATATTACCCAAAATACGCAACGCATATAGTTTTATTAAGGAATCATAAAAATTAGATAGGTACCGTAACATAGTAGTTCACTGTATATATAGCGCACAGCTCTACCGTCGACTACAGCTGGTGGTGGTAAGTGTAATACGATTCGTCAAAATTCACAAACGCGCTTTGTTCTGAACTCGAAAGACACGGAGTCAATAAGATTCGCACGGTATCATTCTTAGAGCATAAATACTATAGAGGAAGCATGCCGTGTTGAAAAGTAGATGGCAACTTTAGGTAGAGAGAAAGAAATTAATAACTTACATTCTATCTCTCTCGCACAACGCTTTCGTAAGCGCTACACGAGAGAGACAGTATGTAAGTAGTTATTATCTTTCTCTCTCACATCATCGTTAAAATAGCTACCACTTTTCCATATAACATGCTGCCTGTATATATGCTTAAAGGTATTATTTATGAAATAAAGCGATCGGAGCAACAACGTTAAATAACATGAGTTCAGTCAATACTATCATACATTAGTTTCACTTATAAGAAACATAGCCGTTAAAGCATGCGGGGACAATAGCTATAACAACGAATTTTTCTTATACAAAAAGTTGACCACAATCATATTTTACATGTATTTTATGATTAATTAAGATAAATTTTAATAGAGATCATAAGAGAGTGAAAGAAGATTAACGTATTAGTTCATTTTACGATAGTATGAGGTACATAAATATTTATTTATTTGATATTCTAATAGATAAACGTTTATACATAACTCGCACGGGTAAAAAACGGAAATTGTGGCAAGTCAGACATAATATGTTCCATTTATTCAGAACTTACAAAAACTTCAGAGATGTAATCTAGACTTGAATCTTGTAAAATATTTGGAATTTTTCAAATTCTTTGTTGAATAAAATTTTTAATGTACTTTATACTTAAAAATCGTAAATTTTAGATAATAAGTTAATAAAACACTTTTTGTTAGAAAAATAGCATTTTAACTTTACATACTGACACGAATACAGCCTAGGAGGACATAAAATCAGATATGATTAACAGCTGTCTTCTTCATATCTTTAAACTCTTTGTAAAACAAAAAAATCTAAAGACAAAATTATTTTATTGTTTGAAAAATCATATGAATATAATCAGATAAACAACATAGATTATAAAATGTTTGAATAAAATGTTTACGTGATCTTATCTCACAAGGAAAGTGTCTCTTCTTTAGGTTGTGGATCTTCTTGTTACTGTAGATATGTTTTTTATACATAAAGTTAATTTTTATTCATAAATTATGAGCTATTCTATTCGATTTAATTTAATTTTTTAGAAAAATAATTATTGATTCTCAAATGACAGCTAGTAAGTTCAATTTGCAACATACACTCAATTCTCGCTATTACGAGTAACTCAGGAATAATTTCTCTCGCTATTACGAGCGTGAAAGGGGCCCCCACCACTTAAAAAATGCTATACTTAGAATAATGAGCGAAACAATACCGAACGAATATAAACAATAACTATATCGATTGTACGTGTGCAACCGTTTAATTTTCATTGAGAAAAGATCGTTTATTTGATTTATTTATTTTTAGTTTCATTCTTCTGAAAACGTTCTTTGTATGGCCCAAATCATACTTCATTGGAGTGAAGATGTAAATCAAATTTCATGTGCGGAAAGAGCAACGCTGATAAAAGCTCGAGATATTGCTCTTGAAATTTTTTTCAAAAGCAATGAAAATAACATTTAATTTTGTTTTATAATTGTTGAATTAATTTTTTGTTTTTTTTCGTAATTAGTTTTTTATTGTAATTATGTTTTGTTTTTTCATGTTGATACGGTCAATTTACTAATAATCATTTGAAAATAAAATTTTTTTTGAAGCACATTAATTTGATGTTATGTAATTAAAATGTACATAAAAAAATAATATAAATAAAAATAAATAATTATAAACATACATATATGATAATAAAAATATAGATATAGTAAAAGATTATATATTATTTAAATAGTACATTACACGAAATCATATATTATTTAAATAGTACATTACGCGAAACCATATATTATTTAAATAGTACATTAATGCGCGTTGATAGGGAGGGAACATCGACTCTCGTTGCGCGTATGTAAGGAGAGGGGTCGAATTTTCGAGCAGGACATGAAGAAAAATAGATTGAGTAGTGGAGGAAGAAGGGGAAGAATTGCTCGCTTTAGCGAGACTAAAATGCTCGTTCTATCGAACGCTCGTTATAGCGAAGCTCGTTATAGCGAGAATTGAGTGTACTTGTTGATGTTGAAATCATGAATAAGTAGATAAATTTTTGATAATTCGTTGAAAATATATTTATAAAATACAAAAAATCTTTTCTTCTATTTAAAAATAATAAAAAAGCTAGAGTTATAGACTTCAAATGCTCTATAGGTTTAGAGCTATATAATGCAATGACAATTTTATAAAATCTAACGAAAATTAGCTTTGTTTGAAAAGATATTAAATAACGACGCTGTTATTATATACATAAAAATAACACAATTTTAGAAAAATACTTCAATTTAAACTTTATTATGTATAAAAAGTGTGTATTTATTTAAGTGTTATAAACTATAAAAAATGAAGATTAAAAATTCATAAAAATGGTTAATGATTTAAATGTAAAAAGTTTAAATTGAAAGATTTCTCTTAAATTTTTTATATTATTTTGGTACATTTACTTGACTACGATCCTTTAAAACAATACTTATTTTTTAATAATAATTACATTTCAAAACATTATTATCATTTTACCATCAACCTCTGATATTTTAAAGTATTAGAGTCCTAACATTTCTCTTTCAGATGAACTATTTATTCTAATAAGTTATTTAAGAATTAAGAAAAATTGTAGTGAATGATCACACTAGCAATATAGTATTTTGTAATTATTTTTTCTCTATTATATTCTGCTTTTATTTTAATTTGATGTATAATGTTTTTAAATTTAATTAACAATTACATAATTATCAACTAGACTTATGAATAAATACTTCATGATTTTAAGCTAACAAGTTTGTACAATAATTGTACTTTCTGTACAATTCATAATAATTAATACTAAAATAATTATGTTTAGACTTTCTACATTTACGTAAATATCTTATTCATCAATCAAAATTTGCAAAAATATTGAAACTAGTACAGTATATTAACGGAAATAGTCTAGTAAATAATTAATATTGACATATTATACTCTATTGAAGGAATGATATCTCATAAAGTTATCTATTTTAAGTAACAAAAGTATATCAGACAAAATAATTATAATAAGGTACGACATTTATAAAAGCGCTCATTCAAATAGTATTATCTTTAGTTCTACTTGACACACAAAAAAAAAGTAAATCAAAGTGAATAAAATTTTATTTTATTCTTCTTTTAAAATTTGTGAAAATTTCAAATTAAAAAAAATTTTTTTAGTTGTATATTTTTCAATAATTACTGAAAAATTCAAACGGAAATGAAGAGAATTTAAAAAAATGAAAAATTCAACTCTGATTTTTTTTGTTCTGATGCTTTTTAATAAAGTTATAAACTGTCGCCATTGCGCACAGCACACCGAGTTGTAATATATATATATTGCAATATATACTCTATTCTCCCTTATCAGGTACTACTTTCGGGGCCTGGTGCAGTGTTGTGGTGCACTTAAGAGGTGCATTAAGTTAAGTAGTGACTGAGGGATTTGTTGGTGCATGTGCATATTTGTGTGCTTTTTGCCTTAGCTTGTCTCTTTAGGCGGCAAAACAATATATCCATCTCTTTCTGTTGCCTTGCAAAGTGTTGCCATTGCACACTCATTGATTGTTGCTGCTCTTACATTCTGTCTCTCTCTGCACTATCTGTGAACACGGCCGATAGTGGTGAGGCTATCTGATGGTGGTAACTACTGCATGTCATGCCATCTATGCCCACAGTTGGTATCTCTTTCTGCTATTACATCATAATTATCATCGTCTCGACAGGTATAAAGTCTGCTATTAAGGTTGCTCTCCACCATCTCTTTATATCTATATACCTTCGAAATACTTTTAACATTAAGGTTGCTGTCCACCTCTTGGTATCTCTTTATATATTATCTGTGCATTATATATTATATATTATTAAGGTTGTTCTCCACTATATACTATTGCTTTTCACTACTTTTAAACTTTTATACCTTTACACTCTTATAGTAATCCTGTACATTAGGCTTGCTTTCCACTACTCGGTACCACTACATAGTATTACTTTATACCTTATACCTTATTTGCATTCTATATTAAGGTCGCTCTCCACTGCCTAACATCTTTTTGTATATAAATTATCTTCATATTTTAAGACTCTTCTACACTTTAATTGGATTTAATTATGCCATCGCATTGCACCAAGTGTCTTGAATCTTTCACTCATACTTCCAAGCCACTGGTCTGTGATCGCTGTGCCAGTTCTTATCATAGTGGCTGTACTAAACTTGTTGCTGTTATGTCGGACCAGGGAGAAAAGTTGAAGGTGTGCAATGCATGTATTGCAGCTGCCGATCCTGAAGCTGCCAATGCTGAACGCTCGCGCTCTCGTACGAGTTCTGTTGGATCTGCTGCTTCTGTCTATTCTTCACTTGGAAGAACGTCTACTCCTACACCGGCTGAGATGCAAAGTCTGGAAATGTTGGCCACGATTCTCTTGAAGATAGAGAAGCTTAATAAATTAGATGGCATAGAAGAAAAAATCACTTCTATTGGCTCTCAGCTCACTGCTATAGACAGTAGATTCACCGCTCTTGAGAGTTGTGTAAGCACTCTGTCCACTACATTTGAAGAGCGTTTTAACTCAAATGAGTCTAGACTCGATAGGGTCTGTCAGGAGCAACAAGAGCTTGAGAGGAGATTGGAGGATGCACCTGTTAGTGCTCCGGATTCATCGGCACTTTTACCCGTCTCCACTAAACTGTAGGAGTTCGAGAGTCTGAACAAGTTATTGCTACAGCGTTGTGAAACATTGTCGGCGCAACAATCGCGCTTGGAGGGTGCTTCTGACTTGGTGCTTGGTGGGCTTGTGCCAGAGGAGTTTAATGATCTGAAGCGAAGTGCTTTTGCAGTGTTGTCCACTTTGGACTCTGGGTTCTCTCTGAGTGATATTGCATCGGTTCGAGCTCTTAGGCGACCTAAAACATCATCTGATAAGACGTCGGATGATGCTATACTGAATGAGACTCTGGTGCAATCTGCATCAGCTCCTGCATCTGTGCAGCAGCGTGCTCATCTGTCAGATATAGTACCACTGCTTGTTACGCTTCGCTCGTTCCGTCATCAGTGCTAAGATCAAGAAGGGTAAACTGCACACAACTATGATTCATGATCACCCACTGGATGGAGTTAAGACCGTCGACTCGCTTACACCTGCTCCGATCAATATTAATGAGTATCTCCCTTCATCACTTTATCAACTAAAACTCCGAGTGCTCTCTAAGGCAAAGGATAAGAGGTACAATTTCATCACTTTTGTGAGAGATGGAAGGCTGTATGTGCGTAAGGAGAAGAGTGATGTATCATTTAAGATCACTTCTGATGCTGATTTGGAGGCTTTTTTATTGAAGATTTCGCCTATACCAGCCGAGACCGAGACGACCTCTGAGCCTGTGGTGTTGAGGTAAGTCCATTCTCTATTCCTTCCCAGCCTAACACTTTACTCTCTACTAACAGAACGGCCTCATCTTCCAATTATAATTGTTGCACTGCTAAGAATGGTCTAAAGGTCTGTCATTTCAATGCTAACTCTATTAGAGCACAAATGGGATGATTAAACTCTTCTTGGCTTCTCGCCCCTACTTTCACGTGATAGCTGTAACTGAGACCAAATTGGGCCATATTGTTGCTGATTCTCTGATTGCCTTGGATGAATATGTGCTTTATAGGCGGGATCGTAACACTAGAGGCGGTGGTGTTGCACTATTTATTCAGAAGTCACTTACTTCTGTGTGTCTTTGTTCTTCTACAGGTAGCTGGAGTGATAAGCCTGGTTTACCAGAATATCTTTTTTGTGAAGTCAATTCTTCTGACTTGGCTTCGCCCATCTTTGTTGTTGTGGTTTACAGGCCTCCACATGCTCCATTCTCGGCTAATACTGAATTTATACCAGACTTAACATCTCTTATTCATAACTATAGCACGAAGGTAATCTTAGGTGATTTTAATACTAATTTATGTGTTGATACTGATGATACCATATTTCTTAAGAGCCTGATTAAAGAAAATGCTCTCTTTTCTGTACCATATAGCCCAATGCATTATACTTCTTCGTCTGATACATGGCTTGACCTTTGCCTTGTTGATTCAAATGATCTTGTACTTGACTACTGGAAGACTGACGTTCCATTCATCGACGGACATGACTTTATCGCTGCTACTGTCAGGTCTTCTCTCTCTAAACCTCTACTTAATGATTTCACTTATCGTGATTATGGTTCGGCTGATGGTGCTGCTCTTCTTAATTACTTCTCTGCTCTTAATTGTGCAACCTGTGATGGTGATTCTCCCTTGTCGACTCGTCTGGAGTGCCTTTATGGCCATCTTAATGAAGTGATTGCACTGTACGTGCCTTTAAAGAGAGTTCGGCCGGGTGGAAGTCGTCGTCCCTGGTACACCTCTGAGCATCATTATCTGATTCGAGAGAGAGATAGACTATACCGACGCTATAAACGATCTCGA
The DNA here is from genome assembly GCA_017163975.1 of Anastatus disparis. Taxonomy (NCBI): domain Eukaryota; kingdom Metazoa; phylum Arthropoda; class Insecta; order Hymenoptera; family Eupelmidae; genus Anastatus; species Anastatus disparis. The sequence goes on along the minus strand of JAFFSR010000274.1, from coordinate 5,427,788 downwards.
CTGCGCGCTGATTTACTGTAATACAGAGCTGCTCGTGATCAGGCTTATGAGCGCATTGAATCGGCGAAGCTCCTTTACTACTATGACAGACTATCTGGAATGACGGACTCTCGACAGATATGGAAGGAGCTCAGGAATCTTGGTGTGTGTTCTAGTGGTGGTAGCTCAAGTCACTCTTTTTCTGTTGATGAACTTAATCGGCATTTTGTTGGAGTCGCGTTTGATCCCTTGGTACCTCTTATTTCTGAATTTATAAAGACTCTCTCTGAGGATGAATCTTTCAAACTAATGTTCAAATTCAATGATGTCACCTTAGAGGAGGTTAGAATGGCTATTAATCATTCTACTTCTCAAGCCAGGGGATTCGATGCGATTCCCCAATCTATTATTTATACTGTTTTTCCGATTATAGGGCCTATTCTGTGTCGTATTTATAATGACTCTCTGCGTAAGTGCGTTTTTCCTTCTTGTTGGAAGATCTCGTTGGTTACTGCAATCAACAAGGTCTCTTCCCCGCGCACCATGGGTGACATAAGGCCGATCTCACTACTGTCCTTCATGTCCAAGGTTCTTGAGCGTCTTGTATATGATCGACTGTATTGTTACTTGACTACTAGGACTGGACATAGTACTCAGACCGCACATCTTAAATTGACCGAGGACAATTTATGACCGACGCTATGTTACTATGCTCCTGTTATTTGACTTCAGCAAGGCATTTGACACGGTCTGTCACACCACTTTACTCCACAAGCTGTGTTTTCTAGATATATCGCAGACTGTTGTTAGATGGTTTGGTTCTTATTTGTCTGATCGTCGTCAGGCTGTAATTGATGCTGCTGGTAATCAATCAGATCTTGTCTCATTGAATACTGGTGTTCCTCAAGGCTCTGTTCTTGGGCCTCTCCTTTTTTCCATTTACATTAATGATGTGGCTACTGGCTTTCACTCTAATGTTCAGTATCTTATATACGCTGATGATCTGCAGGTGTATGTACACTTACCGATTGCTCAGCTTGATTTTTACACTACTCTTATGAGTGATCATGCTTTGCTGATTTCAAATTGGGCCTCGAGTAATCATCTAAACTTGAATGTGAGCAAAACCAAAGCCATAATCATTGGATCTTATTACTGTATTAATATGATATCTACACTGCTGATACCTAGTGTTCCAATTGATGGTAACGTCATTAAGTTTGAGTCGTCTGTCCGAAGTCTGGGAGTGTGGTTGGATAGCAAATTGAACTAAAGAGATCACATTACAAATGTATGCAGTAAGTCTTACTCTCTTCTCTATAGGCTTAACTTCTTTAGAAAGAGTACTACTCTCGCTTTACGTAAGCACCTCATTCAGACACTGCTGTTCCCCCTCTTGGATTACTGCTGCCTCGTCTATTCTGATCTATAGGCTGAGCTTGATCTAAGGCTTCAGAGGGTTATTAACTCTGGCGTGCGTTACATTTATGGTGTAGGTAGGCGCGAGCATATCTCTGCTCACAGCTTCTCTTTGGGCTGGTTATCCACAGCGGGTCGTAGAAATTACTTCACTGCTACATTTTTGTACAAAACATTTTCATCACGCTCACCTTCCTATCTATTTTCCAGGTACCTGTGGAGCCAGCCTGTGAGGGCTTTGAGGGGTGATGTGAGGCCATTGACCATTCCTTTCGCATCTACAGAATATTACCAAAGGTCATTCCTGGTCGCTTCCTCTGCCTTTATAATAATTTTTATTTTTGTTTTTATTTTTATTTTTATCTTTTATCTTTTATTTTCATTGAATTTATACTAATATTCATTTGTTTAAAAAAAATTTTTTTTTTCTTATGAGATTTTTTCTCTATTGCATTTTTTTTTTTCTATTTTTCCTGTTTGTATTATTGACTGCTTTGTAATAACTTTATTTTATTGTACAACATAATGTACATTAATAAACTTAATTAACTCTCTCTCTCTCTCTCTCTCTCTCTCTCTCTCTCTCTCTCTCTCTCTCTCTCTCTCTCTCTCTCTCTCTCTCTCTTTCTCTCTCTCTCTCGCTCTCTCTCTCGGTCGGTAAGTTTTTGCTCCTGCCTTTTGACTTATTTTAATTGCATTTATCACTCTGCCGAGTGAATCTTTTTGCAGGAGGTCGTCCATTGCTGGGTCCTGAAGCTTATACTGCATTTTGCCTGCATTTCACTGCCTGCATTTTCGTCCCAGGACGACTTTTCTACCTGCCTCTGAAGTTTTGCCCTTCTTGCTTGGCTGAATCTCGCTGAACACTGCAAATTTGTTACAACCGTGAGATATGTTGTAATACTTAAGTCATAATTTTTACTACTTATAGTGTATTTTGGTGCAGTGTTTTTTTTTATTGTGTGTATTCAGTGCATACTAATTTAGTGCATAGTGTAACCTAACCTCACTTTTAGTTTCTCGTTGGCTAATTTACACGGGATCTCTATCGATTATTGTCACAAGAGGCACCATCTCTTGTTTCTCTCAGGTACTTGATTATCTTTTACTTTAAAGATAACTTACCTGTTACATAATAGACTCACTCTATTAAGGTGGGTTTACACTTGCACTTTTCTCTTTTTTTCTTTTATCATCATCAGTACTTATCTAGTGCTCTATATAATTAAGGTGTTTTTCCATTATCTCAATTTTTATTTATTTTTTTTCCTATTTCTTTAATTTACATAATTGTGGTGTCTTTCCACTATTCTCAAATCTGATTTTTCTTTTTTTTGTAAATACTTTTGATTTCTCATTATAATTCTGGGCCTTTATTAAGGTTATTAAGGTTGTTCTCCACTGCACCTGTCTTATACCATCATATACACTTTACTTTTTCTTTATTTTTATTATTACAAGTGATTGATTCACTTTTATTGTTTAAAATGGGGAAAAATGCTCTATCTGCATCAAGGAGTTCAATTCAACATCTAAGCCACTTGAATGCAATAGATGTGGTAATCTTTTCCATACTGGGTGTGCCACTGGGTTATCTAAGCTTGCAGTGGTGCGTAGGGAGGATGGTGTTTTATTGAAGGTTTGTTCTCCCTGTCTTAAAGAGGCTAATACACCCAATAATCGTTCTCGATCAAGCTCGGTGGGCTCTGTCCAATCTCTTTCTTGACCTGAGTCTTCCTCAGGAACCTCGACGCCTGTGTCAGCTGGTTCTCAGCAAGATGCTCTCAATATTATTCTGGAGAAATTGAGTGATCTTGAATCCATTCCCGAGTCATTATCATCTATTGACTCTCGCTTCTCATCTTTGGAGACTCGAATGGAGGACATCTCTGTGACCTTGGGAAAACAAATTGATGCTGGTGATGCACGTCATGATGCTTTTCGGAAGGACCATTTGGAGCTTGTAATGAGGGTTGATCAACTATTATAGCTGCTCCATCATCTACTGCTACAGCCTCCTTAAACTTTGCTCTTCCAACTGCTGATGCTACTAATCTTGCAAGACTTGATCAACTTAGTAGGACTCTTAATAAACAATGCAGAGATCTTGCTGCTCAGCAACAGCGTCTCGAGCGCTCGGCTGACCTGGTTTTGAGTGGCCTAATACCATCTGAATTTGAAGACCTAAAGCGCGCAGTCTATGCCGTCTTTGCCACACTTGATTCCTCTATTTTGCTGAAGGATATTGTCTCTGTTAGACAAGTACGACGCTTTTCTGCTCGTGCTGCTGCTCTACCATCTTCGGATTCCTCTGCTCATGAGACTGCCTCTGCTGAAGCCAGCACTGCTGGCGACACTTCTGCCGTGTTGTCTACATCTATAGCTATGCCTAAGGATTCGATTCCACTATTGGTCTCCCTTAAGAGTACTAATTTGGTCCGGGCTCTTATTCTTGCTAAAATAGGCGTTAAGAGACTTCATACTTCTCAAATAAAGGTGGATCTTTTGAATGTTGCTAAACCTTTCCATGCAATAAATTCGGGGCTCATCAACATTAATGAATACTTGCCTCCTGCACTTTATCACCTCAAGCTGCGTGTCTTGGCCAAGTCAAAGGACAAGGCTAATGGCTTTATTACTTTTGTGAGAAACGGGCGTATCTTCGTCCGTATGAAGAACAGTAACGTCACTACTCTTATTACATCTGATGAAGATTTGGAGGGTTTTTTTAAGAAGACCACAGCTACCTCTACTGTCGAGACTCCTCCTCTACCATGATCTCTGATAGGGTAAGTTCACTCTCTACTTCTTCTATCTCACCTCCTGCTGTTCATCCTGTACATCCTTCTCTTTCTAGTCCTTATGCATCTTTTATACATCCTTATAATCGTCATATAATCAACTTGCAACCTTCTACCAACTCTCATAGGCGGGCTGTCACTGAGGAGGACCTGTGTGTCTGCTATTTTAATGCCAACTCCATTAGAGCTCACATTGAAATGGTTAGACTTTTTCTTGTTTCTCGTCCTTCCTTCCACGTGATTGCCGTGACTGAGACCAAACTTGGACCGGTGATTGATGACTCTCTGGTGACTCTTGATGATTACGTCATCTACAGACGCGATCGTAATACTAGAGGAGGAGGCGTTGCTTTGTATATCCATAATTCACTTTCTTCCAGGGTCATTTGCTCTTCTTCAGGTACCTGGTCCGATAAGCCTGGCTTGCCTGAGTATCTTTTTTGTGAAGTTTCTGCGAGCTCAATTCCTTCTCCGATCTTTGTTGGTGTTGTGTATGGACCACCTCATGCTCCATTTTTGGCACACAGTGATTTTATTCCTGACTTAACGACTTATCTACATAACTATAGCATAAAGGTTCTGATGGGTGATTTTAATGCTGACCAATTGTCTGATTCGGATGATTCTACTCTTCTTAAATCCTTAATTTTGGGTAACTCCTTGTATTCTGTGCCTTATGGCTCTACGCATCATACAGCTTTCTCAGATACTTGGCTTGATCTGTGTATTGTTGATGCCAACGATGTCGTAACTGATTACTGGAAGACAGACGCGCCTTTTATTGACGACCATGACCTCTTGACTGCCACTGTAAGGTCTTCCCTCTTGAAGCCCATTTTGAATGACTTTACATTTCGCGATTTTAAATCGGTCGATCAGCCTGTCTTACTATCGTTCTTTCGTTCCATCGAGTGTCCTTTATGTACTGGCTTGTTGCCTTTAGAGCATCGCCTTAACTGCCTTTATTTTCATCTTAACGATGCTATTTTCCGTTTTGTGCCTGTTAAGGTGGTTCGACAGAGCAAACGACGTCGGCCCTGGATTACTCCTGACCTGAATCAGCTTATTCTTGAACGAGACAGGCTCTACAGATGCTTCAGACGTACTAGACTTCATTCAGACTTACGTGATTACAGGACTGCACGTGACTTTGCTCATAAACAGATTGAGACTGCTAAACTGACGTACAACCATGACAGACTATCACGACTTACTGACTCAAGACAAATCTGGAAAGAGCTCAAGAATCTTGGCATTTGCTCCGGACGTATTGGTTCTTCACACTGTTTTTCTCCTGATGATTTGAATGACCATTTTAGCAATGTTGCTCTTAATGATGATGTGCCTTCTGTTGAAGATTTTCTGTGTGACTTAACTGTCGATAACAGTTTTAGGCCGTTATTTCATTTCAGGGAGGTCTCTGTGGAGGATGTCTTTTCTGCAGTCAATCATTCTTCTTCACAGGCAGTGGGCTTTGATGGTATACCGCAGTCTTTTATTTAAGCTGCTTTTCCAGTTATTGGCCCTATCTTGACATCTCTTTTCAACGAATCTCTTAAGTCCTCTGTCTTTCCCTCTGTCTGGAAGAAATCTCTTGTTTCTGCTATTAATAAGATTCCTTCTCCATCGTCAGTAAATGATATGCGTTACTCTTGTTATTTGATTTCAGCAAGGCCTTTGACACAGTTTGTCATGTTACTCTCCTTAATAAACTTCTCAATTTTGATTGTTCCTTGAAGATGGTTAGATGGTTTGCATCTTATCTCTCAGACAGGAGTCAGGCTGTTTTGGGTTGTGGAGATTCTAGGTCTGCCTTCCGTTTTCTTAACACGGGTGTTCCGTAGGTGTCTGTTCTTGGCCCTCTTTTGTTCTCTGTATATATTAACGATGTAGCTAAAGATTTGGATCCCTGTGTCTCTCATATTATTTATGCTGACGATTTACAGATCTATGTTCACTTTCCTTTGGCAGAGCTATCTCATTTTTCTTCATTTATGCGTCTTCAGGCAAATAAGATTTCTAATTGGGCTAGAGTTAACCATTTGCGTCTCAATGTTTCTAAAACCATGGCCATTGTAATTGGTTCCTATTTTTACATTAACAAACTCTCAGGTATTGCTGCTACAGGTGTGCCGTTCAAGGGTACTATTATTCCTTTTGAATCAAGTGTGAGGAATTTGGGTGTCTGCATAGATTCTAAACTTAACTGGAAAGAACATGTCTCTTATATCTGTAGGAAGGCAAACACTGTTCTTTATCGATTAAATTACTTTCGCCTGAGTACCAACTTACAGCTACGAAAACATCTTGTGCAGGCTCTCATTTTTCCTCTTATTAACTATTTCTGTTTGGTCTACAGTGATCTTTCTGGAGAGCTTGATCTTAAGCTTCAGCGTGTCGTCAACTCAGCTGTGCGTTACGTCTTTGGTGTAAGAAGGAAGAAGTGCATATTACTCCTTATAGGTTTTCCCTTGGTTGGCTCTCTACTAGTTCTAGAAGAAATTACTTTACTGTTTCTTTATTATATACACTTTTTCATTCTAAATGTCCTTCTTATCTTATTGACAGATACATCTGGAATCTGCCGGGGCGACCTCAGAGGGGTGATGTGAAGCCGCTGGTCATTCCGTACTCTTCCAGTGAATTCTACTATAAATCATTCACTGTTTCATCTTCTCGTCTCTGGAATTACTTTCTCTCTATCATCAGATCCTCTGCCTCTCCTACTTCCTTTAAATCATCCTCTTTCTGCTTCTTTCTTTCCTCTGAGAGTGGACTTACTCCTTTATTGAGGCCTCATCTCTAAGCGCTATTAATATTTTTTTTCACTTTTTTTTTCTCACTTTATCTGTTATTGTTTTTTATCATGGAATTTTATTTTTTATTTTTTAATTAATTTTTATTTAGTATTCTGCTCGATATAATTATGTTATGTATGATTATTTTTTTTTATAATTATTTTGCTTTATTGAATTGTTTAAATTTTCTTTATTTTATATGTACAATATAATGTATAATAAAAACGTTATTAAATCAAATTAGATCAAATCTCTTTCTCTCTCTCTCTTTCTCTCTCTCTCTCTCTTTCTCAAATCAGGCTTGAATATACATTGCTTGGTATAGTATAGTGTTCCCTCTCTCTCTTATTCTTATAACTTAGTTGTGTGTGCGCGCACAGATAGGGTCACACGTACACAACACATATTAAAATGTAATGTGACGGCAACTTAGATTTTTATCTCCAGCAAATTTTCGAGGCGCGCCAAAAGAAGTATTAACTTCAAAAAATCGAATGTCATTGAATTTCTTGTAAATTACAATTGGTAACTAAAATATCCTTTATTTATTTGGCTTGATAGATTTGGAAAATTATTTTTGCTCTATTTCTTTCATAATTCAAACATGATCTATCTCAAGATACAATAACACTTTGAAGAATAATTAATTCAATTTTTAGTCAAGAAATAATTTTACATATTGAATAATCTTAACAGTCCAAGAGATAAGACACGATCCACTTTGTACTGATAATTTATCATATTTGTTACTGCATTTTACAGTCAAAATAACTTAAATTTGTAACTAACCAATATTTGAATTCAATTTCTTATACACTGAATACAAAATTCATATGTCTATACCTTTTTCTTAGATGTATCAGTTACAAGATACAAAACTAAAAATGCACTTCTACTTACATGTTAGTACTTTTTCTGTAAATTTATGAGAATATTGTTAATTATTATTTAATTTAAGTCCAACTGATTTTATTTACTAGGATATTGATTCACAATTTGCCTTATACTAATCTTCGACGAACTGAGATACAAAGAGACATGAGTTCAGTTATATATCACTGCCCTGTTAAAAATAATCAGGTGATAAGTCACCTGACTTTTCCAACCAGGGTGACTATAAGAAAAAGTAAATTGAATATTACTATATATCAATTTCTATTATACGTTGATTGTAATTTTTACTTAAATTAATTCAAGTTTTTATACATAATTATATATAATTATTGCTAGCACTTTATTAGATTCAATGACGAGTTTTCAGAAAATTTAAATTACTTTTCCTACCATCGTGCGCAAAGTTCGAGTTTGCGCCTGCGCTTGTGTTCGCAAAGTCTTTTATTCTTGCACGCTCAGCTGATGTGCGGGAATGGAGCTAACACGGGGAATGAGATTGTGCGCGTGCACTTTCTGCGTTCACATATACCGCGCGTGAGAAAGTGTAGCTATGAGCGCGTATATTTTGTGTTAAAATAAGAGAGAGAGATATATATAAACAGAATTACGTTTAATAATATCGCTTATTCAGTAAGCGCGTCTTTTTCTTTTTTCTTTGTTTATGAAAATGTCCTTACAATGCTTGCACGGATATTTTAAATTTTCATATATATAACACGCATTCTTTTATTTTCCTTTATACATATTATAACACTTTTTTTAATGTGAAAATTTTTTTCGCAATCATTTTTAGAATTATTATTTTTTTAAAATATTCTGTGCTACATAATTTAATTCTTTAATTGATTTTTCATTTAATTGTTTTAATGTTTCCCTGGTAGAAATTTACTCTAGATCTGTCTAGTTTTGTATGTTAAATAATCGAGGCCTCGATAAAAGTAGACAATTTTCTACCAGGGTTTGCTTACTTTTCTATATTCTATTTCTTTATTTATGAAAATCTCCTTACAATGCTTGTACGTAGACTTTAAATTCTTATATAACAATTTTTTTTCCTTTCTCTTACACGTTTTCTAATAATTAAAAAAAAAAATGTTTTATTTTAATATTCTGTGCATATAATTTAATCTTATAGTTGATTTTTCATTAAATTTTTTAAAGGCAGGGGTCACCGCCCTCCCGAACCCCCCCGTCCTTTCGCCCCAAACCTAACACTTTCTTTCGTGTTGTGTCGAACTTTGCGCAGCTTAGTAGGAAAAATCGTATACGATACTCGTGCGCACGTAGGTCATCCCGCACGAGCTACGCTACGCTCGTGCGGGAACGACCTACGTTGCGCACTCGTATCGTAATGTACTATTAGCCAATTTCAATAGATTTATAATATTTATTTCTAATATAAAAATAATCAAATACATTTAAAAAATATAACAAGATTTAGAATCAATCATTTTCTGAAACTGTACTTAATAATAAGATCATTAGATACTTTAATCTTAACAAAACTGATTAAATGAAATCCGATCGAAGATTGCAATGTGAAATGCAAATTGTTTTCTTGTTCTGTAGACTCCATTAAAGTAAACATAATTTATAAATTTCCATATATGTTTTTACAGTTTTATATATTAGTATTAAATTTTTAAATATACGGAATATAAAGAATTTAATAATCTATATTTTAATTATAGCATGCATATTTTTTAAGTATATTTAAAATCTTTTGAGCAAGCAATCTTTTTATATCAGTGCAGGTGAAGAATATTATAATATAGATGCGAATAACAGGTAAATGTTAATATTCTTATATAGACTGAGTATATAACACACACTGACTTGAATTTCATTTAATCAGTTTCGTTAAGATAAAAGTATCTACTGATGTTGCTATTAAGTTCAGTTTTAGAAAATGATTGATTTTAATTCTTGTTATATTTTTTAAATGTTTTTGATTATTTTTATATTAGTAATGAATATTATAATTCTATGGAAATTGGCTAAAGTAATTTAAATTTTCTGAAAACTTGTCATTAAATCCAATGAAGTGCTAGCAATAATTATATGTAATTATGTATAAAAACTTAGAATTAATTTGAATAAAAATTAAAAAAAAAAGTCACCATGGTGCGAAAAGTCAGGTGACTTATCACCTGATTATTTTTAACAGGGCAGTGATATATAACTGAACTCATGTCTCTTTGTATCTTAGTACGTCGAAGATCAGTATAAGGCAATTTGTGAATCAATATCCTAGTAGATGAAATCAGTTAGACTTAAATTGAATAATAATTAACTATATCCTTATGAATTTACAGAAAAAGTTCTAACGTATAAGTAGAAGTGCATTTTGAGTTTTGTATCTTGTAACTGATACATCTAAGAAAAAGGTATAGACATATAAATTTTGTATTCAGTGTATAAGAAATCGTATTCAAATATTGGTTAGTTACAAATTTCAGTTATTTTGACTGTAAAAATGCAATAACAAATGTGATGAATTATCAGTACACAGTGGATCGTGTCTTATTATCTCTTGGACTGTTAAGATTATTCAATACATAAAATTATTTCTTGACTAAAAATTAAATTAATTATTTTTTAAAGTGTTATTGTATCTTGAGATGGATCATGTTTGAATTATGAAAGAAATAAAGCAAAAATAATTTTCCAAATCTATTAAGTCAAATACATAAAGGATATTTTAGTTACTAATCATAATTTACAAGAAATTCAATAACATTCGATTTTTTTCTAATAAAAAAATCCATTCTAAATTTTATAAGAAAAGAATTTTACATATATTTATCTGTCACCATGTGTTATTAGAAATTTTAGTAGTATTATATAACCTTAAACTATTAAATGAACAAAAATTTTTTAAAATTCGGTATTTAAGTGTATTTTTTATGTGCTATGGTGGCATATGATTTGTTAAAAAAATCTCAAGGTTTGGTTCACTCTAAATCTTCGAGAAGATATTTTGCTTTCTCATAGAGAAAGCATTGTATCGATAAAAAAAATTTTTTTCTATTTTTCCATTAATTTGTACATATTTGAACTCGGAGAGTCGAAAAAAGTTGTTTCCAGAAAATGTCTGTATGTATGTGTGTGTGTGTGTGTGTGGATGTATGAATTCAGTTAGTAAACTGTATCTCGAGAACTACTCGATGGATTTGCTTCAAAATTTGCCCAGAAATTATTTGTGATTGCCCGGATGAAATAAATTTTTAAAAACTGATTTTCTTAGCTTAGTTTTAATTTTAGAGCATTTTGAAATTAAAAAAAAAATGTTTCTATTTATTAAGCCAATAAAATCTTAAAAACTACTCGATGGATTTACTTCAAATTTTTCATACAATTCAATTTTTCGATCAACTGGTGCGGAAGCTATTGAGTATTGGTTTTCTTAGCGTAGTTTTTTTTTAAGAATCATTTTAAGAATTTTTAAAAAATTTCGATTTTTCATTTTTTTTGTATTTTACGTAAACTACTCAAAGAATTTGTTCGAAAATTTGTATGAAACTTAATTTCGACTGCCAAAAGTATAAAAAATTTTGTAAACTAATTTTCTTAGCGCACTTTTAATTTTATAGCATTTTTAAAATTTTTTTTTTAATTTTTATTTTCAATTTTTTTTTATTTTACGAAAACCATTTGATAGATTTGCTCCAAAATTTGTATGCAATTTATTCGCTACTGTCTGAAGAAAACAAGCTTTGGAAAACTAATTTTCTCAGCGCAGTTTTAATTCTAGAGCACTTTGAAAATTTTCAAAAAAATTTTTATTTTTCATTTATTTTTTATTTTGCGTAAACCATACTATAAATTTTCTCCAAAATTTTTTTACAATTAATTCGCTATTGTCTGAAAAAAATAAGCTTTTGAAAACTAATATTCTTAGCGTAACAATTTTAGAGAATTTTAAAGATTTAAAAAAAAATTTCAATTCTTCTTTTCTTATTTTTTTTTATTCTACGTAAAGTACTCGATAGTTTTGTTCTAAAAATTGCAGGGAAATTATTTGCGACTGCCAAAAGAAGGGAAATTTTCAAAAATTGATTTTTATAGCGTAGTTTTAATTTTAGAGGATTTTTAAAATTCTGAAAAAGAAATTTTGAAAAGAAAATGTTACTTATTTAACCAGTTAGATCTCGAAAATTACTCGATGGATTTGCTTCAAATTTTGTATACCATCTATGTTTTAGTATAACTAGACGGGAAGCTACTAAAAATTGGTATTCATAGAGTAGTTTTTTTATAGAGCCATAAATATGAACTGTATTTATATATAAATATGATTGCATTTTATAAAGATTGGAAATTTAGTTGTCATCATTCTTTTTATTACTAGATTATATCATTTTATCAATAGAACAAATTTTTTTGTATTACTTGATGATTTAAAATAAATTATAAATGTTGAAAAAGCAAACAGCTAACATATATGTTCGAAATTTATAAAGTACAATATGAGTAGATATTAATGTTAGACAATTTTTTAATATTAAAATCACATTTAAACAAATATAAAAAAATTAATGATACTCAAAGAGCTCTATGAGAAAGCATTCCGCCAAAGCACTTGGCAGCGTTTTTTAATATATTTCAATATTTGTAAAGTATACAACTATTTTTATGAATTTTTGCCAAGGGACATGTGCAACCGATGAGTACAAGTTAACATTAAAATGAGTAAATGTAGCTAAAAATCACATTTTTTATTATTTATAATTACATTTAAATTTTTTAAAAAGGATCGCCGTTTCACACCACTTTGAAATAGCAGGCTATATTTATACGTATATTACCCACTTCGATGATTTTCTTGGACATGGGATCATGGTTTGAAACCTTGAAAAGTGGTATTTCAATGCTGTAAATCACTTTAGCTCAGCGAATAGCTACATCAGCACTAAATTAATTTTTTCTCAAAATTTAGAATATTTTGAAGAAGAAAGTTTTTCAGTAATGAATTCCTAAAACGCAACCCAACTGAGTGATTCAAGCTTAAATTTAGTCAAAAATGTCAGAAATATGGTTTTTGCCCAACTTTGAAGCTTTGTAGCTCTAAAAATATGTACTAAAGGAATCTAAAAAAATTCTGAGTGGTTCATAATATGGGAAAGAACTATTCTACCAATTTTTAATGAAAAAAAATTTTTCTTACTTCGATTTGACAGAGAATGCGCGATATATATATGAGGAAAGATCTTTCTAATTTTCTTTTTAATCTATTTTTTTATTTATTATTTTTTTTTGTTTCGTCTATAAATCGGATCATCACTTCTGTCCATCTATCAATTCTTTGAGCTGAGGCGTCGATTACTCTATTGAGTTTATTTACCTCTTTGAGGATTTTTTCTGTAGTTTCGTTCTTTATATCTGGAACTCTATTTCCTCTACTAAGAGCTTGTGTGTTTGTACCGACTTCTTTATGGAGTCTGCAACACTCTCTCTCACTGTCTACGAGGTTTTGTGTTTTGTATTATTATGTGGAGTGTTTGTGCAAAGAAACAAAAAAAAAAGTAGAGCCGCGGTGGCTCAGGGGCTAGAGCATCCGACTCTCACGCAGAGGGCCGGGGTTCGAATCCCGGTGAGGTCGGAATTTTTCCTCCATTTTTTAATTTAAATATTGAAAGTGGAGGATGTCCCGAGCTCACTGACACCGCGGTGGACCACCCCTGAGAGACTTTTTTTTGTTTTAACAAAAACCGACGAAAAGTCACTCGAGGGCCGGTAAGGCAGAACGCGACTGTTCCACTATTAAGTTGAGCCGGACCGTTCTGCCGGGTAGGTGTTGAGCTCCTGATGCGCTAAAAAGGATAGGTTGAGCGATGCTCTCCGCCTAAGTAGGCCTGCACGATCGAGCACCACCTACCGAAGTAAGGGAAAAATGAGGTATGGTTTCGAACGCGAAAACACCGGAACACAAAGGCGGTCGAGGTGTCACTTACTAGGCCAAATAGGCTGTAGGTGGTTAAACCCCAAAGATAGAACAACAAAAAAAGTTTTTCTCAAAGATTTCTTCTTATACTTTTTTTCTTTCTTAGATTTGTGATTGGTTGTTTATTAGTTACCAATCACTTCACTAAGTAGTCAACACATACACGCACACTATATCACTTTTCAAAAAAAAAAAAAAATTTTTTCTTAGATATGTGTTTTTTTCTCTAGTGACATCCTGCCAGGATCGCCATTGTTATATTTATTAAGGGTGGTCAGGTTTCACCACTTTACTAAAAAAAAAACACATCAATTAATAATAAAAAAGGCTATATTCCGAAAAAATGAAGAGAATAGATTTTATCCATTTATTTTTATAGTAGACTATCACCTGAGTGTGTAACAGATGAGTCTACGCATTCAGGGTATAGCCGCTGCGTGCTTGCTGACGTATAGAGAGAAGTCTCTATATCTCGAAGAGAGTGCAAGAAAAAGCGACTGTTGGAGCCAAGCGCTCGATCTCTAATAATCAAATTTTGTGACACGCTCTGGCCTCTCGTCGAGAGAAAGTGGATCCCCTCTTTCTCTTGTAGTGTCGCACGCGCCAAACTTACATAATACATTTCATTTGTCTTTCAGGCCTTCATTTTTTCTTTCTTTCTTCTTCTTGTTCTTTCTCCTCTCTCTCTCTCTAACTCGAGGCTTTCCTAGGGACAGAAGAGAGCAAGAGGGGGTTCAATAATTTGCGTATATGATTTTTCTATCCGTAAGTGTCCAGTGCGCTGCAATACTTACAGATCTTTCGTGTCTTATTTAACTATTACCAGCTAATTTATTCAATTGTTAATTATTTATTAATTACTCATTAATTAAAAGTTTGTAATTTCTTTAACGCAAGTTGTTTTAATTAATTTGTGTTAAAGTAATATCTTTTTTTGTTTGTGTGGAATGATTGTCGTTAAAATGAATTTAATCATAAAATCTAATTAGATATAATATTGAAATATCTGCATGCAATTGAGCGCATTTCAAGTTTTTACGTTATGTCTTTGGCGAAGGTAGCTTAGTTTGATTTTTACTCCCCGGCATTGGTTGTTTCTCTCTCTTTTTTCAGATATTTTTTTTATTTAGCCATTATCTGCCTTAGATTTTTTGCATTATTAAATCGTTTGGATGCCTTTGATTTTTCTAGCATCATAACTTTATGATTTTTATTTTTTTTGCTTGAATGTAGGGCGGTAAGCTACGTCAGACAATAAAGAATATTCTGGCAGAAACAGTGATTCATATTCTCTTTTTGCATTTATAGTTAATTCCGCTTCTGCTGCTTTTTCTTGTAGAGACTCGATGTACATTATCTCACCTCTTTTTACCATACGCTGGATCTCTAACAAGAGATCGCGATGTAGCAGATCAAGCTGTTGCCCTGAATCTAGTTGTGGGACTTGCTTTAATAAAATTGCTTAAAGATATGTTATAAAATCCTGCATTGGTTTATCTTTACTTAGCGTCTATTGATTTCTGAATACAGTCTTTGTTGGAAATATTGGCTGTGTCCCTACCAACGTAGCGCGGTTTTCTTAAATTCTGCCAACGCATGCCAAGAATATTTATCATTTCTGTACCACGTAGCTGCCACGTCAGATAACAGTTCTATTAGAAAGGATAGTATGTCGCTCTCGCTTCTCTTTGCTAATACTTTGCATTCTTCCACTCTGGTGAAGTTAAGGTCTATACTCTGGCCACTTTCACCTGAGAAAGTAAAGTTCTAAAGGCGTACTATATAGCCAATATCCAATGTTCTATTTCCGCTATTGATCCGATCATTTTGAATGCCAACGTTTGACTGTACTTAGCCTTAGAAGTTCATTTTGAGGTAATTCTAATTGTACGTCGTCTAGTGTACCGTTATCATTGTTACATACATACTTAATGTTTCTTGGAAATTCACCCTAGGATTACCAGTTTGTCTCTGACTCTAATTTCTATCAAGTTGCTCATTTATACGTGTGTTAGATAATCTAGGGTTTAGTGGTATCTTTTATTTTCTGGGCCATAGCTGCCACAGATTTTGCCTATGTCGTTATTTGACTATGCATACTACGTAAGTATTACATTATTTCTCTTTATGTCATGAATGGCGTTTTACTTGCTGACTGCATTTCTATTGATGTTTGTTGGTTAATTTTTATTGGAGAATTCATGAATACCTGTGCCAGACCACTAGAATGCTGTTGATAAACAGACACCTGCAGTGTTTCCAGTAGGTTCATTTATATTATTTATATTTTAAAATCGTTGCTTAGTACGCCGAGGACGTGTTCTTCTTTCTGTTGGATGTTTGCGTTAAAGATAGTTAATCCTGACTCTTCTAATATTATTTTTTCTCTGAATTCTCTCCACACTCTTAGGCGCTCTTAGGCAGTGACATTTCGTCGACATCAGGTCTGCTTTGTTGAAATTCTTCTGCTAAGCAATGTCCCTACAACTAATTTATTAACGGACAGATTTGTTAGAAATGGAAACCGTTAGTTTTTTATTCCAACTCTAGCAGTATGGCCACTAAGTTCTCGCCAGATGTATATTCTGACTATTTTAATGCAGCATCTGCGCTCGCATTTAAATGCGTGTCGCTTTAAGTATTTAGAGACATGTTAGTCATTAAATAAGAATTTTTTATCTATCATATATTTGAGGCCACTCGCTCGCTTTTATGCTAATAACTCTCGCTGCATGTGTTTGTGTTCGTATGCTTATTGATATATTATAATAATATAGACTTGTCTAATACTTTTTCTAAAAGATTCCCGCGAGGGATCTAAAATTTTTACTGCCGGTTAGATATGTTTATGTGTTCCACAAATATAAACTTTTGCGAAATCTCAACCTCTAAAACGCTATAGAAGCCGAGATACAGTTATTTAAATTCTGAAAAACAACCTATTTTCAGCTTTTTTTTAGAAATATTTAAATGAATGTTACAAATTAAATTTTAAAGATTTCGGAACAAGGCTATTCGCATTTTTTTTATAAATCTTAGATTTCAAAAAACATCTTCGTCAGCATTGATACACCGTTAGTTATATCTTTGATAAAAAAAAAACCTATTTTTCAGTGCCTGGGATTAAAGATTATAGCAATTCAAAGATTAAAAAAAAATAAAGGTATACAAACCGTAAATGCGAGTATTTTAATCAAATCGAATGCATTATATGAAACTGTCACTCGAATTGCTTGACACCTTGATATCTCTGAATAGATTTCAAGCAAACTTTATCTATTCTTGGAATCCACCCAAAAAAATTAATCTTATCTTGGGATCTCTAATCGATTGAGTTCTGCATCTGTATACTTGATGTTGCTGTAAAACGGCATAACTAATATATTAGTACGTGTATAAGTGATATATCAACGATCAATAGTGGTATAGAATGATTTCATGATATTTGGTGACCAAAAATCCTTACTTATTTTGTCTGTGATTTCTTGTTTCAGTAGTATGAACATTTGTAATTAAATCAGAAAATTGATGCGTATTTAATCTTTTGTTAAAAACACACACCTAACTGCATAGATACAATTTTCTTATATGCACTCCCGTCCATATGTTTTTGACCTAATTGGATAAAAATTGTATGAGCTTCAAAATACCATATCTCTGCGAAAAATCAACAGATAGAAATCGTCAGTATGAATTTAAAAAGTTCTAGAAAAGCACTTGAAAATAGCATAGTTTTTATTTTAAAATATATTCTTTTTAATTCTTTATAAAAATTAAAAAACAAAATAAATTTTTTTGAATTTTGATTTATTTTTAATATTTTGCCATTTAAAAAAAAAATCTTTTTTCTTCCGTTAACACATGAAAATGAAAGTATTTTATTTTTCTTTCAAATCCCGTTTAATTTTTTATGAATTAGTTATTAGCCATTTTTTAACAAAATAGATTCATTTCATACATCTTGCATATCTCCGCTATTTTTTACTTTAAAAAAAATGTTAAAGAGAAAAAATGTTAAAAAGAAAAAATGTTAAAGAGAAAAAATGCTTTTTTTGGTTTAGAATATGTTTAGAAAGTTTAAAAAACTTTTTTTAGTTCCTTAATTCTTAAAAAGAACTAAAAAGAATATTTTGAAATAAAAACGATGCCATTTTTAAGTGCTCTTCCAGACCTTTATGAATCCATGCTGGCGATTCCTATACATTGATTTTTCACAGAGATATAGTATTTTGAAGTTGATACAATTTTTATCAAAAAAGATCAAAAACATATGGACGGGAGTGTAAATGTGTATCTAAAGTGTAACCTGAAAAATTGAAGAGAATTTCGTAGCAAATCTAAACGAAAATTTTTTATTTTTCGCACAACACGCAAAGTGCAGATTGGTTGCCTAGTTTACGAGATTGTAGCCGTTGGTGAAAAAGAATTTGTAAATGTTTAGTACATCAACGCTGCCAGTTCGAAAGGACTTACTTCGTCGGCACGTTTAAAATGAATTTGCTTTATTAAAGTGTTCAAAAAGGAATTACTTGGCTACACAGTTTGGAAGAGACTTATTTTACAAAACAGTTTAGAAATAACTTATTTGAAAGATTCGAATAATTAGGCCAGTCAAAATAAGGTTTTGTTCTGCCAAAATTAGTAACTGGTAACGACCTATATACTATTAAACGTATATTCTAAGTTTTCATTAAAATTGTATCTAAAGGATGAAATATGCACTCGAACATCAACGCAAAAGGTCGAGCGCGCGGTACACAGCAAAAAGTGGGGATGGAGGAGAAACTGTAAAATACCTTTAGATTTCATTATTCGTGAAATCTGAATAGGAAATCAGATTCGTCGGTTAAAAATACCCTAATTAATAAATAAAACACTTTAATTTCAGTGCATTAATCGCCAAAAACAAGCCAGTTAAAAAATTAAACGTTTCCCGCCGCGCGCCGGAATGTTATGTATATCGTTTCTCCTCCATCCCCACTTTTTGCTGTGTACCGCGCGCTCGACCGTTTGCGTCGATGTTCGAATGCATACTTCACCCTTTAGACACAATTTTAATGAAAACTTAGAATATAAGTTTAATAGTATATTGTTTCTAGTTTTCAAAACCCTTTTAAAAATGTATGTACGACTTTCTCAATCGGTAATATAAAAGAGGGAGGAATATCGAAAAAAAAAAAAATTGCAATTGCACAGAAACTAATTATCCGATAGTATCTGCCTTCGGCATGTTGAAAGTAGATATAATTATCTACTTCCGTGCCAAATTTCAGCTCTTAATATTAATAAACAACTGAGTTAGTAATTTAAAAAAAACATGAAAAATTTTCCGGTTTTCTCGAATTTTCTTCGGCTCTAATAAACCGTTCGGATCGTTTGACCTCTCGTTTTGTTGATGATTCAATTCTCTACAACTTTCCCATTGACACCATAATAATTCGTCAAATAGTTTTCGTTTTATTAGCAAAAAACAAAAAAAACGCGCTTTTTGCACTAATTTGTTAATAACTAATTAATAAATCATAGTTGCTAGTCCAAACCATATAATTAAACATCCATGGACTATCTTTTAAATGATCGCATAGGTCGTTACCATTTACTAATTTTGACAAAATAAGACTTTTTTCGGTCTATTGACTGGCCTAAATAAGTAGTAAAAACTTTAACACTCTTAATATATTAATAAATCGATGCCTTCTATTCATATAATCGTAAATAAATAATTATTCTGGTGTAAATATTAATAAAATATCCTTTTTAGAATCAATTAACATTACAATGTACATTGATGATTTTTTTTTTTTAAATTGTGAGAAAGTGACTCAATTTTTTAAAATTAACATGTGGATTAGTTCAAAGTGGGCTATTTTCGGTCCCAAACTGGGGGCCTTAATACATATATACATAAATATAAACTGAAAAAAACTGACAAAAAACAATTTTTTTATTGCGAAAATTACATAATAAATGAATACCAATCATCCTATAATGATTATTAGAACATTTTATAAAGAAATAAAAATTCAGTTCTGAAAGGGATATTTAAAAGTATACAAGAGATATTAAAGCGAATATTATTGAATTTTCGTTACTAAAGTAAGCTTTATAGTTATTGTAATTATTGCTTCAATGAATGAATGATTTTGTATTGACGCAGTGATTATTAAATAAGTAATATTTCTTTTCTATAAGACTTATTAATTATAGAAAAGAAGAGATTACTTTGGAAAATTAAATATAAGAAATTCAAAAATATTGAATTTTTCATATTCAATTTTTTAAAATCGGCATTCTATCAGATATTTAATCTCAAATCTCTCTCTTTCTCTCTTTCATTCTGTATTTCATGATTTTACTTTTTGGAATTTCAGTGCGGTTGATGATGTTGCCTTGCTTGATTACTTTCGTACGTTGAATTGTAATACCTGTGGTGGTAACTCCTCCCTCACGGATCGTCTTGATTTGGAAATTTTTCTATTTGTGCTTATCAAAAAGATCAGACAGGACAGGGGTCATCGTCCGTGGTTCACTGCAGAGCGTCATTGCTCATTTCATGAGAGAGATCGATTTTACAGGCGCTACAGACGTTCTCGACTACACACTGATCTATTGTGCTACAGAGCTGCTTGTGATCAGGCTCATGAGTGCATTGAGTCAGCAAAACTCTTCTACTCCTATAACAGATTGTCCAGGATTATTGAATCTCGACAGATTTGAAAGAAGCTCAGGAATCTTGGTATATGTTCCAAGGCTGGTAACTGTCGTCACTTATTTTCTGTAAATGAACTCTATCAGTACCTCGCTGGGGTTGCGTTTGATCCTCTGGTCACTCTTATTTCTCATTATGTAAAAACACTGACTGTTGATGAACCTTACCCATGTTTAAGTTCAGGCTAGAGGGTTTGATAGAGTCCCTTAATCTTTTGTCTCTGCAGCGTTTCTGGTCATCAGGTCCCTGCTATATCGTATCTGTGATAACTCACTCCATGAATGTATTTTCTTCGTTCTGGAAAACTTTTTTAATTACCACTTTCAAAAAGGTTTCATTTAATGCCACTATTGGTGATATCAGATCCATTTCGTTACTATCATTCATGTCCAAGGTTCTTGAGTGCCTTGTTTATTAGCGACTCTACAATTTCTTATCTGCAAGATGTGTGGATTTATAGATAGTTATAGATGGTTTCAGAACTGGTCATAGTACGCAAACTGCTTTACCCAAATTAAGTGAAGATGTTAGACTTAAAATGAACAGATGTTACGTTACCATGCTCTTGCTGTTTGACTTCAGCAAGGCTTTTGAGATTATGTGCCACTCCACACTACTTATGAAATTGTCCTCGCTTGACATCTGCTCTGTTGTTCGATGGTTTGCATCATATTTATCTGAAAATTAGCAGGCTGTCTTAGATACTGATGGCAATGCCTCTGAATTTATTTAACTGAGTACTAGTGTTCTCCAGAGTTCTGTCTTTGGACCTTTCCTATTTTCCATCTACATCAATGATATTGCTGCTTCTTCCGATCTCGAGATTTAGTATCTTATATATATACAGATGACCTTCAAGTCTACTTTCATTTCCTTATTGTTAATTTGGACTCTTGTATCATGCCCATGAGTGAGCATGCTTAAGTTATTGCTGATTGGGCCTCTAGTGACCACTTAAAATCAAACGTAAAAAAAACTATAGCTATCATTATTAGCTCTTACTATTATGTAAATACGCTTCCTTCTTTGCCAATCAAATAAAATTAAACGTGAAAAAAACTAAAGCTATCATTATCGGCTCTTACTATTATGTAAATACGCTACCTTCTTTACCAATTTATGATGGCATCATTAAATTTGAGACTTCTGTTCCTGATTTGGGTGTGTGGTATGACATTAAGCTGAATTAGATGGACCATATTACGAACGTGTCCGAGAAATCTTACAGTTTGCTTTACAGATTTAAAAAGTACTTCGGAAAAAGTACTACTTTTGCTTTACGTGAGCACTTGATTCAAACTTTGCTGTTTCCCATTCTTGATTATTGCTGTCTCGTCTATGATAAGCTTTCTGCCTTAGACTCCAAAGAGTCATCAACTTTGGCGTGCGTTACATATATGGTGTTGGTAGGCGTGAGCACATCTCCCCTTATAGATCCTCTGTATGCTGGTTATACACGGTAAATAGAAGGACTTACTTTTCTGTTCAAAACTTTTTAAACTTGCTCACCAACCTATATTTATTCTAGGTATCAGTGGAATCAGCTCCCACTTCTTCCTTTGTCTTAAGCCCATCTATGAACCAGATTTCACCATGTTTGGGTCCAGGTTCCTCCCACGTTTCTCTCTTAAGAATATGAACCTTGTATCTACCATCTCTAATATTGATCGGCAAAATCCTATCCTGCGATTTTTTCGAGAGCTCCTTTGCTACTCTTTTAAACAGCGTTTTATGACTACTGCTGTTCGTATCTCATTCTCCTATACAGCTAAGCCAATAGGTTGCTTTCATTGCTTCCATTCTGATGTACAGTGCCGGAATTGGCATGCCTAGCATGAACCTGATTGCGGTACAGAACGTACTTCTTCTCGTAGCAATATTGCCTCTGAGAAACAGTGCGTGCACCCAGTCCAGTCGTTTGCAATCTCCCTTTTTTGGTTTTTTTCTTCACCGAATAGTTAAAGCGTAAGATACCCTTGGTGGAATGATGGTAGAATAGACGCAATGCAGCTGCTTCCGACCTAGTCCCCATCTAGCTCCAAACACCCTCCTACATTACCAGAATGCAGCAATAGCCTTTTTACATTTCTCTTCCAGATGCTTTTTCTATGACATTTTTCTATCCAAAAACACATTAAGATACTAAGTATGTTCCACATAAGGTATCCTCCTGTTACCCAATTTTATTTCCTCCAGTGATCTTACCTTACATCGTCTGGTAAAGACCATCGCCAAAGTTTTATCTTCCTGAATGTGTAGTGATTTATCCTTATAACGTACTTCCGTTTCCCTGAGGGTCCTCTGTGCTAACTCCGTAAGTACTTCCTCAAAGGCTCCCCTAGCCAAGATAGCAACCTCATCTGCACATCTTATTGCTTTGATTCCCATCCCATTGAGAACACGCATTAGGCCGTCTACAACCATGCTCCATAACAGATAGGAGGTAACCCTGCCCTGAAGACAACCCGCTAATCGTGTTTCCCATCCAGGATGTATACAGCTCTCTATTTTCTAGGAAGCTTATGAACCAGTCAATGATGCTTTCAGGAATACCGTGCTCTTCGGCACTTCTCCAAATTGCTATTCTGGATGTGTAGTTGAAAGCTCCCTCTATATCCAGAAACATCCCTATGCATACCCCTTTAAGCTTGATTTAACCCTCTATGAAGTCCACAACTGACAGGAGTGCTGTTTCTACCCTCTTGTCTTTCCGGTAAGCGTGTTGTTCCTTGTGAAGTGGATACCTAATAAGCACACATCTAAAAAAAAGAATTCCTTAAGAATTCACAAATGTCCGCCCTGAAGTTAGTATGAAATATTTAAAAAGTATTCATAAAATATTCAAAAAGTATTTTTTTTTACGAAAATTTGTAAAAAAAATGACTTTTTAACGTATCTTTATAAATATTTTAAAAAGATTAAAAAAAGTATTCATAAAGAATTCTTTTTTTTAACGGTAACCATAATCTAAAAGTATTCATAAATTAGTCAAAAATAAACTTTTTAAAGATTGATTTTCTACTTACTTAGCCACTTTCAAAAATTCAAAGATGCAATGAATATTTTATTGCTATTTAGATTTTTTAATCATTTTGAATTTTGATTTTGATGAAATTCCAAATCAAAAACTTGAAATTTCTCATAATTTATAAATTTTAAAAAGTCCATTTGATTTATCAATTTTCCATTTAAGAGCAGGTCGAATATATCTGTCCTTTTCTAATCAAAGGATTGTTTCGTTTTCAAAAAAACCTTGAAAAACTTAAAACATAGAGGTTAGGGTAAACAATTTGGTTTTTCAAAGTTTTCTTGAAAACGAATAGATAAAATCAATTATTTCTCATCAAAGAAAATATTGCTTTTTATAATACAAAATGGAGCCATCTCTTTATTTTTTACTAAAGTTATTAGTAATCGCAAAAAAAATAATTCTTTGATTAGAAAAGGACGGAGATACGTGACCTCCTCTTAATAATTTAAATAATTTTTATCCATTTAATGCAAAAAAATTCTTAAAATTTTATAAAACAAAACATATGAATATTTTAAATGCATTTGAAACTAATTATCATTATTAGAATTCAAACAAATATTTAAAAATTTTTTTAATTTAAATTAAATTAAACATTAGTTTACGAAAAATTTCTACTTTAGTATTTTTATTAAATTAAGGTACTTTTTGAATATTTAATAAATTTTTACTTGAATTATTTAAATAAAAATGAAGTTTGACTAATATTATTAACAATGAATAATTGACTTACAAATTTATTAACTTTTTTTATGCTTATACTGATAAATATATACAAGTTCCGAGAATTTTCCAAACAGATGAGTTCGTAGTCAAATGGGCTAAGTTATGAGGGATAGTTTTTTTTTGTTTTGTTTGACATCTTTGGAGATCGGGGTTCGAATTACAAACTAATAATTTTTTTTTAATTTAATAGCTTATTTTTAATTAATTATAACATTTTTTGTTTTTCATAATCATGAAAAATGAAAGGGTTATTTATAATTTGATGATTAAAGAAAGTATTTTGAGAATTTAATCAAATCAAAAGAATTCTTTGTGAATACTTTATGAATACTTTAAAAACTAAAGTGGTCGGACATTCGTTAACAAACAAAATAATAACTAAGAACTCTTTATCGATACTTTCGTTTACGAAAGTATACATAAAGAATTCTTTTGCAATTCTTACTTTGACACCGTTTGCTTGTTAGTTATAACCTTAATGGTCCCTCTTTCACATATCCATCAACTACCTTCTTCAACGTCTTTAACAAAAAAGACGTAAGACTAATTGGCCTAAACTATTTGATCTCTGTATAGCTCTTCTTACCTGGTTTTGGAATGAGGATTACTCTAACTTTGTGCCATTGTTTAAGCGTATAGACCAAGGCTGCACATCCCTTAAATAAACCGTATGACGTGACCTGTAGTATTCCAATCCTCCATTCTTCCTACTTGTCGAGGATTCCGTGTTGGCTCCGCCTCTGGGTTGAAATCAGAAAAATTGGTTTTCATGAGCAAGTGCATAGTTTCCCTTGGGATTTTACTAAAACTTCCTTTTTGCCTATTAATGAACCTAAGTTCACCTCCTAGTGCATGTGCAAGCACCTTCAAAAGCCTCGCTGTGTCACTCAATTTGCTGGTCTCTGAACACCTCTGCTTCCAAGAGTTGTCTTTAACCCATTAACGGGCAAAACAAAAATTTCGCGCACGCAACTTCAAGTAAACAATCCGAATAAAAAATAGAGTTTATTCCTTTCCAGAGTGACTTTTATACGGTTGTTGGGGTCGCTCTTTCAGAATTTGAGATTTATTTTTCATAAAATCTTGAAAAATCTCATTAGTTTTTCGACTTATTTATAAAAAAAGCTGAATTTTTTTAAACTCTTTTTTCTGAAGTCGAGTATTTTCTTGTTACTGCTTTTGAATATTTATATAACTACCAAAAATCCTGCAAAAATGTCTGACGTTTCTGAAAACTTGGTTTTGGATGTTTTTTTCTGCTCTGGATATTACAAAATAGCCATTTTTGTCTAGCGGTCTAATGAAAAATTTGGAGAATTTTTTACTTAAAAAGTAATCACTTTACAAAATAATTTTATAGACCAAAAAATGCTTAGAATCAGTCAAAAAATATATGTGAATTTTTCTAGAATGTTTTGGGCCATTTTTAAAATTTTGGATTTGGACCATATTTTGAAAAATTTAAAAATTCAAGCAATTTTTCATTAGATACACTGCCAGACGAAAATAGCTATGAACGATTTATTGTCATAAGAAAATGAATAACAAAACGACTATGCAACCCTATTACAAATATGGATTTTATTTTAATGAATATTAAAACTATAAAAAGTATATGTAAGCGAGTGTGCATATGCGTGTGGTGTTCGTTACTAAAAAATAGCCATTTTCGTTCAACAGTGTATGTAACGAAAGACTTCGTGAATTTTTTATGCAAAAAGAAACAATTTTGTAGAACGAAAAATGCTTGAAATTAGTCAAAGAATATACGTGAATTTTTCCATAATGTTTTGGGCTATTTTTGGATTTTTCGAAATATGATCAAAATTCAAAATTCTAAAAAAAAACCCGAAACATTCGAAAAAAATTCACATATATTTTTTGATTAATTCTAAGCATTTTTGTTCTATAAAATTATTTTGTAAAGTGATTACTTTTTGAGTAAAAATTTCTCCAAATGTTTCATTAGACTGCTGGACAAAAATGTCTATTTTGTAATAACCAGAGCAGAAAAAAACATCCAGAACCATGTTTTCAGAGACGTCAGTCTCGTTCTCTCTCAATCGAGTTTGCTCGATTTTTAGTGGTTATTATAATTTTATTATTTTTATTAGAACACCATAGTTTGCTGCGGCTAATGAAGTCTCCCAATGTGATGTATAGAGCAGGTAGTTGTGTGATTAAATTTTCAAGCGCTCCGTATTTTAATTCATACTTGTTACCCAAATATATATTGCATAAGGTAATTCACATATTTTTCATTTTTTTTTATTGACACCGCTTCAATCTCTGTTTTTAATTTTATTTCTTGGCAAAAGAAATTATTTTTAATTAGAATTCCTACTCCACCACTAACTATTTTGCAGTGGCTTTTATTTTTATTAAAGGAAGTGAAGTTTTTCAATTTTAATGTTTGTTCGTTTTTGAGGTTTGTCTCTTGTCAACAAATAATGTCAGCTTCTTCTTCAAGTATAAGCTTTTGTAAATAATCAAATCGACTGCTAAATTAATTTATATTCCATTGTATGATTTTTGTCTTTTCTTTTTATTTTAGTTTGTTTTGTATTATTCAGCGTCAGAATTCTCCCGTGATGAATGGTTATCTATTGAGTATCTCAGTCCATTTTTAATTTTGTTGGTTAGGATATATTTTATTTTTATATTGATAAACTTGTCTAAGTCTTTTGTGTATTGGCTGACGATTTTAACTGGGTTTTTAGATCCTTTTATGTTTTCGAGTAAGCTCTTAAGTTGGACGTAACTTAATAGGATATTACTTTCATCTAGGTAGCCATTGATGCTTATTAGTTTCTTATCTAGTTCGTTCTCTTCATGTTTTTGTGTTTTTCCTTTAGAATTTTCTTTTTCATCGATTACTTTCTATCGTCTATTTTGCTAATCTCGTTTGGATTTTTACATTCAATTCGATTTTGGTTTTTTTTTATAAGAGATTCTTGTATAGATTCGTTTGAGCTAATTTCTGAGCTGTTTTTTTTTTATTTTTTGTAACATCTGTTTGTTTATCATGGTTTTGGGTAGAGATAGAATTATTCGGTATAGTATCATCTATTGTTTCATTGTTTACCTCTGTTGATTCGATTACTTTGGTGTGATTTATTGCTGTACTGCCTTTACTGGCCTGATTGTTATGTTTGTGTGTTAATGAATTATCTTCGATATTCGGGCAGTTTTTCGCTTGGTGGCCTTCGGTTTTGCGAGCAAAGCATTTTAATACATCCGTACTTGTAAATATGATATAGTCTAAATTATTATAGTTGATTCTGAACAAAGTCGATATTAGCTTGCCTGTCTCCTGAAATTCACTTCATGGCTGTATCCTTCTTTATTGATGGACGCTTTTAATATTGAGAAGGTTTAACCTCTTTTGACTTTAAGTTCATCTAGAATGTTTTCTAATATATTGTTTCGTATATCTAGAGGTATATTAGCGGAAATAATTCATTGATATCTTTTTTCAGTAGTTTTAAGGTTACTTTATGTTCATTTATTGTTACATAACTGTACTTATCTGCTATGTCGGCAACTAATTTTTTGTTGGAAAAGTATATACATACTCTGTTGTTGGAGATTTTCGATGCACATAGGATATTACTAGGTTATACGATGTCGTCTATAGCCACTGCATAATCAGTTAAACTTAATCCTTTAACATAGTCTAGAATAAGGCCTCTATCACATTCTTTTGCGGTACCGGCTTCGGCATAGCTAGGTGCAATGGTACTTTCAAAGGTAAATACTGGAATTTCTTGGTTTACTTTTTGGGTCGTTGGTTGAGTGGACATGGTTATTTCATCCATGTTCATACACGTGTTGTAATTTTTATGGGATATTTGTCACTTTGGAGTGATAAATCCCAAGGCAAATACAATCCCTATAAATAGCACCACCACACTATACTATAGCAACCAAGCACTGTTACGAAGCGAATACCAAACACGTCTGTGTTCTTAGAGCTCCACAGTAAGACTCGCCTGTGTTTTTTTTTCTCATGTTTCTAATTATTTATAAAAAAATATTCGAACAAATTATCTGAAAATTCGTTACTTAAAAAAACTGATTACGCTAATCGATTCTACAGCAGAAAATATAAAGAAAACTTTTCTAGCATTTTTTTGTCAGATTTGATTATACTGGTGCAAAGTTTAAATTAACCATTCCATACTGAGAAGCGATGCTTACTTTGTTCTATCATAAGAAGAAACTAAATTAAATAGCTTCAAACTAACTGTGCAATACTGATTTTCGTGAGTTTTGCAATAATACATTCCAGGATGTTGTTCTCTGTGATTTTTGCTGAGGTAGTTCGTGCCAACTGAGCAACAAAATTCAGTTTTGAGAGAGCAATCTTTAGTACCATGTCATGTTTTTCAACCTCAAACCAACGGGTTATATCTTTTTCAATTTTAATCCGATGTGTCATGTTATTTCACTAGACCCGCGATGTGGGTAAATTCCGTGATATTGAATATTTTTTAGTCTGTATTAAAATTATTCATAACTTTTTTAATAATGCAGGCACACTATCTTATTAAACATTGTTGAATTTCGCTGTCCAAATGCTACAGTTGAACGTAAAATTATCAAGATATTTCATGGGGCCTTTTGCAAAAGTAGCATTGAATATTGAAATCAATAATATGTTGAAAATTTAGTTGATATTTGAGACAGTGTATCATATTTGCATAACTATGCTGACCATTAAGGTATTGATTTTTCAAAAGTACTGTTACTTAGCTACCTTATACCATAGTTTGGATTTAAAAAATGTAATAGGCTTTTGGGTAATCCACATTTTAAAAATAAATAATTGATGGATTGATTTAATTAGTAATTTTAGTAAATATTGCTTTTTTCTTAAATAGCCTCATGAAATATCTTGATAATTTATGTCCGGATATAGCATTTGAATGTCAGAATTTAATAGTGTTTCATAAAAAAGTATGTCTGCACTATTAAAAACGTTACGAACAATTTTAACATGTATTAAAAATATTAAAATATCACGAGATTTACCTGTATATTTACTATAGATATACAACTAAGAAATTCCAAAAAAACTATTTCAGTAACTTTTATGTCTCGTATTTTAGTAGTGATTTACAAACAGTTAACAAAATCCAAATATTTAAGGTCAATTCTATAACAATTAAGTTATTAGAAAAAAATAGTAAGCGTGTTTCCTTTTTAATTTTTTACAGAAATAAGGACTTCCGATCGAGATTAAGGAGCGTTTACACGCGTTAAAGCGAGCTCCAAAAGTAAAATAAAAAGTTTAAAAAAACTGAAAAACAAACTCTGAAAGAAATATTGAAGAGTAGAAAGAAATATTAAAATATTCAAGAGCATCAATAAAATTTCATAATTTTTTCAAAATATTAATTTTTATTGAAATATAGTATTTTTTCTTAATTTTATTAAGTAATTTGATCATTTGTTACAAATTTTAAGAAAAATTATTCAAATTCACTAATTTTTTACTTAGCAGGAATAAAATGTTTTATTCCCGCTTATTTGCAGGAATAAAATACTTTATTCCCGTTAATATTTTAGAAGTCAGTTATATCTTACTTTCGATCCGCTTCACGAGTTAATAAAGTGGCCATTACTGTTGGGATAGGAATAAAATAAATTAAAACAAAAAGTGAAAAAGTTAATACAAGGATTTGATTGAAATGTGTTTTCGAGCTAATGTTAATTTAGTTTAGTTAAGCTTCGTTTAATATTGATTAAAATTGTACTTAGTTTTTTTGTTTTTCTTCTATGTTTATGGGAGTATGAGAAACGTGATAATAGACATTCATGAGGAAAAAAAAGAATAAGACTTCATTTATTTATTCCAAGGCTTCAACGTATTTTAATGTAATATAGTGTGATTTTGTAATACTGTAATGTTGATTTATAGTATAGTATAAGGTTTTAAGTAAAAGAGAAAATGTAACTTATATATCTTATGTGATTCTGTTAACCCTTTCAGTCACAGGAGCCACTATAGTGGCATCCTTTCTCATTTTCTTTTTTTTATTGTTTAATTCGCACTTTAAGTTTAATCTTTATTCTTTTTGCATTTTCATATAAATGAGTGTTTATTTTATAAGTATCATATGGTATATTTTGAATATATGATTGTAAATAAATCTAAAAAATTAATGTATGATAGAAAATACGTGTTTTTGCGAAAATAATTCGTGACTGAACATGTAAAATTGAAAGTTTGTTCTAAACCGAAAGGTTATGGACTATAATCAATAAATAAATAATAAATTATAGAAACAATGATAAAGTAAAATTTCGAAATTAACAATTTTCTTTATAAATCTTAAATAATTTTTTATAAACAATTTAAAACGTAAAAAGAAAAAACATGGGTGATTTTTTTATTGTTTTATTCTAGTTGGAGTTATCTACTCTACTTTCGATTTGGTACGGAACGGAGTATGAATCGCTTCTCAGGATGCAGTTATTCATAACGACTTTGCACCAACATAATAAAGTTTTACAAAAAATATATCGATTTTTTCTCTACATTTTCTGACGTCGATTAGCACAATCAGTTTCTTTAAATGAAATTTTTCGATAATCTGTTTGAATGATTGTTTATGAACAATGTAACGTTTGGCTTTTCTGGTGAGCTGCAGTTGCATCAGACTTTTATGAGGATGATCTACGGCGGTGGATAAAAGCCAAAGTTCGAACTTATAAACTAATTGAGTTTAATTAATTAAAGTAAAGTATTAAATTTATTAAAAAAAAGAAAGCAATCGTAATAAAGAATAACTGTAATTAAAGATTTAACTCTATGTAGAAAGAAACAATTCATCAATGAAATTTAAATGTTTAAATGAAAATAAATAAACTTAATAACTAAAGGTGTAAACGACGGGTCGGATTTACAAGAGAGGTTTTGCGGAACTAGGTAAATAAGCGTACTTGACGACTAATTTAAATTAAATTCTTCTTTTGTTAATTTATTAAATGAATGCAAAAGTTTTCTTTACGACGCCGATAAATAAAAATAAAATGCTAACATAAAAAATATACTTTAATCTAATTTAGCGAACTAAATGTATTTCTTGACAGGCGGTAATGCAAATAAGAAATAAAGATCTAATTCCTCTTTTCCACCGATAGATGGCGTGGCGCTCTATTAACCGTTAGCGACCTTCTAGGAAGGGACAAGAAAATGTTGCCGCCATACTGATCTAAACCGGAAAGGAACAGATAAAGTGCTTATAGAAAACATCACGGATCGTCTTCGTAGGGAATGTTCACTATCTCTTCCTAACATATTACTTTCTTATGTAGTATCCGGTTTAGATCTCTTGTTTGTAACAGCCAATAGAAAACGCAGAACGAGGTTTCCAGTCCCTTTCTAGAAGGTCCCTAGTAACCGTCTGTGAAAAAAACAGAGAAAAGAAAAAGAACAGAAGATTAATATTTATGACGCAAATATAAATAGTATTCGTCCGTAAATCTCACAATGACCAGGGTGGAGGCTCCCCGACCATAAATGGTAGAGGTAGCTGGAGAGTGCAATCCCCCTACTACTCAGATAGGATGGTGACGGAGACTCTTACTATGTAAAGCATAACTTTTCTACATAGCAAGAGGAGAGAGGAGTCTGTTTAGTGGAATCTCCCTACTACTCAGATTAAAAGGAAAGGAATATCGGTATGGAGAACTCTTACTGTGTAGAGCTTAACTTCTTTATACAGCGAGAGGGGAGAGAGGACTGCCCGAGCCAGCTGCCGTTCGGGTATATATGCTCTGGAGCTCGCTATTCCCATTGCGGGAGTAGCGCCTCGTAGCGGCTGAGCACAGGTACTACGTTTGAGCGCGGCGAGTGGGTTCGCCTTCTCGCGGTCAAGCGTGAGTACTAAACTTCTAGCGCGATGTTTGAATTTACATTGTTGCAACAATTAGAAACGCGAAAAAAACACGGGTAAATCTTTTTCTAGCTATACCATGTTTGGCGTCGTTAGCTTAGGTCTATCTAGCACAAATTCGGCTTGGTATTAAATGGGTTAACTTAGACATAATTTTAACAAATTAAAGCTTTTTTTTAAGTTTATTTCTTTCTAGATTACTATATTAATTTGCTAATAAATAAACAGCAAATTCAGATTCTAACGCATGATTTGCATATTTATAGTCAATTTTGTCAATTCTTGGTATGATAACCACACGGAAAAATTTCCAGCAACGCTGCTTAACTTACCTCCGTTTCAATATTGCGATGAGACAATTATTTTTCAAATCTTTTTAAATGCTCAAAAATTAAAACTATGCTAAGAAAATCGGTTTTCAAATGTTCTCTTTCTTTTTGCAGCTGCTAATAATATCCATGCAAATTACAAAAAAATTTATCAAGTAGTTTACATAAAATGAAAATGTGCGCGTATGTGTTAATTTGGCCAATCAGATCTCGAAAACTAATCGATGAATTTGTTTCAAATTTAGTATAAAATTGATTTTTTTTGTCTAACTAAGCGGAAAGTTATTATGGGATTCCGGTTTTTAGTGTGGTTTTAATTTTAGAACCATTTTAAAAATTGAAAAAAATTTTGATTTTTCATTTTTTTATTTTACGTAAACTACTTGATAAATTTGCTTTGTAATTTGCATGGAAATCATTTGCAATTGCCAAAATAAGGAGAACTATTAAGAGTCAGCTGTATACCGACATAGTTACCTGTTTTACCGAATCTATTTAAAATTTATTTTTTATAAAAACTAATAGCTTCAGGCAGAAATAAAGAGATGGTTTCGATTCGTGTAATAGAAAGCAATATTTTCTCTGATAAGAATAATTTAATTCCACCGCTTTATTTTCAAGAAAAGTTGGAATAACTTGAAAATCCCATTATTTGACACTAATTTCTAATTTTTTAAGTTATTCCAACTTTTCTTAAAAACGAAGCAATAAAATTAATTTATACTAATCAAAGAAAATATTACATTTTATTAAACACATCGAAACCATCTCTTTATTTTTGCCTCTTGCTGCTAATTTTGGGAAAAAAGTCAATTTTTTAATTAGAAAAGGACAAAGATACGGCGGCATCCTAATTAGATTTTTTTTAATCGATATCTAGTTTTTAATTATTAATTATATTTCAATAGATAAATTTTAGTTATTAATTAGATTTTTTTCAGTTGATAACTAAATTTTAGTTATTAATTAGATAACAATTATTTATGTAGAGTAGTGTTGTGTACCTAATAGTTACATTCCATCCTGACTATATATCTCTCTCTTTGGGTACATTAAAGATCATGTTTTTAAATAAAATGTTTTATTCATGTTATCCTTGCATTCATCGTTGGATTAATTGATATCAATGCTGTTAAATATATGTTTTATTCTTGACTTCCCTGGATATGATTTTCATTCTTTTTAATTATATGTGTACACTTGGCGGAAAGGATATTTTTCCGAATGCGTACCTCAAATGGCAGCACTGCATATTTTACCACAGACATAAGAAAACTTCGAATTATCATTGAGTTTTGCATCACGATTATTACTTTTTTTCTTATAGGTTATTCATGCAAAATTCAAATGATAACAACTTAAATTTTATTGCTTATATAATTTAAATTCACATTATTAGATTCTATATGATTATTGAAGAAAGAAATAAAAATTTTATTTAATAAAATTATAATTTGGATTATGAAAAACGAAAGTAATATTGTTTCTTTACTAAAATTATGTCATTAAGTAATAAGTAACGATGATGCGAAATTTGCTCTATAATTTGAAATTGTCTTATGCCTGTGGTAAAATATGCGATGTTGCCATTTGAGGTACACATTCGGAAAAATATCCTTTCCGCCAAGTGTACCTTAGAAACTCGATTGGTATCTGAAAATATTCTTTAATGATTAATTACAAAGGGCCCTCCAATAGCTGGAGACTTCCGATATTTAATATAAATTTTAAGTCAGTTATTATTGTTATAATCTTAATTATTCTTGGTTTATTGGTCCCTGTATGCCTGCAACACGTGCTGCGAGTAATTCTAATTTCTTTGATTATTGTTCATTAAGTTTATTCATTTGTTAATATTTGATTCTATGTCGTTAATTTATATTGTTGAATCCTTTGTTAAGTTAGGGAAAATTTTGTAAACAATCTGATCTTTTTTTATCCTCCAAACCATTTTATTAATTATTATGTGGTTTTATAGTCGATGTTTAGTTACGAAATTACATAAGGTTGTATATTAACCCTTTTTAATATTTGCTGAGATAATTGATTAATATTAGTTATTTAATTTTTTGTTATTGGACCTGAAAGACTGTCTTTAATTAACAATTTATAGTCAAGTGTAACATTTTTATAATAATAATTTCGCGAGATATTTTCCCTAAAGGATTGTCTATATTTATAATTAAGGTAGTATACTTTTAATGTAATTTCTATTAATTATTTTTTCCTTTAGTTATTATTTATTTAATCTTTTCGCTCTTATTTTTATACATTCAATATTCTTGATTGAGTTGTTCATTTATATCTATTTCTTTATATTAATGTTTATGGCTCTTTACGTGTTCTTCTATTCCTCTTTGTGCGTTGATTCGTTGCTTGCGCACACTATTATACAGCTCGTATATGTATCAAGCCTATATACGTATAAGTACCTGATCGCGAGTGGTGGGAACTCTTGCTGTTTATAGCTTTTAGGCTGCATTGGTGTATATGTGTCTTAAGTAAATGTGATTTCAACAACAAAGTGGTTGTATTCTTTTGAATGTAGATTATATATGATTATATAGGTGTGATTTTGACAACAACGTGTTGGTGCTATAGAAGCGTAGTGCGCGTATTAGTGTGTGCTTGAGTAGTGTGGTACGCGTGTTGGTGTATGCATGTAGATTTGCTGTTAGGTGTTGGTGAATGCATGAGGATTTACTGTAAGGTGTTGGTATATGCTTATGGGCTATCTAATAGCTTTATATTTATTTTCGTTTTTATAAACTTTTACTCATTCTATATTTTTATTTTATAAGTTTAACCATTTCTATTTTGTTGTTGTTGTTATAAGTTATTTATTTGATAAATCACTGTATATTTTTATTAAGCTTTGGATATAATTATTTTCTAGACTCCAGATAATTTATTTAAATTATTACCGTTAAATATTGGTTATAATATGCAGATATATCTTTGATAATTTCGTACGTATCTATATTTATATGCGTTTAATCAGCATTTCTAGATAATTTTGTGTTTTAATATTTTTTTTTTATTGATAACATTTAATGCGCGTATTTTAAGACTTCTTTACGTTTATGCAAGTTTTCACTTCCCTGGTAGAAAAAAGCCTGGATTTACGGTATCATTATAATGTATTTTATGGTTTGCAACCATATTATGGCCACAAACCCAGTTTTATTTCGACGGAATATAGCCAGCTTATGGACTTGACAAGAAATACAAATTTATAATTTTGAAAAGATAATTGAAATTTTGGAATGATAATTAAGGAATTTATAATTTAGAATTATTAGAAAATGATTCATTTTAATTAATTATCATCATATATTATTTATTTTTATAAATCATTTATTTTATAACTTATTTTTCATTAACTATTTGTTATAAAGTATTTATTTATATAATTAACAATAACTTATTTAAGTTTCATTTATAAAGTTATAGTTAATCTTCTAACATTATTTACAATTAATAACAATTACTGGTTAGTATATCAGTCAAATAGGCAAAAGTTATAATGAACAATGCAAACTTTATAGATTACAATTTATGTCAAAAATAAATTTTGTATTAATATAAATTAATGAGATATTAGTATTATTTAACATTAATTGTAGTTACACTCATATAAAATATCAATTAATTAAGAACTTAAGGTATCAGGCCCAAATTTAAGCGTAAAATAAAAATTAAATTTAAATGTCATAATAATTTTTTTTCAATAATATTATTAAAAAAAGTTTTTTACCTTAGATATATAAAAAATATAACTTTGGCCTATGAATAATTTTAATTAATCTCATCAAATGATTTAAATCCTTTACTTTATTTGAACACTTGATTTTGGTGGTCACTGCAAGCTTTCTCAGCTAATTTTCAACAAATTGACTTCAAAATTTCCATAAATCTTTAATTTATATATATTCACAAAATATTTTATTTAAAAAAAAAGAAAAATATTTAAAAATCTTGAGAATGTGCACACTCATACTAGGTGTCGCCACTTATTGAGAATTTATAGTAGACAGATAAAGAGAATCAAGTTGCGTCTCGTCGTCGTTTCAGTTCAATTCAAGTCCGTCTGTTAAAGCCAGAACTTGTATTTCATCATTGTATAGAGAGATAATTTAATTTAACTATTCTTGTACTAATTAAATAAAGTTTTTTTTCGTTTGATATAAATTGTGCTCTCCATTTATAATATAATTTAACAGGTTATGAGCCCAGAGTGCTTTTAACTGCGCGTTTTATTTAATAAAATTGAGAAAAGGGTTTGTATGGTTTGGAGCGTTCGTCGGTCTATTTGGTGAATTGTTTTGTTGTTTTTTGTATCCGAGTGGAAGCGTCAGAGATGGCGAGTGGAGGAGCAGAAAGACAGGACGAAGGACAGCAGAGGGAGAAAAAGGAGTTGACTCCGGGTAAGAATTTTTCTTTATTCTCTCTCAATTCTATAAGGCAGTAAAGTCGTCGGCACGCACGCTTATAGAAAGAAAGAAAAGGACAGAGAATAGATAGCGTCGTGCGCTAGTCTATAGAGAGAGAGTGAGAGAGAAATAAAACGAGTTACCGTGTTGGGTGATATGACGCGATGTAAAGCCGGAAAGCGACAGGTTCGTGTGTGCTTGTGTGATCTTCTTATGTCCCGTGTTTGAAGATGTATACATGCATATATATGTATATATGTATATGTTTATGTATATGTATATATATGGAAGCAAGGAAGAGGACCGTGCACGCACGAAATAATTATGATTATTAAAAAAAATAAAAAATAAAAAAATGAACGATTATGACTAATGTATACAACCGATAAAAACTTGAATCTGAATTTTCTCTTTACTTTACAATCGTGATTGTGTATGAATGACTGTTAATAAAATTATCAAGATAAAAATGAAAATGGCTGACATGTATGTGTGTGTATAAATATGGGTTTATGTATGCCGCGTACTCATGTTCAAGACAAATATATTAGTTTTGGGTCTGCAGCACAAGACTAAATAAAAAGTTGCAAATATACATAGTTAAATACAATTCAACCTATAAACTTAATTAATTTATTCTAGATTTGAATTAAATATAAAAAAAATGTGTTATGTAAACATATGAAACGAGCCTGTTATTATTTCTTAAAACTCAAGAGGCAATACTCGATCTCAGATGGAAACATTGCAATGAAAAAATATTTGTAGAAATAACAGAGAAAAGTATACTGTTCGTCACTGACTAGGAGAGTATCACACCTCTGGATCATGGATTTTGCTCAAACTTCGGGATAAGTTTTCAGATGACAGAATATGGAAAAAGCTAAAGTTATAGTCACAAACACTCAATATATCCCTAGTTACAGGCAATTAAAGAAAATCGCTAAAAAAGTTACTAGATTTTTAAACGCATATAAAATTAGTACAGGTGTTCCTCAGGGAACAATATTAGGACCTCTCATTTTTATACTATACATTAATGATATGTTGGATAATTTACCAAAAGGTTCCATATTATCTTATGCAGATGATACGGCAATAATATCGGAAGAAAAAACGTGGCAAGCCACACAAGATAAAATGAATGAATATCTTGCATATGTTAATGTATGGTTGGCTTGGAACAAATTAACTCTAAATGTTGAAAAAACAGTATTTATGCCTTTTGGTAATTACAAGAATAGTATTCCAAAAACTTTAGAGGTTGAAATTAATAATAAGAAAATAAAAGGTGTTGAAAATTTTAAATACTTTGGAATTATTTTTGATTCGAATATGAGATGGGATATGAACGTAGAGAACTTAATAAAGAAAACCAAATATCTTACATTTATATTTTCCAAATTAGCTTATATTATGCATACAAAAACATTACTTATAATATATTATGCATTATTTAACAGCATAATTAATTATGGAATAATTGCTTGGGGAGGCATTTACAAAAGTAATATAAGATCATTGCAAAGTTTACAAAACAGAATACTAAAAATAATCTATAAAAACACTTTCGAAATAGAAAACTATCCCCTAAATTTAGTGCAACTATTCTCTTTAGAGTCATTAATGTTTCATTACCATGAATTGATGGATAAATATAAGGTACAAAATAGCAGTACTAGGAAAAAATGTTTGCAAATGCCAAAAATGATTAAAAAGATTAGTGAGAAAAATAGTTATACTATAACTATAAGACTTTATAATTTACTACCGAATGATCTCAAAACAATTGGGAGTAATGAAAAATTAATTAAGAAAAAGTTAAAGAAATGGATTAAGTCTAATATATATAAAGATGTACTTGGGGGTTAGAGAGTTATAATATATATGAATTACGTTCACCCTACTAATATTTTAGTTGGACTGAGCGATGTGATAAAAATATTAAAACAGAAATAGCAAGGGTGCACTACTTATATTTTTATTATTATTTGTATTAGTTTGTAAGTTAGTTGTATAAGTATTTTCTGTAATTTATACCAGACCTACGATCAGGCATACTTTGCCTATGTAGGATTACTTTGTAATTAACTGGTTGATAAATAAATAAATAAATAAATAAATATAGTTCTTTAGCATTGATAGCTAGAAGCTTGAAACTTTTTTTCAATTAAAGTTGAGCTCAAATTCTTTCGAAACAGTAGTTACAGCATATCAAAATATTATTTTTTCCCAAAGTTAGAGCGTGATAAAGATTGGACCTAATTTCAGCTTTTATTATTAATTAATGTTTTAAAAAGAAAATTCAGGTCCAATCCTTATTATGCTTTAACTTTGGGAAAAAATAATATTTTGATATGCTGTAACTACTGTTTCGAAAGGATTTGAGCTCAACTTTAATTTAAAAAAAGTTTTAAGCTTCTAGCTATCAATGTTAAAGAACTATATGCGTTTAAAATTCTAGTAACTTTTTTAGTGATTTTTTTTAAATGCCTGTAAATAGGGAAATATTAAATATTTGTGACTATAACTTTAGCTTTTTCCATATTTTATCATCTGAAAACTTATCCCGAAGTATGAGCAAAATCCGTGATCCGGAGGTGTGACACTCTCCTAGTGAGTCAGAAGTCAAATATGGACTAGATACCTTAAATAAAATTAAATTTTTAGTTTGGTTTTTAATTCTTAATTATGTAATGATATCTGTGTTCGGTATGTTACATATAAAATTGAATAAATTTTATAAATTGAATAAAAAGCTATAGCTAATTTCTCACAAATGCGTTGTAAGTGTGATCTACTTGTGTTCGGTATGTCATATATGCAAAGAGCAAGTGAGCAAATTTATATGTATTAAACCAAAACTGAGACAAATCCTGGTGAGAAGGCTTGTGTTCGGCATGGTACCTGAATTTAACCTTCAAAAATAATTTCAAATATTAATTAAAATTAAATAATTGAAATATAATTGATTTCACTTGAGTTCAGTGAGTCATATTGATTAATAATACTAATTTATGATTGGTTTTATAGATCTTGAATTCGTAACGGAAGAAGAGTATGAGTTCGTAAAACGAGCAGTAAATGAAAAGAAAAAAAGGGGGACAGACTATTTCGACGGTGCTTACGAAAACTATCACTTCGAAAAACGCAGCGAAAACTATCACTATCAAAATATGCGATGAAAACTATCATTTTCTATCGCATGCCAGACAAAACTATACCTTGTAAAAAATTTCCGGCGAAAACAATCACATTTCAATAAATGCCAACGAAAACTATCATTTCTTGTTGTGTGCCAGGCAAAACTAATACTTTTAAAAAGTTTCCAACGAAAAAAATCACATCTTGATGATTGCCAGCGAAAACAATCACATTTCGAAAAATGCCAACAAAAACTATCATTTCTTGTTGTGTGCCAGGCAAAACTAATACTTTTAAAAAGTTTCCAACGAAAAAAGTCACATCTTGATAATTGCCAGCGAAAACAATCACACATCAAAAAATGCCAACGAAAACTATCATTTCTTGCTATGTCCCAGGCAAAACTAATACTTTTAAAAAGATTCCAACGAAAAAATCGTTGGCATTTGTCGAAATGTGATTGTTTTCACTGGCAATTATCAAGATGTGATTTTTTTCGTTGGAAACTTTTTAAAAGTATAAGTTTTGCCTGGCACACAACAAGAAATGATAGTTTTCGTTGGCATTTTTCTAAATGTGATTGTTTTCGCTGGCAATTATCAAGATGTGATTTTTTTCGTTGGAAACTTTTTAAAAGTATTAGTTTTGCCTGGCACACAACAAGAAATGATAGTTTTCGTTGGCATTCATCAAAAAGTAATTCTTTTCGCTGGCATTAAATAGAAGTGATAGTTTTCGTAAGGACCGTCGATATAAGGGTTGAATATTTCAAAAAATCGTATCTCGCAAGTTGATTAATTTACCTGGAATTTCCTTCTTTGTATTACTTTTTGACATTAAAATAAAAAGTTTCTTCAAGTTGCAGCCCATATAAGGAACAGGAACTACCTCTATATAAGGGTTGAAAATTTAAAAAAATCGTATTTCGCGATTTCATTAATTAACCTAGATAGTATTAGTTTTTTTATTTAATTTGATATGTTTATCCAACTTACAGCCTATTTGGGAGATAGGAACTACCTCTATGTAGGTGTTAAAATATTAAAAAAATCGTATCTCGCGATTTTATTAATTTACCTGGAATTTCCTTTTTTTAATAGTTTATTATATTGAAATAATATGTTTCTCCAAGTTTCAGCCCATTCAAGGAACAGGAAGTACCCCTATGTAGGGGTTTAAAATTTCAAAAAAACGTACCTTGCAATTTCATTGTTTTAACTGGAATTTTTTTTTTTTATCATCTTTGTGATTGGAATAAAAAGTTTCTCCAAGTTTCAGCCCATTTAAGGAATAGTAACTACCCCTATATAGGTATTGAAAATTAATAATAATTAAAATTTAAAAGAATAAACTCTGAATTATCAATAGGTGTTGATAAGGAAGAAAACTTCCAAAATTTATTTGTATATATATATATATATATATATATATATATACATATATATAATAAGAAAAGCATAGAAATGGAATGTTCTATTTCTATAAATGAAAAAGTATTATAAATATTTAATTATTTATAATAAGAATTAGATATAGTTTGTTTATATTATCGTGTGTTTATAGAAAAGAACATTCAATCTCTATGCAAGTAGAAGGAAAATGATATTTTTATTGATTAGAGATTCAAAAACATTTTCTTATTTAATAAATGAATTCATTGGAAAAATAAATTGTCAGTAAAATGCATTTTTTTATTGATGTAAAGGAAACAAAAAGTTGCTTTTATTAACGGATATATTTGGTCAAAAGTTTCTGTTAGAATTACATAAAATAAAATCTATGGAACGTTCTGTTTCCTAAATTATAAAAAATAGAACTTAATAGAAGGTTTAAAAAATAATATAAAAGGACGTGTGACCAGCTAAGAAGATTCATTCTTGATCCGACTCTCTACACGATAGCATGTAGAGACTAACTTAATATAATGTTCTCATTTCATTCGTAATTTATTTAAAAAAGATATATTTTATTAAATAAAATCAATGATTAAAAGATATAAAAATGATTTTAAATTTATTAATTTAAATTTGTTTTCAGATATTAAAGTTCAAAAAAGCATCTTATCGTTAAAGTACACATTATCGCACATTCGATGGTAAAGCGTCCAGCGAATGTCGTCGATTATTGTACTAGCATAATTTGCATCTATAATAAGGATATAATATCGCCCTTTTAATAGTATAGCATCTAGCGGAAGTCGTCAATTATATAACCTTACATAATAATTAAAATATCAATTATTATTTATCGCATCTCCAATAGTAAAGCATCTAGAGAAGATCGTCGATTCTGATGTTTTAATTCTGCCTGCTGTATGGATTATGTGACTAATGCAAGTCAAGAACTTATTAATCTAACCTTAATCTATATTTTGGTAATTTATTATTAAAATTACCTGGCGACCGTGCATCCAGCAAAACGCGCTCGTTACAAAAATCCAAAATATAAAAAGTTGATTTTAATTATTAATTAATTTTTAAACATAAAGATATATAGCTAATTCTATTCAAATATATCTAATCCTAGGTATGCGAAATACACTTGGCACAAAAATTAAGGAAACACCTAAATTTGGCGTTAAAAAAGCACCGACATTAAACCAACTCAACCCTGACTAGAATTGACCTAGAGAGACCGGTGAAAAAACAAGTTAAAGGTCTTAATTTTAGTTTTTAGATGCCATACATTGTCATTTTCTTAACTAGAAATTTAATGTTCCTATCGAGCAATTCATAAAACTACCAAAACTCGATAACTTTGCATCCGCTTTCTCGTTTCACACGGGTTTTAATAATTTTATTTTGTGCTTATAAAATATTGCTCCATAAAGATTTTCTTTAGCTTTAATTTCGTTGTTTACGAGTCTAATTTTGAGTTTTTTTTAACTTAGATATTGCTGTTTAAAGAAAAAAATGAAACTAATCTTTAAAAGGCTGTAACTCAGTAAAAATTTATCGTATAGACATTTGCAAAAAAAGAAATTAGAGGTTTCATGTTCATGTTTTTTATTTTTTTATACAAAACTTTACTGTGAATCTACTTATAATACAGTGGCCACATTCTGCCGGACCCAGGGACAATGACGCAGATGTGGTGGCCACTGTCTCCATTAAAAAAATTTTTTCTTTGTATTTATAAAATTTTAATTTTTTTTTTCATTTTTTAAAATAAGGGAATGTAAAATACTGATATTACAGATTTCCAAATATTTGATTTTTAATCCAAAATTTAAAAAAATATTTCTATATTACAGCCTTCCATTATCACTAATAAAAAGCCTAATATAGAGATTTTTTGGAAAATTGTTGAATAAAAATTAAAAATTTGGAAAACT
Source organism: Anastatus disparis (assembly GCA_017163975.1). Taxonomy (NCBI): domain Eukaryota; kingdom Metazoa; phylum Arthropoda; class Insecta; order Hymenoptera; family Eupelmidae; genus Anastatus; species Anastatus disparis. Next base: position 5,384,343 of record JAFFSR010000274.1, on the reverse strand, counting down.
GCAATGTCGGTAACTATGTATAAATCATATACCCTATTACATCCCCTTAGAATTTTTTTTTAATTTTTAAATTAAAAAAGAAATTATTTTATGGAAACATTCATTTTTTTGTAAATTGTTAATTTTAAAAAATGTTGAGGAATTAAATTAATAATGAGCATTATCACCACGATTACAAATTACCTCTGATAAACGTTGACGCATGCTGATACAGCCTTGAATGTATTGCTGCGAAATGTCATTCCAAATCTCTTGCAAAACTTCATAGAGCTCGTGATGGTTTGCAGGTACCACTGGGCGCTATCTCAATCTTCGACCAACCATGTCCTAAACATGTTTGATCGGATTAAGATCAGGACTATGGCGTGGATGGTTCAATAAAGTATTGTCATTCTCTAAAAAAAATTGACGAGTAACGTTAGCTGTGTAAGGTCTTGCATTATCTTGCATGAAGACAAAATTCCTTTCGTAACGTTGCCTCAATTGCAAGACATCAAGGTTCAACACTTCATTTACATATCGTCGTGTCGTCATTCCTAGAGGCGGTACAAGAACAAGTGGTGATCTGCAATTGTAAGAAATATCAGCCCAAACCATTACTGACCCTCCTGCGTAAAGTATTGTTGACCTAACAGTATTAGGGTGGTAGCGTTCTCTTCTTCGTCACCACACAAATTTTGGTCCATCATTATTGCGCAAACAAAATCGAGATTCATCGGAGAACCAAACCCTCATCCACTGCCTGAAACGCCAACCTACATACCTTCGAGCATAATGAAGACGAGCTCGGCAATGACCAATATTTAAATGTGGCATTTTAGCAGGTCTTTGTGTTCGCCCATTCGATGCATGAAGTTGATTTCTTATTGTCTGCACCGATACCCATCGCCTATTCCTCTGTTGCAACTGATCACATATTTCTCTTTCTGTTATTATGCGATGAGTAGCACTTCTTACAATATTTTGATCTGTTTAAGGACTAGTAACTTGTGGTCGATGATTGGTGACTTGTCTTTGAGAATCACCTTCCTTTAATAGCTTAATTACTATTGCTAGCTCAACTTCAGTCAAATGACGTCGTGGCATGTTTTAGGTGATTGAAAGAATTTGAAGAAAAAATACTGATTTCACATACAAAATTAATTAATTAAAATTTAAAATCTTTTCTTAACATTTCTACTTAACATTGACGAGATAAAGGGCAAAAAGTGAACTAAAGTCATTTCACGACAATCATCAATTGAAAAGGAGTTAGTCTTTCCTAATTAAGTCTTATTGGTTAAGACTTATTGGTCTACGGGATGCTGTTCCTAACCTGGTTGATTATCAACATTTTTAGTGATTTAAAATCTATAAAATTTATAGTGAAAACAAGAAATTAAAATTGTTGCAATAACTTTTCAGTAAAAATGGATACAGAACCTTCAATTTGCTTTTTTGCAAATGTCTGTACGATAATTTTTTACTGAGTTATAGCCTTTTGAAGATTTTAATTTTTTTTCTTTAAATAGCGATATCTTAGTCAAAAAACTCGAAATCAGACTCCTAAAAAACAAAGTTAAAGCTAAAGAGTTAAACTTTATGAAACAATATCTTATAAGTACAAAAAAAATGATTGAAACTCGCGTGAACTGAGAAAATGGATGCAAAGTTATCAAATTTTAGCGTAGTTTTGTGTATTGCTTGACAGGAGCATTCAATTTTTAGTTAAAAAATGAGAATGTATGACATCTGAAAACTGAAAGAAAGACCTTTAATTTGCTTTTTTACCGGTCTTTCTAGGTCAATTTTAGCCAGAACTAAGTTGGTTTCAAGTCGGTGCTTTTTTAACGCCAAATTTTGTTGTTCCCTCGATTTCTGTACGAAGTGTATTTCCATTTGTTAACCGGCACATTGGTGGGGTTACGGAACTGCACCTCAGCCGATCGTTGAAATCAAGCAGCGCTGGGCGCGGTCATTACTTGGATGGGTGACCACTAATGCCTATGCAACTTCGACGATCGATTAGGTTATTATTCGTTGTCAACAATGTGCACGGTAGGTAAGAGAAAAATGTTCTTGGTGTTTAAGCTTACAGAATGTGACATAAACACCGAAGACAATTTCGATTGCCGGGCGATGCTAGAGCTCATCGCAGCCACCTTCAGATTCTTGGTCTGAGGTAGAGATCTGATTAAAAAGGTCTGCTAGGGAGGTTCGCATCATCGAATAAAGTGGGATCGAATGGTATAGAAAAAAGGTTTAATGCACTTACTAGGCCAAAAAGCTGTAGGTGGGTAAATCTAAAACAAAACAAAGGTACATACATATTTCTATTTATTTTATCCATAATTATATGTATTAAACTCGGGTAATTTAACTCTTTACGCAGCCTATATCTGCCTAATACCATCTGACCTTCTAAATTACTCTGCTTAGAAAATGAGATAATTCTACTTTAATGAAAGTGGATAAATTAAAAAATATATCAGAAAAAATAAACTTATAAAAATACTATTTTATATCATAGCTTTATACACCTTACTTTATATGCGTTTATGAAATACTTATTTTTAAAATAAGTATTTTAATCAAGAATTCAATTAAGATCAAGCTATTTTTGTCTAAAACAATAAACACAAAAAGTTAGAATTCGACACAAAATTACATTTCGTACTTTTTAACATAAAAAAATTATATATATGAGTGTGTGTGTGTGTGCGTGCGTGCGTGCCTGAGTGTGTGTGTATGTGTATGTGTGTGTGTGTGTGTGTGTGTGTGTGTATGTGTGTGAACACATAAAGAATATTAAAAATTATTTATGTAACGATAAATAAAGTGTGGAAAATTTTTTCAATTAATGGAAATTTTATATTTATAGATTGATAAGCTGTACCAATTGAATTCTAGTATACTAACTCAAGTACTTTGGTGGTCAGATTATCTTAAGCAACATAGTCAAAAAGTTTTAGTAAAAAACCAAGTAGACAGTTTAAGACTGAATGTCATACATACTGCTCGTAAAAAAGGAAACTTTAATCTTGCTCAACGTGAGCTTAGAAAGTACTTTACAGCACAATCAAATCTTATTATTTGTAGTTCGAAATTTAATGAAATGATCAATCAATTAATAAGTGATGCTGGTGGTATATGTCAAATTGAATGGACTAAAGAGAACATGCGTGCTTTCCGTGAGACATCGAAATTACTTTATGCTATGGAGAAAAACGAGCAGGCACTAAAAGTTTGCAGTGTTACCGCACTTGGGATTTCAAGAAGTATTGTGACAGCTGGTGAACATGCTCCAGCAGAACTTAGAGAAATTGGCACAAGGGTTTTACTCACTTTAAGTAAGTAAAGTTTCAGCAAAATATAGAAAAAGAGTCTTCAATTGAAATTACAATTATTATTTAATTAGGCAAGTGGATCCAACAAGATGCAAAGATAGAAAATAGTCCACAGTTGGATGAATTGCTTTGTTTTGAATCATTGCATAATGACGGTCTTATGGACAAATTATTTGGGAAGACAACAGAGTTGATACCAGCTTCTGACGTCGTGGTCGGCAAACTTATTCAATTAGGTGTTAATCAGTGTCCAGACTTACCTGAAGCTTGGTCCAACTTTGCGGCTTGGTGCTATAAATGGGGGAAAAAAATCGCTGATAACTCTAATGTAAGTCTACTTACAGATGTTGACAAGGTTAATATACAGTCACTTTTACCTATGGACATTAGTGAATCTGATTTTACTACTGTTCTCACCATTTTGGGACAAAAGAATCGAATTGTGCCTGAGGATGAAGGTAAAATATTCAAATACACTCAAAAATTTTTAATAAATTTTATTTTAATATTTTTAATATTATTTTTAAATTTTACAATGATTTTCATTTTTTTTCGAAAAAAGAATCTAATACTGAATAATTTTTTCAACTTGAAGAATAGAAATTCTTTTCTTATAGCGATAATTTTTTGGCTTTATAGGTGATATAGATACTAGTGATGTGAATACTTCTGAAACCATTGAAGATCTCTTAAGAAGTGTACCAATTTTAAATTGCGCTAGTAGTGAGCATTTGAATATATTAGTGGATATTTGGCGAAAAGCTCAGGCTCGAATTTATTCATACTATGAACTATCTGCCAATGCATATTTCAAATATTTACAATTAGGTATACATTTTTCTTTTTGAAAAAATATCTTTAATTTATTTTAAAGAATATCTGAAATCAAAATAGCTAAAATGACACCCTTTAGGAATTTCAAACTATTTTCAATAATCAACATATACTGAATGATGATATTTGTGATTTTCAAATGGCCCCTTTCCCCCATAATTTTCTCTACCATTTACAAAAAACTTAGTTTTCAATAAATAATTTTTTTTGTGACCTTAATTAGTATGAAAAAGTCTTTAAAAATTTTGATAAATTCTGTTTATAAATACGTATTAGGAAAAATTTTACTTTTAATCTTTAACCTTTCGAACTAATATAGAAAAATTTTTTTAATTTCGAAATCACTAGAAATTTGCTATATATTTACTGCTGGTGATTGTTCTTGGAAAAGCAATAACTCTTCTAATAACCAAACATCAAATTCTTAATCTAAAAAATTTTACGCAGTTCTAGCTGAACTTTCATCAAATTTGATAAAGAGCATAATATTGGAATCTTCATATCAACCACGTGACTTTAATTATTAACAAATCATTAATTTTGAAGGTGATTCGAAGATTTTTCTTAGACCACAATTTCCAAAAATAGTTATTTTTTATACAAGTGCGAAAACCAGATGTTTTCCACATGGGTGTCATTTGTTGACTGAATTTAAGTTATTTTTTTTCATTCTCTTATTATAATTTCATTATTTAATGCATAAGCTTGAAAATGAACTGTGTTAAGCTCAAAAAATTAAATTAAATTCAATAAATTAAATTCAATAGAACCCAAGATATATCGATTATAGAAAGCGTTCACGCGGAGGAGCATATTCTATTATCAAAAAAATACAGAAATTATGATATCGTAAGTTAGCAATAAGACATAGAAATTCAAAATCGTACTAATTATTTACAAGTAAAACTATAAATCCTGGGTATTTTTTATACCTTATTACAATATAATTACTAATTAAATGAGCTTTAAAATAAGTCGTATTGATATTTATTAACCTTTAGAGCGCTGGGATACGCCTCCAGGCTTAAGGGGTCTGACTCGCCAACATCTCAACTTAGTTTGGCTCTAACTTAGGAACCTTAGACCACATTTCTATAGGAAAATACGATTTGCAAATTTTTCAAAACCCCAGAGTTCTAAAAGTTAAGTTCAATAAAATTAGATATACACAGATAATAGTAAATGTTCGGTGTGATTGGAGTGTATTAATTTCTCGAATTACAAATAACATATCGTAAAAATTTAAAATCAAGTAGATTTTTTATTCACAAGGAACTATTTTGCTTTTGAAAACATCTTTGTATTTTCCATAGTTAATTTTTTACAATATTATAAATAATTAAATTATTTATAATAATACAAACAATTTAATCGTAATTTAATTTAAACAATAGATAACTAAGGAATTTAAATTCTACTCATAAAAAGCTATTAAAAATCAAAGTTACCGAGGGGGGTTCGTAACCTGACTATAATTATAAAAGCATTATTGCACTGAAAAAAAATTGAGCCTTTATTACTAGGCACTCCGGTTATCACTACCGGAGTTACTCTGGCAGCGATTATATAGCCTATATTACTGGTGAGACTAGCAGTGTTTACCATGTCACACAAAGAAACTGTCAACAACGATGTAGGCATGACTGTTAGTGAAATTATTTAGCAATATAATATATTCATAATGTTCCAAATGGAAATCATTGTTGTAGATAATTTATATATTACAATTATAATGTTAATTTAACCTGAAAAATAATTTTAACGTAGAAATAAATTATAATATAAACTCAACCTGAAAAATTATTTTGAAAATTTGCTGTTTTTTCTTTATAGCAAAAATAATGTTTTTAATAAATATTAAAAAATGATAAATTATGAATTTAAGGGGATGTGAAATGGACACTACACCTGTACTCGTAAATATTGACTATCTTTTTATTTTATTGCAAAATTTACAGTAAAAAAATGCACTAGCTTGTAGTATGTACCATAAAGATTATTCAGTTAAGTTTCAAATAAATTCATTCATTAGTTTTTAAGATATTTGGATTCCTGTACAAGATCGAAAAATTTTAATAAATAATTTTGGAACACAAAATTCTCGAATACTAATGAATGAATTTATTTGAAAATTTAACTAAATAATCATCATGGTACATACTACAAGCTAATGCATTTCTTTTCTGGAAATTCAGGAATAAAATGGAAAGGAAGTTAATATCTATAAGTACAGGCGTAGTGTTCGTTTTTCATCTCCTTAAATATAAAATTTTCACACCATTAAATTATGTAATAAAAATTTTTTTAACCGATTTCTGTTTAAAAAATTTATTTTTTTCTCAAAGCATCTACTATTATCCTGGTCATTTTTATCAAATGATTTAAATAATCTAAAATCATAATTTTACGATTTGTTATATTTATTAAAAACGTTACTTCAATTATCAGAAAAAATAGCAACTTATCAAAATAATTTCTTTAGTTTAAATTTACATTATGATTTATGTTAAATAACTAAAATGAGTTGTTATTATTTTCGTATCTGTACATACAGTGGGGTCCAATAAAAAAAAGCCACCCTTGAGAAAAAAAGTACTAATTAACAAATTTTATATCTAAACAAATAAGGGTCGTACAGAACTCCACGACCACTCATTTTAAACGCATTTGTAAGGACTTTTTAATGGTGTATTGGCAATTTAATTTTGAGTACTTGTCTGGGAAATATTACGACTTAAAAATAGAAAAAAAAAATTTTTATTCGCCTGTGTTTAAATTTAAATCATTTTTCGGAAAATGACGGTAGATAGATAGATAGATATTATTTTATTTTGCATAAGAGTACAAAAACGTGACGGTAGAAAAATTTTACACGGCTAGTTTTAAAGGTATTTTGCTTAACTTGAAATTTATATTTTAGTTTTTTTCTAGGTTTAAAATTGACCGAAATTTAACGATTTTTGTTCAAATAGGGTCTTTTTTATTTTTCCGATATCTGCTTAATGAGAGGAGATGTAGAAAAATGCCAAATAAAAAAAAATGTATTTTTGTGTGTAGAATAACCTTAAATTTTCTCAAAATTTTTTGTGCATTTTAATTTTTTTGATATTGTTGCGGTACTCTTATAAGAGTATGGTATACATGTATATAAAAACAGCGGTACGGTCTAACGCTTCGAAAAACTGAAGTTATGGACGATTATAGTCTTATTTTTAGAAAAATATGAAAAAAGAACTCCTAATCAAAGTGTAAATAATTCTGTCTAAAATGTCTTTAATAAATCCACAATAACTTAAATGAAAGCAGAGAAAGCAAGCTTTAATTTGATAGTTTCCGAATTGAAAAATTATAATTAGAACTAAAGTTATGCTTGTTTGAAGTTAAGCAGCAAAAGAGTACTAAAAATCACCATCCTTCAAAATTTAGACTATTTTTGGTACTCTCTTACTGCTCAACTTTAAACAAGCATAACTTTAGTTCCAATTATTATTTTTTAATTCGGGAACCAGCAAATTAAAGCTTGCTTTCTCTGCTTTCATTTTAGTTATTGTGGATTTATTAAAGACATTTTTAGACAGAATCACTTACACTTCAATTAGGAGTTCTTTTTTCATATTTTCCTGAATATAAGATTATAATCTTCCATAACTTCAGTTTTTCGAAGCGTCAGACCGTACCGCTGTGACTTTACTCATATTTTGGTACCTAAATACTTATCCCAAAGTTTCATCAAGATCTGTGACCCGCAACTCAGACACTCTCCTGGTCAGTATAATAAAAACAAATATAACTCATCCAAAGGCAGCAACATTCATGGAGTTGGTTTAATTTGTCAAGCCCTTGCTACTGGCATACATGTAAGTGAAAAAACAGATGATTGGCATCAAGATAGCTTCGCTACAAAGCACAAGACATACAAGAGGGAATGGTTTTCTAGTTATCATCCATTAAATTAATTTTTTGGGTAAGGGTCAGTGAAGGTACATGTATTAAAGTTTATGGTAGAGGAGATATAAATATCTGTACTTTTGATGGAGAAAAATGGCACCAAAATCATCTCAAGAATGTTCTGTATGTACCAGACTTAAAATACAACTTGTTTTTAACTGGAGTATCATTACATAAGAGCCTTAAAGAGACATCAATATATATATATAGAAAAAATAGTAAGATATATATGAATTATAAAAACAGGGGTACCCCCCTGCTCGCACAGCTCGCCAACCCCCTATTTTTATAATTTATATATATCTTACTAATCATAGGTTGCATTATATTATTTTAAACAAATTTTTTTCTATATATAACAAAAAAAATTGATAATTCCTTTTTTAATAAAAGCGTGTAAAAATATAATTTTTGAAGTTGATGTCTTTTGGCGCGCCTCGAAAATTTGCTGGGGATAAACATCTAAGTTGCCGTCACTTTACATTTTAATGTGTTGTGTATGTGTGACCCTATCTGTGCGCGCACATTTTACTAAGTTATAAGAATAAGAGAGAGAGGGAACACTATACTATACCAAGCAATGTATATTCAAGCCCGATTTGAAAAAGAGAGAGAGAGAGAGTATAGCAAGCGAATACGCACTACACAAGGTAAGCATATAGGAGGGAAGAGAGAAGGTATGTATGTTTTATGTATGTATAAGCGCTATATATATATATATATATATATATATATATATATATATATATATATATATATACATACATACATATATTATATAGCGCTCCTTCAAACAGTATTGTCTCTGATAGTTGCACAACAAATATCATAAAAACAAATTAAATTAGATACAAAATACCAACTTTTTATTTTTTTTCAAATTAATGATTAGGAAAAAATTCAAACGGAAACCGAAAGGATTTTAAAAAATCTAATATTCATTACAGATGTTTTTTGTTTTACGAAATTTTTCAATAAAGTTACAAGTGATCGTATATATTGTTAAGCATGTAAACAATCAACAATCAAGTAAAATTATTTAATTTAATTAATATATACAATCAACAAAATTATGACTTTATTTGAATTTGTTAACATACCATATTCTTGTATATCACCAATAACTTTAACTTTAGAACCTTTTTTTATTATTGAGAAATCTATATCTGCCTATGTTTCATATAATAAAATATTTATATTATAGCTCTTTTTATAACGACCAACAGTAACTGTTCCAAAGTATTAATTTCATGATCACATTAATTAAGTAATCATAAAATTTAATTACTTCAAATGTAACCATTTTGAAAATAGGGTTTTTTAAGAATGAGATACGTAACTTGAGAGACTGCGTGGAATAAGGCGTTAAGTCGACTTAACTTCTTTTTCCGCTTATCAAGGAAATTAAAATATTAATTTTCTTGCTATAATAATTAAAACATTTTAAGGGGATGTAAAACGGATACTACACCTGTACTCATGAATTTGGCTTTTCTTTTCATTTTGTATCAAAAGTTGAGGAAAAGAAATGCTTTGGCTTGTAGTATTTGTGGTAGCTACCTAGGATAAGGAGAGTCAGAGAGAGGCGTCTAAAATAACAGAAGACAAAATGTGATTAATATATTATATATATTGTAAGACGGTCAGTGTGACTGAGCAAAAGGACCGTTGGAGCTAGACTGAATACAACAAAGTGGCTCGCTCGCTGTTACTCACTTCTCTGTCCTGACGCCTGCGCAGAGGCGTTCGCATGTATACACTTATGAGTCTTAGTTAGGGACCCTCTAAAAAGGGACTGGAAACCTCGTTCTGCGTTTACTATTGGCTATTACAAACAAGAGATCTAAACCGGAAACTACATAAGAAAGTAATATGTTAGAAAGAGACAGTAAATATTCTCCACGAAGACGACCTGTGATGATTTCTATAAGCACTTTATCCATTCCTTTCTGGTTTGGATCAGTATGGCGGCAATATTTTCTTGTCCCTTCCTAGAGAGTCCCTAGTCTTAGTGCACTTATAGCGCCATACTCATATACAGACTATGTGTGTGTCCCTACATCACTCCCCCTCCCCAACAAAAAAATGTGTGGGTAATTTTTATTTATTACAAGTACAAAAAAATGTATGTTGTGTTGCACTCATTCATTTATCACACGTTACGATATAAAATCTATTTATCACATTAGAGGTTAACATTCCTCTTATCACAGCCAAAAAATTTACAAATATTTACAAAGTTAAAAAAATCATTCTGCATACGATAAACTCATCTCGATCATTCATCGCGATCATTCATACATTAACGCAGGGTTAGTATTCGCTTGATTACAATATTTTTCAAACAATACTTATTAGTCGTAGAAAAATCGATGACTTTTTAGCCTAATATGTATTTTTTAACAATAGTTGCTTTATCACAATAAGGCTTTTTAACTATTTACAATATTGACTATTTATTCCATTTCATTACAGTTTTGCTATTCATATCTTTTTTTAAAACAAATATAACTTATTACAGTAAATCTTGCAGTTCGCAGGGACTCTAGTTTACGCAGTATGTTTATTAAATTATTACATATTATGTTGCATTACGCATTTTAGATAATACAAGTTTTAGCGAGAGCATTTTTATCATGGCTCATCATTGTTTTATTAGCGCACTAAAAGTGCTAAAAATGCAATTTAATTACAATAAAGTTATCAGTATTTACACTGATTTGTACGCAGATACATTGCTTGTTTATTAATGCACTGAAGGTGCTAAAAATGCAGTTTAATTACAATAAAATTGTCAACATGTACGCTGATTTACAAACAGATACATTGTACAATGTTTTAATATATGTAAGTATTGTTTTACAATTAAGTATTACATAATCGCGAGATTTGCGCATTAGCTTATGCAGTCGAATGCACTAAGATTGGCTATCTACTGATAAAATCAACTCAATCGATGGTGTTTTGGTGCATGCATATTTATCTAGATATTTTTTTATCTATTGATGTTTTTTTTTATTTAATCGTCCAGTTCAATTGCCAAAATGACGGTGTTTCATAAGCTAATGTATATTGAGTAATATGCAATTGTCTAGTACCATGATTGAGTGCAGCTCTGGATGTCGTAATTAAATAAACAAATATTTGTTTAAGGTTTTATTAAGTGTACTTGACTGTTAGAAAAAAGAAAAGATGTGCAGTGTATATACTTCCAACCTTAGCTAGAATTGTTGCGTGACTCTAATATACATATGATATATTAATTAAAAATAAAAATAAGAAACTATTAATGAATGAATTTACTGAGAAAAGATAATGAAAAAAGAAGATAATAAACGAAAAAGGTGTGAAACTATAGCGCAATTTACAAAAAAGGTTAGTTTAAAGTCGCGGTGGATTTGGGCTCGCGGATTTAATCTATGTTGTACCTAACTTCGAAGCACTTATAGAACGAGTCTTTCTCTGCAGCTTGGCTCTTTGGTGTGACATATGCGCCAAAGTTCTCAATGTGCAAGCGCGTGGTTTCGCGCAGACACACCCTGCATCTTTGAGCTGCAAACCTGAAAAAGGGCACTGTGGGTATGACATCTTCCACTAAGCGTGGATTAAAGGAGCGATTCCCCTTGTTGTTCTTGCCCAAAGTATTAGTAATAAGGACGTCGTGTACCCGAAGAGTGGCATGAGAATCCAGAATGTCCTCTAGGCGCCGATGGTATGGTAGCTTTACCGAAGTCAGTGAACGTAAAGCGGAAAAATTTAATCTGATTTGGGGAATGCCCAAGCCCGTAAAGTCGACCGTGCAAAGCTCTGAAGTTGCATCGATACAATTTTGAAGACTTTGTTCAACGAACTTACTGCCCTTAAGGTTCAACTCCGACAAAAACGGATGATTTTGGGGGACTGGTTGATGTACAAAATCCAGTGCATCGACGGTCGAGTTACTAAACTCCATGCGGAAGATCCTCAAGCCGTTAACAACGGCGAAGACCCTCTCAGGGAATTGCCACATCTGGAACTTTAAGTCGATGTTAGAACAGTCCACCAAGTTCAGCTCTGTTAAAACCTGGTTATCTGTTATAAACTCAACGAGTTGCTATACGCGCAATTATGGGCAATTAACCAAAATGATGGAAGAAAGCGTGAGTCGAGCTTGGGGACTGAGCCATGGAATCAGAGGGAGCTTGTCGGATTCCTCCTTCTCACTTATCTTCTCCCAAGCCAAACGCACCGTTAGGTTGTTGTGGACCGAGAGTTTAACAAAACCCTTGAGGCTAACCCTGTTCTTGAAAAACCTAGTGGTTTTTCCAATAATTAACTTCTCAATGGAGAACTGTTGGGTCAGCGTCTAAAGTGCCGTTGGCATCGCCGTGACGCCGCGCAAATCAACACCCATGAAGCATGTCCGTTTTACCCGACCCGATGGGTTACCTAAATTAATGTCTAACAAATTCTGGAAATCAGACGTGTCCATGGGACACCACTCGCAGATGGTGATTGAGTTGAAGAAAAACTGTCACGCATCATCTCTCATTCTCTGCAGTCCGTCAACCGTCTGATAGCGTCGACTACCCGAGTCGAAGTGTAGATGCCCAATCTTATATTGGACCGTGCGCCATCCCTCCAATACAGTGATTAATGCCAACTTGGCGTTATTGTCCAAGTATTTAATAATACTAGCTAATAGCTACTAGGCAGGCAGGAGGAGGTCCCTTGGGTACCTTAACAGTCAGCTTTAAGCTGTCAGAGCGCACAGGCTGGTTGCTTACGAACAAGGTCGGGAGGCGGTGGTCATAAGCGGGTGGAGTGCTCGGATAAATGCGTTGGGAAGCGCGCTCAACCGCGTTTATTCGATCGTCGAGTGATCGCATATACTCGCTCCTAAACTCGAGCAAGCAGATCTCTGCGCGCCGAAGATGGTGTCTCACGGACGCATCACTCGGGGTGACCGTGATTTCGGTTAAAATGCGCTCGTGGATGCGGAGAATCTCTGCTAAAACATTCTGGGTTCTGACCCAACAGTAGTTATTGGGGCACCATGGACCGTCACAACAAACCCCCACTCCGCTACCCCAAAGGTTATTGACCAGCGAGTCAATGACCTCTGAGAAGGTGAAGTAGGGGTTGTTGAGACGGAACATTGGTGCCCCAAGAAATAAATGCACGCTTACACACGCACACACGTACACACGCACACACACGCACACACACACACACACACACACACACACACACACACACACACACACACACACACACACACACACACACACAAAATACACAATATTAAAAATTAAAAATTTTATTAAACATAAAATTTTATTAAACACAAAATTTTATTAAACACAAAATTTTATTAAACACAAAATTTTATTAAACACAAAATTTTATATATATATGCACGCATACAATGTATATTATAATAAACTTCTCACGCACACCACACATGTTGACAATATATATTTTTAAAAACATAAAATACTTAAAATACAAAATTTTATTCTGACACACTTTAAATGAAAATAATTACAAATGTTTCAAAAATTAAATACCTTAAATAAAAAATTTTATTCACATGCATTTTTAAAAATTTAAATTTTAAACATAAATACATACACGTTCTCTTAACTATATTCACGTACACACAAGATATTATAATTTTGGCAGTGCACTAGTTCTTTGCCACAAACACAAAAATACACAATATTAAAAACTAAAAAATTTTATATATATATGCACGCATACAATGTATATTATAATAAACTTCTCACGCACACACCACGCACGTTGACAATATATATTTTTAAAAACATAAAATACTTAAAATAAAAAATTTTATCCTTACACACTTTAAAAAATTTCACCATGTGACATTCTATATTTTTAAGAAACACAAAAAATAATTAAAATGTTTCAAAATTAAATACCTTAAATAAAAAATTATATTTACGCGCATTTTTAAAAATTTAAATTTTAAACATAAAATAATACACGTTCTCTTAACTATATTCACGTACACACTCACAAGATATTATAATTTTGGCAGTGCACTGGTTCTTCGCCACAGTCCGGGCACAACCAAAGTCCACAATCGTCGCATCGGGACCACAGACGAATTCCTTGTTTGTAAAATGACTTCGCACATCCCCAACAGACATCCCAATTTCTCTTTGGTTTTTCTACTGTAGGATCAGGGCCTCGTTGCCTCCGCGGTATGATTCTTTCTGTTTGTTGTCGCCTATTTTTCAACCGACGTAATCGCCGTTCAGCCCAGCGAATGAAATTATCGCGCTCCAATCGAAGCTTGCGTACCCTGGTGCGCCAGTACTTTTTCATAACATCTAGCACGTGACGCTGGCGAGATTCTTGTTTTCTCTCGTAGTAATACTGCCGCATGATGTCTACTTCTTCTTCTTCTTCTTCCTCGTCCGCATCGGGCAGGTAATCAGGATCGCTGTCACTACCCTCGTTCTCCGATCCATAGCCTGAATCTTCTGCTTCATTTTCATTTTCATTATCGACTATCATCGGCTCTTCGGCGATGATATTTTCATTATTGATGTCATGCTCAATCGCCTCTTCAAGAGCGATTTCTTGATTATTAAAATTATTTTCCTCCTCGAGGACAAATTCTTGTTGAAAACCGGCTTGATCCGGTACAGCATCATCATTGACATCATGCTCAATCGCCTCTTCAAGAATGATTTCTTGATTATTAAAATTATCCCCCTCATCGAGGACCAATTCTTGTTGAATGCCGGCTTGATCCGGCGCACCATTGTCGGTCAACTCCTGATTCACATTTATATTACCTATTACCCCATCACCAGCGATCACTGGCTCCTGGTAGATGACCATGTATTGGTTTAAGGGTAATAGGAGTGGTACACCATGATTAATAAAGTTAATTAATGGCGCAATATTCACCACTGGGTTGACCTCCTCAATAACAATCACACTATCGTCATCACTGATAGTAATCGGTGACTCTACGTTTAAATTCGCGAACATTTTAAAATTTAATTTATAAATTTAACTTAAAATGTTACTAAAATTCGGTCTTGTAAGAGGCTGATTGCCGATTTAATTTTTAAATATAATGAACTTATTAATATATACTATAATTAATACTTAATAATAATATTAATATAAACTTTTTGAATTCGGTGTCGTAAGAGGTGCAAGAGTCGTTGCTGGTTGTCGACGAGGACTGATCATGGCCACAACTCCACGATCATAAAAAGTATAATTCCCACCCCAAAAACTGCATATTTTTTTCAATTCTCACGCTGAAGCTGATATTAAGATACTTTTTGCGAGAAATAATTTTAAAATAGGTTTATTATTTCAAATTTCAGAAGGAATGAAATCCGAATAATGCCGACGTCGGTGGTAAAGATATTCTTATTTCACTGCGAACTAGTGGACACAGTGCTGATTTTGTATAAATAATTCTAAATCGTCTGGGAAAATTGTATTTAACAGATAACACGAATGTTGAGGGTGCATCTTATATCAAAAATTTAAAAAAGTCACATACCAGTCTCACGCTACGCGTGTCAACTTGATTCCTTTTTCGCAAGAAAAGATGAATTTTAAAAAAATTTAAAAACTTAACACCGTCTGGAAAAATTTATTTTATATTCACAAGAAGTGTATAGGGTACTGATTTTGTAAAACTTAAAATTTTAGCGTGAGAAATGTCTCTCACTGTCTCTCTCTCTCTCTTTTTTTCTTTCTCTCTTTTCCCTATTTTATTATTATGAAATAAAAATATATGTGTATATATATATATATATATATATATATATAAGCCTCTCTCTCTCTCTCTCTCTCTCTCTCTCTCTCTCTCTAATGCGTATGTCTATACATACATAAGACACACTCGTGTACGCAAAAATTTGTATAAAATATATATACAAATCATATGTAAATAATATGCAAAAAATGGACAAATAAACTATGCATTAGAATTGGTTATTATATTTTAAATATAATGTATATTTATTACCAAGATATCGATTCAATAAATATAGAGAATTAGTGATACAAAAACGATAAAGAGAATCAGGAATCCAAAACATAAAAGGAAGTATAACTATTCTACCTCTTGCGATCAGGTGTTTTGACATTCACCGTTAATACGCCCAAGTTGCGTATATAACTGGTGTATATATACATATGCAAATGACATGTAAATATATATTTATTAAAATTGAATATATTATATTGAAAGATATTTATTATTTAAAAATTATTATTCATAAATTATCAATCATTACGCAATGAATATCGATAATTTATGATAAAAAATAAGAAAAAGTATCATGCTATTATAAAAAAGAAAGAGGTATACAATCCGTTATTTTACAATTTTTGTCATTCATTGTGAATACGCCCAAGTTGCGTATATAACTACTGTACATATATACATATGCAAATGATATGTAAATATATTTTTATCAAAATTGAATATTTTATATTGAAAGATATTTATTATTTATAAATTATTATTCATGAATTATCAATCATTACGCAATGAATATCGATAATTTATGATAAAAATAATAAAAAGTATCAGGCTATTATAAAAAAGAAAGAGGTATACCATCCGTTATTTTGACAGTAGATGTGTATGTAATAAAAGAATTCACAATTTATATATTAAGGATATTACCTAATATCGATATTTATTAATAGTTTAAGTACGTATGCAAATTAGGTGCATATGCAAATTTAGTGTATGTATAAAGTATGTAAAGTACAAAGATTTAAGAAGTATAATAGCCATTACTAGGCCGATGTAGAATGGGTGTTCTTAAGAGATGCACTCAAGTCATTCGTTGTAACAGGATCAGCCCAAGTTTGATAACGCGACACGAGAGACGAATGAAATTGCATAACGCACGCCTTAAAGAAAAAAGTCCCACCTTCTTATAAGCGAAATAATGGCAACCCGAGTTTTAATTACGTACATGCTAACTAAATATCTTATATGAGATTTTTAATAAATTGTTAATAATTATTAAAGATTATTGAGAATATTGAATTTCGTACTCACAACTCAGTGGTTCCCACAAAACTGATGTATTTCTTGCTACGTTGGAGGTTTAAATATCAAATTATTTTTACAGGTCTCGACAAGTTAAATATTATATTTTTACGCGCATGCTTACCCTAAAATTTATGATTTATTTTCGGTATAAATAGACAACGATTTATGGTTCTGATATGAGTCTGAGTTTAAACATTGGAACAAGAATAACAAAAAAGAGAATGAATAAAAAAGACTTATATAATATCTTAATAACTATTTTAAATGTGGCTCTCCTTCGTGAACCACAGATAAAACTATTTTGTAATTATGCATGGCGCAAAAATTTGAAAACTTGCTCTATAAATGAGCTGTTAAAAAAGATTAAATTCATCATAGGACTTCACGGGCTACGTACTTTAGCCTATATGTTTAAGCGAAATATTTTTACCGATAATCAGATACTTGATATAGTTGGTCGTTGTATTAAGAGCAGAGGAATGCAAGATGCACCTCAAGTTAGACATCTCATGTTACATCATCGTGTCACTACAGGTAAGTTATGCATATTTTCTATCATGAATCGAATAACTAATCTAGAAATGTATTTTTAAATCACGAAATCGTAGCCAATAATCGTTCAATAATCTATATCTTTTTTATTTACCACCGGAGAATTTCGCGGCATAAGACTTTTATGTTGTAAATAAAACAATATATCCAAAAACATGTTTTACTAAAAAATATTGATTGCCAATATCGAACCAATACTCGATGACTTACTTATTTACGGTCAAAAAATTTTGCAAGCTAATACTTTTATGTTGTAAATACAATGATAAATCCAAAAATATATTTTACAAAAAATATCGATTTTCAATATCGGATCAATAATCTATAGATTTTTTATTTATGGTCGGAGAATTTCGCGGGATAAGACTTTTTTGTTGAAAATAAAATAATAAATCCAAAAATATGTTTTACAAAAATTGATTTCCAATATCGGACCAATACACGATAACTTACTTATTTACGGTCAAAAAATTTTGCAAGCTAATACTTTTATGTTGTAAATACAATCATAAACCCAAAAATATGTTTCACAAAAAAATACCGATTTCCAATATCGGATCAATAATCTATAGATTTTTTATTTATGGTCGGAGAATTTCGCAGGATAAGACTTTTTTGTTGTAAATAAAATAATAAATCCAAAAATATATTTTACAAAAAAATATTGATTCCCAATATCGGACCAATACTCGATAACTTACTTATTTACGGTCAAAAAATTTTGCAAGCTAATACTTTTATGTTGTAAATACAATGATAAATCCAAAAATATGTTTTATAAAAAAATATCGATTTCCAATATCGGATCAATAATCTATAGATTTTTTATTTATGGTCGAAGAATTTCGCGGGATAAGACTTTTTTGTTTAAAATAGTGTAACTTTGATAGATATGATATTAAAAAATTTTCAGACCTGCAAAACATGATGGAGGACAGTGGTGGGGATGAATTACTGATGAATCTTCTGTCAGCAGAAGAACAGCTGCTTAGTTCGAGAGATCCTGCACTACTGCCGCCCACCGAAGAAGTACGAGAAGTTATAAATTCGTTAGATGATCACGTGATTTATGATCATAGTACTCCAAACACGATGTTGGAGGGGGTAATTGCTGATACTACAGCGCCACCACGACCTAATGAACCGTTGCCTGGTTGCTCTCACTGGAATGACCAGGATGCACAAACGTCGAATAAAATAGTTTCACCTGAAACTACATTATCTGCAATATCGACACCAGGTACAGAAGATCTCGACTATTGAGATGTATGTAATTTTATAATTGTATTAATTCTTATATATTACTGCTCGGTATTGTAGACGAATGTCTTCAACAGGGAGATGGTACTTCTGCTCAGGAACACATTACCATTCATGAAGAAACTTCACGATATTACAAACAGTTTAAGCTTCAAGGGCGACAATTAAGAGTGTCGTTATTACCCCCACCAGCTAATGCAAATGTATATGGTTGGTTGGAGGCTGCTATAAACGATTTATATCGTCACGTGTGTGAATATGCACAACCATCAGATTATATTGGCATGACTATAAGCTCTGAACGTTTTGTGCACGGGTCACTATGGATTTCTTTTAGACTGCTTCGTGATTTTTCACCGGTAGATTTACTAGAACTGATAGCTAGTATAGCGCAGAGTAATGATGGTTTCGAAATTGACGATGTTTTGAATGTTGAAGTCAGTACTGTGACTAAACCAGAGGGCCGGGGTCGTGTGTCTCTCACTAGCGAATCAGTTTTTAAGAAATCCATTCTAAATATTGAAAATAGCGACAGTCTTTGTCTTCCACGCTCGCTAGTCGCTGCTCACGTATACGCCATACGTGGTCAAACGCGTAGTGGAATTTTCCATGACAGATGGAATAAAATAAGACATCATACAGCACATTATCAGAAAGTGCAAGCATTGAAACTTGTAAGAGCTGCGAGAGTTACGATACCCGAGACGGGCTGTGGTATAGAGGAGATTAAATTATTTCAAGAATATTATGCACTCTTTGGAGTCGCAATCGTTGTTTATTCATTTCAAAATTTTGCTCGTGGATATAGACCGCTTTACGATGGCACACGTTTCGTACACGACGTTGGTAATGTCGTTAGACATACTCTAAATATCATGTATTATGAAAATTCCAGACATTACCAGCCAATTTTAAATTTACTCGCAGCGGCTGGGAGTCGAGGCTACTGTATACCTTGCAATAAAAAATTTAGTCATACGAAAAATCATAAATGTGAACAAAAATGCTATAAATGTTTACAGAAGCCTCCTTGTGATATAAATCAGGAAAAAATAAAATGCTTTCAATGTAGCAGAGATTTTTACGGCACCGTTTGTTTTGAAAATCATAAAAATTCAAAATTTTTCGATAGTTCTCGGTCGGTATGCGAGAGTATAAAAATTTGTCGTGTATGTAGCAAAACAGTGCGCATCAACGATAAAGAACCACATGATTGTAATACGATATTTTGTAAAATATGTAATGGTAAAAGACCAATAGAACATCTTTGTTACATGCAACCTATTGTCGATAAAAAAGAATTCATGATGAATAAAAAACAATTCTTTATTTATTTTATGATTTTGAGACTCAGCAATCAGAGAGCATTTTAGGCTGTGAGGCTGAAAAAGTAAGGCTGCATGTACCAAATTTATGTGTTGTCCAGCAAGTGTGTAGTTACTGTTTGAACGATGAAAATGTATCAAATTCTTGCGAAGTATGTGGGATGCGCGAGTATGTGTTTGAAATTGACCCCGTGAAACAGCTAGTCGATTTGGCCTTGGCACCAAGAAAAAATTTCAAACAAATCGTTTGTATAGCACACAATGCGCAGGGTTTTGATGCACAATTTATTCTTAAACATTTAACAGAACGTAAAGATCTCAGAAATAAGCCAAATGTAATTTTAAACGGGTCAAAAATAATCATAATGGAAATTTTATCTGTTAAATTCATAGATAGTTTGAATTATCTACATATGGGTTTAGCTGCACTACCAAAAGCTTACGGTCTTGTTAATATCGAGAAAGGTACGTTCCCTCATCTTTTTAATACACCGGAAAATCAGAATTACGTGGGAGAAATGCCACCGATATGCACTTTTTCGCCAGATTCGATGAAGATCGAAGAGTGACGCGAATTTATGCAGTGGTATAACGAAAAAAAAGCTGAAAATTATATATTTAATTTTAGAAATGAAATTATAAAATACTGTAAGCAAGATGTAAAAATTTTACGTTTAGCATGTCTGGCTTTTCGCAATACCTTCATCGAATGTGGTAATACAGATCCATTTGTAGAGTGCGCCACCATCGCATCTTCTTGCATGCGTGTGTATAGAAAAAAATTTTTACAAAAAGATACAATAGGTATTATACCTCAAGGTGGTTATAGACAAGCAAATAAACAGTCTATGAAGGTGATGCGATGGTTGTGCTGGATGGAAAATGTGCTGAATCGACAAATTCAGTATACCGTTCGTGCACGAGAAAAGAGGCTTCCCGAAGGCCCTCTAGTGGACGGATATTGTGTACTTGAAAATGGAAAGAAAATCGTTTTACAATTTCACGGGTGTTATTGGCATGGTTGTGTCTGGTGTTACACCATAAACCGAGACTCGAGGCTCGTAAACGGTGAAAATATGGACGAACGTTTCGAGAGAACCGCGCGGATATCGGAAAAAATACGAGCCCATGGTTATGAACTTATCGAAAAGTGGGAGTGTGATTTCGATCGAGAGTACTCGAAAAACGAAAATATGCGGTCGTACATTGAAGATAAGACACGAAAATGGCACGCGCCGTTAAATCCTCGAGAAGCATTTTTTGGCGGGCGAACGGGCAATACAGTCAAAATTTACGATGCAAAAGAGGGTGAGAAAATAAAATACGTGGACGTGTGTTCATTATATCCATATATCTGTAAATACGGTCGATATCCCCCATTGGTCACCCAACTCTCTACGTGGACGAGGATGAGTGTCGCTCTCTGGTGGGTCAAACGAATGACATAAGTCACGTTGAAGGTCTTATTAAATGTGAAGTGTTGCCGCCGCGAAATTTATATCATGCTGTACTTCCCGTTAAAATGCATAATAAGCTTTTGTTTCCACTGTGTCGAACATGTGCTGAATTAATGTATACCGCAGATTGTGACCATGAAAATCCTGATGATCGTGTTTTTATCGGTACGTGGGTTGCTGACGAGTTGAGAAAAGCTGTTCAGATGGGCTATATCATCCGAAAAATATTTAAAATATGGTCTTATAAAATTACTCAGTACAACAAAGCCACGGGTCAGGGTGGTCTATTTCCAACTTATATCGATAAATTTTTCGCTGAGAAAACGTACGCGTCGGGTTACCCTTCGGAATGTGTTGACGGTGACGAAAACGCGATTGCTCGATATATTGAGGAATTTGTGCAACAAGAGGGCATAAAATTAGACAGAAATCGAATAAAATATAACGCCGGTCTGGGATCTGTAGCAAAACTCTGTTTAAACTCATTGTGGGGTAAATTTGGTCAACGAGAAAATATGCCAAAGACCGAAGTGGTGGATGATCCACAGAGATTGTTTGAATTACTCTGTAGTGCTGAGAGCGAGTTCCAGAATATTGATAGGTTCCAGAATAATCTTCATTCTTTCCACTCTCATTTTAAATCTCTCTCTGTCACGAGCCGCTTGCTCCCACTCTCCACGTCGTGCTGCACGGCTCGCGTAATCCCACACGCGTATCACGTGAATATCCGGTTTACCTTCCTTGAAATGCACCTTTTTTGTTTGATTCATTATTATTATTATTTTTTCTTCAAGATACGGATAATCACCACACTTCCTCACGACAAGTCTCTATAAAATTTTATCAAAATTTAAAAATTTGAGTCTTTAATGAATTTTTTGTTAAAATTTGATTACCTTTGTTCAAATTTGTTGACTATAACTTATTTATTTTCACGATACGAAAACTTGTACAGCACTAACCTATAAATGCTGCTGCTTTTACTTTTATACTGGAAATGTGGTGGTGGTGGTGGTGGTGGTGGTGGTGGCAGGTACAAGTAGTGATGGTGACGAGCGCTTTTGAGTAAATAACAGGTTAATACTTGTTAAGCTTTTCCAGCCATATAGCTAAAGAGCGGAATAATGCTGGCGTCAGCCAGCTATATGGCTAATCAGCTAAACGATTGGCTAGCGCCAGCACGATACTGCTCGCACACGCGCGCGCCGCCGCCGCCCCCCACTCTTGCTGATCGTATATGTAGAGTGGTTCGAGGATGTGATGAGGTTAGTAGTAGAAGTTTAGCAGCGGCGGTAACATGGACGTTTGCAGGTGGATGCATCCGTGGACTTTGATGATTTGTGGACCCAGCTCGTGTGGTAAAACAGTATTTGTGAAGAATTTTTTGCATCACATTGATCGCATGAGTGATACAAAATTCGAGCGCATACTCTTGTATTATACCGAGTGGCAGGCAATTTACAGGGAGTTGGGTGAGGGAATCGAATTTCACGAGGGTTTACCAAAGAGCGAAGATTATGCCAATGATCCACGACCAAAACTCTTGATTCTCGACGATCTGATGAGAGAATCGTCCAGCAGAGCTGTAGTCAATCTCTTTACCAAAGGCAGTCATCACAATAACTTGAGCGTCATCTTTATCTCGCAAAATCTCTTTCATCAAGGTCAGCGAGAAATCTCTCTAAACTCTAATTACATCGTGGTATTTAAAAATCCGCGCGATCGAGCGCAAATAAATCATCTGGCGCGCCAAGTCTGCCCCGAGGAGCCTCGTTTTTTGCAAGAGGCATATCTCGATGCCACAGCAGAGCCACACGGCTATTTGTTCATAGACCTGAAGCAGGGTACGCCTGAAAATGTGAGATTTCGTACTTGTATATTTCCGTTTGACAAACATCAGTACGTTTATGTGCCTCGTTGCAAACCCATAAGAGCTGGTGCTCGCTCGAATAATGTACCAGTCGTGCGATTGTAATGGAGCCGGTGAGACGTAGTCGTAGCAGCAGACCGATTCCAGAAAAGTACTGGACTCAGCTACATGTTTTGTGTAAAAGCGAACTCTATTAAGTTAAGGCTATAGTACGCGAAGCAAATTCTAAACTTATAACGTAAATTTGCGAGTGTGCTTTGAACATTTTACGTGGAAATATTCCACTCAGCAAGTATTATAAGAAACAATTGCGAAAAGTCGCACCTCTGTTGCGGAAACTCGCTAAACTGGGTAGTTTGGAGGTAAAAAGGAAATTGATGGTAAAATCAGCATATTTACTGCGGCTAATTGTGAAACCTGTTTTATCGGCATGGAGTACGCAAGAAAAATGATTTTAGTACCGCAAGAGTGCTTGGAGCAACAGCTTCAGCAGCAACAGCATGATGTAGCAACTATTAATCATACAACACCAGCATTCAGTGTCCAGACACCTGGTACAGCCACGACACGCCTCGACGAGGAAATGAGTAAAATTTTACATTCTGCGGGTGATGAGCGCCAAAAATGTTTGCAATATCAGCAAATCTTGCAGCGTTACTTGCATCTAAGAGAGGAGGAGAAGGATGAGAGTGGGGGTATAATACGTCCACACGAGACCGCATTATTAGAAACGGGAACGACAATGGATAGAGGCGATAATGACGAAATCGACGACAAACAGATTGTCGAGTCGGTACCGCAGAAATTTCGAAGCAATGCTAGACATCTCATTAGATACTTGCGACAAGCTGGTAATATTGAATGGGATAGTCGTGGTATAATCAAACTAGATGGCGCTGTTGTCGAGGGTACTAATATTGTCGATTTGGTGAACGAGGCTATGAGAAGTAGAAAAAGACCACCACCACGCGGATACAAACAGTTTGCACGCGTCTTGCGACAAGTTAGTATACCTCGAGAATTCATTGGTAACGATCAACTGTGGCGTAAGATTGCATCTCATAGCGCTGACTCATCGCCGTCATCGTCGTCAGAAAACGAAGGTTATTATACTTCAACAGCTACTAGTTAGACGAGCGTAAAGGAGAAAGAAGTTGAGAGTGCGAAAAAGCGTAAAAAAGTTGGTAGCGAGTTGGCAGCTACGCCATCAACCCCTGCAAAAAAGAGTCGTCTCGAGCAGCTAAAATGGGACCGTATGTGAAAGCATGGAAGGAAGTGATGGAGGGGGAGGTGGAGGAGGAGGAGGAGAAGGGGGAGAAAACTGGTACTTTTATAGACCAATTGATTTCAGTTGTACCCTTTGAAATGCATCTGCCAGGCTACCAGTTTCTCGGCCCTGGCACACATCTTGAAGAGCGTCTTAGACGCGGTCAGAGAGGAAAAAACCCTCTTGACAATGCCTGTCTAGAGCACGATATTTCATATTCAAATAAAAAAATAACGAATCATATAAAAGCCGACAGACTGCTGGCTGAACGAGCATTTTCACGCATGCTCTCGGAGACTGCGGATGGTAATGAAAAGACTGCAGCTGGTATTACTGTTTTGTGCATGATCAGCAAAATTGCGTTTGATAAATTTTTGAAACGCATTAAAAATACATTTAAAAGACAGCAAAAGAAAGAGAGAAAGCTGATTTATAAGAGGAAGAGGAGCAATGAGAAAGAAGGAGAAAAGGAAGAAGGAGACGTCAAAGCCGGACGGCCTTGAGCATTATTACTATAATCTTTCTGCACCATCAGCGTACGCTGGTGCTCATTTACTGAAACACGCGAAACCCAAAAAATTTGATAACAATACCATCGCCAAGTGGCTGGAGAGTCAGGATGCACATACCTTACACAAACTCGTGAGACATCGTTTTCCTCGTCGACATTACAACGTTTTCAGCCCCTTTGAGGTGTGGGAAGCTGACTTGGCAGATTTTAGATCACTTAAAACCTACAATGATGGGTACAGCTATATTCTCATTGTCATTGATGCACTTTCAAAGTTTGCCTGGGCAGAGCCTCTTCTCGACAAAACGAGCCAAAGCGTTGCTGTAGCATTGGACAAAATTTTATCACGATGTAATGATAGACATCCTATTTACCTACAGACTGATAAAGGTAAGGAATTTATCGGTCGAGAGGTGCAAGAGGTGCTAAAAAAGAAACATATTACCTACCGAGTCGTGAGAGACCCTGATATAAAGGCAGCCATTGCCGAACGCTTTACTCGAACTCTTAAAGGTCGAATCTGGCGATACTTTACTTACTTGCGCACAAGACGTTATATAGATGTTTTGCAAAAAATTGTGACGTGTTACAACGAGTCGTGGCACAGTGCCATAAAAATGTCCCCTTCCAAGGTCAACTTATATAATGCTCACGTGGTACGTCGAAATTTGACGTTGCGTTACAGCGAAAAAAAGCCGTTTAGAGTAGCTAAATACAGCGTTGGTGATCTGGTTCGTGTCAGTCGTGCCAAGACAGCCTTCAGGAAAGCATACGAGGGTGGCTGGACTCTGGAGCTGTTTAAAATTATAAGAGTCGACACAAGACAACAACCACCCGTTTATACTTTGGCAGATCTTGGTGGAGAAAAAATTGACGGATATTTTTACGAAGAACAGTTGAGCAGAGTGCGCAAGGATTTAGATAGCGAAGCGTTTGAGGTTGACGAGGTTTTGAAGAGTAAAGGTAGTGGGTCGAAAAAACAATATTTGGTCAGTTGGAGGGGGTATCCAGAAAAATTTAATTCTTGGATAGCAGCTAAAGATTTAAAAAATTTACAATGAACGATGAATTTTACATGGTTTTACCGAGCAACAGCAGCAAGTTTGTCTTTCCACACAATGTGGCGACACATTTCACAACACAATTATCGCAAAATTTTTATCTTCATGGCGACTGGTGTGTAGGACTCACGGAAATTCAAATACCTCTCA
The DNA here is from genome assembly GCA_017163975.1 of Anastatus disparis. Taxonomy (NCBI): domain Eukaryota; kingdom Metazoa; phylum Arthropoda; class Insecta; order Hymenoptera; family Eupelmidae; genus Anastatus; species Anastatus disparis. Next base: position 5,357,730 of record JAFFSR010000274.1, on the reverse strand, counting down.
CATTTCAGCATATATCAATAGTTGAGCGGGAGGGAGTTATTTCTGTTAAAACAGCCAAACGTGAAATGGCGAATGTTTTGCGAGAAACAGAAGAGACTCAACAGGGGGCCGAGGTGTTTGCCAGAGTGAAACCTGGTGTTTATCGTGATATTGAAAGTCTCTTGGAAGAAATAAATAATCTCGAGAATGTGAAAAATCATTTATATTTTGAAATCCAAGCTGGTGGCTATGTACGGGTTAGATGTCGATGTGGAGAAGATTGTACAACTTATAAGCACACGTTTACACTATCGGAAAAATTACTTAGAATTTTAGGTCTGGAAAATGTACCAATTTTCTCTTGCAAAGGTAATAAAGAACACTACATTACCGGTAATCGTCCAGCAAATCTTGTAAACGGGTTGCCAACCGTGCTGATGGTTTACAGCAACATTTGCCAGCCTTACGTAACAGGTGACATGCGCACGAGCTTACTACGTATAGTCTCGCTTCATTTGCGCGATTACGTTTACGGAGGTGTTGAAATTAAAAACTTTTCACCACCCATGTACCTACCACTGCTGTCTTCAGCGTTTCAGTCGATCGAAATAGATATAAGAGACGAACATGGATTTCCCATTCCATTCGACTACGGTACGTTGACTGTAACGCTTCACTTTAAGTGCATCCGATAAAATGTCTGAGTTTGAAGATTTCTTCAATAACCAAATGGTTGGTGGTGGGGGTAAGTGCGTTAGAGCTGGTAAACCTTGTTTTGGTTATCACCAGTCGGGTGCAGGAGTAGGTAGTTTTTTGAAAGGTCTCTTCCGAGCAGCTATACCGAAGATCAAGCAAGGTGCAAAAGTGGTCGGTAAAGAGGCTCTCCGAGCGGGTAAAAATATCTTAGATGATGTCACTGTAGGTGGCAGACCTGTCAAAGAGGCGGCCAAAGAGCGCATTCGCGAGAGTGGTAAAAATCTCGAAAGAAAAGCTGACGTTGTTCTGGACAAATTGCTCTTGGGTGAGTCGAGTGCAAAAGAGGGGGAAGAATCTGAATATAAAAAGAAGAACGAGACATCGTCAGTTCAGTCGTCGAGTGCAGCTGGTACTACAAACATCCCAGCAGCTAAACGCTCGAAAAGTGGTAAGGTTGCGAAAAAGAAGAAGAAGAAGAAGCAGAATAAGAAAGCACGTGTAGCTAGAGATATTTTCGAAAATTAAAATTTCAAGATGGCGTTGTTGCATACAGAATCTTGTCAGTCAATCAAGTCGGAATTATCACTCTTTGAATTACCCTCGACACAGACTGCAATTGAAGGCTCTTACTGGGTACAGTATAAACCGATATCTTCACTCAACGACCAATCACCAATTGAATTTACAATCCCTAGCAACACTGAATATCTAGACTTGGCTCACACAATGTTAAGTGTGAGTGTAAGTGTAACATGCACTAGTGCTGAACCACCTAAGGATCCGAGCGTTGGACCAATAAATAATCTTTTGCATTTGTTGTTTAATCAAGTCGACGTGCTATTCAATCAGAAACCTGTTTCACCGCCAAACAATGCTTATGCATACAGAGCTTACATTGAAACATTACTAAATTATGGTCCAACAGCTAAAAAGTCTCATTTAACGAGTGGTTTGTGGTACGATGATACAGCAGGGAAAAATGGACGATACCACAGGTGGTAATGTAGGTCTCAATAAACGTAAGGCACTCATGATTGGCAGGAAGATTGATTTACTCGGCCATTTACATTGTGATGTTTTTAATCAAGACAAATTATTACTGGGTGGTGTTGAAGTTAGAGTGAGGCTTGTGCGTTCTCGTGATGGATTCTGTCTCATGGATCCCGCTGGTGCTTTCACGGTAAATATTACCGAGGCTACGCTTTTTGTGCGTCGGGTAAGATTAAATCCTTCACTTGTGCTAGCACACGAAAAACTATTGTCACAGACTACTGCAAAATACCCACTGACACGTGTAGAAGTTAAGGCTGTTACGTTACATAATGGTGTGCATGGGGAAACAATCGACAATGTCATATTAGGTCAACTACCGAAAAGAATTATACTCGGTTTTGTTGAAAATAAAGCTTACAACGGAGATAAAAGTCTTAACCCATTCAATTTCAAGAATTTTAATATAAATTTTTTGTGTCTGTACGTTGATGGAATGCAAGTGCCATCGAAGCCCTTACAGCCAGATTTCAAAAAAAGCAAAATGTACGTTGATGCTTATCATACACTTTTTTCCGGCACAGGTATTCACTTTATGAATTCAGGCAACTCGATTAACCGTGAAGACTATCTAAACGGTTACTGCCTGTTCGCTTTTGATTTGACACCTGATTTATCGGCGAGTGATGGTAGTCATTGGAATTTGATAAAAAATGGTAATGTACGAATTGATGTTAGATTCGACGACCCACTAGAGGGCGCTGTAAATTGTATAATTTATGCTGAATACGACAATTTGCTCGAAATTGACTCGTCGAGACAAGTTGTCGTGGATTATAGCGGTTAAGTAGTGGTGGGGATATATTTCTCACTATTTAAGTAAGGCAAAGCCAGCTTTATTATCTCAGTCGGCGAGCAACTTTCATTGCAAACAGTATGGACGTGGTAATTGATGTGCAGTTTTTAAAGGACAACAAAAATCGTTTGATTCCAAAGGAGGTAGCTGTACTTGGTATTCATAAAAATTTTATCGCTCATTGGATTGTGGCGCCTCCTTGTAATTTAAGACGCTTACCTAAAAATGCTTTGAGACAGAACAATTGGGTGACGCTGAATCATCATGGTCTGGAGTGGTACGAAGGTGATATATCGATAAAAAGATTATACAAAAATTTGGAAGATATTTGCATGAATTGTCGTACAATTTTCGTGCGAGGTCAAGAAAAGCTTGAACTACTTTCCAAGCTCACCACCTGTAAGATTGAAAATTTAGAAAAAGAACAAGATTGTCCAGCTTTTAGAAATTTAAATTTCAGCAGTGTACAGTGCATGCATCATTACTTAAAATCACCTTATTCAAATTACGTGTGTGCACTAAATAACGTTGCCAATCTGAAACATTGGCTACTGAAACTTAACCCCAGCGTAAAATCGCTGATTTCGGAAGAATTTTTAGAAATTCTCCGCAATGAATTCAAAAGAGATTGTTCGATATCTGATGAGGATCAAGTTTCACGCAGTAGGCGTTTATCCAGCGGATCGGATTCCTCTGATGTGGGTGAAACCTTGTGCGTTTATGCTTAATACGCAAAATTATAACCAGCGTGGTGCGCACTGGGTTGCCATATACGTTGATAAGTATGGCACAGGTGTGTACTTTGATAGTCTTGGTAAACCACCACAAATTCAACAACATTTACGACGTATTCAGCAAAATTGTAAAAAATTTAGATAGAATAATAAACGCTTACAAAGCGAATATTCTAACGTTTGTGGTCATTATTGTATCATGTTTCTGTATTATATGTCTAGCGGATTGGGTTTCAAGAAATTCTTGGAAAATTTCTCACAGAACTTGCAAAAAAATGATACTATAGTCAAGAATTTTGTGGGAAAAATCTCGTACGAGTAATATGATATTTGGTTGTCTCTGATTGGTCGCACAACAGCTTTTTGCGGCGCCCCCACCAATTTTTACAGTATAAAAGAAGCGGCACCCACTCAGTCTAGCCACAGTTTGACGACGGTGATAGCAGCAGTAACCACAAAGCTCAAGCAAGATGGTTGGTCAAAAGAGAAGCCTGGAGCAGACATTTGGTAATGACTTGGCATATTTAATAAAACAAAACAGCAAAAAAAATTATTGGCAGCAGGTTCTGCCAATGGTCTACGGGCTGAACAGCTCTTTTGGAAAAATTATCCAGGTAGGCCTGGAGAATATAGGCGGCGAAGGCAAAAAGGAGTTTGCACCCGTAGTACGCTTCTGTGGAGCCAATTTTCAAGGTTTACCTCTGTCACTGGACTGTTGGGAGGCGTTGAAGCAGGAATTTGATAAAATTGAAGATTATTTCACTTGCTATAATGAGGAATCTATGCTGGATCAGCGGCTATCTATTCCTGGATACACTATCCGTTTTATGATTAGTTTTCACGAGAGAGCTTTTGAATTGGTACCCAATGACGCACAACCAGAAGGAGAGGAGTGTGGTGGACCGCCGAAAAAATATGGTCGATTCAATCGGTCACTAGTATTTAAACGTGTCACGTTTGAACGTTTAAAAGATTTATCAAAATGTATAGATTATAGAATTAGATATTTAAATACTGTTGTAAAATCTGTAGATTATATATTACGAGAAATGGTTATAAATATGAAAAATGTATTAGAAAATAGTCAGAAATCTCAATATGTATACTATACTTCTAGCGATATAAAAAGCACAATGTCTAGTTTTAATGATAATTTTGTAAATGATCTCATCGAATTATTAAAAAAGAATAATCTAGTTTTAGGAAAAGAAGATGTGTTTATAATCATACACGAATTTATTATTTATCATATGTACACACTAGTTGATTGTATGAATGCTACGTTGTAATGTTTTATTATTAATAATAAATGTGTTGTTAAACTTTAAAACATGAGTATTTCAATCACCTTGTCTGTTACCAATTCCTCATCCTTCATACACACAATAATTTATATGTAAATTTTGTATTTTCTGATTCAATATAAAAATTTATAATTATTGTAAATTAAAAATCTTTTAAATATATATTTTATAATTCAAGTTTTTATTATTTCGATATTAAAAAGGATTATATTACAAAATTTTAAATTAATATTTTTGAAATATCGATTAAAATATTTTTTATCCCCACTCTAAATTTGCTGGGAGGGGGTAAGTGACCCTCCAGTTCATCCCCACTCTAAATTTCTAGGAGGGGGTGAGTGACCCTCCAGTTGTTTGGGTACCATGCCTAACAAACCCCTACTTTGCCTTCTCAGAGGTCATTGACCTAGTGGTCAATAACCTTTGGGGTGGTGGGGTGGGGGTTTGTTGTGACGGTCCATGGTGCCCCAATAACTACTCCCAACTGCTGGAGGAAGTGACTTCGAGCAAGCCGGATCAGCAAGAACTAAAGGAAACATACAAGAGTTTCTATTATTAATCATGTTCATACATTCTGTGAGGAGTGTTTTGATCTCCTCTGGCTTAATAATATTCGGCTTGCGTTTCTCATACAGTTTAGGAATTGAGTGCGAGGAATTACATATATATCTAACTAAGGTTTTGTCGCTGAATCTTACCCGTTTGTCTAATTTTTTATTTCCTACAATCGAATCAAGTTCTTTTCTTTTTAATATATTAGGGATAAATCTTTCTTTCTTGGGTTTCAAAGGAGTACGTAGGGTTGGAGTTTCAGGAGAAGCTGAGTTGTCTACAATAGGAGAAGGAATAGGTGGAGTTTCCATTACATTGGAGTGTCTACTACTATATCGCTTTGCCGTATCGTATCCGGATTTTCATTTTCGCTTGCAGACTCTACGCTAGTCAGTTGAGCGCTGTCGTTATCAGCACTGTCGGTACGCTACTCCCCCCCCCCCCCCCAATATGGACCCATCCGCGTTATTACTCCTATGTATTTGTTAATTCGCGATGGCTCTTGGCCATGTGTCTCATGTGCACAAGGCGCAAAGTCATTATGCTGAGAGAGTGGAGGTCGCAAAGCCTCATCCTCTGTGTTAACATCCAGTCCTTCATTACCGACTGCTGAGTCAAGAAGATTATCTGAATCTTGATTATCATGCTGAGTGTTGAGTTTTATTGCATCAGAGAGCAGGCGTGGCGACACCTTGCTCTCCACGTTATCGACCGATTCGCAAACCGTAGCATTGGTTGTTGAACTAAAATTCGGCGAAAGGAAATGCTTCAGGGAAATTCCAGTAACATTCGGATTATTTACGTTATCACTTACGTTATTGCATTCTTCTGCTAAGAAATAAGCTGGTTTTTAACGTTCTAGATTGGCGGTAACGTGTTTGCCATTTTTATCTAGCGTGAAGGTATGTCCGTCTTGGTGTCGCGAAATAATCTAATAAGGACCAGTTTACGGCTGTGTTAGTGGTGGTTTAACTGCTCTAACTCGTTTAAAAACATGCGTGCAATTCGCTAAATCCTTAAAGATGAAGGGCTCGACAGAATCATTATGAACACTCGGAACTGGTTTACTTGCGCAATGTAGTCTCTAAATTCCGTCAGAAAGGCGTCATCATTCGCACAACAAAGGTCACGAAACTCAAGAAGATCGCCCGGTATCGTTAATTTCGTGCCATACGCAAACCCAGTAAAACATGTGATAAGACTTTCATCCAGTCGTAGTTATGTGTAAGGCACATTAATGCGGCTTTTAACTGCCTATGCTATCTCTCAATCAAGCCATTCGTCTGAGGATGATTCGCCGTTGTTCGCGTTCTGTTAGTCCCTATAAGTTCTAATAAGGAGTTAAACAATTGCGACTCGAATTGACGCCCTTGATCCGTAGTTATAGTAACGGGTGCTCCATAGCGCGTTACCCACGTATCAAAAAATGCGCGTGCGACCGTTGGGGACAATATATCCCGCAGAGGTACCACCTCTGGCCGGCGCGAGAATCTATCTATCATAATGAAAAGATATCTGTAGCCTTCACTCTTCGGTAGAGAACCTACAATATCTATGTGCACATGTGCAAATTGAATAAAGTGCTATGGCAGAAACTTGTTTTAGCGAGAAACTTTAGAACGTTGACAGTCTATGCAGTTTTTGCATCGCTCTTTTATCTCTTTAGCCATGTTAGGCCACACGTAATGTTGTCTAACGAGCCTATTGGTTACACGACCTGAAGAGTGTGCATTAATAATGTGAAAGATTTTGAATATTTCCTGTCTAAAGATTTTTGGTACGCACGGTCTAAAGGTTTGCGCGGCGTAATTGCATTAAATAGCCGTTCGATTGGGTCCCCAGCGCAGCCTGGTTAGCTTTAAAGGGTGATTAGGATCCGCCATTATCGTTTTTAGCTCATCATCGCCCTCTTGTTCTTGCGAGATTTCTTCGAAAGTAAAAAACGTCGGAGAGTTAAATGTCGTGATACTTGCAAGGGTCTTTTTGAAAAAAGGTTCACCAGTTGATGCCTCATTGCTCCAGTCAAAAGAGGCTGGCGCAATGGCGGGATCAATACGCGGATCTATGATCACATTATCTTCACCTCGCAAGTAGCATATTTCCGCGTTACATTGCGATCTATAAGATAATTTACGCGCGCGTAATGGCGTAGAAGTATCTAAGTTTTGCGCAAGCGCGTATATGAGCGGTTTATGATCCATGAAAATTTTAAAAGTTCGACCCTTTAAGAAATAGCTAAAGTGTTTTAAAGCCTCGCCAATCGCCATTAATTCGCGGACATATGCGCAATAGTTGAACTGCGCTGGTGTGAACTATTTGGATAAAAATGCTAATGGCTGCCAACTGCCGTCTACACATTGCTCTAAAGAGGCAACCATTGCGAAATTATAGGCATCTGTTGTTATGCATATTTCTATGTCTGCGCACGGATAAGTTGAACTAGTGCTGTTACTTATATCGTTCTCAGTTTTTTCGAAGGCTTTTAACGCGTCTGGGTTCCAAACCACCGGCGTTCTATCTTTTTTCTTATTGCTTTTAATTAGTGCGTGCAGATGACGCTGTGTTTCTGCCGCTTGTAGAATTACCTTGCTATAAAAATAAACTAACCCTAGAAATCGACGTAGTTCGTCTACCGTTTGATGTTTTGGAAAATTTTTTATAGATTCCACTAATTTAGGCTCAGGCTTAAGGGCATCTTTATCGATAGTATGACCGAGAAAAACTAATCGTTCTACCCCTAGAATGCATTTTTTAAAATTAAGATGCAAATGGAAGTCCCTTAACTTTTTGAGCACTATATTCAAGTGCTTTTCATGCTCCTCGAGTGAGGTGGAGCCAAGAGTATATCGTCGATGTATGCAAAGACGAAGTCTAGATCCCCTGGCGCCAGATTGACATATCTTTGGAATGTCTGCGACGTGTTTCTGAAACCGAAGGTCCTAACGAGAAATTCATATAGACCAAACGGCGTAATGACTGCAGTTTTGGGGACGTCGTCTGGAAAAATGGGTATGTGTAAAAACGCACTTTCCAGATCAAGGGTGGAAAAAATAGTTTTACCATATAAATTACCGGAAAAATCATGCGAATTTGGTATGGGGTATCTATCCGGTATCGTAACCTGATTCAGCCTCCGATAATCTCTACAAATCCTCCATTCTTCATTTTTCTTTTGCACCATATGAATAGATATCGCCCAAGGGCTTTTCGAGGGCCTGCAGACGCCCGATTTGCATCACTCTTCAAACGTTGTTTTCGCTATTTTTAATTTTTGCGGATGCAAGCGTCGTGGTTTCTGTACGCAGGGTGGACCCGTGGTTCTAATATAATGATAAATTTCTCCATTCTCTGGGGTCTTCTGTTTCTCTATGCCTATCACCGGTGGATATTTGCTTTGCGTATGTGCATATTTCATTTTAGGATCTACTAAGGAAATTTGTGAGTCAAGAACTGCCCTGTTAAAACCGAGAATAATTTCATTCATATTAGCGTTAATTAATTGTTTTTTTGTTTAAATCAGACAAAAGATCAACATGATTCAAGATGTTTCCACCTATTATCGGGTAAGGTACATCTGCAATAATGAACGATTAAGACAGTTCTTGCGCATACCCAAGATTAAGTTTTTTTGTGTAATGTGCCGTAAGTGTTGATTTAAGTGTCATTGGCCGCGTAAAAGGTGCATGTCAGTCCTGTTACCTTTCAAATTTTTCGGCTTAGGCACAACGGTTATTTCCACGCCCGAGTTTATTAAAAATATTTCGTTTGTATAAATATCCTTTACGTGGAGACGCACTAATCTAGTCCCGGCTACGCTGGTCTCCATTACGCGCCGAGTTTCTAGTTTAAATCCTTATTCGTGTCTTTCCTCTATTCGCCCATGTCTTTAGCTTTTTCATTGTCTTTAACGTTTTGTTCCGATTTTTTAGAATATTCAATCCAATCACACGGTTTAGTGCACTTATAGGCGTGTTTGCCGTATTTAGCGTGCAAATAACACAGTTTCTTGTTTTCTCTACTTTTACTTCGTTCGTGCCCTCTAGATTTGGTACGTCCGCGCGGTCTTAATTGCGATCTACTTCTTTCTTGGACACGTTTGTTAACTATTGCGTCAACTTTTGTTATGACCGAATCTAACAATTGACTTTCTGTTTTTTTTATCTCGTGTACCGTGTTGTGAGTGCCGTATAAGTCCGCGTGCACTTCATCCACATGTTCGACCGTGTCCGCCTCGTTCTCCAGCGTAACATCTTCCCGTACAAACGGGCGTATATTGGAAGGTAAATTCGCCTTCCAAGCTTTTAAAATTAAACCATGCGGCATTTCTTCTGTCGCTAAGCTAATCAGTTTATTTAAATACTCCGGAGGTTTGCGCGTTCCCATTTGAGAACCTCTAAAAAGTTTTTGTAGTTTACAGTCGTTCGACGGCGTGTATTTGTTTATTAGAATACGTTTCAGCCCTTGATACCAGTTATTACCTTTTGAGCATTTTAATACTATCCAATATATCTGTTATAATACTATTGTTTAAGTTCGGCATCACGTTAATGAACTTTATATTATCATCGATTATATTTTGCAAGAACAATTGATATTCGTACATTTCGAACCACGTCGCGGTATTGTGTTGCCAAAATGGTAACTTTATTGGTTTAAAATTAATGTTTGCCGAGACTGACGGATGAATGTTATAATTGTTCGTGTTTATGTCGTGTGTATCTGTTATATATGTTGACAAGGTTATAGGATTGTTAGAGTCTGAAGGTATCTGTTCGTTTGTTTGTGTTTGCGGATTAGAGGTGTTAGGGTTCGAGTTAAATTGTGTTGTTGGAAAAGAAAGAACTGCTTGTTTACGAGTAGAGGTCGAGGCCGATGAGAAGCTGTCTTGCTTTTGATTATCCATCGAAATTTCAGAAAATTTAGAGTTTGAACTTTGGTTTGTTCTTGACGCGTTAATATTACTTGTAAAATTTGAATTCAACAACTTTGAAAGGTTATTTTGATTTGTTTCTGGAAAGTTCGCGTTGCTTAAATCATTTGAATTTTGATTCTGTTGACTTTGTAAAATTAATGATTTTAAAGATTTCATTTGTTTATTAAACATTAGTATTTGCTCGTTGTGAGTTTGTTGTAAATTTTTAATTTTATTAAAGCAAGCTTTCTCTAGGTTCTCATCGGCCTCTCTAGATACCGTTTTTTCATGGAAAGCGCTAGCCGTTTTGGTCATTAAAAATCTATTTTGATCGAAATATGACGCGCTTCTAGACTTAGATGCGAAAGGTCTACTTGCATTATCCCGTGCGTTGGATATGAATTTACTAGTTATGTTTAATAGCGAAGTTTCCGGCGAATTTTGTGTGCTTGTTCGTGCGATTATACCGCCCCAACTCCCAAAGACTGCATGCAGTCGGCTACTAAGCACCAAAATATTTCCCCTCGGCGTGGAAGTAGCTATGAAAAAAGTAAAATGTAGAGAGAACCCCTCTAACGACTACTCGCCCAGCAAAATTCTTTTATATGTACAATTTGAATAAATAAGTAAATAAGACACAGCACAAGACAAATAATAATTTAAATGAGAAAAATAATATAAATTATGTTCAATAAAATCATAAAATGTGTATGTGTATATATGTATATGCGAAACAGAGCAAATAAGTAAGAGATAAAATATATACTTTATGAACAATTTGCAAACGATTTACACGTATAAGTAGAATAATTAACTGATACCTAAAGTTACGTTAAAATTGCTCCGAAATTTCTAGATCAGTGCGTTTTTAGAATTATGAAGTTAACTATCTATATGCGTTATATACTACGCTTAAAATGTCTAAAACCAGCCTTTCTGACACCAACAAAGGTTAAAATTTTAAAAATTTATTTTTCAGGTTAGAATAATAGAACATGCATAAAAAAACTGTTAGATGTCAAAAAAAAAATTTTGTGTTCGAAAGACCGATTCCACGCACTCCGCAACGTTGAATTTACTTTTTTCGTACGATGCTGATCCCGAGGTGTAAGTTTTTATGAAGATTTTACTTTGTGTTCAATTCTCACATGGAACTAGCTGTTTCGTTGCGTGACCTACAAATTTTCACAAAGTCGTGAAAAGTGATTTTTCATGCGTCCAGTGCTCTTTATCCACACCTGGAACGCAGAATTCATTGTATAAATTACTTTTACAACGATTACACAGGTAGATAATTAATGAATACTACCTGTGTAATTTGAACGCGGTCATTAATACTTTAACCTTACAAAGTCTTGTATTTAGTAGACTTGTACTTGTGTGCACAACAAGAAGGAAAACAAAATGGAGAGTTTCTTTAAGAATGTTCTCAATACCTCGAGAAAAGGGAGATGTTTTGTTCGACGACGTTGAGGCGATATGCCGCAAAGAAGCATCCTGCGCCTAAAACAACTCGTAGAACGTTGCAAAGGAGAAGCTCCAAAAAGAAAATCCTCCTCCGTCTTTCGACCTCCTGGTGCAGACCAGATGTTAAACAATAGAAACTCTTGCTCGAACGGCGAAGCAGGCAGCCAGTTGCTTGAGATGTTCAAGCAACACGCACGTCAAGTTGGCGGTTGAGAAGGCGTCCCTTGTGCGTTGGCGTCGATGTAGAACCCAAGCCGTTGAGCGTAGAAGTCTAGGCGTGTATCTTTGACCAAGAACACGTTGGGGTCACCAGTTGTGGTAGCTACCTACGATAAGAGTCAGAGAGAGGTGTCTAAGATAAGAGAAGACAATATGTGGTTAATATTTTATATATATTATAAGACGGTCAGTGTGACTGACCACAAGGACCGTTGGAGCTAGACTGAATACATCAAAGTGGCTCGCTCGCTGTTACTCGCTTGTCTGTCTTGACGCCTACGCAGAGGCGTTCGCATGCATACACTTATATGTCTTAGTACGCTTATAGCGCCATACTCATACTCAGACTATGTGTGTGTGTCTTCAAAGTGTTTGAATTCTCTTCAACCACTATTTCGAATTTTTGAAAAAACTTTAAAATTGACCGAGATATACTTAAGTGACCAAAAGTTACAAAATATAATATTGTGACGTCACGTCATCTGTTATGGGTTCAAAAATTTAGCACAATGACTTTTTTTTGATAACGTACAAATTGGTTCTAGTCAGTTTCCAAAAGCGCCAAGGGCACTTTTTACCATTTCACCCGACCAGACCCTTTGACATACGTTAATAAAAATATTATTAACTTTTGAATATTATAATTATTAGTATTTATGTATTGTTGAAGTTCATCATATTCGTATTTAACATTGTCACAATTATTATTTTTTAAAGTATTTTTTCACCATACCCAGGCCGTAAGTAACACTTTTGTTCCCGGTCAAATTAGTTATTATTAATTATTAATTGTTTTCTAATATTTTCTTCAATCATTTCTTCAGCATTGAAATTTACTGGTTTTTCTGTATATGTTAATTAATGAAATTTTTTTTTCTTTTAGAATCATTGATAGTTCATGCTTTAAAAAAAGAAAAAAAAACTTTGGTGGTTTCTACGTATACATTTTTTACATGTTTTTACGTATCTCCCACGCCTTTATTTATCCTTTTCATTCCAATTACCCTTCTACCCCTCCCATTCCGCATTTGCCCGGGGTAATGCCCGTGAAGAAGGAAAAACCCTGTAGCCAAACCCAGTGGGATAAATGCTTAAGGAAAACCTTCTCCGGAATGGGTCGGTGTACATAGCGAATTCGGTATTAGGTAATCCTTGTACAAGAGTACCTACACCGTATTTGCCACACCTCCCGCTCACATTGTCAAGTGGCCAGCACGCCCAAGCGACCGTCACACAAAGCAAGTCAGAACCGGCTGCACGGGGCACTTGAGCGGTCACCCATCCAAGTACTAACCGTGGCCGATGCTGCTTAACTTTGCAGATCGCCTGGCGCGCGCCGAACCACTCGGCCAATGCGTCGGTATAATTCATGCTTTTTATTTTATTTCGATTTTTTATCAACTTGCTTTTATTATTTTTGTATTTTTGTAAAATAATCATCGATTGAAGTGATTTTTTTTCCAAGTACATAAATATCATTAACTTCTACATTTTCTATATTTTTAAATTATTTTAATAATTTCTTTTCATTCGACGAAGTGTCCAAATGAGTATTTTCAGAAGTCATAATGACATCAGTATCATCTAATGAATGGTTGGAACGAACGGAATCCAGTCATCTATTTTTATAGGAATAGTAGAATTAACGATTTTTTTTGCTTATTATTTTAATCTATCATTCTTTCCTGTTCAATAATTAATTGTTTTCTAATATTTTCTTTAATCATATTCATTTCTTTAGCATTGAAATTTACTGGTTTTTCAATATATTTTTCAATGTTAATCTATGAAAAATTTTGTTTCTTCTTGGAATCATTGATGATTTATGCTTTTTATTTTTAAATAGATAATTTTTCAAAATTTAAAACATAATGTTATGTATATTGCGAACAAATGTGAATGCGTTGGGAAATATGAAATGTACATTACAAGGACATAAATTAAAAACAATTGAAACTGCAAATGCTATTGCGAAAATTCCACAATCATAAAAATTAGTTTGTGATTGCACTGTTTCATAAGTGATTTTAAGATTGACAATATTTGGAAATAGACGATTAATATAGACCTTATGTTCATTTTGTAAGCATTTTATATTTAAACTATCATAAATATGTATGGTTCCATTTCGTAATATATACAAATCCAATGACCTTTTTCGAAATTTCCGGAAAATAACAATTTAATGTATTCACTATTTGTTGGTACTGGGTGAATATAATTCGGGTTTTTAATGAAACGTGTTGATCGCATATTAAATATATAGTACACGAACTGAGAATGTTATTAAATTTTAAAACATGTTCATGGTCAACATAAAGGCATCTTCGCTAAATGTTTTAACATCCATTACAACTAATTTTTGCTCTTCTGTTAAACCCATCAAGAGGCGCGGTAGCGCCTCGACGGCGAGTTAAGGTACGAATACGAAAACGTCGAGGCGTTATATATACACTAAAAAAATACCTTATATCATTTAAATTGTTGATTCTCTAATTTCTAAACGAAAAAATAAATAAAATGCAAAATTTGAACCAAATCCATCGAGTAGTTTTCGAGATTCAATTGACTAAATAAATACAATTTTTTTTTTAAATTTTCTTTCAAAATTTTCAAAATATTCAAAAATTAAAAATATACTGTAAAAATCAGTTTTCAAAATTTTTCCTTTTTTTGGCAGTTGCGAATGATTTTTGTGCGAATTTCAGAACAAATCTATCGAATAATTTACGTAAAATACAAAAAAAAAAAAAAAAAAATGCTGCCAAGTGCATTGGCGCAATGCTTTCTCATAGAGCTCATTCAGTTGAAATAATTTTATTTTATTTTTTTTAATGTGATTTTAATATAAAAAAAACAATTTCTATTTAAGAAAATTTAGAAAGAGAAAGAAAGAGTACACTGAGAGAAATGGAAGTTTATAATTAATAAACTCATATACTCCAACGTTTGCCTTACGCTATTGTAATAGATATTTTATTATATCTTAATTAAAAAATTGTATATATTTACTATGTTCTTATAACTAATTTATTAATAATGTCTTATAAACTAATAGTTACAACAACAGTTTTAAAGACAACTTCTGTCAAGTACCGTTGCGACACGACCTATTCGCATGTTTATTTCTGCTGCGCTTATTTCTCACAACGTTAGCGATGTGCTACAAAATTTACGAAGATGCAAACGATATTAAAAGTATGTGGATTGGAGAAGCATTGCTCACTTCTTGCAGGTAATGCATTGTAATTTTTTTATTAAAAAACATTTTCCTAAAAGAAATTTTAATGAATTCAAAAGCATATAACCTCAATCCTAACCTTTTCTTACTGTATATAGAGTTAGATGTTACTGATTTTGAAACGCTTCGTGATTTTGTTAACTCAAGTGATTTTAAGAATTATTTTACCGTCGTTGGTACCCGTCTCAAATTTAAAAGAGTTATTTAGAATGTGTGTTATAAATTATCAGAAAATTTCTTTTTTTTTCCTAATATAATATATTTTTGTTTACTTTATATATATATAACTATTACAGCAGAGTAATATAAATACAGAAAAAACTAAACCAGTATATGGACTAAATAATCTTGAAAACAACGATTCAATAACAAATAAATCTGTAGCTGTAGAAACTAAAAATTCTTTTACAGCTGATAAAAATTCTCTATTATCAGTAGATCAAGAAGTTTCTTGTGAAACTGTTCAACTGTCAAGCACTTTAACATTTGACATACAACACATTCCATCAACTTCGAAAGAAGTAGTTGCGAATTTTGATTTAAAGCAGTGCTTAAGTAATCACCCATTCTACACGTGGACGAGCTGTTCTAAATTATTACATAGCTCGCCAAGAACTAGATTCGCGGTGCCAATGTTAATTGTGTGAAGTGATTGTTCTACATTTTTTTTAATATTCCTAATTTGTGAGTAAAAATTTTTAAACATTTCACTATATTGTTAATATATTTCTTTTATTCATTTTAATGAAATTATACTTTTGGTAAAGAACGGAAAATGAGGATATTGACTTTTTAGCAACGAAGATTGTACAATTATTCATAAATGAATGCAAAGAAACTTATTATGTACCACCTGTAACTAAAAGAAAATCAGGCATTGATAAATCATTAATGGAAAGAGGAAAATTATATGATAGATATAAGAATGATAGGACATTTATTCGTGAAACACAGAATCTCGTTAAACGTATAAATAATCCTATATTAATTGAATACCAATCTTCTACAGGTAAAATAATATATCAAATCTTTAAATAAAATAGTTGAAACATTAATATTATATAAAATAAATTTTTTATCATTCATATTCTTATCCATTATGCATAGTTGAAGAAAGATCCGCTTCAGCGAGCCAATCTTGGCTAAAAACTAACAGAAAACCCAAAGAAGAAGTCAATTTTCATTGGGATAATGATAGTAGTTTCAATACATTGGAAAATGTCATTGATAAGTGGCCTATATTAGACGGATCGCTATCTATTGAATTGTTACACAGTCACAATAATATTTTTATTTATAATATTTTGTTTGTGCTTCTATAGAAATTATTTAATTTTATAGGCAAAAAAAGATTATTCAAGACGATACCCAATTACTTTTGATCAGTTCTGTTTAAACTTGAATCATTCATTTGATAAACTTTGGAATATATATGGTTCTAAAGTGTTGTCTGAAAATTTAGTTCAAGTACAATTATTATCAGATGTTAATGCAAGCGAAGATGTACGTGCTTTTATTAAGTTTGAACTATTATGTAGTATAGTGCAGACGAAAACGAAAATTACTAATGCGGGGGCAATTAAGCCTGTATCAAACTTACAGAATAAAAGAGCTAAAAGAACGAAGTATTGGGTACCTACTAGTGCAGAGTCAAGAGATAGTTTACTGAAACATGTCAAGATTTTAGGTGATATTGAAACTGAAGTTGAAAGTAGATACAAAAAACGACTTAGTCTAGGCCTTGACATCAGTCCGTTTATTATTATAGTAGGAGAATCTGAAATCCGGCCGGATACGTTTTACGTCTGCATCAACAGATCTTATCATAAATTCAATTCATTTCTTTCGGCTTTAAATGCTCTTTTTCAAATCTATATAGTATTTAATGTTTTATATCCACCAGAGAGTGAAAGTTTGTGCTATTTCATACAGTGGCAAGTATTTGAAATACAAAAAGTTATTGATAAAAAAACGCCAAACATTTGCACTATTATAAATAAAATAAGGAAATATTAAATTTTGATTGATTTTTATAGTCTATAAAGTTATCGTACAATATGAAGTGCGAGTTTTGTGATAAAATATTTTCTCTACAAGTAATTTTATTAAAACACTTGAAAATTTTTTACGAATCTGAACGTGCTTTCCACTGTATTTATGGAAATTGTTTTCGAAAATTATCTTGCTTACGTTCGTTAAAAAAACATATAGTCACTTGCCAACACAAAGATACGATAGTAAAACATGAAAATATTAACTTGAAACGTTCTAGTGTAGAGAATATCTCACACGGCGTTAGTAAAACTTTAAAATTGAATGACTCAAAATTTTGTTGTATCGAAAATCAAAGTTTAATTGAAAGTGCTGAAATCATTCTTATGACTAGCAAACCTAATAATATTAATATACAAAGTACAAATATTATTCATAATAAGAGCAATAATACAGAAAGAAACAATCAGTTATTAGAAGAACAATTTTTGCATTTTATATGTAAATTATATAGTAACAATTCCGTGACTAAAGCGTTTATTCAAGATTTAGTTATTAATTTTATATCGTTTATAAATAATCTATTGACGAATTTAACTGAAATATTACAAAAGTCACTTCCGCATGAATATCATACTAATCTTGATTTAAAGAATAATTTATTTTTTTTAAATAATTTGAATACTGATCAGAAAAGATTAACATTTTGGAAAAATGTAAATCTGTTAATCGAACCAAAAGCTTTTACTATTGGCGAAAAGTTCACTGATAAACAGATTGATGGCAAAATTGAAATGGTTCCAAAAAAATGTTTAGGGTATATTGTTCCTATGCGTGAAACTTTAAGACTTTTTTTAGAAATACCCAATGTTTATGATACTATTATTAACTTCATTAAAAGTGAATCATCTTCACTTAGAAATAATGAAAAGGTTTATTCAAGCTTATTTCAAGGTGAGATATGGATAAATATATCAAATCATTTTTGTGGGAAAACTGTTATACCTCTTTACTTATATTTTGATGATTTTGGAATCAACAATCCACTTGCTCCTACAGCTGGTGTTGATAAAGTTGGTGGTATGTACTATAGTATAGCAAGTTTACCTCCTAATGGTTCTTCGTTGGTAGATGTTTTTTTGGCACAGTTTATCTATAATACAGATCATAAGAAATTTTTAAATTATAATTGCTTTATAAATATTGTTAATGAAATAACACTTTTAGGAAAAGAAGGAATTACAGTAACTATTGGCGATGAACAAAAAAAAGTGTACTTCGTAGTTGCAGATGTCTTGGGTGATAATCTAGGATTAAACACGATTTTTGGGTTCAAAGAAAGCTTTATGAGCGATTACTATTGTCGAATTTGTAGATCTACAAAATTCGAAGCTGGACTTCTTTGTGAAGAAAACAAAAATATTCTAAGAGATAGAGATAATTATGGAAAAGATTTTAAAGAGGTCACAGGAGGCATTAAAAGTAGTTGTGTATTTAATGCTTTACCATATTTTCATTGCGCGGTAAATAAAACTTGTGATCCAGTGCATGATTTGAACCTAGGTACTAATAGGTATGATATGGCTCTCATCATAAATTATTGCATAAAAAAAGAGTACTTTACGCTTAAACAATTAAACAATAGACTGAAATATTTTGATTATTCACAAACTGATCGAGGGAATCGAGTGACCAACATATTGGTAAAGCTCTTAAATAAAAATTATTTATGTAGAACTGCAGGTGAAATGTCTTTCCTGATATCCTACTTTGGAATCATAATTGGTGATTTGGTGTCATATGATGACTTTGTTTGGGAATTCTATAAAGTAGTTTTTCAAATTAATGATTTAATATATAGATCAATTATATCTGAGAAAGACGTTGATCACTTACAGCAATTATTAAAAACGCACAATCGTTTAAAATTAGATTTATTTAAAGAATATTTAAAGCCAAAAGATCACTTTATATCACACATGGGAACAATAATAAGACTTTTAGGACCATTGCGTTATATTAGCTGTCAAAAGTTTGAAGCTTATCACAAAAAATTTAAAAACTACGTTAACGTTGTCTGCCGTCCAAAGTATAAAAGTGGTTAACTACATTGGAATCCCATTGGAGTTAAGGTTTTCTTACTTTGGACGGCAGTTGTAACTTCTAGAGTAAATATTATTTATTCTTTAGCTAAAAAAATGCAGCTCGATTTTGCATTTAAATTATTATGTAAAAAAGGATTTCAAAACGAGATTGAATTTGGCCCAGTAGTTTGTTCAGATGTTAATTTTCTAAGTAAATACTATTCTTTATCTGATGTATCATTAATGAAAAATAGAGATTTTTGTGAAATTTCTCACGTAAAAATACGTAGTCAATTATACAAAAAGAAAACTATGCTTTTCATGAGTGTTAATAATGATAACGAGCTTATTTTTGGGATAATTGAACATATTTTAAAAGATAAGTTTAATATCTTTTTTGCTTGTAAGGAATTTGTTACATTAGGTTTTAATGATCATATTCAATGCTATGAAATCGATGTAAATATAAAAAGTAGTCTTAAATTTCATAAATATGATGTGAACCAATTTTTGAGACCGTTACAAATGCAAAAAACCGCTAACGGTAAATATGTAATCAGTCATAGAGATTTGGAATAAAAATATAAAAAATATCCATATTTATTTAATTATGTTCATTATAATTTATTCCTTAAACAAAATACATTTATTCATAAAAATTCTTATGTATACCAATTAGAATTAATTTACTTGATACGAAACTATATACGTATTACTCAATTTATACGTATCGTTTATATAAACGTAATATGTTAACTATTAGTATACGTAAGTTTCATTCGATTTTCAGTTTCATAGATTAATAGTTAATATATTAAGCTAATTACAAGCTTTCATTTCTCTCAGTGTAAGAGTGAGCGTGAGAGAGTGATTTTATTAAATGATTTTCAAAATCTTTAAAATGCTCTAAAAGTGTAACTACACTAAGAAAATTTTATTTCAAAAGCTTGTTTTATTCAGACAATAACAAATAAATTGTATACAAATTTTTGAGCAAATCTATCAAATCGTTTACATAAAATAGAAAGAAAATGAAAAAAAAAATATTTTTTCGAAATTTAAAAAATTTTTTAAAATTAAAACTGCATTAATAAAATTAGTTTTTAAAAGCTTGTTCTTCAGACAGTAGCGAATAACTTACAAATTTTGGAGCAAATCCATCGAGTAGTTTACGTAAAACAAAAGAAAATGAAATTTTTTAAAAAAATATTCAGAATGCTCTAAAATTATAACTACGCTAAGAAAATCAATTTTCAAAAGTTTTTCTTCTTTTGGCAATCGTAAAGAATTTTCATGCAAATTTTTAAGCAAATTCATCAAGTATTTTGCATAACATACAAAAAAAATTAAAAATTAAAATTTTTTTTTCAAATGGCTCTAAAAAAAAATACGCTAGGAAAACTAATTTTCAATAGCTTCCCTCGCAGTTATAAAACTAAATTGCATGCAAAATTGGAAGCAAATCCATGGAGTAGTTTTCGAGATAAAATTGGCGTAACAAACACACACATACAGAAATTTTCTGATGCCACTTTTTTCGACTCCTAGAGTTTAAATATGTACAAGTTAATTAAAAATAGAAAAAAATTTTTTCGCTGATAGAATATTTTCTCTATGAGAAAGCAAAAAGAAAACTGAAAATCATTTTCCAAATCTTTGAATTTCTCTAAAATTGTAACTAATAAGAAAATTAGTTTTTTAAACTTGTTTTCTTCTGACAGTAGTGAATAACTTGTATATGAATTTTGGAGAAAATCCATCAAGTAGTTTACATAAAACATGAAAGAAATCAAAAAGAATTTTTTTTCAAAATTTTCAAAATGCTTCAAAATTTTAACTACGCTAAAAAAATCAGTTTGCAAAAGTTTTTCTTTTTCTGGCAATCGTAAATAATCTGCATGCAAATTTTAGAGCAAATCCATCAAGTACTTAAAGTAAAATACAAAAAAAAATGAAAAATTAAAATTTTTTAAAAATTCTTAAAATGGCTCTAAGATTAAAACTACGCTAAAAAAACCAATTTTCAATAGCTTCCTCCCCACTTAGTTCTAAAAATAAATGGTATGCAAAACTAGAAGCAAATCTATCAAGTAGTTATCGAGATTTAATTGACGTAATTCATTAAAATGTAATATTTTTTTCAATATTTTCAAAATGCTCTCAAATTAAAACCACGCTAAGAAAATCTGTTTTCAAAAGTTTTCCTTCTTTTGGCAGTCACAAACAATTTCTATCCAATTATTTAAGCAAATTCGTCAAGCAGTTTGCGTAGAATACAAAAAAATAATAAATAAAAAAAACATTTTTTTTTTATAAGTTTAAAAAAAAACTACGATAATAAAACCAATTTTCAAAAGTTTTTTGTCTAGTTAGTTTTGCGTATGTTTGGTGGTACGGATGGTGCGGATGCTCCGGTTGCCGGTGTCGGCAATGGGGCGTCGCAAAATCTAGAAGGTTCTCAAGCAGCCTTCGACGCTGTGCATAGTCGTGGATCGGGCTCAGTTGTCGGTGGCGACAATGGGTCTGCTCTCACTCAATTAGTGACAAACGAAAAGAATTCTAATTCTGGCGTTCAAGCCGTTGAAATGTCAAGTAACAGAGATAAGCTCTCCTATGCAAATGCTATCAGTAGGAGCTCACTACCTACATTTGAACAAACTGTCGTGTTAAATGCTATAGAGGGTTACACCAACGACCAATATATGGATCATTTTGAAAAAATCATGAACATCAAGAATTTGATTTACTTTTCAAAAATTTCCGAGAATAGAGTCTGTTTCACTCTAAATTCAGAGAAAGCGGCTAATGAAATTATAGGCAAAACAATAACAGCGAACAATCGCGCTTACACGTTCGCTCCATACGTGCCAGGAAGACCTGTACAAAATTATCGTAGAGTTGTTATTTCTAATATCTTGCCACAAATACCCAACGATATAGTTATTGATTATTTCATATAGTTAAGTCAATCAACATAATTACAAAAAGGGGTATAACTAACATCAGATCCTCCACAGCCAATGAATCTCGAAGTCACATATTTTCCCATAGGAGGCAGTTTTATGTTAAGGAAGAGGACTTTGAAAGAGTCCCAAATAAACTTAAAATTAACTATCAAAATATTAGTTATTGGATTTTCTTTGGTGCGGAGAATATAAAATGCCACTATATTGTCCGGTACTCAAGGAGAATGAAGCCTCTAATACTGATGGCGCCATCACTCACATGATAAGCCAACAGTCTGATAAAGAAATCTTTACCCACAATAGCGTTGGTTCTTCACCATCTCCGAAAGATGGCGACTCTCTTGAATCTCAAAAACTTGATCAATCAAATAAGAACGATGCCCGCACGCATTTTACTATAGATAACACTCAAGCAGACGGTCTTAACATGGAAAATCCTCTAAATGATAAAAACATCTCCTCGTCAACTATCGCTGAGAACTCTTCTCATGAAATAATGGATGCACAGTTCTATGGTCTTAAAAGGTCTGCTCCTTCTACCATTAGAAGATATTGACGAGGATATAACTCCTCAGTTAGCTCCAGTCATAGATATGTACAAAAATGCTGATTTTAACAATGTTTTTCAATACGACCAACTAGTTAAATTTCTTAAGAAAGTCAAATATCAACGTGAGGTCCTTAACATTAGTAAGGAATTCACGCAGGACACTCCTGCCCTAGTAGAGTGGCTGTATGTAGTAGAAGCCAAAATACTGGATATCAAACTTAAAAACCGTATTAAAAAACTTCTTAAAAGGCTCAACTCAGGATTACAAAATGAAGAAGAACATACAGTCACACGTTCACAAAAAGGAAAATAATAATAATATATACATATCAAATATATCTATAAAATATTAACATGCAAAATAAAAATTTTAATATCTTGTTCTGAAATCTCAGGAGTTTAAATGCAAGAAGACTCGAATTAGAAAAAATGAAAATTGAATTTGACATCATGGTTGGAGTCGAGACTTGGCTGAAGCCAGATAAACCCGTAAATTTTACGGGATTCAATATACACAGATTCGATCGCCTAGATGTCACTGGTGGTGGCATTATATTTATTGTTAAAAAAGACATCGACTTCCAAGTTCTAAATACTACCTCATCAGAGCCAGAAATTGAACTCGGAGGCATTAGGATTAAAGCCAAAGATCACTCTTTTAATTTACTCGCATGCTACAAGCCACCTCATATACATCCCTCTCCAAGAGTTTGGAACAAGATTATGAGCAACAGTGTAATATGTAGCGAGCCAACTATTTTTTTGGGAGATTTCAACTCGCACCATGTTGGCTGGAATTGCAGTTATAATGATAAGGATGGAATAAATTTATTTAATTCCCTTGGTGGGAATGGTCTAATTATCCATAATGTCAAGATGTCCACACACATTGATCCTGCTCGGTGTAAAAAATCCAATATTGATTTAGTCATCTCAACTGCCTCTATGGCTGATCGCATCAATCACAAGGTTTTTGATGATCCACACGGATCTGACCATTTCCCCATCTCCATCCAAATTAGTATAGATCAAGTCATCTACGCCAGAAAGTCATTCAAATTATATTCTAAAAAAACAGATAGGCAAAAATGCAATGATACGCTTGGCCAACAATACTCTGAATTTCATAATAGTGACTACATCAATTCGTCACCCATTAACAAATATAATTTCTGGATTGAAAAGATCAAGCATGCTATCACAAGTAACACACCTGCGAAGAGAAAAGTCGCCTCCTCCAAATTTCGTAACCCGGTCCCCTGGTGGGATGCAGAGTGCGATAAACTTAAAAGACTACACAAAGCCGCATTTAAGAAGTGGGAATTTTCTGGTCTTGCCTCTGATCACCAAAGCTACCTAAAAGCTGATCATACTCTAAGGAAAACCTTCAAGAAGAAAAAAAAACAAAACTATAAAAAATTCGCAGAAACCATTGATTTTCGGAAAAACGTCTCATATGTTTGGAACAAAACCAAAATTTTCAAAAACAAGTGGGTCAAAACACCCATAACTAGCCACGATAGGTCACTAGTGAAATCCCAAGCAGAGGTGGTAATGGACAAAATAGCCCCACAACTACAAGCCAATCATATTGAGCCTTCGATTCAATCGTTTAATAACAAAGACTCCTTCTTTGACGATCTTTTCGATTTTGCTGAATTGAATGCCGCCCTTGAATCTAGAAACAAACACTCCGGCTGCGGTCTGGACGGCATTGACTATTACACACTCACAAAGATTCCACTGAAGTATAAATTGGAATTCCTTGACATTTACAACCAGATGCAACAGGAAAATATCTACCCATCAAACTGGCAAGAATCCCTCGTACACTTCATCAGCAAACCAGACGGGTCAGGCCTTCGACCTATAGCTATGACATCGTGTCTCTGTAAGATATATGAGCTCATGGTAAAAAACAGATTACAATGGTTCTGCGAGCACAACAACATTCTTCCAGCATCAAACTCAGGCTCTCGAAAAGGTAGATCCTGCTACGACAATTTAACAAACTTTCTTCTACATATCGACAACAACTTCAGTAAGAACTGGGATACAGTTGCAGCATTTTTAGACGTTCAGGGAGCGTTCGACAACGTCAACCCCCAGATTCTTCTTCGCAAACTAGAAGAGATTGGATGTTCTCGCACAGTACTTTACTTCGTACAACATCTTATAATCAAGCGCTCAATCTACTCTGAATATAATCTAGATTATCCGCGTTATGCTTATAAAGGTGTACCTCAGGTTGGGGTACTCAGCCCCCTTCTTTATCTCATTTACGTTAAGGATATCCATAAAAACATATCTAGATTCATACATATTTCCCAATTTGCTGACGACATTCTCCTCTACACAAGTTCATCATCATTGGAAAAAAGTGCTACACAACTTGAAAAGGCCAAAGAAAACATACGCAATAAATTATTTGAATTGGATCTCACTTTAAGCGTTAAAAAGACTAAACTAGTCCATTTCAACAATAAAAATATACCACCTGGGGACACACACATTACCATCAATAATGAAAACATTAAATCCACTGAATCCGCCAGATTTCTAGGAGTTGTCTTCGACTTTCAACTCAAGTTTGAGCAACAGGTCAAGACCATCGCCATTAAGTGTCAAAGAGCTCATCGAATTCTTAAATACCTATGCGGAACGTGGTGGGGTGCTCATCCCCAAACTTTATTAGTTCTTTACAAGAACTTCGTTCAAGCCACTATGGACTATGGATTATTTATTTATTATCCAAAATCAAAGGCTATGGCACAAACCATTGAAAAAATTCAGTATTCTCCTCTCAGGACCGTAATGGGATATCGTACATCTACACCCAAAAACGTTATCTTAGCTGAAACCAAGCTCACCTCTATGAGGGATCGGGCCTTATATTCAGGCTGCAACTATGTCACCAAAGCTCTCTCCAATAGATCTTATCCTGCATCCAAAAATATAAATCTAAATTCTTCATAATTAAGTAAAAAAATAATTTCTCATGATTTTTTTTGATTATCCAATATATTAAATTAAATATTTTCATAAATCTTCAAAAATTTTGCATTTTTATATGATTTATCACGTGAAATGGCCCCTCGTTTCGATAATTTTACAAAATCTTCAGAATAACTTTTTATGTGTTTTCACAAAAATACCAGGATATATTTCTTGGCTTTGAAACCATTAATTTGAATCTTGTTATGTTCGTGTGCCTCTTCAAGAAGCTGAGCTATAGTGTTTCTAATTCAGCACTCTAGAGTTCCCTAAAAAGTTAAGGGTTTGGTAGAATCACTCATATGTGAGAAATTTCAAGTGAACTCTATCGATTAAAAAATGAAAATCATTGAGAGCAGATCGAAGATAGCTGTCCTTTCTTTATCAAAGAATTTAGTTTTTTTTTACAAAAACTAATTATATTAGTAAAAAATAGAGAGAAAGTCACATCTCGCATCAAAAAACCAATATTTTCTTTGATGAGAAGGAAGTGATTTTATTACTTTGTTTTCAAAAAAATCTTGAAGAACTCAAAACATAGAGGTTATGATAAGCAATTTAGTTCTTCATGGTTTTCTTGAAAACAAAACGATAAAATAAATTCTATCTCATCAAAGAAAATATTGATTTTTTTTTTACGAAATGCAACTTTTTCTTAATTTTTCGATGAAATTACTACTTATTACAAACAATTAAGTTTTGATTAGAAAAGGATGAAGATATGTGACCTCCTCTTGAAAGTCTAATATATGTTAAATTTGATAACTAAAACACACAAAAAAATTTTTAGAAATCTAGGTTAAAGGATGAAAAGTTAAAATAAAAAATTATGAAATAACAATAGTTGATAAATTATTATGTATAACATCAATAACAATAATTGATAAATTATTATGTATAAGATTAATAACACTAAGAAAAAAATATGATTGTATCAACGGAATCCTTCTGTTAATATACCTCGATGAAATATTCGATTCATTTAACAAATGAGTTCTGTTAATTTGATGAATATCGTAATATTGATTCAATTTAAAATTAACTTTAATTTAACAGCAAAATAAGTCAAAATAGCTGTTACATTTTATTGTATCAAACAAATAAAATTTAAAGATGATAAAAACTTTTTCATTTAGTTGAAGCTCACAGCTCACAGCGTTCCAATTTCCAGACATTAATTAACACATAAATTTTATTATAACAATAATCATTATTTATTTCTTAAGCGAAATTTTTTAACATTTTCTTAAATATTTCACACTACACTATTGATATTTACAAATAAAATCTAACATCGCTTGCTAACAATTGATATGCATCACATCGCATTTATGCATACAGCGGATAAATTCATTCGTTCTTATATACTATCTGACGTGCAATCTTACCACTTGCGGGTTACAAGAAATACGCCATCTATTATTATATTATCGAAACGTAACTGTTTTGAAAAGCGGGAGATTTAAAAATCTTTATAAAATAAATTTAGCAACGACATAAATGACAAATATTTTATTTTAACTTATGTTTTTTATGTTAATTGTTATTCAATTATATCAACAGTAGGGCTGTATTGGTTCAATTTATAAAATTTTATTGAAAAGTAAGTCATACTTTTATTTTTACTTGAGTTCTTTTTATTTCAACTGTTATTTAATTATATCAACAGCCGTGCTGTTGATATAATTAAATTGAAACGTTTGTATTGAAATAATTCATCAGTTGATTTGAACATGCACATTTTATTAATTCAATTAATAAAACTTTGTTGAAATGTAAGTCGTACTTTCATTTTGATTGACGTTTTTTTTATTTTAACTGTTATACAATTATATCAACAAGCGTGCTGTTTAATTGGGCTATTTTAACTGCACAAATTCTGCTAGATTAAAAGGATTCTGTCAGATTAACAGCAGATATATTAAATCAATAACATTTCAGTTGATTTGATGAAATTTTTTTCTCAGTGAATATTTAAAAAATCATTATTATTAATTTTAATGAATTAATAGCTTTTACAGCAGTTGACCGTTTGCTTCAAAATTTGTGTGATGTGAAAAAGAAATATTCGGTAGTAAAATATAACTTGTATCAGGGGATTTCAAACAAACATTGCCAGCTGCAAGACATGGTGATAACATATTTTAATATTTAACAAGAAGTATACCTAGTGTTATTAATGATTATAGAAAACGATTTGACAATTTCTGTAGATGATGTCCAGATCCCAGGGTGAGCCTAGGTCGATAAAACATAATCTAGAAAGAAGTATACCTTGTGTTATTATTGATTATATGGAATGATGGCCCCTAGGGTGACCCTAGGTTGACGATACATCATCTATGAGGAAGTATGCCTAGTGTTATTACTGATTATAGAAGATGATTTGACAATCCCTATAAACAATGTCTAGGTCTCAAGGTGACTTTAGGTCAACAAATGTCATCTACGAGAAAGTGTACCCAGTTTTTTAACTGATTATTAAATAAACAATTCGTAGACGATGTCTAGTTTCCAGGGTAACCCTAGGTAGACGAAACATCAAATTGGAGAACCACAGAACCAGAAAGCCAAAATGTATACCTTTGTAATATAATGTAAGATTTAAGATTTTAGAGCATTTTGAAAATTTTGAAAAAATTTTAATTTTTTATTTATTGTTTATTTTACGTATATTATTCTATAGATTTTATTCAAAATTTATATACAATTAATTCATTATTGTCTGAAGAAAACAAGCTTTTGAAAACTAATTTTCTTAGTGTTGTTACAATTTTATGGAATTTTAAATATTTTGAAAATATTTTTTTCCTTCTCATTTTCTTTTATGTTACGTATAGTACTCGATAGATTTGTTCTAAAATGTGCAGGGAAATGATTTGTGACTGTCAAAAGAAGGGAAATTTTTGAAAACTGATTTTCCTTGCGTAGTTTTGAGCATTTTTAAAATTTTGAAAAAAATTGTATTTGTTTAGCCAATTAGATTTTAAAAACTACTTAAGAAGAGGTTACGTATCTTCGTCTTTTTTTAATAAAAGAATCAATTCTTTGCAAAAACTAATAACTGTAGCAAAAAATGAAAGAAAAGCCCCATCTCGTATCAAAAAAGGAAACTTTTCTTTAATAAGAAAGAATTGATTTTATTGCTTCGTTTTCAAGAAAATCTTGAAAAACCAAACTGTTTACCCTAACCTCTATGTTTTAAGTTTTTTAAGGTTTTCTTGAAAACGAAGCGATAAAATCAATTCTCTCTCATAAATACAAATGTTGCTTTTTTGATACGAGATGCGGCTTCCTCTTCATTTTTTGCTAAGATTATTAGTTTTCGTTAAAAAATCAGTTCTTTGATTAGAAAAGGACAGATATACTCGACCTCCTCTTAATGGATTTGCTTAAAATTTTGCATACTATCTATTTTTTTGTCTAACTAGGAGAGGGTCAAACCTCCGGATCACGGATTTTGCTCAAACTTTAGAATAAGTTTTCAGGTGTCAAATTATGGAGAAAGCCAGAATTTTAGACCCTAATGCTCAATATTTCCCTAGTTATAGACGATCAAAGAAAGTCACTGAAAAAGTTACTATATTTTTAAGCGCTTATAATTCTTCAGCATTAACAGCTAGAAGTTTAAAACTTTTTTTAAAATTTCGTTTAAAAAAAGTTTTTTTATGATATTGTCCGTATCCAAAAAACTAAATAATTGTCACAATGTGACTACAACAGCCAAATGTTGTTGTGGCAATTTCACGCGTACATAAACATGATGTTCATGAAATTACGATACCGTGGTGTAAAACAATGTTTCACATGTAAACTCTTATTAATAAAGGATCTTAGATGTTAATATTAAAATATTTCTATTTAATAGTAGCTGTTTTGTGATTTGATTTAAGTTGAAACTTGGAAATCAGAAATATTCCTTTATTTTAATATTCTGCGTATTAAGAAATAGCATTTTATACTTGATAAGGACCATGACTAACATTATACAAATCGTCTAGTGTAAGATGTGGAATGAGCAGCTGTTTTTTGTTTTTAACATTATAAAGTTATACATATTCTACTTCCATTAATGCTGTTTTAACTTTTGAACGCTTGAAATTTTTTGTAATACGTAGTAATAGATTTGGAATGTGTAGTCTCGGTTTCATTAAAACAGCAATATTTTTGCTAATCCTATCAGAAAAGATGGGTTAATGAAATGAGTAAGGCAACGCAAAAGCGATCAGGAGTGATTAATATTCGTAAATTAATATTGAATTATGTGCAGGAATGACAAATATTCGAAACTTTCTACTCTACCAAAAAGTTGTTCAACAATCCAGCGACATTTTGTAACAAATGTAGAAAGGTTTGCATCTAGATTATTCAGTTGACCAAGCCCTAGACAACAAACCTCCAATCCTTTATTTTCAGTAAGATATTGTATAACATCCCAATAGTCTCTATCAACTATAATGATATCATTTTCATAAATAACATCTAGGGTCAATGTGCCAGTTATCGTTGCACCTCTGACTATCATAATCCTTCAATATTTTAATATATTAAGAGGTGGTCGGAACCATTTGCTGCTTGGTAGCGCTGCGAACAGGTGAAAAATAATTGTAAAATATTTTTTATACAGCGATTTACAATTTATTGAGACAATAATCTTAGGCAAAGGCTAGAGAGAGACAGCACGTACCAAAATAGAGGCTTTCTCTCTCTTCGCCTTGTAACGCTTGCTGCTATTCGGAGGCTTCCTCCAGTAGTATATGCTCGAAGACAATAATACACTTCTAATATTGTTAAGGGGAGGTACATGTGAAATCTTGTTTTTCAAAAAAAATGACATTTTTTATTTTTAATTTTTGACCCATAGCACCTAAAACATATTCCATGCGTGGTGTTGTTTAAAATTATCTAAAGAATCTATAAAAAAAATTTCAGCACGAAAGATTAAAAACTGTGGGACTAGTAGCATTTTAACTGCTACCTCATTTACCTCTAAACCGAGCAGCAGTTGAAATACTACTAGTCCCACAGTTTTTAATATTTCGTACTGAAATTTTATAGATTCTTTAGATTCTCTTTTAGATTTCTTATAGATTTCTTTTTTATAGATTCTTTAGATGATTTTAAACAACATCACGCATAGAATATGTTGTAGGTGCTATGGGTCAAAAATTAAAAATAAAAAACGTCATTTTTTTATTGAAAAACAAGATTTTACCTGTACCCCACCCCCCTCCTTTAAGGAGATGTAAAATAGATACTACACATATACTCATAAATATTTACTATCTTTTTATTTTTTTGAAAAATTTTAAGAAAATAAATGCTATAACTTGTAGTATGTACCATAAAGATAATTCAGTTAGATTTTGAAATGAATTCATTCATTAGTTTCTCAGAATTTTAGATTTCTTGTACTTGTAAATCTAAAAATTTTAATATATAAATATTGGAACCCAAAATTCTGAAAAATTAATGAATGAATTTATTTGAAAATTTAACTGAATAATCTTTATGGTGAATACTACAAGCTAAAGCATTTCTTTTCCTCAAATTTTGCAATATAATGAAAAGATAAGCCAAATTTATGAGTACAGGTGTGGTGTCCGTTTTACATTCCTTTAAAAGCACTAGCCATATGTATGTAGAATAATTATTGATGCTATTCTTGTTTGAAAAGTCTAAAATATTGTCGTAAAACGAAAAATGCAGCGTAAGATAGAGATGGTGTGAGCATATGTATCGATCATTATTTCTTCATCATACTAAAGAAAAATACACATGTTTACATTGGTTCTACCACAAGCAGCATTTTTCGTTTTACGACAATACTTTAAACTTTTCAAACAAGATTAGCACCAATAATTATTCTTCATATATATGGCTAGTGCTATTGACTACATTAGAAGTATATTATCGTCTCAATGAATTGTAAACCGCTGTATAAAAAATATTTTTCATACCATCTCAGCCGAAAATGCAATTTTCGTCCCTGTGTGCCTTTGTCGAAACGCTGATTTCCTTGCCGGCTAACTACATGCCGCGCATACAGAGATGAAAGAAAATCAAAGCCCGTACGTGTGTTTACGAGTGTTATATACAGTGAGTGTGAGTGAGGGCGTATGAGAACGTAGTTAATGCGAGGAGAAAGACAGAATTAAAAGTAAGAGCAGAGCGAATAGTCTTTCTCTTCCGCAGTATCTATACACGTTTTATCATTCGTTCGTTTTCTTTGTTCCGAGCTTTTTAACATTCGTTAACCAACAACACTCTCTTCGCTTGTGTCGTAAATGTTAACGGATGTTAAAAAGTCCTTTGCGTTTAGCTTGTTATTTTGATAATGTAACAATTTTCGTCAGGCTGGTATAAAAAAGAGTATACATTACACAAGACGAATCTTGTTGATTCCGTATGACGGAGTATCTTTCCGCCGGGACAGAACCAATAATATTCGTCCCTTGTAATGTGATATACTATTATATTTTTCTCTCACCTGCAGCGCCCTCAAGCGGCGAATAATTAATCAATAACACACAAATTTTTTAAAAATATTTTTTAAGTATAATTTAACTATTAGAAAAATAAACATTTAATTTATTAACTTTTTATATTGTATAAATAATGTTTGGAATTTTTGCATCGCGATTTATGCGTTTTAGTGCGCGTGTTATCAAAAAGCTTAAGGGTTGCAAGTTTAATTGAATTAAAAGTATTAAAAAATGTATATCAATAATATGTAAATGCATTTTACTATAATAAAATACTTACAGATTTCCAAAAAATTTATAATTTGCATTTTAAAAATTATTTTTTATTATTTAATCCGTTAAGCCCGAGAGGGTCCTGGAGAATCCACTTTATTTTTACTAAGTTTAAAATAAAGTGGGTCCTCCAGGACCCTCTCGGGCTTAACGGGTTAATTATAAAATATGGTAACTAGAATAGATTTAAGCATATAGTTGAGTTACTAGTCCGGGCGTTGGATAATAGTTGTCGTAGCAAAATTATGTTCGACTCAGTTACCTTGGCTTATTCTATATATTTTGTCCCGCTAATTTAAAAAACTAGGGTACTTTTTTTAAAAATATCGAAATCAATGGTTATCAACAAATTTTGGCCAAAAAATGCAAAAATTACAGTTTTTCCGTAAAACCAAATGTTTTATTTGACTTACCCTAAATTATATATTAAGTTTAAATTAAAATTTTACTATTAATTATATTACAAAATGTTATTTGTTAATAAAAAGTATTGTTTATTAACAATTTTGAATAAAAAATAGTAATTTCATTTAATTTTTCAAAATCTACGTTCATCTATTGTATCATGTTTGAAATATTACTATAATAAATATTGTTCGAATTTATTTATAAAAAATGCATTTTTTATACCAATAAAATTATAAAATTTGTAATTTTAACTCAATGAAAATTTACAAATTTAGAAACGAATATATGTCAATATGCAACCATATATGATTTAAAATGACTGATTCCATTCAAATTCATGCAGGCCATCACTGATCAAATTATTTTTCTCTTTTAAGTGATAAAAATACCTTCCAATATGTATATAAAGATAGAATTCACCTCGCAGAACGCTCGAAAAAATGTTTTTTTCTCTCTACAGCGTATTTAGTGTTGGGTTTAAAAATGAAAATTGAAAACTTGAAAATGAACCTCGATTTATAAATTGATGTGGCTCTATTAATTTTTTATCTTTGTGGATGTTTTTACAACGAAATCGTGCGTAATGAAGTTTAGTTTTAAATGCCGTTCCTATTTTTGCGATACAAGTTGATCCCTCTGAATTATTTATGAAAAACCGAAAAAATGAATTTTTCAAACGCAATTTTCTCAAGAACTATATATATTTTTTAATTTTCATGTTTTTATACATAAAAAATACTAACTTTTAGGATAGGTGAAAATATGAGATTTTACCTTATTTTTTTTTAAACAGATTTATAAACGTTTTTCGATTTTAAAGTTTTGATACCATGGCGCATTGTGCTAATTCTCCAACTATTGCGTCTTTTTACAATTCGTTAATGCTTTTATTTATTGCTGTATCAAAAATATCAATAAAAGCTTTCAAAATAAACCCTTGGTCTAATATATTAATTATTTAGATCCGAAGTTATGACAATTTTAAGTTGAAAAAAATATTTAGAATGAATATATAATGAGTCATTCTTTCTATTGGTATTTTGATAAAATAAAAATTTTACTTTCTTTAACGATTAAAATTTTTTAATTTTGGAAAAGTAAATTTTTAATACTGAAAAAAACATTTTAGTAGAAATTGAATTTACAAAAAATTAATGTGCGAAAATTAATAAATTGAAATAAAAAATAGTCTAAATTTAAATAAAATATTCTAATTTACTTCTTGCCACTGGTGTCTGGAGGTTCTGGCTATATAGATTTGGTTTTGTTCACTTTTCCAACATTGAATTTTTCGAATACCCTCAATTTCTTTTGCTTTTTGTAACTATTCCATTTTTTTCATTTGTCGAAAAACTTCTAACTAATCTTGCGGATGACAAAAATATTAATCGACGGAGTATACTTTGACACTTAAGTAGCAAAATCTCCAGCATTTCTAATAGAATCATATCTCTTGTTGGACAGATTATGTGTAGTAGCATGAATGTCGACTAAATCTCCAATGTCGTCACAAGCGTCTTTGTAATGACCTGTTGCAGAAAAAAGTCATTTTCCGCTTATTTTTGAATTTAGAAGTTCGTAGAATTGATATCTATTTTTAAAATTACTTACAGCTCCATTGGAAATGGTTATGATTTTAACAAGCTCTTGCGAAATGTGTGTTTTTTTTAAGTTATTAATTATTATATTCATAGCCATAACGGCGTGAGACGAATCATGTTTGATATCGTCAGAGAGAATGACACAACTGACTGTTTTATCAATTCCAAAATAGCATACTGATATGAATATTGATAATTGATTCTTACTCCAAAGACAGCTTTGAATTTCATTTTTAAGTAGGACTGTCCAATTTTCTGCAAAATTAAAATGAATAACTAATTGTGAGTGACTTTTTTTTGCTAAAAGTTTGTAGTCTTGAATTGCAATATGTTGAATTTCTTTAACTATTTTATGAACACTTATAGTGAGAGCGTGCTCTCTTAACTCAATTAAGACATTTTCAATTTGACTAGTTTTATTCAGTAAATCTGATTTTTCCCGAACACTGTAAGATATTTCTTCATATAAGGGGAAATCTATAAAACTTTTGATTTTCTCGTAACTTTTTTTAAAAGTTTCTTTACAGCTGCTAATAAATTCTGTAGCGTTAAGGAAAAAAGGCATAAGCCACTTAAGAAAGTTTTCGAGATATTGTGATTTGAACTTATGTCTTTATGTAAATTTATGATCTAAAAATGGATATATGCCCTTTCTCAAATATATTTTTTCACTAGAAAAAATAATTGTAAGTAATCGAATCGTTTTCAAACTGTTAGAATAACATCTATGGAATATAAAAATAATGTTGTCTTCTTTTCCGAAACAATCTGACTTATTGCCTTTTTCCTCAACACCACAGAATCGCCTCATGATACATACTATTTAAACTGGGTTCAGATTTCTTGTGCTATCCTTTGACTCTAATTCTGATAGATTTAGTAAATGTACCACAAACGGCGCAGTAGATATTTCCATAAAACATTTATTTTTACATATGAAAAATCACCGTGATTTATCTTATGTAAAAATTTACTTTATATAGAATTATATGCTGCGCCATTGGTAGCACATTTTATAAATCCATCAGAAGTAGAGTAACAAGAATGCACAAAAGGTTTAAAGCCAGTTTAAATAGTGTGCATCCTGCGGCAACCTAATGCTAGCTGTAAAATGACTCATAGTAAATTAAAAGTTGTGTGGACTTCCTCATAAATCTTTTTCTGCCCAGAAAATTTTTTCTAAATCAATACTATCTCCAATCATACATTCTTTACATTCTCTTAGTTCACATTTCATATCATCTTTTGAAGAAAAAAGTGAAGAATAATAAATATTTTTAATTTAAAATATCCAATATCATGTTTACTTCCTTTCTTATAATTATTCAAAGCATCCAATAGAAGTTTAAGGTTCTCGCAACACGCGCAAAGACATGAATCAGTGGGTGAGTGTGATATAAACCACTTTGGTCTGAAAGCATAGAATGATGATTTATCGATTTTTATTTTTATTTCAGGATTTTATTCTATAAATTATTGATATATTTCTTTTATGTTTCGCGTAAGAAAATATTTCACTTTCTTAGTTGTTATACCATTTTCTGTAACAGATATTGTGTCACTTGTATTTGCACTTTGACGAGGATAATTGAAATCGTTTTTTGAATAATCTTTTACTTTCGTTATGATTTCACTATTCAAAGAATGACTACAATAGATCTCAGGCTGTTTATAAATATCTTTATTATTTACAAATAATCGTTTATTATTTACTTGATCGATCATATAAATAGTTACATTTGGTAAAACTGATAATCAATTATCTTTGGAAATATCGCTTGGCACAAGGCTTAACAACTGCACTTTCCCGAGAAAATTTAAACATTTATCCAAAGGAATTTAAATATTTTTGAATCATTTATCACATCTTTTATATTCATTATTTTTATTTAATGTGGGAATACACGTTGTCCCATAAAAATTCATTATTTTACTTACTATTTGTGAATGAAATGCATCGTTTATTTGTTCTCTTTTTCAAAAAGCAGAGCATTTCCGCATCTTTTTATTGACACTATGAGACATTTTAATTGGTGAAATGTTTAATATCAAATGACTTGAGGTTTGATTGAGTTGTTCTACCACAACCACACTCTGAAAAAATTCTACTAAAAATCATTGACTGCTCGAAGTTGATAAAATAGATGTATTTTCCACTCCATCTAAGAATATTTTTTAACATGAAGGACAAACTAAAAAAAGAAATCTTTGTATTCGCTGGGAACGTTTATGATTATTATTAGTCACGTGATATGTCCCCAAAATTTTGTAGGACGTTTTCTATTGAGTTGAATACAGACTGCATTATAATTTAATATTTTGCTGAAAGTAATAAATTATTGATGTAAAATTGTGAAGAAGATAATTAAGTATTTGAATATTTGTTTATTTTTATTTGCAATAATTGCAATTAATAATGCTAAATCAATGTGAATTGAAATAATCAAGATAATGGGGTTATGTTATCGTTAGAGTAACAAAGATAGACGCTTGTGTCTACCTTCATTGGTCAGAGTAAATACGTTTTCATGAAACATATGATCAGATACATATATACTTACGTATAAGTAAAAGTGAGGTTAACCGACTTTATCCTTTTGATTACATTGATCCATTTAATTATTTATCCCGCTTACTTTTTAATATGTAAAATAAAAAGAACTTTACTTTACTATTACTCTACGTGCTTTTACAATCGATTATACAGTAACAACCGTCATATGGCATTATTTTAAAATCTTTCCATTTACCTAATATACAAAACGTCCTATTTTTTTGTTGACATGTTGCCACCATGAGAAGAATAGTCGACTTACATACCCCCATTATGTAAACTCTCGGTGCGAATTCAAGCGATTCAAAGATTTTCGAAGCAATCGTAAACAGCTTTTTCATGACTTACTTTCAAATCTTCGCACTTTATCTTAACCATTAGTGATGCTATTATTGCTTAGTTCTTTGACAGAGCAAAAAAAATTTTTTTGTTAGAAAACTTCATTTCTTATCTTACTACTCTTATATACTTGAATACGTCGAGTTGTTAATGAAAATGCAAAAAGAAAACCCTCGCTATCTGGCGATGGCATACATAAACTCGCTACATTTTACATTTTACATTTAAATAGTAGGCCGAGATTCGAATTAATTAAAAAAATTATTTCAAACTTAAAATAATCAAAATTTATTTAAACTTAAAATCGTGATAACTTCGGTCCTGATTGATCAAAAAAATTGGTCAGGTATTTATTTTAAAGCTTTTTGTTGATATTTTTGATACATTAATAAATAAAAGCATTAATGAATTGTAAAAAGACGCAACAGTTGGAGAATTAGCACATTGCGCCATAATATCAATACTATAATATCAAAAATTAAAAAAAAACGTTTAAAAATCTGTTGATAAAAATAAGGCAAAATCGCATATATTCACCTATCCTAAAAGTTAGTATTTTTCATGTATAAAAACATGAAAATTAAAAAAAATTATAGTTTTTGGAAAAATTGCTTTTTCGGTTTTTCATGAATAACTCAGAAAGATCACTTTGTATCGTAAAAATGGGAACGGTGTTTAGAACTAAACCTAATTACGCCCATTTTTGTTGAAAAAACAACCAAAAAACTCAAAAATTAATGGAGCCACATCAATTTGAAAATCGAGGTTCATTTTCATTTTTTCGATTTTCATTTTTAAATCCAACACTAAATACGTTGTAGCGAGGAAAAACATTTTTTTCTAGCATTCTGCGAGGTAAATTCTATCTTTATATATATATGGGTCAATCCACGTCAAACGGATAATGGCTCTGTCCAAAATTGTAGATCACCAAAAAAATCGTGTATGGGCTCAAAATTTTCATCTTACACTATACTTTCTTTTGCAATGTAGCGATTTAGAAAATCCAAAATGGCGGCTCCAATATGGCGGCTCAAACCTAGAGCTTTCATAAAAAATTTTCGAAAATTTATTTTAATTCATTCAAATGTGATTATACGTATTTTTTTATATCAGAAATCAATTCAGCGTTCAATTTTGGATAGGAATATAGTATTGCACTCGAGGTAAAAAAATTTACAATGACATCGGAAGGTCATATCGGGAAATAATAGTTATTTCTCGAATTACTCATTGATGATTGTTGATTAGTGAGGAAATGAAGATACTGATAGGTGACTCGAGTCACTGAATCTAAATCTGATGTCCGCTTAACCCTACAAGATCTCCATCAAGGTCATTTGAAAGTCAAATCGCGAATATCTTTTATTATTTGATAAGATTAGGACACCTTCAAGTTTTGCGTGTCGCTGAATCCGAATATGGGGTCTGTTGGAGTGTCAAACGACGTAAAAATTAATTAAATATTGACTTACAGAAAATTTTTATTCTCCAAGAAACCACAGTTTGAAACGAATGTTTCTGTAATTACGTCGTTTGACACTTCAACAGGCCCCGGATTCGGATCCAGCATTACGTAAAACTTATAGATGTCTTAATCT
Source organism: Anastatus disparis (assembly GCA_017163975.1). NCBI lineage: Eukaryota > Metazoa > Arthropoda > Insecta > Hymenoptera > Eupelmidae > Anastatus > Anastatus disparis. Next base: position 5,318,933 of record JAFFSR010000274.1, on the reverse strand, counting down.
TATCAAATAATAAAAGATATTCGCGATTTGCCCTTCAAATGAACTTGATGGAGACCTGGTAGGGTTAAGCGGATATCAGATTTGGATTCAGTGACTCGAGTCACCTATCAGTATCTTCATTTTCTTACCAATCAACGTTTATCAATGATTAATTCGAGAAATAACTATTGTCTCCTGATATGACCTTCAGATGATATTGTAACATTTTTTTACCTCGAGTGCAATATTATATTCCCATCTAAAATTGAACGCTAAATTGATTTCTGATATAAAAAAATACGTATTATCACATTTGAATGAATTAAAATAAATTTTCGAAGAATTTTTATGAAATCTCTAGGTTTGAGCCGCCATATTGGAGCTGCCATTTTGGATTTTTCAAAATCGCCACATTGCAAAAGAAAGTGGAGTGTAAGACGAAAATTTTGAGCCCATACACGATTTTTTTGGTGATCTACAATTTTGGACAGAGCCATTATCCGTTTGACGTGGATTAATCCATATATATATATATATATATATATATATATATATATATATATATATATATGTGTGTGAAGGTATTTTTATCACTTAAAAGAGAAAAATAATTTGATCAGTGACGGCCTGCATGAATTTAAATGAAATCAGTCATTTTAAATCATATATGGTTGCTTATTGACATACGTTCGTTTTTTCTTTAAATTTGTAAATTTCCATATATATTATAATGAATACATATATATTACAATGAATATCATGATATTTTCTATCAAATAAAAATTAGATTATTTATTGACCATAAATAAATTAGAGTATATTTCGCACCATAAGCCATTAGGGTTGAACTTGTTTATGAAATCATGTTTTAACTTGTTTATAGCAAGCACACAAGCGAATGCTGTTGAACTTCAATCTTACGATCTTCTTCTATACTATAGCAAAATAAATAGTATAAAGAAAAATTAATATGGCTGATTCTAGATTACAATCTTGTTTCGGAAAAGAACTGTGTATTATTTGTCAAAAAGATTAAGTTAATATAAAGTTATCAAGTACTGAAAATGGAAGAGATCGTATTAAATATGCTGCTAATTTGAGGAGAGATGTTGTATTTAGTCATTTTAATTTATTGTTTTTAAATAATAAGTAATTGGAGCAAAAATTAATGTATTTTTTAAAATGATAAAGAAATTCAAGATCCTTAATTGAATTTAAATAAGACTCTTTAATAAGATAATTGTTTGAAATTTTATATAATTTATTTCATTTATAATCGATAAATAATTCAATATATAGATAATTAATCTTTAATTATTAAAAAAATTTTAAAATGTTCGTTATCAAATATATTTATTTGGTATATATTTAATCAAATGGTTACATAGTAACATATGTTTGTTTTTTTTTTAATTGAGAAATCTTCTTTGAGTTGAAATTTTAGAATTTTACTGTCATAAAATATTTATTTTTTCAAATATTTTTTAAAATGACTGATTCAATTCAGATTTATGAAGGCCGTCACTGATCGAATTTTTTTTTCTCTTCTAAGTGATAAAAATACCTTCCAGTATGTATATGAAGATAAAATTTACCTCATAGAACGCTCGAAAATATGTTTTTTCCTCGCTATAGCGTATTAAGTGTTGGGTGTAAAAATGAAAATAAAAAAATTGAAAATGAACCTCAATTTGGAAATTGCCGTAGCTCTGTCAATTTTTTATCTTTCTGGACGTTCTTTTAATACAAATGTGCGAAATGCAGTCTAGTTTTAAATGCTGTTTCGATTTTTGCGATACGAGTTGATCTCTCTAAGTTATTCATAAAAAATCGAAAAAAGCGATTTTTTCACAATGTGCTAATTCTCCAACTATTGCGTCTTTTTACAATTCGTTTATGCTTTTATTCAATAATTTATCAAAAATATTAACAAAAATCTTTAAAATGAACCCTTGATCAAATTTTTTTATCAATTAGAATCGAAGTTATGATGATTTTAAGTTTATAAAAGTAGAAATTTTTTTGTTGATAATTAAAATTTATTATTCACTTTGAATTCTGCGCCCACGATTTAAATTTACTTTGTAGGGAGTGACATATGCCACCGCTAGATGGCGACGATTCACTTTTTGAATTCTTATTAACGACTTGACGCATTCAAGTATATAAGACAAGTAAGATCAAAAATAAAATTGTCCAAAAAAAAATTTTTTTCTGCTTTGTCGAAGAACTAATTAATAATAATGACATCACTGGTTTTTAAGACTAAGTGTAAGCATTTGAAAGAAAGGCACATAAAAGTTATTTACGATTGCTCCAAAAATCCGTTTAGAGAATCAGGTGATCTAACGGAGTCTTTGAAACGCTTGTATTCGAATACTTCTTTTTCTAGAAAGGATAAAGTATGTCCTTCATGTTACAGAATATTTTTAGATAAAGTGAAAACACACCTATTTCATTTACCTCAAACAGTCAATAATCTTCGAAAGAAGTTTTTTATAGTAAGGCTGTAATAGAGCTGTTCAATCAATTTTTGAATTAAAAATTTCACTAATCAAAATGCCTCAGAGTATCAATATAAAAATGCGAATATCCTGTGTTCTTCAAAAAAAAAAAAAATTTATTAAAAAATATTTATTTATAGAAGAAAATCCTGAAATTGAAACAGAAATTGGTAAATCAATATTCTATGCCTTAAGACCAAAGTGGGTTATACCCCATCCACCAAACAATTCGTGTCTTTGCGTTTATTGCGAGAACCTAAAACTTACGTTGGGTGCTTTAAATAAATATAATAACGAGAATAAACATGACATTGCGGATTTAGAATTGAAAATAAATTCTTCACTTTTTTGTTCAAAAGATGATATAAAATGTGCACTAAGAAAATTTAAAGAATGCCTAATCAGAGATAGTATTGATTCAAAAGTGATTTCTTTGACAGAAGAAGATTCATACAAAGAAATAACTTTATTAGAAAATTGTATATTTGATCTTACTTGTTTTATATGCTTGATTGCGTCAAGTCGTTAATGAGAATGCAAAAAGTGAATCGTCGCCATCTAGCGGTGGCATATGTCACTCCCTACAAATTAAATTTAAATCGTGGGCGCAAAATTCAAACTGAATAAAAAATTTTATTTATCAAGAAAAAAAATTTCTATTTTTAGAAACTTAAAATCATCATAACTTCGATTCTAATTGATGAAAAAATTTTAAAGATTTTTGTTAATATTTTTGATAAATTATTAAATAAAAGCATAAACGAATTGTAAAAAGACGCAATAGTTGGAGAATTAGCATATTGCGCCATAATATCAATACTATAATATCAAAAATTAAAAAAAAACGTTTAAAAATCTGTTGATAAAAATAAGGCCAAATGGCTTATTCTCACCCATCCTAAAAGTTAGTATTTTTTATGTATAAAAAAATTTGAAATTTTAAACAAAAAAAATATAGTTTTTGAGAAAATTGCGTTTGAAAAAATTCGCTTTTTTCGGTTTTTCATGAATAACTCAGAGAGATCAACTCGTATCGCAAAAATTATTGGCTAAATCTTCCAACAATCTAAAACGTAAATTACTGCTCTTCTAAACTACTTTCTTATGCATTTAAAAAAATCGGGACGTAAACTTCTTTTAGAAGAGTAAATTTCGGATATTGTAATTGCACAGTTTTGTTTACTTTTTCACAAGCCCGAGAAGTTCATTTCAAATCAGTCGTAAAAATATCTAGCTTTTATATAACAGTTCTAATATGCTGTTTTGGTTACGCGATGTTTTAGTTCGCGAGTTGGCCTTTTATTGTTTGTACATCGAAACCTACAGGATATAGATATACACGAATAGAATTATTTTTTTTTCATTCTTAAGTATTTATTTTTATATTACGAATTTACTTATGCATGTACACACACACACACACACACACACACACACACACACACACACACACACACACACACACACACACACACACACGCACGCACGCACGCACACACACACACACACACACACACACACACACACACACACACGCACGCACGCACACACACACACACACACACACACACACACACACATCACTATTGATTACTATTAAGTATATACATACATACAAATATATACAAATGATGAGCGAAGCATGCGACAGCGTTTAAATGTAGATTGCTTAAGACGTCCGAACGTATATACAAGCATTTTTCAATGATAAAATTTGTGAATTGTTTTCTCGCTCTGAAAAATAAACGGGATCAAACAGGTACCATTAGATGGGTAATTTGGTACTCAATCAGTCTAAAAAATTTCAGCAAATAAAAGATGGCCTTTTTGAGAAAAATGCAAGTGCATAAAAAGTGCATTTTTTGGTAAAATGCATATCTCAGTCATTTTTTAATTTTTTTTTTTTTTTAAATTACTTGCACTGAATTGTAGAAGGCTCAAAACAGAATAAAACAAAAAAAAGTTTACCGAAATTCATTGAAAATTGGTAAAACGATAGCCCTCTAAAGTTATTGTCAACTTTTTCAGTTTGAGCATTTAGTTTTTATATGCAATTTTCAAATGTACATATCTTTCGCGATTCTGATATTTCAGCAAAAAAAATACGTTTCTCCTTATTTTTAGAGTAGAATAACATACCTCATTGGTGCAGTGATTGGTGGCTTGAGTATATACAGGCTGTTCGATTTGAAATGGAAGCAGCCATATATAATCCAGGGTAAGTGAAGTAAAACATTTGGTTTTACGGAAAAACTGTGATTTTTGCATCTTTTTGCCAAAATTTGTCAATAATTATAGATCAAGACGAGCGTCTGTGGCTCAATCGACTAAGGCATAGGTCTTATACGGTTGCTACACATTCGGTTTAGGCGGTCGGGAGTTCGATTCCCGGTGAGAACACTTGAAATTTTTTTCAGGCTTTTTTCATCGAAATAAGAATCCCTAAGTGCGATGAGTTAATGTTTTTGGCGTGGGTTTTTTCCTGGGGGAGTTTTCTCTACGTCACCGGCTTAGGCCTAGGCAAATGCAGAAACCTACCGTAGAAATCTAACTTACCGACTGCTCTTCGAACGCGGCAGTCCGAGATTTCTTAGAAAAAAGAGGTAGGAAAAATAAACTAAAGTAATAAAAAGAGGGTTAGGAACATCCTCATACAGTGGTGGTGAAGGATGCGGTGCTAGGCCATTAGGCTGCACCGGGTCACTAGGGAAAAAAAAAGCCATGAATCGCAGTGTTTTTGAAAAAAGTACTTTTATTTTTTTAAATCAGTGGATCAAAATATGTAAAATAAGTTATGGTATCCAAGGCGAACTCGACTTTGCTATGACGACTATTATCCAGCGCTAAGACTATACAGTGCACGATAATTAAACAATTTTTTTGGTATAATCTCAGTTATCCTGCCCTTTAACATGTAAGCATCGATAAAATCATAACCTCAAAAAAAGATGAATCGAAGAAAAATGCACAGTAATCGACGCTTGATATTTGGTCGAGGGCTTGCTTACTGATAAAACGCATTTAATTGGGGACGCGGAAACTGACACACGGTATATAGAAATCTGAAAATTGAGCAACACGGTATTTGACCCATGCATAAATTTTTATATCTTTAATAATATTTTAATTATTTTTTAATACATAATTAATCAATTATAATCATTAGATAGGGGATGCTTTAACATAACTGATATCAATAGTTATTAAGTAGTAGTAGAAAAATCTGTTTAATTTGATAGAATCTGTAAGAGGTTACGTTAAATCTGCGGTAACTGGCGCATCGACCCTATTTCAGAAGGGTATCTATGAAAGCAACCTTTTATATTGTTACATCATTATCAATAGCATTAAATGGGCCAAGAACGGAATCGTACACTATTTTCAGAAGTACATTCTACCGTGGGTTTCATAAGTAGTCTTTTGCTCACTCCACAGTTACTTTTGTTCTAAGTAATTTTTAGACTTCTTTACGAAGCGGTAAGTGGCAATAAATATTAAGCAAGTTTTATTTTCTGGTATGTAGAAAAGTGCTTTAACCATAGGAATGACATGATTAGTAAGTACTGTTCGATCATCATCATTAATGATTTTAGGAACTAACTGATTCATTGAGTCTTCTATTGCTCATTCAATATAATTATATTTTCGCAAACTTTAAATAAAAAGCTATATTCTTAGAGAGTCGTGCGTAATTTACATAAAGAGACACCTATATGTACTGTATTACTTTTATTGATATACATGCAGATTGTTCGACTAAAAACCAATAATTCGTAATACCTACATGTATAGAATACCTTCAAGTACCAGATGCAACAAAGAATTCATAAGTCATAAAAAAAATCACGGCTGGTGGGACTACAATCAGATTATCAAAACTTTGACATGAAAATGTACATCAATTCTGTGAGTTGAAAAATCTTGTTTATGAAGATGAGTTAAAAGATTGAAACTTTTCCATAATATACAACAAACTCTGCAGAGTTTAGTATCTGATGAAATATCATTTATTTGACTTTGTTTTACTTTAATTTTATTAGAAAATCAAACTTTTACAGTAGCGCATATAAAAACTCATTAGACAATAAAAAAGCATAGATTTAAGTTGCGGTCTAAAATACGTGGACATAATTATCTTACCGCTCTATATCAGAAAAAGTGACACGGATAACTTGCTAGTAAATGTGAGACGAGCGTCCATGCGTCTGACGAAGAATCAAAGAGACAGCGCGATAATTGACATATACTAGGTAGCGCGATACGTACATCCGAATACACACGTACATTAGGAAAAGATCACTTGATAAAAGTAAGGCTCGCTAATCATGCGTCGCCTGAGCGACAAACATTAGCTAGCTTGACAAAATACGAAGATGACTTAAACAAAAAATAGAAACAAAATAGAATCTATGTAGGGTCAAAGTACAGTGCCACTTGAAAATTCGTAAAAACTTTTTTTTAAAATATTCTAATTTAAATCGTAATATCTCAAAAATGCTTTGATGAATTTAAAAAAATTTTGACGATGGATTGAAGATTAGATAAAATACTATCTTCCTATGAGCTATAGAATATTATGGAGTATTTAACTTAATTTTTTAATAATTAAAAATATTTAAACTTTCATAAATTTTTCAATTTTAATTAATCAACTTTTTGAAGAATTGATAAAATTGAAAAATTCGAAATTGATTGCAAAGTAGCGTGAATTTCCTAAAAGTTTGTATTTAATCAAGTGTTAATATCTATTTTATGTGTGAAGTTACAAGTATGCAAAAATAAACCATATAATAAAATAATTTTTCAGATGCAATACTATTTTCCATGTTTTTTTCATGTTTCGGTATCTATTTATAACTAAACATTGTTAATTCAAAGTATGCACAATTTATATATAAACTACAGCACCAAGCACATGGTAACATAAATATGTCACTTATTATTTTTTATGCGGGTTCTTCACCTTTTTGTTTATCCATTTTTAGAGAATCAAAGTAAATTTTTTATACCATCTCTGCCGAAAATGCGATCTTCGTCCCTGCGTACCTTTGATGAAACGCCGATTTCCTTGCCGACTAACTAGATGGCGCGCATACAGAGATGAAAGCAAATCAAAGCCCGTGTGTGTGTTTTCGAGTGTCATATACAGTGAGTGTGAGTAAGCGCATATGAGAATGTAGTCAATGCCAAAGAGAAAGACAGATTTAAAAGTAAGAACATAGCAAACAGTCTTTCTCTTTCGGATTAATTATACACGTTCCAACATGTATATCCATCGCAACAAATCGTAGCGAGCATCAAGAGTATTAAAAAGTGAGAAAGAGCGAGGTTGATTGATTGATTGATACAATTGATTGAAGCCGTGGGGTCCAACCCCGTATGATCTATACGAAAATACAGATGTATATACATATAATAAACAGTAATAACCATGTGAACAGATAAGAGTAGACTTCATGACCCGTTTTTATTATATTAAAAAACGCAAACATCAAAATCGAAGTAAATTAAAAAATTTATGTCGTCATCCTCATCCATATGTCGGTGAAGACTATAAATATTAAAGAGATCGATAGATAGATATTGATTTGTTTTATAATGATGATACGAAAATGGCGTGTTGAACAACAAATATAACGCAACTTTTTAAATTGTACACAAGATATCACAGTCGATAGCTTGAATTTAGCAAAATAATACCTTAAAAATGATATCACAAATAAACAAAAATATACGCAATAATGCTATACATAAATGCATAAATAAATACATTCAAATAAATTGATTCAAATACTGTCAACAACATTCATCAGTCAAACGTAAAATAAATAGAATCACAATATAAATTACATTAAAACAACAGCTATAGAAATGTAAAAATATCAAGGGCCCATATGCTACAATAAAATCAACAAAGGTATAGTCCTACATATAAAAGTAGTATCACTCATTCGACAATGATTCAACTCATTATTATTCACACTAAAAAATATATCCACGCTTAAATTTCGTACATGGGATAAAGCAAAAATGAAATATCCAATTTAAAATTCTATTCGAGGTCAAGTAAATGATAAACTATTTAAAATCTGAATTCTTTACTAAACGATGAGGCATTTCATTAGTCACCGAGGTAAACGGGCGACAATCTATTCGAATAATTCCAAAAATTTTTAAGGTACGAATATGAACTAAAAGAACTATATGCTATCATAAAATTTAACGAGTTCAAAGAAATATTTTCAATTTTTCAGAATGACTGTAATATTAATATGCACTTATTCCTACTTCTTCTCCTCATTTCGGAAGATTATGGGAAATGAGAGTAAAATCTTATGAACAATATTTCGAACGAATGGCTCGTAATTTATTGTCGACATTTATTGAGGAAATTCAATGAGCTTTCTATTGAAAAATAATCTACTTTGAATGCGAGACCCTTCATTTCTTTGTCAACGATCATGAACGATTTGACAACACTAATTTCTGGACACTTTTCAATAAGCGATTCTCTGATGAGTACACCTGAACCGACTTTATCTCTATTCATATCCAATCGATTTTCATTGGCAACTAATTATTAAAATATCTCAAAGTTTAAGGAATTTTTGAAGTATTGAATATTTAAATGAATTAAATATACGTTGAAAATTAAACATCGTTCTTACCTTTATATATAAACATATATGAATACGCTTTGTACTGATGAAAAAGGATAAAGATTCCAATTATCAATTACAAATTGCTTAGATGCGCATATATGTTTTTGACATTTTATTTTATCTTGAAATTTTGAAGAATATTTGTGAAGTGAACCTTTTCAAAGAGAAAGGCTTCGGAAATTAATTTGATTGACATTTTTATTACATTTTAATCTAAGTTTCAGTTACTATTTTATTACCTAAATTATGTAACCAAGGTTAATAATTCAAATAAAATCGAACAATATATATTTTAACAACTAATAGTAAATGGATCTTATATTTTTAGAAATTTAATATTTTTCGTTAGTATATTAAAGTCCCCGTTTTTCAAATGTTTAAAGGTTGAATTGGAATTCAACTTTTTAATTGCTGTGACAATTTTTAGATCAAGTCACAATATTTGACATGATAGTTAAAAATAAAATTATGTCGATCAATAATGTTGAATCTTTCATATTGTCTTTAATTGATATGATAATATGCATCAGTCGAAATTTTCAAAACTGTAAAAAATAGTAAACATTTGAAAAAACAATTCCTTTTTCTATAATATTTCTAATGGACTATGCATTCCATTGCTTAACGATTTTACAATTTAACGTTTTATTTTTCTACAATACTTCTACTCGAACAAAATTTCATTTAACTCTTTCTTTTTAATCATTTTATACTTCTTTCAGCGGTGAAACATTATCTTCGATATATTGATAGTTTATTTTTCAGAACTCATATATCTGTCGGGACAAATCAATTATAATTACTTAATGTTTTAAATAATGTCTCAACTTATACAGACTTTTTAAATTGTTGGATGAATTCAGAAATTTTATTTGAAAGACACATCGAGCGCAATATTACCATTCAACTCAGAATACGATGGTCATAATAAGGGAAGAGTCTGTACTTTCTTTGCAACGACTGTTTCAACTAGAATTCAAAAACTACATCTAGGCTACAAAGTGTAGTTATAACAATAAACTTTCAAGCCGTTCTACGACATTCAAGAGACCAATCACGAAAATTGCTATTTTATCTATCTGTTAAAGAGAGATTGTCACGAGGGTTGTTTGTTAACACTCTCAACGGGGGAGTGTGTTGCGTACTTACATCTAATTTTCTCTTGTTTTATTTATATATTTTTATGTAACTTCATATTAAAATTAATATTTGTCGTTGTATCCGATAATTTGTATTTCGGTAACAAATAGTTCTCTCAATGCTAAAATTCCTGTATTTTATACATATTATTTTAAAGCGGTATAGTGCTTAACTCCGTTACTATTGTATGGTCAAAATATAGTCCTCTAATACCATAAAATGCATTGACCGGCACCGAGATTGTGAAAATTCGTATATACGTTTGGGTCGGTTTATAAGCGATCAAATAATAAAACATCTGGGACGCATACTATGTTTCGTCCGTTTGGAAATTCCCGTAATTAGTAAAAAGGAATACGTTTGATATTTTCATATTATATTTTTTACCTGTGTATACTTGCGTTTACATTTGTTTTTACCTAAACCGAAAAGCAGTAACAGTTTGTACTTGGTCGAGTGCGCATCACTTCGACTACCTTCTCTAGTATAAGAAATAAAATACCTTAAAAATAAACTTAGTTTTACATTTATTTCAATACAGAAATTAATAATATTCGTAATATCATCTTTGTAGATTAATTTCTATAAAGATACGCTTATCCGGTTATCGTACTAAACAGCAAGTATTTACCATTAATTGCGTGAATAATTAAAATTAGAGTTTAATGTAATTAGTAAAGTGCAATCACGAGTAAACAATTGCAAAAGATCAATGTAATAAATTTTATCCATTTAATGTAATTAATTGCAAATAAATTGTAATGCAATTAATTACAAAATATTATAACACTTGTATGATGAGCGTAATATAAAATAAAATAGCAAAATTGTCACTTACAGATAAATAACCATTGTTGGGTATTTAGAAGAGAGTATTGTGGGCTTACACACACACTCATATATGTACATAGCACATGTAAGTGCCACGTGCAACTTGTGGCGGGCAACACGAGCGACGAAAGAACGCTAACTAAGCGCTATTAGTGCTGCTCTGACAAGAAAGCGAGCGTCAGAGCGTTCTTGACCTGCATAAAGATAAGTATCTTCTGGTCTTCTTAATTCTCAGGCGCTTAAACCTTGTGTTACAAGTATGGCCAATAAAGAGACACTTTATCTAATTACAGTGTGGACTATTTCACTCCGACTTTCTAATCCTCGTTGTCTAGGAGACAACAGAGTTTTTACGCAAATTAGGTTTGGTTACGAAAATGTTACCATCTTCATTGAATTACTTTTCCTCTCAAACATTACGAAAAGGTAGCAAGTCGGTCTCGTCTACTACAATATCAGTGCAATCTGACTTAAGTGGAGTATTCCAAATGCCACTTTGCAACGATATTTCTATTTGTTACTTCAAAGATATAAAAGAGCGTCTGTGGTGTAATCAACTAAGACACAGGCCTCATACAGTTTTGACACATTTGCTCCAAGCGGTTGGGAGTTTGACTCTCGGGAAAATACTTCAGATTTTTTCTTACGCTTTTTCATCGGGAAAAAAATCACTGAATGAGTTAGGTATCTGTTCCTGGTGTAGGTTGTCTTAACCCTGAGCAAAATGCAGCAACCTGCCTTAGAAATCGAAGTTACTGTAAAAATGTCTCTTGAAATGTCTTTTAAAAAAAAAAAAAAAAGATTCCCCCCTCTACCCCAGTCACCCCTCTCCTACCCAAGTCCACCCCTCAGTCCACAAATCACCCCCTCACTACCCAAGTCACCCCTCCTGCTACCCCTCATGTCCCTAATACACTATTCATAATCATTTAGTGTTTATTTTTATATCGTTAATTAAATATTTAAATTTTACCAATATTTTTTTAAAAAACCTTGTTGTTTGATGACTCCAATACTTTAGAGACCAAATTTGGTTATGAAAAATATTGGTATTTAATTATCTTAAATATATTGATTCTTTATTTTATTTTTTATTTGAAATCATTTATTTGAAATATAAACTATTAAGAAAAAAGTTTTTTAATATTATATTTATGAAATACTTGCTTAAGGTTATATAATGGAATATATATTTAATATATAGTTGATAATATTATAGATTATTGATATAATTATTTTTTAACTATCAAATAATAACTACGTTCGTAAGACAACTTTCCACACCACCGATACTGAGACAAAAAAAAATAAAAAACTTCTACTTTCAACATTTAAGCTTACTTTTTTTTGGGCCCAAGCTGTATTTGCCTAAAAGTAAAACACATTTTACTTTGTCTTGATTGTCTTGGTCAGAAAAACTTATTAAAAAGTTTCCTACATCTAAAAGATTCTTCTTTCAGGTTAGCTTGAAGGGTACCCCCCATTAAGATAGGTAAAATGCCCCCCATCACGGAATTCAAATTTTCGTCCAAAATTAGTTAGTGTTTGCTCAAAAATGAAATTTTAAACTGCGACCTGCTACCCCTCCCCCCTCCAGTACTCCTAACCTCAAAAAAACGTGTTTTTTTAAAAATAATTTTTTTCGGCACCTTATTGACGGTTAAGAAATTTGAAAAAAATTGAGCATATTCTATATAAAAATGCGCATTTACTGTAATATTTTCAGCTATTTTTGACGTCAAAAACTAACCTAAAAACCATAAAATATTCTTAAAATTGCTCTAAAAACTTTAAAAAAAGGGGTGCCGCCTCAAAAATTTGTGAAAAGTTGAGGATTTGCGTCCTCAATCTGCCCAGATTTTTTGGAGTGGTGCGCCATATTTAAAAGTCGAAAAACCCTGTTTTTTAGCTATTTTTTATCAATTTTTTGCTTTTTTTGCTTTGTCAGTAATAGTTACAACAAAACTAATGGCACCATCGGATTCTACGCCAAAAAATACATAAAAAATATGTATAATACTCCGTTCTAATATTTTTGGATCACTAGCTATAAAACAAAAATGGAAAAGAGGCTGCTATGAGCATGTCGGGGCAACTCACTTTTTCCGTGGGATTTGTGAAAAGTTACTTAAAAGTATAAACAACAATAATTACATGTATTTTTTCATATTTTTTGACGAAGAATACAGTGTTGTAGCTATATTTTCTATAACTTGGCTCTGGTTAAATATCAGAGCCAAGAAAACAACTTACAATAGGTCCTTTTTAATAGGTAACACCTGAAGCGTCCGGCAAAGAAGGATAAATCGTTTTTCTTATTTAATAATTAAGAGGCGGTTGGAACCAAATTGGTGACTTGCGGTATATGTCAAGTCAGCATTTTTCGCTTTACGATAGTATTTTGTATATTTTTATGGTTTCAACTATTTCAAATTATTCTTTATATACATGACTAGAGGAAATGATTATATTTTTACTATATGAATAAGTAAATAAATTATTATAAGCATTTATTACAAATATCAAACTGACTTGACATATACCGCATGCAAAAAACTGTCGTGTCGATTGTTAGGTGGGATTTTTCGCTTTATAACAATATTTTGTATACTTTTGTGGCTTTCACTATTTTAAATTATTCTTTACATACATGACTAGAGGACATGACTATATTTTTACCATATTAATAAATGAATAAATTATTATAAGCATTTATTACAAGCACCGAACTAAGTCACCGATTTGGTTCCGACCGCCTCTTAATTATTAAATAAGAAAAACGATTTATCCTTCTTTGCCGGACGCTTCAGGTGTTACCTATTAAAAAGGACCTATTGTAAGTTGTTTTCTTGGCTCTGATATTTGACCAGAGCCAAGTTATGGAAAATATAGCTACAACACTGTATTCTTCGTCAAAAAATATGAAAAAATACATGTAATTATTGTTGTTTATACTTTTAAGTAACTTTTCACAAATCCCACGGAAAAAGTGAGTTGCCCCGACATGCTCATAGCAGCCTCTTTTCCATTTTTGTTTTATAGCTAGTGATCCAAAAATATTAGAACGGAGTATTATACATATTTTTTATGTATTTTTTGGCGTAGTATCCGATGGTGCCATTAGTTTTGTTGTAACTATTACTGACAAAGCAAAAAAAGCAAAAAATTGATAAAAAATAGCTAAAAAACAGGGTTTTTCGACTTTTAAATATGGCGCACCACTCCGAAAAATCTGGGCAGATTGAGGACGCAAATCCTCAACTTTTCACAAATTTTTGAGGCGGCACCCCTTTTTTTAAAGTTTTTAGAGCAATTTTAAGAATATTTTATGGTTTTTAGGTTAGTTTTTGACGTCAAAAATAGCTGAAAATATTACAGTAAATGCGCATTTTTATATAGAATATGCTCAATTTTTTTCAAATTTCTTAACCGTCAATAAGGTGCCGAAAAAAATTATTTTTAAAAAAACACGTTTTTTTGAGGTTAGGAGTACTGGAGGGGGGAGGGGTAGCAGGTCGCAGTTTAAAATTTAATTTTTGAGCAAACACTAACTACTTTTGGACGAAAATTTGAATTCCGTGATGGGGGGCATTTTACCTATCTTAATGGGGGGTACCCTTTGTTTTCTTGTTGTCTTGAGTTTATCTTGTGAAAGTTTTAAGTAGAAGTTTTTATTTTTTTTATCAGTTTAACGAGGTATTGTCAATGGCGCGTTGGGTTCTTTTGTTTTTAAAGAAAAATTAAACAATAAAAGTGGTACCCTTCGCCAGTAGCCCTACATAACCACTTTTAAAATAATATAAATTAAAAAAATTTGTTCACATTTCTTTAAATGTCAAAAGTAAAAATGTTATTGTAAGTTTTTTATTAATTAAAAAGATAAAAATTATAATAATTATTAATTCATTTATTTATAAGAAAGTAAAAATAAAAATTATTTTATTAATGTAAAATTTTATCTTTTATACTCTTTATACAAATAAATAAAGTTATATAATTTTTATTTTATTTTTCTCTAATATTTTCAAT
This sequence comes from Anastatus disparis, assembly GCA_017163975.1. NCBI lineage: Eukaryota > Metazoa > Arthropoda > Insecta > Hymenoptera > Eupelmidae > Anastatus > Anastatus disparis. The sequence goes on along the minus strand of JAFFSR010000274.1, from coordinate 5,303,788 downwards.
ATTTTAAGGAATATATTGATATCCTTTTCGTTTGTTTATATTTAAACAGTTATAATATAAATTATATAACAAATTATAAATTTTTTATATAGTGTGATATTAATTTTTTAATATTTAAATAAACAATTTAATTAAATTTAATTCTTTAAAACACGATTTTATATAAATTTATAGTATATTTTTAATATATTTATTTTAAAATTATAACTCTAGTTATTAGGATTTTCTTACCTATTTTGTTTTTAATATATATTCAAATCAATCTAAAATAAAATAAATCATAATTAATTAATTTATAAAGAAATATTAAATTATGAGTATTTTCAATTTTAATCATATATTATTTTAAAATATAATATTAATTATTTTGGTTTACCTGAACCAAATGAAAACTATATCGAGGAAAACGAAGAAATTAATGATAAAATTATAATTTTTAGTAAAAAAAAATTTGATAAAATGTATAAACAATTGAATAACGATCAAAAACATATTTTTGAACTAATAATAAATAATAATCATAAAACTTTTTTCATAGATGGACCAGGAGGTTCTGGAAAAACATTTTTATATAAAACATTAATATATTATTTTATAACAATAAAAAAAAAATTCTTACCAATGGCTTGGACAGGTATTGCTTCAATTTTACTACCAAAAGGTTTAACCAGTCACCGAACTTTTAGATTACCGTTAGACTTGAACAATATTGAAAGTGCATTTTTAAAATTTGATTCAGATAAGAAAAAATTAAGAGAAGCAAATGTAATTATATAGGACGAAGCATCAATGATTCCTAAAAAAGCTTTAGAAATAGTTGACAAAACATTAAAAGATGTCCGTCATAATAATGAAATTTTTGAAGGAAAAATTATTATTTTAGGTGGAGATTTTCGTCAAATTTTACCTGTATTAAAGCATGGAAATAAAAATACAATTATAGAACAAACTATAAAATATTCAACCCTATGGCCCATGTTTTATATTTTTGAATTAAAAAAAAATATAAGATCTAATGATGAAAATTTTTCATCATTTTTATTAGATATCGGAGAAGGAAAAGTTGATACATTTATCATACCAGAAAAATGGAAAACTAATAATGTTTGCAATAAAATTTATCAAAACATTAACAATAATTATTGTTTTTCGAAAAATGTTATTTTAAGTACGCATAATGAAGATGTGAATATTTTAAATAATAAAATACTGAATTTAATTAATAATGAAACAATGACATATTATAGTATTGATTATGCAACATATAAGGGTGTTGATAAAACAGATGATAATATTCATTTAAATTATCCAATAGAAATGTTAAATAATATAAGAGAAGGATTACCTCCACATAAACTTAATTTAAAAATAAATGCCATAATAATGCTAATTAGAAATTTAAGTATAAAAGATGGATTATGCAATGGAACACGATTAAAGATAACGAGATTATTTAAATACAATATAGAAGCTGAAGTAATTACAGGTGAAAATAAAGGAAATAAAGTTTTTATACCGCGTATTACATTAAGCACAAATGAATCATCGTCTTTACCATTTATTTTATATAGAAAACAATTCCCTATTGTATTAGCTTTTGTTATAACTATAAATAAATCACAAGGTCAAAGTTTTGAAAACGTAGGAATATTCATAAAAAACCTTTATTTTCACATGGACAATTATATGTTGCTTTTTCAAAAAGTAAAAATCTTTCTAAAATACATATTCAAAATGAATTAGAAAATAAAAATGAATTAACCAATATAGTATGGAAAGAAGTACTAGAAAAATAACAAAAAAAAACTTTAATTTTTTTAATATTAAAAATATATTTATATTTCTTACACACTAATAAATCATTTGTTTTTTTTCAGATATAATGTAATAAAACAAAAAATAAAAACATACTTTAAATTTTCTATATAAAAAAATTAATTTAAAATAATAAAAAAGAAAATAAAAACAAACTTTAAATATTTTATAGAAAAAAATAATAACAAAGTTATTTAAAATATAATTTAATTAATACTAATAATAATTAAATCATTATAAAATGGAATGGGATCCAGTTTCAAATGAATACATTGTTGTAGAAAACTTACAACATCAAAAAGAATTAGATGATTTAAATAACCAAATAAACAAATTTGAACGGTTTCAAGAGCAGTACGAAGAATATATGGAAAATTTGAATGAAAATACAGATTTATCTAGATTAAATAATGCAATTAATAACTATATCGGAATTGAAAATGAAAAACTTCATTTTAAAAATTGGAACAACGTAACATATTATTATAAATATATGACAAATAAAATTATTCAATATAAGTTAGAAATACGTGATCCAATAATGGAATATTATATCACAACTCATAATACAATATATTATAAATATTTATTACGTATTGCTAATATAATTTTTTTTATATTATAAAATATAATATGAAATATATTTAAGTAATAAATCAATAAAAATAATAAATATATCTTTTATAATAACAAAAAATTAATCAAATATATTAAAACAGTAATTTAAAATAGATTTCATACATCAAAAAGACTTAATTACATTAAGATATATTTAAAAAAAATAAATAAAATTTAATAAAATACTCACTTTATAATTTTATTTATGACGTACATGGATTAGTAATTAATTGTATTAATATTATTATAATTATGATACAGGCATTAAACGTTAAATAAATCAAATAAAATCCTATTATAACTTAAACATTTTTAATTGAATTTAAATATAATAAAATGTTTAAAGAGTAAATAAAAAATTATTTTATGAAGCAAAAAAAAATTAATAAAATTCATATCATTATGTATTATATTATATTGATTTTTTTAATTAATAAATAATATTGAAAATTATTTATTAATAAATAAATAATCGATAATTAAAAAAAAAAACATGAAAATACATTCTATTAATTTTGTAAAAATTATTTTAATATATCTTTTTTAATACTAGCAAAAAAGTCAAGGATATTAGAAAACAATATAGATATATATTTTATAAATCCAAAAGACTTAAAAATGAAATTAAGATATATTAAAAATAAAATTAAAATAATTAATAAATAAGGAAAAATTATAGTATTTAATTTTATCGTTTTATTTATGAAATATATTAATTAATAATATTATGATTATCATAATGATATTGAAATTTATTTTAAAATATATACTTTGAATAAAACTAATATTTAAAAAAAAAGAAATATATTAATTTCGAATATATGAATTAAAGATACTAAATGTTATCAAAAAAAATAATAATAATTAATATTCAAATATAAGAAATGATTGGAAAATTTTTAATAATAATAATATTAAAAAACATAGAATTCAATCAAGTATTAAATTTTAAATTTAGAATAATTATGATAAAAAAAATTTCTGTTCTATATTATTGTAAGACATGTTACAATAATATTTAATTGAAAAATATCAAGTTATAATAATTATTCTAATAAACATACTTAAACAAAGATTTAAAAGAGATAAATATTAATTGAACAATTGTTATATAACAATAATATAATAAAAAATTGTACAAATTATAAAATGATTTTAAAACTTTGTTTAAATATGTAATACTGATGGTGGAGGATGGATTGTAAATAGAGTCTATGGTATAAGGAGGAAGGAATATAGACTCTCATGGTTGTGTAGGGCTATCAGCGAAGGTAACCATGGTTTTATTTTGAATAATTTCATAAAGAAAAAGGAATAATTTTAATCAATTTTAACATGTCTTAAAATAGCTCGAAATTATTATAATTGATTTTATATAATTATTAAAAATAAAACAAAAAAAAAACCAACGCGCCATAATACCATACATTTTTTATTATTTAATTTATATTATAAATTATTAATTGTGAGGTATTATTGACAGTACCTCTTCATGTGGTGTGGAAATCTGTCTGAGCAAATATATAATTAATATTAATTTTTTTAATACTTTTGGTCAGTACAAATTTCATTACTGGCTGACATAATGTAAATATAAACAGGGGTTGGCGAGCAGCGCGAGCAGGGGGGAACCCCCCCTAGTATATATATATATGTATATAAGTAAACATGTATGCAATATTTCCAGTTCATTCTTTCAATAACATTTCTGAAGATATATATATATATATATATATATTGATAATAAAAAACGCTGCCAGGTGCTTTAGCGCAATGCTTTTTCACAGGGCTCATTGATTTAGAGTAATTTAATTTGATTTTTTTAAAAGTGATTTTAATGTAAAAAACATAATTTCTATTAAAAAAAAATCAGGGAGTGTGAGAGAGTGATTAGGAGATAGGAAGAGAGAGTCAGGGATGGATATAAATATAAATAGGGTAAAATGAGGATCAATCTAAGAGAGAAAGTGAAGACAGAGAGGAAGTGAATACGTATGAAAATAGTGAAAGCGTTGAATCAGGAATCAAAAGAAGTGATCAAAGAGCTACGCTAAGAAAATTATTTTTCATAAGCCTGTTTTATAAACACAGTAGCAAATAACTTGTATACAAATTTTAGAGCAAATCCACTGAGTAGTTTACATAAAATAGATAAAAAATGAAAAAATAAAATTATTTTTCAAAATTTATAAAAATTTTTTAAAATTGAAACTGCTAAGAAAATCGGTTTTTAAAAGTCATACTTTTTTTGACATATGCTAATAATTCTCATGGAAATTTCAAAGCAAATCCATCAAGTAGTTTTCGAGATCTAATTGGCTAAATAAATACAATTTTCTTTTCAAAATTTTTAAAATGCTCTAAAATTAAATCTACGCTAAGAAAATCAATTTTTAAAAATCTTCCTTTTTTTGGCAATCGCAAATAATTTTCCTGCAAATTTTAGAACAAATCTATCAACTACTTTACGTAAAATAAAAAAAAATAAAAAAAGAAAAATCTTTAAACTTCTAAAATTGTAAGCACGCTAAGAAAATTAGTTTCCCAAATGCTTATTTTCTTCAGACAATAGCGAATTCATTATATAAAAATGTTGGAGAAAATTTATCGAATAGTTTACGCAAAATAGAATAAAAGATAAATAAAAAATAAAAAATTTTGAAAATTTTCAAAATACTCTAAAATTAAAACTGTACTGAGGAAATTAGTTTTCCAATGCTTGTTTTTTTTAGACAGTAGCGAATAACTTGCATACAAATTTTGGATCAAACCTATTGAATGGTTTTCGTAAGATAGAAAAAAAATAAAAAATAAAAATTATTTAAAAAATTTTTTAAATGCTTTAAAATTAAAAGTGCGCTAAAGAAATCAGTTTTCAAAAGTTTTTCTTCTTTTAACAGTCGAAAATAAGTTCCATACAAATTTTCAAGCAAATTCTTCGAGTAGTTTACGTAAAATACAAAAAAAATGAGAAATCGAAACTTTTTCAAAATTCTTAAAATGGTTTTAAAAAAAAACTACGCTAAGAAAACCAATTTTCAATAGCTTCGCGCCTAGTTAGACAATAAAATAAATTGTATGCAAAATTTGAAGCAAATCCATCGAGTAGTTTTCGAGATCTAATTGACGTACTGAATTTACACACACACACACACCTTTGTTCTCCGCCCTTAGTGCATAATTAGCATGTTTCATGAAAAAATGTATTATATCCGTCAGGTAAATTACGAAGAAATAAAAGACCCGTATTATTTGATTTTCAAAATATGATGAATTGCAAAAGTTATAGCCGATATATATAGATATAGCGCCATGATACGTGATGTCATAACCACATATGTGATTGTGACGTCACACCAATTTAACTGATTGTATCTCTTCGAGTTTTCATTTTTATGAAAGTCTTTTATTTTTTCTTATTCTACCTGACGGATATAATACATTTTTTCATGAAACATGCTAATTCATTATTTTGATTTATCTCGGAAGCTTCGTACTTTGTTAAATATAATGGCTTTTAAAAATTTAGGTAAATTAGTAATATTTTCTTTTGGTTTAATCAAAATATTTTTATTACGTACATTTTTTATTTTAAATAAGTTAAATGTTTAAGGTGATGTAAAACAGACACCACACCTGTACTCAGAAATATTTACCATTTTGATTGCAAAGTTTTAAAGAACAAGATAAATTAGCTTATAGTATGTATCATGGAAATCGTTCAGTTAAATTTTGAAGTAAATCGATTGATTATTTATTGAGAATTTCGGGTTTTAAGGTTATAAAAATAATAATTAGTTCTGAAACCCAAAATTTCCAATAACTAATATTTTAAATTCTTTAATATTTTCCAAGACATGAAGCGTGACAGAACAATTAAAAAATAATACCATACTTAGAGCCTTGCTCTTCTCAGTTTTAACTGACAAGGAGAGTACAAGTTTTGAAATAATTATTCTAGAAAAATTTTAATAGAATTATATTAAAGTAAAGATTGAAACCTTTTGTTAAAAAAAATCATTCAAAAAGCTCAAGTTGTTCAAAAGTTATGATAGAATAATAATAAAGATGAAATTCAGAGTAAAATGCAGCATTTATTTTTTATGTACATTTTCAGTTGAATATTTGTATTATTTTTATTTAATTGTAACTTTCAAACTACTTTTTTAATGAAAGGTTTTGATTTCAACTTCTATATTGGTCTATAAAAATTCTTCTAGAATAATTAGTTTAAAAATTGTATAACTACAAAGCAGATGCAATCTTTTTAAAAAAGCCTTAGAATTTTAACAAAATTACTATTAGCTTTGAAAAAGTTGAGAATTGCACCGTAAGTGTGAGGCTTTTTTCAGAATTCTATATAAGAAAATTATCTCAAATTTAGATTGCAAATCCGGAACCCAAATGTCATGCGAATGAGAACTAATGTTCTCCGAATAATAAAAACTTAAAAAATAAAAGTATATTATTTTACCTAAATTTTCAAGTGTCGCAATTTTACCCAGGGTTTAAAACGTGATAACAGAATTATCAAAAAATACTTTATTAAGGGTAACTTTTTTTTTCATTTTAGAATGTTAAAATACATAAAAAGTATATATAATACAATTTTTAAACATTTTTGAATGGTTATCCACACATCAGACAGAAAACAATACTACTTCCGACATATTTAAAACTGACTAGATTTCCGGTTTTCATTTCTAATGAATAATATAAAAACATCGTTAACAAGTATCGTACATATTTTTGACATATTTTTTACCGCAAAAATAGATGATGCTATCAGACTTATGGTAATTTGCTGAAATTTGGTATTAGTGGTGAACAACTATTAAAAACAGTTGAAAAGTCTTTTTTCGTGTTCCATTACTGCGAAACATTTGAAAAAAACGCTGCCAAGTGCTTTGGCGGAATGCTTTCTCATAGAGCTTTTTGAGTTTCATTAATTTCTTTATATTTATTTAAATGTGATTTTAATATAAAAAGATTGTCTAACATTAATATTTATTTATAAATTTGTACTTTAAAAGAACGATGACAACGAATCGTACAACAACAAATCGTAACCACGCTCAGAAAGAAGATAAATGAAAAATAATGAAAATTTTCAAAATTCTCTTAAATTAAAACTGCACTAAAAAAATTAGTTTTCCAAAACTTGTTTTCTTCAGACAGTAGCAAATAACTTGCATACAAATCAGTTTTCAAATGTTTTTATTATTTTAACAGTATCAAATAATTTCTATACATATTTTTAAGCAAATTCTTAGAGTAGTTTACGTAAGATCCAAAAAAAATGAAAAATTTAAAATAAATTTTTTTCAAAATTTTCAAAATGATCTAAATTTATAACTGTGCTAAGAAAATAAGTTTTCCAAAGCTTGTTTCATTAAGGCAATAACGAATAACTTGCATAAAAATTTTGCAGCAAATCAATCGAATGGTTTTCGTAAAATAAAAAAATAATAAAAAATAACAACTTTTTTAAAAATTTTCAAAATGCTCTAAAATTAATAGTATGCCAAGAAAATCAGTTTTCAAATGTTTTTATTATTTTAACAGTAGCAAATAATTACTATACAAATTTTTAAACAAATTCTTAGAGTAGTTTACGTGAAACCCAAAAAAAATAAAAAATTTTTTTTTTCAATTTCAAAAATTCTCTTAAATTAAAACTGCGCTAAGAAAATAAGTTTTCCAAAGCTTGTTTTATCAAGGCAATAACGAATAATTTGCATAATGATTTTAGAGCCAATCTAACAAATGATTTTTGTGTAATATAAAACAAATGAAAAATAAACATTTTTTCAAAAATTTTCTAAATGCTCTAAAATTAAAACTGCGCTAAAGAAATGAGTTTTCCAAAGTTAATTTTCCTCAAACAATAGCGAATAACTTGCATACAAATTTTGGAGCAGATCTATCGAATGGTTTTCATAAAATAAAAGAAAAATGAAAAAAAAAATTTTTTTTCAAAATTTTCGAATTGCTCTTAAATTAAAAATGCGCTAAGAAAATCAGTTAGTAAAAGTTTTTCTTCTTTTGGCAGTCACAAATAATGTCCATACAAATTTTCAAGAAAATTCTTTGAGTAGTTTACGTAAAATACCAAAAAAATGAAAAATCAAAATTTTGTTAAAATTATTAAAATGGCTCTAAAAAAAAACTGAGTTAAGAAGATCAATTTTCAATAGCTTCCCCCCCCCCCAGTTAGACAAAAAAATAAATCGCATGCAAAATTTGAAGCAAATCCATCGAGTAGTTCTCGAGATATTTTTGGCGTACTGAAATCATACACACACACATACATACAGACATTTTCTGGAAACCACTTTTTTCGACTCCCTGAGTTTAAATATGTACAAATTAATGAAAAAATAGAAAAAAATTTTTTTTATCGATACAATGCTTTCTCTATGAGATAGCAATATATAACATTTAAAGTTCACTGTTCTGAAACTTTTTACTGAATCTCTTTTTCACTTCTGAAAATGGTGAATTTTTAGAGTGATTTTAAGATCGAAACATTTTTTTTATTGCTTTATAAGGTTAGAAATTAAAAAGAAAATCTTTCTGATGCATAAAATATGTCAGCATTTTTAAAGGTTTTTCATTAGTAATTAAGGTGTCGAAAAAGAAATATTTATTAAAAAACATGTTTCATGTAGGTGATGAGGGAAATACCGAGAGGGGGGGTTAATTATCTCAAAAAATCACGAAATTCCGAAAGTGTGTCATTTTGCCTATTTTAATCTCAAGTATTTTTAAAAGTTTTCATTTTTAAGAAAACAAGATTTAATTTTAACACAAAAAACTTATAATATCAATATATTTGATTTATTTTTATTAGCCAAAGATGCAAATGACTGTGAAACAATAACAGCGACTCTTCGTTTACTTCGCCTAGTTGTAAAACATGCTTCTGAACTCCAAAATGTCTTGGAATCTGGTCTGTCAACCACACCAACAGGTCCCTGGAAAGAAATTATCCCACAGTTATTTTCTAGATTGAGTCATCCCGAATGTTATGTACGGACACGCGTTTCTGAGTTGTTATGTCGTGTTGCTGAAAATTCACCTCATCTTATCACTTTCCCAGCCGTAGTTGGAGCTGTATCTAATGGCCAACATCGTAATTTCAATACTAGTTTTGAAAAAGATTGTAGTAGCCAAGAACCTGGAGAAATAAATTATTTTCTAGGCAATGAAAGTGATTACACCAAAGATACCAATCAGGGATTTATGGATGCCTGTTTCGCTCAATTGACAGAATGTTTATCTAACAAAATACCAGAATCTGTTGACCAGGTAGTTTACAATCGTAATACCTTTCTACAATAAAATCTAAACAATGCAGTGGCCATCAATGAAACGGAGAAATTAAATACTGATTTAAAAGTTTTGTATCTCATGAAATAATGGTCGTACAGAATTGTGCAACCGTTTTTCTCACATCTTTACAAAATTTAAGAAGGATTTCGAAAAATTATGAAAAAATTTTAGAGTTAGTTTGAAAGATATTACACTAGACTTTTAAAAAATTTTTGTTTCTTGTTCCTAGATCCAAATTGACCAAAATACGGTACTTTTCATACGCAAATAGGTTTTTGTTTAATTTTGTCTATATCTTCTTAACTCTTTAGCAACAATTATATCGAATATGCAATATTGAAGTCTTTGGTTTTTTTTCAATGATTCATAAAATATAAGCAAAATATTACATATTTAATACGCTAGTTAGATTACAGCCGACTACATCCGATCTCGTTATGGAGGTATGAAACATTTTTGATACATTAACAACCAAGAAAAGTTAAAAAAAAAGAAATGATTATAAATCGTAGGAAACAATCATTTGAAAGCCAAAACGTATTTCCCGAGTAATTAGGTTAATATTTTTTATCTTTTTCATGGTCTCGGTTTTAAAGGGTTAATTATAAAAGATACAAATTCATTTTTGTACACAAAATGACCTTGGAATTTAAAAAAAATTTTTGAAAAATTTTAATTTTTTTAATGCTGCTAACATATTTTATACACGTATATAACGTACTCTTATATACATAGATCAGATTGTGGTACAAATATTTAAAAAAATTAAAGCGATTGAAATTTTTTTTTTAAATCCAAGGTTATTTTGCACACAAAAAGACATTTTTTCGGCATTTTTTTGTATCTTCTATCCTGGTAAAAAAACTATACATTTTTTGGCAATTTTTGCTGTTTAAATGACATTTGACTAGAAATTCTGAAAACACTTTAAAGAGAATTTCTAGATAAGTGTCATTTTAACATGCATTAACTAATAAAAATGGCCAAACAATAGTCAATTTTGGATCTAGAGAGAAAAATCTAAAATTCTTTTAAAGTCTAGTATATTAACTTCAAAGCCAACAGTAAAATTTTTCTACCATCATTTCCCAAAATTCGTCTCGAATTCTAGTTAAAGCGAAAAATTTTTTTAGTTTTTGTTCGCGAAATTTTCCAGATAATATATTAAATTAAATTGCCGATGTATCATTGAAAAGCGTTTACATATACCTTCAAAATGAACTATCGCACAATTATGTACAATCATTATTTTGTAAAATACAAAACTTTTAAGTTAGTACTTCATTTTTCAAAGAAGGCTCGATTTCATTCGCGCCTACTGTATTTAACAATAAGTTAATTTTGTCAAAATATTTTACAATCGCAAATTTAAATTCTGATTTGGAGAAACTAATTTATATTGTAGATTAAAATTCTGGTTAAAGAATTGAGAAGAATTACCTTATTATGGGACGAATTATGGTTAGCTACTTTGTATCAACACCATTCGGAAATTTCTAAACGTTTTGAACAACTTGAACTTGAATTGCAAAAAGTTCACGATAATATATGGTTGACACCTGAAGAAAAAGATGAATTAATAATTGAAAAACATCGTATCATTTTAAAACCCATTATTTTTATTCTAGAAAATCTATTAGCCATGACTTCAATACCTGCTGAAACTCCCCATGAAAAAAATTTCCAGGTAATTAAAAACTTGTCGTTGTTCAATAAAAAATAAATTATTGTTATTGTAATAAATAAAAAAATTATTCTTAGGAAAAGTTTGGGCCTTGCATTCAACGTGTAATCGATAAATTAAAAAATGCAAAGAATCCAACAAAGTCGGAAGCCGCTGCTTTACCTTTAAAACAGTTAGAAACAAAACTTGCTCAAAAGGTATTTAAACGTGGTGCTTATTCATTATCAATGTCCGATATTAGTCCGACGTTGATTAAATTTGAAAATACCTGTATTGCTATGCCAGGAATTTCAAGAGCAAGGTATGACATTCCTGAAAACTTAAATACTTTCAATTTAACTGCTTTATTTTGATTTATGAAATTTTTGTTTTCATTCCAGTAGAATGGTAACCATAAAATCTGTGGATAATAATGTGCAAATTTTACCTACAAAAACTAAACCAAAAAAATTAATCTTTCGAGGCTCAGATGGCAACGTATACACATATTTATTTAAAGGCCTAGAAGATTTACACTTAGATGAGCGTATTATGCAATTCCTAAGCATCTGCAATACAATGATGTCCAAGAATAATACCAGTGAAACAAAAAAAGTATACTGTGCTCGTCATTACTCTGTCGTTCCTCTTGGCCCACGTTCAGGCTTAATCCAATGGGTTGATGGTGTAACGCCACTTTTTGCTTTGTATAAAAAATGGCAACTACGTGAAAGTACTGTGACTAATAAATTAAACAGTTTGTCAATACTTAGACCTTCTGAACTTTTTTATAGTAAACTAACACCTTTACTGAAAGAAAAAGGAATCAGCACGGAAAACAGGAAAGAATGGCCATTAATCATCTTAAAACAAGTACTCTCTGAGCTCATGACTGAAACGCCAAAGGATCTGCTTGCTAAGTATGTCAAAATTTGAAAATTTCATTATAAGAAGGCCAAAACTATCTGTTTTTGTCTAATATTGTCTTTTATCATTTATATAAACACCATCGGCTGTAAAAAGAAAAATGTAGTAGCTCCCACTAGATATAAATGTAATAACTATATTTGATGGTGATAATAAAAGAATTCTATAATTTCGTTTTTACAGAAAAAGTAACCAACCAAAATTTCATAAAAAATTGTTATCACCATGAAATTTAGTTACTATATATATAAATAAAAATATTGCCTATATAAATAATAATATTAATAAATTAATTTTTATTAATATTATATATATATATATATATATATGGGTTAGAATAATACTTTTTTTAAAAAGTATCCGCATGTGGGTCACCGATTTAGCTGGTTTTGAAATATGTTTTGATATTATAAAAATTAGGAATCTGTGCAAATTTTCAGCCCTCTAAGTGCAAAACTCGCGGACAAATGGCCTTTTAAATATAAAAAAATTGGCTTTTTTGGGCTGTATTTCACTCTTTTTCAAAACTCTGCCAAGGTTCAAGTTCTCAACATTTTCTAATCCAGTTGGCGTCATTTTTGAGCTTATGAAAAGAGCTCTGAGAATTAAGTTACTAAATTAAATTCTATAAATTAGGAGCTAGTCTACATGACTTTGAACAAAAAATTAAATTTTGCTATTTCACGTACCTTTGAATGGTCGCAGCGTCTTCCCTTATCAATTTTTAACAATTCTGCAAAATAGGTTCAATTTCTCTTGAAAAAACCTAAAAAAAAATTGAAAATTTTTTTTTTTTTTGGCGAGTTCAATTTTGTTAAAAGTTGAGAAGGGAAGACGCAGCGACCATTCAAAAGTACGTGAAATAGCGAAATTCAATTTATTGTTCAAAGTCATGTAGACTGGCTCCTAATTTAAAAAATTTAATTTAATAAATCAATTCTTGAAGCTTTTTTTATAAACTAAAAAGTGCCGCCTGCTGGATTAAAAAATGTTGAGAACTTGGATCTTGGCAGAGTTTTGAAAAGAGTGAAAAACAGCTCAAAAAAGCCGATTTTTTTACCTTCAAAAGGCCATTTTCCGCGAGCTTTGCACTTACGGGGCTGAAATTTTGTACAGATTTCTAACTTTAATAATAAAAAACATATTTTAAAACCAGCTAAACCAGTGACCCACGTGCGCACTTTTTTAAAAAAGTGTGCGCACGAGGTTAACCGATTTGGCTGGTTTTGAAATATATTTTAGTATTATAAAAGTTAGGAATCTGTTCAAAATTTTAGCTATCTAGACGCAAAACTCATGGGGGTATAGCTATTCAAGGTTCAAAAATAGACCGTTTTTTAGACCATTTTTTCTATTTTTCGAGATTTTTTTTTAAACACTTATCGTACTCCTTTTGGACTTTATACCACGGATTTTTTTACGTAAATGCTTAAACTTTCTATAAAATTGTTTTCAAATAAGACTATTTATCACTTTTTTGCATTATTTAGGTGTTTTCAAACGCTTTTTCCAAAGATTCATTGAAAATCAATCATAAACTACCTTTTACTATTCGAAAGATTGGAAAAAATCATAACTTTTTATAAGGTACAAAACTAAAAATGATCGGTCTATATCTCTATATCAAATGAGTATTTTTTCATTCTAATTGTTCTTTCATTAATGGGTATAAAATAATGAAACGTTCTTGTAGATTTTATAGTTTTTGCTGATTTAAACCTCTTATCAAGTTTGGCCTCGCCTAATTACATCTGCCTCTTCAACGTAAAAGTAACTGTAAGAACATAAAATGTATTTAACGCGTAGCGTTCTATTATGTCTTTATAAATAAGAATAATAATATTAATACCTAATATCGGACCCGCAGTCAATCAAATAATTGTACATTTGTTTTGCGTTCAAAATTTTAACTCCCTGTTTGGAGACTTTTCTGGCAGTACGTTTTGCTGTACCTCCTACACCATCGCAAACATTTTTTCCATGAGATGTTGCAAAAAAATTGTATGATGTTATCCCTATACCAAAATCTTCCTTATGAAAGCACAAATTACTCAAATGATTTCTGAAAATTGCCAATCGTTAATTGCATGTAATAGTAATAAAATTTTGGATACCTTATTTTAAAGTATAAAAGGAACGTGCTCATAAAGCTCAGTTAGTACATTAAGTTATCATCGAGGCGCAATTGCGGCTATTGATTTAAAAGGGAGGGGGTATGGTTTTTAAAGTATTTTTTTGACTTTTGATACTGTCAAGATTTTTTTTTAAATAATTTAATTTTTTAACTTTCAAGTGTTATCAAAAATTGAAAATAAACCGGAACTTTATATAGGGATATACGCGCCCTAATAACTTTATTTCGAGGCACCAGCGATAATTTTTAAATTTCTTTATATTTTTCATTAAAAATTTTACAAAAGATACTTTTAATGTAATTTTTTTATACTATGAATAATTAAATAATTTTGAATTTATTGCAGCGTGTAGAAAAAATTCTCAAAAAATTTTTTACATTGGAATTGACCTTACCTCCACCCCCTTACAGTAAATAATATAAATGATAAATTTAATTTAATTAAAATAATACAAGTTAAAAAAGTGGGTAAGTTCGTCCTTACTTGTTTTTGAATTGTGTAGGAGCTCCATCAGAAAACTCAATTAAACTTGTTATCCATGGAAATGTTTGTTTTATTTGATTAGGCACTGCTTCCATGAATATGTGAACTGAATACGCTTGGTGTATTGTACTGTTGGAAATAACACAAAAGGATTGTACTTTTAACTCATTTTCTGTTTCTTCTTCGTAATATAAAGCAGCAGTGAATAACGTAGCCTGATTATTGCTAAAATAAAATCCTTGAGTAAAATCTTGATAGAGATAACTGTAATTTTCAGCAAAATCCATAATTAATAGCCCAGTGCCATAAACTACATTGTTTTTGCAATAATTAAAATATTCTTTTTGCTTGGAAGAAATAAAATGATGTGGAGTCATATTCCAAATGTCATTAAATAAATTATTTTAAAATTCCATAATAGGTTCGTTAAAATCTTTAAGCGTCACTCTATTGATGGAAGAATTTTCAGTTCATGATACAGAACCCCAATTACTATATCTCACATTTTTAATATTTGCAGTGTCAATAATCAACTCAAAAAATGTGCGTATACCTTGTACATTAGGACACTGATCACAATCTTGTAGCATACAACATTTATTTTCAATACACTGAAAAGGGAAGCGAACTGTGATTGCACTCTACGTCGACGAGTGGCGCTACTTTCGATAGCGAACATTCATTGTAGTACGGGAGACAAGGCAGTATCTTCTAGAGAACAATGAGTACTCTCTGCGAGAAAATAATCATTTTCTTCTAACAGAGATTAGTGATTACTTTCTATAGAAGATATTGATATTACAATGAAATGATCGCTGTTATTTAACTGAAATGGAGCGAGTTATATTTGTTTTTTCTGAAAATATTTAAATATTACAGATTAATGAATTCAATTTTAAAATGCATAAATAAATATTTTAAATATATAAAAATTTAAAAAAAATGTAAATAATTGAAAAAAAAAACTAATAATTTGTAAATAAAAGTAAATAACTTTAAATAATTATAAATATCAGTCAATAATTCTAAATGGATGTAAATGATTGTAAATAATTATTATTTATATCTGAATCCCTACATTTTTTAACCGTTATTTACAGTTATTCCGATATGGAAATAATTCTTAATAATTATAAACAACTGTGTATATGTGAAAAAATGTGAATAACTGTTAATAATTCTTTCAAACAACCGCAATTGAGATATTAATAACAGTCAATAACAGTTGACAACAGTTAATAATTGTTATAAATTATATTAATAATAATGATTAAATGTAAATAATAGTTAATAATTGTTATTTATAGTTATTTATAATTATTCGCATTTTTTAACAGTTATTCATATTTTTGAAAATTTTCACATATATAATCAATTTATTTATATAAATGTGAAAAATTTTTTAAATGTGAATGATTGTTAATAAATGTGAAAAACTGGAAATATATGTAAAACATTGTTAATAAGTATAAATCACTGTACATTATTGTAAATAACTATAAATAATTATATATAATAATAAATTACTTACGAATTCAGACATGTTTGAAAATGTGAATAGCTGTTAATAAATGTGAAAAAATGTGAATTACTGTAAATAATTATTACTAACAGTTAGTAGTTGTTATTAAATGTTTATAACAAATATTAACTGTTATCATGTCTCAATTGCGGTATTTTATTACTGTTATTAATAATTACTCACATTGCTTACACAATTTCTCACTAAATTCATTTGGGTTAATAGTCATTTACTAGGATTTTATAAAAATGAAGTATGTGTTCAAAAAGAAGGTGTTTCTTTTATTATTATTTATAAAACATCATTTTTATTAAAAATATCTGATTTTACAAAACATATTTTGGTACAATGTAATGCTTATCAATATTTTCTATGAATGTACATTCAGCAATCGGCAACAATTGCTCATAACTTAAGAATAAAGATTTATTACTGCAATGATTTATTAAATAAGCAAAATAATGGTCATCATAAGTAATTTCTTGAAAAATCTGAAAATGAAAAATAATATTATTCTTCATTTTTATTATTTTATTTATTTTTCCAAATTCGATCAAGGTTTCGCTTAAATCAGTAACGAAATAAGAACCAATTCTATACATCACATTGTCGATTTCAATTTGTTTATAATATTCCGCGTTTTGATAAGAAGCGTATATTTGAATTTCTTCATTGTTGTCTGGAGAACCTAATTGAATTCTGTCTTCATATTGTAAATTATGCATAACTTGACACATCCTCAAGGTTTGTTTTATTGCAACTGTTTTTAAAATATTTTTAGAGCTTCTTGTTGCTTGGACGTTACTTTTTATATTTTGATGATATGATTCAAATCTCATCGACCAAAAGTTTATCACTGGTCCATTCAAACGTAAGATTCGAGGATAATGAATCAAGATATGAAATTTTGGTTTTAAAGACCCACAAAGCTTCAAGTATAATTGATTATGGAGTCCAATAGTTTTTTCTAAGTTTTTAATATGGGGTTCTGTGATTCTCGGCGACATAATGATATCCAAAATGATTCTTAAATATTTGAATAGCAACCAATATTCATCATCTTCGGGAACCTTATCACCTATTATGACACCTAAGAATCTTACAAGAACCCATGCTTCAGAGGCTGACATATTTAAATTGTTTTCTTTCAATCTCTTCTCTGAAATAATTGGTGGAATGTTTGAAACGCCTGGACCATAATTGAAACTTTGAATTTGATTATTTAAGAATTGTAATGAAAAATATTTTTTCTTATAAATAAAAACATTTAATATTGATTGCAAATTGTATAGACACACTCCTTCTAATACGTCGTGCATTAAATCTACGCTGATATTTTCAGTTAAATGAAAACCTGAAACTTCATGGGAAGCACAGATTTCTTTAATTCCAGTTTGTGACGTATTCTCTAATTTTGTATTAATTTCATAACTGGATCGAGTTCTCAATAGATTTTTGTCTTCGTTTGTCAATTTACTTGCTAATTCTGAGGATGCACTACAGATCCTACAGAAATAATTAGCTTGAAAGCATTCTACAAACCCTAATAGTCCATTAAGACCTAAATTATCGCCTAAAATTAATACTAGTTGGAATTTAATTAATTTACATATGCCATTGACAATAATCTGAATTCCTTGATCTTTTAAAAAATTAAGTTCTTTTATAATTTTGTGAAAAACTTGTCTATTATTCATTTTTTTTAGCTTCTGTATGTATTAACGTGTTAAAAAAAATACTACTTAATCGCGAAGCTATTCTGGGAGGTAGACATGCTAAAGAAACGTATAATGCACCAAATTTTAAATTATGACCTGCGTGGCTTCCCATAGGATTACCTGTTTCCAAATCGTCATAAAATATATATAAAGGCAGAGTGATGAATTCAGTTGATTCTTTAGCATACTTTTCGATCCATAGTCTACTTTGCATGATATTTCTAATTATATTCTTTTCATGGTGCAAATGGTTGATGTATTTGACAATCTCATCAAACATTCCTGGAATTTCTAAGAATATCTTCAAAGTTTTTCTTAAAGGTACATAAATTCCGTATAACGGTTCAAGCACAAATTTTGATTCCCACAAAATAGTTTTTTCAATAAAAGAAGATCCGATTTGATATTCTTCAAATTCAACAAACCCCTTACTCCTCAAGAGAGAAAAACGTTTATCTTCCGAAGATATTTGTTGAAACATTTCTTTATAATTTTCAAAAAGTTCCTCTATCTTATTAACTGTATCTAGAGACATGTTATCATTTAGTAATAAGGTTAATATTTCACTTTTTAAAGTTTTAAATAAGATTTTTGAAATAAAGTTATTCAAGAAATCAACTACTGTCTGCACAATTTTTCTTGGCAGTACTGGATCACCGTATAAGTTTAGAATAAACGTTAATAAATGATTAAACATCATTAAGTTAAACATAATGAATTATTTAATATATTATGATCAACGCAAAAGAAATTGATAAATTTTAGAACAATAAATACAGAGCAAATTATTCTAATTATTAAAAATATTATAATTAAGAACTTTGTTTTTATCTTGGATATTATAATTCCTAACATTAACTAATTATTATTATCAATGCAAATTTTATGAAAGAATAAAAAATCAATAAATACAGAACAATGCAAATTTAATCAAAGAATTATAAAGTATAAAATACAGAACAAATTGTTATACATAGAAATATTACATTTAAGTGTTTAGTTTTTTTTTAATTTCAGATATTAGTCTTGTTACTGATATATAATTTTTTTTTGTGTCTAGTCTATACACTAATTTGGCAATGAATATCCAAAGGAAATCACACATATATGGCCATATATTCAAAGCGAAAAGACATTTAAAACACGCTTGAATTGACGCTAAAGGGTTCGAAAAGTAAAACCTACGTGTATTTAAAACTACAAATGTTTCTGATAATTTATCGATTGGTCCACAAATCACGACGTATGGCAGTTTTGGAAGACCAAGCTGCATCAATTTATTTTCATATCGCTCAATAACTGCATCTTTTTCTTCTTCCTCCTATAATAATTCACATTATGCACATAAATGAGAAAAATCTATGGGAAAAATTTGAGGACAATAATGTATAAATTGCTAGTACCTTTATATGTAATATAAAAGAATCGATGATTTCTAATTTTGTTATTGAAATTTCCTCAGGATTTTCACCACTTATATCCTTTTTCCTTTTCGAACTTTTTGTGACAGAGATGTACAGAGGCAGTGCAATTAGAGAAAGAATACTCGAACAGTTACCTGCATAATAAAAATAAGAAAAACATACAGAAATTGTGACACAAATATTTTTATAATTAATAATTCTTTATAACAAACCTTCATTGAGCAGTGTATTATATTTTTTTACAAATTCTTTTATCTCTTTTTTGGTAGAATTTTTATAAAGTACAAATATATATTAACTTTTCGCCATAAATATGCCAATTATCACAAAAAAGGGTTGCATAGGGAATACTTTTCTTAGAAGAGTCTTTTTCAATAATCTCATCAATTTTTTTGTTGAAATCTGATTCCAACTGTAAAGAAATACCTTGGATTAAATGAATATTTCATGATTAATAATTTATTTGAATTTATAATAAAAATTTTACCAATTTAATTCCGAAATCACTGTCCAAACATTTAAATGTAATCAAATATTTTTTTATTTGTTCAGATTTCTTACTGTCTGGTACCATCAAAATTTTCATTCGCTCTAGATAAAACTTATTCCAAGAATCAGAAATATCTTCTATTGGATATTTTTCTTGATGTTCATCAGTTAGACAAGTAGAAAATTGATTATCTATTCAGAATATATACATAAATTAATTATATTATCATATAAAAATAATTAAAATGTTATGTAATACATTACCATCCTTCGAAGAACTTTGCACTGTATTTTTTGCTCCAGTAGAAACCATCCGAGCCTTAAGCAACCTCTTTTTCACATATTTAAAATGTGTATACAAAGCACCATGAGCACCAACGCGATCACTGCTTTCTGTACTGCCTTGATAGCTTACGTAATAGGCGTCTGGATCTTCAGTTGGGAATAACTCAATGATATCTTGTTTAATTTTCTCAAAAAGAGCAGGTTTTATGCTATAAATAAAAATTAATGTATTAGTAAGGTATCAACATTTTCTTTTTACCTTAAGTATATATTAAATACAAAAGTGGTCCATGAATAATTTTTCAAATTCTAATACTATGATGGAAATCCTTTTCTGTATTCAAACATTTGATTTTGTTAGTTACCGTAAACTTTCCCAGCTAATTTTCAATAAATTTATTTCAAAATTTGCAGAGATCTTCAATTTGTATAACTTCACCAAAACAGTTTTATTTTTAAAAAAATAAGGATTTGAAAGTTTGGTTTAAAAAAATTGGAAATTTTGGAAAAGAGTTATTTTTATGAATTTTATTTATGTAATTTAGTTTAACATCTACTTAACATTATCTTATCAAGTTACTTTGTAAACATATAAATTAAGGATGACTGTAAATTTTGAGGTCAATCATTCACCCCGTACTCTAAACCATAAACACAAACGTATAATTCAAATTTAAACTTAACCTCAAAATACTGCATGCAAAAAAAGCAAAACAAAAAAGAAAAATTATATTATGACATCTCACCAATAAAAAACTTATAAAATTGTTTGAAGTTGCTGTTTGTAAAAAACTTTTCCATGCTATATACTTTTATAATTATTTCGATCTACAAAATAAATACTGTTTATATACGCAGTCAGTACGATCAACGCGGGAACTCTCACTGTTCCTATATATCGATACTCAATATTTTCTGCAAAGAGAATTGTAGCTATTCTCTCAGAGAAGAATGAGTGTTCTCTGGAGTTGTCTGGTTCGCGTTTCGTAGCATAGACTGACGGTATTCTAAAAATGACACCTAATATACCGTAGAGTCCAGTCACAGTTCGCTTCCCTTTTCAGTGTAGAGCATACACTAATTTCAATGGCATCCTTATAATGAATTGTTTTTTCCAGAGCAGCTAATTTTAATTTAACATTTTGGTGTATGGAGCAAACGCAAACGTTATGCGTACCTGGATCTCCAGCAATAACGCATTGTTTTGGTCTCATTTGGGTAAAAAAAGTCAAACAAGGAACTTTTTTACGACCGCTATCCATTACCCATTTTTCATATAAATCCTTGATATCATAAATTAAAATTTACTTTTGAACTAATAAAGAAGACTTTCCAGGAACTTTAATTGACACACATTCTTTCATTCCACTACAAATTATAGTATTTGATGCATCTAAGTAATACTTGATTATTTCATCTCTGATTTCAGGTGATACTCGGAGATAATTTTTTCTTGCAACATGACCTAAAATACCTACGCAAATAAATTAAAGGGCTACCTACATAAAATATTTTAGAGATATGTCAGAAACGTTTATGAAATATTTGCGGAAAATTTATATTTCCACGACAAACTCATGTAAAAATATTCCATGAAATATTTTTAGGAAATATTTTAAAAACATTTCCGAAAATAGAAAAAAAAATAAAGGGAACGGAAACTAACTGTTGAAAAATGTTGGAATAGAGACAAAGACAACAGTTATCTTCAGATTTCTTCAGTTTCTATCAGTTTTCTATAGTTTTAAATAATTATCTGCTATTATCAACATTTACATTCGTTAAGAAAATTTTTTTTTTAATATAAAAACAATATAAAAAGTGAAGAATATGAAGAAAATTGTAGACAACAGTTGTGTTCCGAATCTAACTATTGAAAAGTAAAGAAATCTGAAGAAAACTGTAGATAACAGTTATATTCCGAACATAGCTGTAATGTTAATAAATATAGAGAAAACTGATGACAGTTAAATTCTGAAAATCACTGTTAAAGAGTAAAGGGATCAAACATTATTTTGATAATCTTGACAAAGGACTGAAGAAAACAGTTCATAACTATTTTAAAACGAAGAAAAATGAAGAACATTGAAAAAAAATTTATTACAAGTTACATAAACCGTGAATAAAACAATTGATAACTTAAGAAAACTGATAATATTCGCAAAAAATAAAAGAAAATAATTTATAACTGTTTTAAAACAAAGAAAAGTGAAATGAATTAGAAAAATTGATCTAAGTTACATAAAAAGTGAAAAAACCAGTAAATAACTAAAGAAAACTGATAATATTGGCAAACAACTGAAGAAAACAGTTCACAACTATTTTAAAACAAAAAAAAGTCAAGAAAATTAAAAAAATTATATTTATTTTTGGTAGCAAAAAAATTTAGAAAACAGTGACCGAAGAAAAGTGATATGAACTGCAAACAAGTGTTATTATTTGTTGTCTTTGTCTCAATTCAGACATTTTTCTGCAGTTATCTACTATTATAAAATTTTTTTCAGATTTAAAAAATAAATAGTTTTTCTTTTAATCTTTCAAAATAGCTAAAAATGTATTAACACCGAATGATATTAGATTTATATTAATGATTATAAAATATGAAGTAAGAATTAAATATTTTTTATTTGTCAATATGACTTGTACTGGCAGACAGTATCATTGCAAGTACTTATAAGGTACTATTCATAGTAATTACTGTTTTTATAATAATCTATAGAGTCCGCTGACAGCTTAAATTTTATAGGGTTTAATAAATTCAATGGTATAGCCATCAATATTATTTGATTAAAAATTTATTTACAACGTTTCAATTCCTATATAAATCCTCTTCTAGTACTAATATATTAAAACTCTAACTAGGAGAGTAACCCTTGTTTGGGTCACGGATCTTGCTGTAACTTGCGGATATGTTTTAATACATAAAATCATGAAAAAAGCTGCAAGCATTCGATCTGACGCTCGATCATTCCAAGATTATGAGCTATTTTGTCGAATTTCTTTGAAAAATCATTGTTTATATTATTGAATATTACTCCCCGATGGGAGCTTCCAAATTCATTCTGCAAAATTCTTCTAAAAATTGGAATAAAATCCTTTCGATTAAAAAAAAAAACGTGTCCAAAAAGCTCAACCAGCTCAAAAGTTATGGAGAAATAAAAATTGTTATAAATATTTTCATAAAAATTTGCATAAAATTAAACTTAAATTTTCATGAAATTATTATGCCGATTTTTTCAAGTTTTGTATTTTGCTATAACTTTTGAATGGGTTGAGCTTTTTGAACACGTTTTTTTTTATCGAAACGATGTTATCTCAACTTTTAGAAGAATTTTGCATAATGAACTTGGAAGCTTCCGTTGGGTAGTAATATTTAATCATATAAACAATGATTTTTCAAAGAAATTAGACAAAATAACTCATAATCTTGGAATTATAATAAATAATCTTGATTTTATGTATAAAAACATATCCGCAAGTTACAGCAAGATCCGTGGCCCAAACAAGGGTTACTCTCCTAGTAAGTAATAAAAGTGTCAAATATAATATCAATTTAGTTAAAATTTTGTTAATTTTTATTAATTATTAATTTTTATTACTAATTAATAAAATTTTATAATTTATTAATAATTTTTTAAAATTCTAACTATAAAATTTTATTAAAAATTAATAAAATTTCCTGTATACAAATGTCTAAGTCATATATAATAGTAATTAAATGGTATTAAATTATAAATTAATAATTAATGAAAATTGACGAAATTTCAACTTAATTGATATTATATTTTATACTTTTATTACTTAGATTTTTAATATATTACTACCTGAATAGAATTCATACAGGAATCGAAACGTTGTAAAAAACTTTTTAATTAAATAATATTGATGGCTATATCAGTGAATTCACTAAACCCTATACTTAATTTATAATCATAACTGTCTTAACTATTTCTGATAGCAGATGGAGACACATAAAATTTGAATATCACAATCAATTGTTGCATGATAAAAATTTATGCCATTAATTAATAATAAGTTGAATTTTTTAATTGATTCTGGTGTAAATTATCATACAGAAGTATACTCTGATAATTATTATAAAAAAATATTAAAGATTAATTATGTGAGTACAAAAATAAAACCAGAGATTGCTTTTATATGAAAATTAAAATTTTACTTAATTGTTTACATTATTTTAAAATATATTATTTATATTTTAGTTAGGGGTCGTACCCAAATGCCGTTGACAGTTTTTTGGGGGGGAGGGGTCGATCAAAATCTACGAAAAGTAACGCTATGGGAGGGGGGGTTAGTTATTTACTCCTACGTTGGCTATTTTTTTTTTTATCAAAAAGATCATTGCATAATATTAGCAATTTGGAGCAGATTTTTCATCCGAAAACTGCAAAGTCAAGCAGTTTCGCAGTCTGTCCACTAAAACACAGTATATTACTTTCTTTTACATGTACGCGGGCGCCGCCATACGGTGCAAAGCATAAGCCGTTTCTTTTAGCGAGTAAGCTGTCAAAACAAACGAAAAATTTTCAAGCCGATTGCAGCATTTATATTTGTGCCTGTTGAATCGTGTTCTATTTTTATAACGTATCTTAAATGGTTCATAGTTTTATGATCTTTTTCGATAAAATTGAAGTAAAAAAGTTTATCGACGATTAATATATTTAATATCTTATAAATATTTATTATATGCAATGTTTAGAATTCTGTTGTTTTGTGAAAATGCTATTTTAATAAAATAAAAAACAAAAATATGTTCAATATTTAAAAAGTAATTAATATAATTAAATTTTTTTTTTTAAATTTAATAAAAAATAAAAAAGTTAGTTTACGTCACAGGGGGGGGAGGGTACTTTGATAGTTTACACATGTCACGGAAAGGGGACCGGGGGGTCGAAATATCGAAAAAATTGTCAACGGCATTTGGGTACGACCCCTTAGTTAAATATCGTATTTTTTTAAATATACTCGTATTCTTTTCATTAAGTCCAAAGGTGAGCACCATTATGTCCGCTTCACTTCATCAAGTTATAATTTTTTTATTGGTTTATAAACGATTTAATTTATAGAAATTTGGTATTTAACTAAACTATTTTTCAATAATCATGTAATAGCAATGATTTAAAAGTAAGAATATTAACTTTGAATATGATAAAAAATTTCTAATATTTGCAGGTAAATAGAACACATTGCTCTCATAAAAATTAAGAAACAAATATGAAAAATTTTTAGTTGATTTAAAAATATTTAATAGAACTCTTATTATATTTGAAGTATATGTTTGAAAAATGTGTTTTTGCAACTGATTAATACAAATATAATGATCAATAATCATGAATCAATTAATGCATACATTTACCAAAATATATAAATAAACGATTAATACAAATATTAATAGTTAATATATGTCACTATAATTTAAGTAAATAATTCAGTATATGAAGCACGTAACTTATAGTGTTTTAACAGTCGTATTAACAGTAGATAACATACTGTACTGCTTTCATGTAGTATTATAAAAATTATGTGATTATATAATTATATTTTTAAAAAGTTTATGTTTACCTGCAGTTTGTCTAAACTTATTAGCTTTACTTAACATGTAATAAGAACATTGAAAATACTGATAAACTTCTTTTGGATTCATGTCTTCCAGAAGCAATGTTAACAAATTAATTTTTTCAACACAAGATTTACTAGCATCAAATTTTGATTTTATGTTTGTAATCATGTCATGAAACCAAGAACTTTCTTGATACATATTATTTAAATTCTTAAAATCAGGTAGTTGAACATTATTTGCTTCTTCAAAAACTTTTGAAGTATGATTTACAATGGTTTGCATAATTTCAACTCCTTTTTTTCAAGTGTTCCTTAGACAATTTTAACTGTTTTATTGGAGGTATTTCAAAACTACTAAGTATCTCATCAAGATTTTTTTTTTTTTACTATTAGACTCATATACTGATTTTGGCGTACTTTCAACAGTTTTAGATTCACTACTTCCATTCGTACATTGTTCAGAGTTAATTTAGTTTGACACACACTCATATTTTCTTTTTAATTTCAAATGTTCTGAAAAATTCAACTCTGATTGCATTTTATACGCATCACATATTTCCTGTTGCAAATTACATTTGATACTAAGAACTGTTTCGAAATATTCAATGTATTCCTCTTTTAAAACATTTAAACCAATAACAATTTTACTTATATGTTTTTTATATCGATCAACACAGAACATCAATTGATTTTCATATTCATTAACTTTTTGATGTAATAAATATAAACAATTCACACAAACTTTTTTTCCCGGAACTAAATTTAATTTACAAGCAGAGTGAATTTTATCTACAAGATTTAGCTGTAATTCTTTTAAACAGTTTCTCAATTATGGAATGCCTGTCCCATGGATCGCAGCATTTTTTTTGATTGTATGAATAATAAGACAGATATTTGCAATAATAGTGACTGCAAATTGTTATATTTTCAATTTTGTTTGGATCTTCATTAATATAAGCTGTCCTTAAAAAAATAGTTCTAACTTCAACTTCATCGAGTTCTGTAAGACTATTTAAAATTTTTTTATTTGTGTAATTTGTTGAATGACAGTATCCTTTCAAAAATATGCCAAAGGAATATTTAACTGCAACTTGCATGATTCAATTCTGTAAACTATATAATAACTATAAATATAGTTATCATAATTATATGTAAATTTAATTAAAATAACGTAAAATTAAAAATTTGTTTTGATTTATTATAAAGCTAGAATTTTATTATAGCGAAATGATTTTGTGTATGTTTAGGTTTGTTTTTATAAATCATATGATACATTCAGATTGTTAGCTATATAGTCGTTACTAATTTTTCAAGTATTCTATCCTTGTATATGATTTGGTAATATTGGATCAATGTTCAAATAACACTCTGAAGAGTTGATAAAAAAAAGAATCATGAAACATAGCTGCATAATAAATTCACTTACATACCATTTTAGCATATTATATTTTGTAGAAAACATACCTGGACACTACAAAATCATTTCACTGTAAAAGAATAACCTTGTAACATTCCAGATTCTCAATTAAATTTATAAAAACATTTATTAATAATCGGCATTTATAAAGATTTTAAGTCCAGATCTTCGAGCATATAATTTCGGAGCAAGTTTTCAAACAGAAAAACGCGTCGTCGTCTACTTGCAACCTTTCTTTCTCGCACATAAACGTGATTGGCTGCAGCTATCTTTATTGAATTATAGATATTAGGTCGAGTCTAGAGTTCTCCCATGTGCATACGCATGTTCTGTCTCCGGGTGATCCTGTTCTATTGCATGAAATTAACTGTTGTCTACATTTATTTTTTTTCACTATAATGAAGAGCAAATATTACAATTGAACTTTGATGATTAAAAAAGTACATTTTCAAAAATCACAAAAATATTTATGAAAACTTAGATTCGAATTCATCGACACAACTCAAGTAAAGATTGTTACTCAAACCTTTGTCTTTCTCATGAAAAGAAAAAAGGACAGATGATACAACCATTACTTGAGTTGGGTCTATAAATTCAAGCCTAAATTAGAATTCTTTGAAGGTGGTCCGCTCACCTGGGAGGTTGCTCCGGAGCGATAAACTTAGTGTATCGATATATGCTATCTTTGTTCAGCACATTGATTTCATATCTTCTGTCTCTGTGATACAAAGTTGTGCAATTTTCTAGAACAACCCCCCATAAGGAGATGTAAAACGGACACTACACCTGTATTCATGAATATTGACCATCTTTTAATTTTATTGTAAAATTTAAGAAGAAGAAATAGATCAGCTTGTAGTATGTACTATAAAGATTATCTAGTTAAATTTTTAACTGAATTCATTAATTAGTTTTTGTGAATTTTGGGTTCCCGTACAAAATTGAAAAATTTCATGATGAATTATTAGAACCCAAAATTCTCAAAAAGTAATTTATGAATTTAGTTAAAAACTTAACTAGATAATTTCCATAGTATATACTACAAGTTGACGTATTTCTTTTTCTAAAATTTTACAATAAAATTGAAAGATAGATAATATTTATGAATACAGGTGTAGTATCCGTTTTACATCCCCTTAAGAAAAGTAACTGGTGTACTCTTTGAAAAAATATACTAAAATCTCATATTTATCATTACCCACACACCATAAAATATTTCTAAAAGATATTTCATGAAATATTTTTATCAAATATTACAAAAATGTTTATAATTGCATCAGAAAATTTTTTGAATATTATTCGGAATAAAATTTTTAATATTTAAACCGTTTTCGATCATACGCACATTACAATGTGCATTGATGATTTTTAGTTTTTCTAACATTGTGCAAAACTAACTAGAAATTTCTTTAACTAAATATATGTATTATTTGAAAGTAGGCGTTTTTAATTTTAGACTGGGGCCTATTATGCACAATTAAAATTAAGAAAACTCAGAAAAAAAATTTTTTTTCATCGCAAAAATCGCTTAACAAATCAATATTAATCCTCCAATGTGTATCAAAACATATTCTAAAAAAATGAAAATTTAGGTCTAAAAGTGTCAAGTTTTTTTAGCTCAAGTTCATTGGGGCGTTGTAAAACGGACATTACACCTGTACTCATAAATATTAACTATTTTTTGATTTTATTGCAAAATTTCAGAAAAAGAAATACATTAGCTTGTAGAATGTAGCATGAAGATTATTCAGTTAAATTTTTAAGTAATTTCATTCATTAATTATTGACTATTTTGGATTTCAAAGATCATAAAATTTTCACCTATAATATTGAAACCCAAAATTGTCAATAACTGATAAATGGATTTATTTAAAAATTTAATTGAATAATTTTCAAGCTACATACTACAAGCTAATGTATTTCTTTTCCTGAAATGATGATTATTGCTTCACTTTTTATGCTCAACTTTTAGTAAGCATTATTATAATTTTTGTCATAACTGTTCATTTTTTATTCCTAAAACAATAAATTAAATCTTGCTTTCCCTAATTGGATTTTTTCTATTAGAAATTTATTATAGAGTTGTCTAGTCTGGAATACTCACATTTTAATTGGCCATAACCCGCGTATTCTGGAGCATTGGATCGTATAAGTGGCTCTCTGGTGATTCTCATTAAAATCTTTTTCCAAAATGATGTAAATTCTCCTTGAAAGCGGCTCCATAATATAAAACATAAAAGGTGTCTTCATAGATAACTACTTTGTTCTTGAAGCATTGTAGAAATCTTGATGCTTTATTTTTCAAAATTCACCAAAATTTAGTTTTATTTGCCTAAACGTAGTGGAAAAAATATTTTGATTTTGTTAAATCATTAAAAAATTGAAATCAATGCGTAACCATTAATTAAGGGCTTTTCGTAAAATCCCTTATCTTCAAATCCTTGAAGCTTACAGAAACGCCTAGAAAATATTGACAAAAATGTTTTCCTGGTATTGTACATATTAAGAGCTTACTTTTAACGTTTGGTACAACAAAAAATATTCATATGGAACGGAGAAATAGATACCTGAAAATCGCAAAAAACGCGATTTTTGCTAAATTCACTAGCTTTGACATCTCATATCTCGGCCAATTTTCAACAAAATTGAACTCGCCAAAAAAAAAAAAATTTTCAATTTTTTTTTAGTTTTTTTTCAAGAGAAACTGAACCTATTTTGCAGAATTGTCAAAAGTTGATAAGGGAAGACGCTGCGACCATTCAAAGGTACGTGAAATAGCGAAATTTAATTTTTTGTTCAAAGTCATGTAGACTAGCTATTAATTTATAGTATTTAATTTAGTAACTTAATTCTCAGAGCTCTTTTCATAAGCTAAAAAATGACGCCAACTGGATTAGGAAATGTTGAGAACTTGAACTTTGGCAGAGTTTTAAAAAAGAGTGAAAAACAGCCCAAAAAAGCCAATTTTTTTACATTTAAAAGGCCATTTCTCCGCGAGTTTTGCACTTCGAAGGCTGAAAATTTGCACAGATTCCTAATTTTTATAATACCAAAACATATTTCAAAACCAGCCAAATCGGTGACCCACGTGCGAACACTTTTAAAAAAGTATTATTCTAACCCATATATATATATATGCTCAATTCTCTGACAAATCACCTGACCAAATTTTTTTTTGTGCTGAGAATTTGTTTATATATTCTCCTCTAACCCACAAACTACCCTGAAATTTTAAAATTTTTCTTGTACTTTTTTGGGAGTTGTACAATATCAAAGTTTGGCTATTTCCTAAATTTTTCGATTTTTGATACTTTTTAATTATTTCTAGCTCCGTAAATGAGCATTTTTTGCTTTATGTTTATGAATACATTTTTTAAAGAAAGTTTCTGAATTTTCAGAAAAAAATATTCATAAAGTAATACAACCACAATAGAAGTTAAATATGTCGAATTCAAATCATAAAATCTAAGAATTCGAGAGTTCCTTCCTTCTAACGCAAACCAAAAAATTTATGAAGATAGATTTTTTCAATACAAAAGTACTTGTAAGTATCCCAGAACAGCAATCAAGCCTTATTTTCTGCTAAAAATTAAATTAGTGATCAAATAAAGCTAAAAATCACATAAACTGACTATATGACCCATATAATAATGTTTTGAGCCATTCGAATCATTACCAAAAAATTCATACCAATACATTTTTTCAGTAGAAAATTATCTACTCAAACCTTAGAATGGCTGTTCAATTTTACCTTCTGTTAAAAGTAAGATTAGCATTTAAATTATAACAAGTCATAAATTGATCATTTAGCTTTTCCAAATGACAATGTTTCATCTTAGAGTCAGAGATTTGAATCAAGATTCATAAATATACATTCTTAGTAAATGAAACAAACGATCTGTAAAGAGCCTAACGTTGATTCATAGATAAGAATTATTCAATTCTTTAATAACACAAAATTAGTACATCGACCATTGATTAAATCCAACTTTCACGCTATAACAAAAATCATGAAAATGAAATATAATACTAATCGAATTATTTATATGTAATCATAAAATATGTGCAATGTACATAAAAACATTAACATGTAATCAAAAATAGTTCATTGAACTAACATTGATTACTTTATTTATTTCATATGCTTTGTACAAGTTGCAAATTCAAAATTACAAACACAAAATTATTAGTAATTACCTTCGAGCACATATACATGCAGGCAGCATGTTATATGAATTGAAATTGAAAAGTAGTGGCTATTTCAATGATGATGTGAGCGGGAAAGAAAATAACTACTTACATACTGTCTCTCTGATGCAGCACTTACGGGAGTGTTATGCGAGAGAGATAGGATGTAAGTTAATATTTTCTTTCTCTCTACCTAAAGTTGCCACCACTTTTAAACAGGGCATGCTTCCTCCATAATATATATGCTCTAAGGTAATTACAGACACAAAGTATTGATCAGAAATGATCAAATATATTACTGGCAAGTATTGTTGAACTATAATTTTCTCATCTTTAGTTGATAAGAAGTATAAATATTATTATGCGCTTAACATTTCATGACCTAATTCCATCATATTTCTTATAATACAAGATAATTCGAATCAAAGTTATTGTGAAAAAAATGAAGATGCACTTACACGATATTAAGTATAATAAAGTACAGCAAATTCCAAATACAAGCACATGATTGTTTGTAATTTTCCGCGAATCCTCTTGCACCCGTGGTACATATATTGTTTTTTGATCCATAGGTTGAAAAATTCGATTTCTATGCTTGTTAAGCGGGCGGAAAATAGTAAATTTCCGCCTTAGCGCGTGAATGTACTATTTTGCGCCTGCTTGACAAGCATAGAAAATCGAATTTCGCGCCCTTAGGGTCGAAAACCCTTTTTTTATCTAATAGAGGATGTCTCCAGAAAGGTCCCACACGTGTCTTATAAGTACGGGACTAATACTCGGTTGGTACAAGCATATTATTTAAAAACAAAAAAAATTTCTCGAAAAAAAAAAAAAAAAAAATTACTATATCTGTGCAGACTCTGAAACGGATTGATCGATTTGTATGAACATTATTTTTTATATGAAGTGGGGTGTGTCAAAAAACTATTTGATGAATATTTGAAAAAAAAATTTTGAAAGAAAAAAAAGGAAGCAATAGATACCTAATTGAACGTTAAAAAATATTAAGAAAACTATTTATAAAAATATTTTATATCATATTTTTTTTATATTTGAGGCAATTTTTTTAGGCTGGCGTTAAATATGTGTTTAGAAGGTCTACTCATATTTTTTCTTTTAGCAAGAAGCTTCTCTAAAAAATAGAAAATAAAAATTTTTAATAAAAAAAAAACGGACTTCAAAAATATTGCACTAGAAAATAACAATAATAATATATTATCCTTGGAAATTATATGCATACTACGCATCAAACACATGTGTAGCGAATATATTATAGACTATCTAATTATTTGCAAGAGCACAAACGAATTATTTTTTTATAAGGTTGCTTACAAATAAATTAGATGATACGTAAGACAATGTATACATAAAAATATTAGAATTTTTAGAGTCGGTGCCAGCCGAAAAAATTATCTCAAATCTAAAAAAAATATGATAAAAAATATTTTTATAAATAGTATTCTTAATATTTTTAACGTTTCATTAGGTATCTATCGCTTCCTAAGTTCACTTTCAAAATTTTTTTTTTAGATTTGAGGCAATTTATTGAGGCTGGCACCGACTCAAAAAAATTATAATATTTTTATGTATATATTGTCTTGCTTAGTAGCTAATTTATTTGTAAGCAGTCTAATAAAAAATTAATTCGTTTGTGCTCTTAAGGAGGATCATCCGTTAGCTATAGTTTGTTGTTTGTAAAAATTGAAAGTTAAAAGAATTGTTCCAAATTTTGAAAAAAGTTAATTAGTACCTAGAAAAACATCCCTGCTAATTTTCAGCTAGCCGTATAGTTATTAAAATTTTTCTTGTGAATTAAGTTGATTGATTTCAAAGAAATTTTCGTTATGTGAAAAAGACATTTACATTAATTTATACTTTTTAAAATTTTAGATAAGATAATCTATCATAAGTTACAAGAAAAAAAAATTATTTTATAGTTCAGAAGCTTAAAACTAAAGTTTTGTATAAAGTTTTTATTTGATCTGAATCATTCCGACGGAGGATGATTTAAAACCACAATAAAAATAAATGTTGGCAGTTTAAAAAAAAATCGTTCGAGCGGTTTTAAAACAGTTATCCCTTTAGAGGTTAAATGATTTTTTGGTAATAATTAAAAAAAAACGAATTTTGAAAAAAAGTATATAAATAAAATTTATAGAAAAAAATAAGATACATTTTTTTAATATTATGTATATATTTTTTTAAATGAGAATAATCAAATTATCATTACAAAGCCTTCGATTTCAACATTTTTCATTAACAATTTCAAAATTATTTACTTCAGAGAAAAATGTTTTATATAAAAAAGATTTGTTTTTTTATATTCTATAATTTTTATTCTATTTACTTTTAAAAAAAAATCGTATTTTTCAAGTTATCACAAAAAATCCATTTTTCACCATTTAAAAAGCGTTTATTTGAAAACGCTTTTAACGATTTTTTTAAAAATAGGAACGTTTACTTGTGAAACTACTGAATAGATTGCAATTTCACCAAAAGCATCATAATCTTCTCATAATCATAATGTTTAAGAACACGTAAGTAGCGCCAGACGTACTTTGGGACGCTCTGTACTTTTTTGACTTTTTTCTGCCGCAAGCTGCCTTCGGGCGTTTTTGTTTCAGGGTACTTGCAAGCGCCTTGATGCAAGACAGTATCTGTTTCAAGATTGTGAGCAGTGATGCTGTCCTTGCTTTGCTGATGTGAGTTTTTCTGGACCGGTGGGCTTTTTTTGAGGTTAGTGACAAATTGACTGTTTTTGGAGGGAAGGCAGTATCTGGTGGTTTTTAGAACACGCCAAGTGACGAAATTTTTCAAATTTGCCGCAAGAGGTCGCTATCATGGATCGATGTGCCATATGTAAGCAGCCGTCATCTGACATATGTGGAACAAAGAGACTGTATAATTGCTCGACTTGTCGTCAGCGCTGTCATGCTAAATGTATGACACGCACCCAATTAGTAGGCACAGGTTACCACTATACCTGCAACAAATGTGTGAAGACAAAGAATGAGAGAGGCACCCCCTCCAGTTCACATGCTCGCGATGCTAGCATTAATAATAGCCAACTACTCGATGTCGGTAAGGCAGCGAAGAAGTCGCCCCTAAGCACATCGACTCCATCGAGAACTGACACGCAAGTACCACCGGTTATCGTCATACAGGGGCAATCAACAACCAAGGAACTTCAGAAGGCTGGTGGCGCGGCGAAAAATAAGAAGATTAGCGTAAGTAACACTTTAAATAATAATAATTTAATTCAACCGGCGCATAGTAAAGGTGGCGCTGCGCATGTTGCCCCCGCTGCCAATATTAAAAATGATAAAACAAAAAATTTAATAAATAACGATGCAAAATTGAATAATAATGACATCTCCATTTCTCAAGCTGCTTTGTCTGAAATTGAAGGAAATTTGTCTCGTAAGCTTGACTCAGTCTTAGGCGCTTTCGATCGAATACGGAGTGTTGAGAGCAGCATAATGGGTATTGATGATGGCTTGCGAGGCATCTTAGATAAACTTAGCAATCAGGAAAAAGTAATAAAAAATTTTGAGGTAATGCAGGCAAGGCTGCTTGATGAAAATATTAAATTAAGGGGGATAGTCAGCAGTTTGGAAAATAAATTGTCCACTCTAATTGAAAAGTATGATAAGACTGATTTAAATTTGAATTCGAAAATTAATAGCCTTCAATCTGCTATACAAGCTGAATTTAATGGAGTGGACAAGAATTTTTCAGAACTTGGAGTAGGGTTGGCATGCGTGGTGCAGACCGTCTCTGATCTCAGTGTGCAGGAGCGTGTAGAAGAGCGTGAAAATGTCTCACACACTGACACGAATTTAAAGGAAACAGCAGACGCCAACACAGAAATTATAAACACAGAAATAGCAAAGGATAATCATCAAAACACACAAAATTGTGGTGTCGAGGGTGGCTCATTGGTGATCTCCAGTGGACTGGACTGCTTAGCGGCTAATGTTCGACAGGAGGATTATGTTTGTGCTGTCCTCGGTACCATATTTCCGGACTTAATGCAGTCACACATTTTGTCGGTTGTGTGTTTAACATCGTCTGAATCTAGAAGCGGCGTGATCAGGGACGGTCCGGGGGGTCCTCACTCGCTGCTAGTCAGACTCTCCGAGGCCAGTCTGGTTCAAAGAATATTAAATGAAAAAAGAAAAATCACTAGTTTTTCAACGGCAGACATTGATCTTTCTCGTTTTGCCAGTCTGTCTGTCATAAAAAACCATTATAAGGTTTTTATTAATGAATATCTTCAAAAAGATACATATAAAAATTTCAAAGATCTAAAGAATTATGCTAAGGTTAAAGGTATTAAATTTATTTGGCATAGAAGTGGCAGATTTCTGGCAAGACGGGCGAGAGGGGAGAGAGCATACACATTTGCTACTAAAGATGATATAGATCACATTTTAACTAGTTCAAATAATGTTATTGTAGACAAAAATTTTATTGCTGACAAATCTTGTGTGATTAGTGGATGTTTAAATAAGGTTGACAATGTTGTTAAGATAGCTCCCAATGATGAATGTCCTGTTATTAAAAGTAAGTTAAATAATAATGAACTCTCTCCCCAATGACTAAGCCAGATCTCCTCGGTGAGTCGAAAAGGGAGAAGGGGTGCACTGCGAGCGGGCTTTTTGAATGTGACTTCTTTAAGGGCTCACATTGGACAGGTGCGTGAGCTTCTATGTGACGACCATTCTTATGACCTGTTTGGAGTGGCTGAGACCTGGCTGGGTCCGACTGTCTCGGATGACGTCATTCAGGTTAAGGGGTATAAAATTTTTAGACAGGATAGAAACCTTCATGGAGGAGGGGTTGCCCTTTACGTCAAAGATAGTTTGAAATGTGAGATATTAGCTTTTTCGAATACCACAACTATAACTGCCAGTGGTAAGCCTGAAGTGCCTGAATATATTTTTTTGTTCTGTTAAAGCAAATGGCAACTCTGAATCTGTGTTGGTTTCCGTCATTTACCGTCCTCCTGTCATTTCCTTTACAAAAGATTCTGATCTAATTGATACGTTAGTCAGTTTGACTCCCGATTTTTCATTTAAGATTATAATGGGAGATCTGAATGCCGATCTCCTGCGAGAAGGCAGTGATGCGAAGTTTCTTAGTAAACTGTCCGCTGAGCTTTCGCTTCAGTTGGTCCAGCACGGTGCCACGCATATAACTCCATCGTCTCGCACATGGATAGACCTGATTTTTGTGGATGACAATGACACTATACTAGACGCACGTAACGTACCTGCGAACTTTCATAGTCGGCACAATTTAATTGAAGTTTCTATAGCCTACAATGCTAGCAGTTTAGAGCAAGAACCAATTAAGTATAGGAATTATAAAAACATTAGTGAAAAATTATTATTGGAGAAATTGGCCGGCTATGATTGGTCCAAATTGACAACTGATATAGTGGATCCTGAGTCTGCACTTGACTGCATTTGTGATAATCTCACTGCTGCTATTGAAAATTTAGCACCGGTGAAAATATTTAAATGTACGAAAAAGAAGCCACCATGGATGGATGGAGAGTTGTCACAGATGCAGCGCAGGAGGGATGCCACATATAGGCGATACAAACGGACAAACGACAATAAATATTTTTCAGAATTTTTAATTTTACGTAAGGCGTTGGACGAGCAGATTGAGCATGCAAGAAGTGAATATTATCATAACAGACTGTTCGAGGCTCTTGCAAGTGGTAATGTCTGGAAGGAGTTGAGAGAGCTGGGACTCTTATCCGGACCCCAAGGGGATCTGAATGGATTTGCTCCAGATGAGCTTAATGCGCACTTTGCTGGGGTGTCGGTTTCGCCACATGATGATGGTGAGGAACGCAAGAAGTTTCTTTCTGAATGCAGCGAAAATGGTTTCGCTTTTAAATCAATTAATATTAACGATGTTATTCTTGCAGTTTCTCACTTCTCATCGCAGGCTCGTGGGGAGGACGGCATTCCGCAAAGTGTGATACTTAAAGCATTACCATTTATTGGTGAACATCTTGTGACTCTGTTCAATTCCTCTTTTGCGCGGGGGGTTTTCCTGGCCTTTGGAAACAGGCACGTATTGTGCCATTAAAGAAGTGCTCTGCACCCAAATCGCCTAAAGACTTCAGGCCTATTGCTATTTTATGTTTTCTTTCAAAGGTACTTGAGAAGATCGCCCATGACCAATTGCAGGAGTACATTACTGCTAATAAAATACTTGACCCAATGCAGACTGCCTTCAGAAAGCACAGCTCGACACAAACAGCTATTCTTAAATTAACTGATGACATAAGATCGGGTCTAGACAAAAAACTCGTCACGTTACTTTTACTTTTTGACTTCAGTAAGGCATTCGACACGATCTCTCCCTTCAAGTTACTTACTAGGCTTAGATCGATGGGGCTTTCCAGGGCTGCTCTCTTGTGGATTAACTCCTATATTTCAGGAAGGAAACAAATGGTTTCCACGCATTTAAACGAGGAATCGAGTTGGCTGACAACCAACCTTGGAGTTCCACAGGGTTCGGTACTGGGGCCTCTGTTGTTTTGTCTTTACATTAATGACGTACGTGACGCTCTTGACTCTGGTTGCGTCGGGCACCTACTCTTTGCGGACGACCTGCAAATTTACACGCAGGTGCCTCGCGAGAATGTGGAAGAAGGTATTCTCACTCTACAGAGGGCGGCTAAAGCGGTGTCGGAGTGGGCTGCTGGTGTCTCTCTCACTTTGAATTCTGATAAAACCAAGGCAATCGTCTTTGGCAATAGTCGTTTTGTAAATTCTTTTTATGCTGATGGGTCACGTAAGATTGATCTTGAGGGAGGCATTAGTATACCTTTCTCTGACTCCGTGACGAGTCTTGGTGTTGTGCTCGACCCTAAACTTTCATGGGTACCGCACGTTGATATGATTACAAAAAAGTTTAATAGAGTTTTGTATGCCCTGCGGTTTTTCCGTCGGTACACCACGGAGACTCTGCGTAAACAGCTCGCAACCGCCCTGCTGTTTCCACATCTTGACTATTGTTCGGTGGTTCTGCTCGATGCTTCTCAGGAGTTAAGAAGACGAATACAGAGATTACAAAATTCATGTGTGAGATATGTAATGGGTTTGAGAATGGGTGATCATGTCTCTCCTTATAGAACCGCGTTGGGTTGGCTGCGCACTGATTCGAGGAGACAGTATTTTTTTGGCTGTGCTTATGTACAAAATCGTGCGCATGAATACTCCGGAGCATCTAGTGAGTCTCTTCACTAGATGTGTACCTAGGGCGGCTACTAGGGGAGAGACTAAGGATCTTGCGGTGCCCTTTATGCGCACTGAGACTGGACGAAATTCCTTCCAAGTTCAAGGTGTGCATTTTTGGAATTCCCTACCTGCTGAAATTAAGTATCTTCCATCTATCAGCAGGTTCAAGACGGCAGTGAGGGGGTACCTACTTGACCTTGAGTAAAGGATATTCTCTTTATGTTATATTTGTAGTCCCTTTATGTTAATTTATTATCATGTGTAGTCCCGTATATAGATTTAAGGTGTGCTTGTATTTATAGTATGGATGATGAGCGCATGGTTGAGAGTGAATGCATTATTTTTTTTTATTATCTTTGACTATTTGACTCGTTTGATTTTATTATATTTTATTTTTGGTTTTGTTTTTACTAATTTGACTGATAGATATTAATTCGACATATTTGTTTATTGTTATTTTATTGATGATTGTGTGTGTATTTTATTATTGTAATGATCTGTGATATCACTCTGAATAGTGACTTACTTTTGTAGTATTATTAGTTTTAGGAAATCGACTGTGTTATCATATGTGCAATAATTACATTATCTCATTTCTGTATCTTATTATGTATTAAATATTATATTTTTGTTTTGTTACACACTTTTTGTAAACTATTACAAATAAATAAAATATCTATCTATCTATCTATCTATCTTCAAAATTTCGACTGTAAGTGCGAATTTTATGACGATAAGAAATAATTTCTTTTATGCCCAAAATGAGTTTGAAAATGTCTCTTCCGAACCGTGTAACTCAGAGCTTTCATGATAAAAATTATGGTTGCGACTATGCAAGGACGCGCATCGCGTGCGTAATAAAGTATTATTGCAAGGAACTTCTTACAGATAAAGCATGAAGGTTTCATTATGCTTTATTCACAAGAATCAGAAGAGTTTAACGCAGCGCCACCATAGAATTATAAAGTGAAACATCCATGAGTAATAATTGCAAGAGCACCACCGGATTTTTCCGTGAGGCCTATGCAAATATACGTAAAGTCTACTCCACATATATCGCTACACAGTAACGTATTTATCATTATTAGTATATTATGCGTCAAGGCCGCAAAACGTATCATTCTTGGCGAGTGCATGCTGAGGGGCCGAGCGTAGCGAGGCCGTTCCAGCTGCACGAGCAAGAATGATACGTTTGTGTCCGAGACTGCATATACTTTTTTTTGACCGAAGGCCGCTAAGCGGAAGCTGGGTCTTAGCCCCCCCCCCGCCTATAAAAAAATAATTGATAATTCTTAAAATATAAAATAATTTTATAAAAAAATTCAATTATAAATAATGAATAACTAATAATACAATGAAAAAAATTCGATTATAAAAGCCACTAATAATTGTTAAAATATAAAATTAAAATCATACAAAAATATAATAAAATATAAAATAAAGGTGAACTATAAAAATTATAATTGAAGGCCCGGATGCAATAAGGGCATTTACGCTCGGAGCACGTAAAACTGAAGTCACTTGGTAGTAAAAATTTCATTTTCTTCAAATAAATTTCATAAAATTTGACGTTGTAAAACTCATCATGCCGCATCTTTTTTATATTAACAGTTTTTTTATAAAATTTTTATTTTTCAAGAAAAAAATTAAAAACAAGAAAATTTTTCACATTAAATTTTAATACTTTTTTAAACTTAAATCGTTGTAATTCGAGTAAATATTAACCGATTTTGCTGAAATTTGAAATATATTTTCTAAATATCATAGCGAAACTTATGATAATTATAAAAAATGTTAATTCTTAAATAGTTAGTCGCAATTGTTTATTAATTAATACAAATTACAAATTGTGCGTTTATAATGTACTCGAGAAAAAAGTATCGAGGGAACTTTCAAGTACAAGAAACTTGTAGCGAGAAAGTTTTTGGTTTTTGTATAAAGAAGATTTGTGGAAAGTTTCAAATCGATTGGTAAATAATTAAAAAAGATATAATAACATTTACAAGTAGCGCGCATGCGGTCGAGCGCTGCAATTTTCTTATAAGTTAGATTCTCAGTGAATATTACGTCAACTAAATGACTCTTGGTAATATTATTTGGAAAAGGCAATAATACAAGTATAATATGATATTTATTAGAAGTAAATAAACATATAAATAAACAAACAAATAAATAAATAAACAAAAATCTGTAATGTAATTATTTAATTATTAAATAATTACATTACAGATTTTTGTTTAATACTGATTTTTTAATTGTTTCAAAAGATTTCTTTTTTATTTTTTCTCTTAAAATCTTTTTTTCTTTCGCATTAGTAATATGAGTTTTCTAAGAACACAAAATGTAATATTTTTAAACAATATAATGTTGGGATTTATATTTATAAAACTAAACATATATGCGTATGTACGTTCACTCTTAGGAATATTTTGCTACCAGTCTTCTTTTGTTTAACGATTAGACTTGTAAAATTGTACAGCACGAGGAATGAAAATTATTTTATACTTATAATGGAATCAAAAAACGGTCGGAAAAGAACGATGTCTCATTTCTTGTTCTTTTCTGACCGTTTTTTGATTCCATTATTCCCCGTGCTGTACAATTTAACAAGTCTAAACGTTAAACAAACGAAGACTAGTAGCAAAATATTCCTATTATGTTAAAACCACAGCACTTGCCTAAATCGTATATATATATATACGAACAAAATTCATAATAATGTTTACATAGAAGAAGAGTGAACATACACACGCATATATTTTTACTTTTATAAATATAAATCCCAACATTATATTGTTTAAAAATATTACACTTTATGTTTTTAGAAAACTCATATTACTAATGCAAAAGAAAAAAAGATTTTAAGAGACAAAATAAAAAAGAATTCCTTTGAAACAATTAAAAAATCAGTATTAAACAAAAATCTGTAATGTAATTATTTAATAATTAAATAATTTCATTACAGATTTTTGTTTATTTATTTATTTGTTTGTTTATTTATATGTTTATTTACTTTTAATAAATATCATATTGTTATATAAGTATTATTGCTTTTTCCAAATGATATTACCAAGAGTCATTTAGTTGACGTAATATTCACTAAGAATCTAACTCATAAGAAAATTGCAGCGCTTGACTGCATGCGCGCTACTTGTAAATGTTGTTATATCTTTTTTAATTATTTATCAATCGATTTGAAACTTTCCACAAATATTCTTTATACAAAAACCAAAAGCTTTCTCGCTACAAGTTTCTTGTACTTGAAAGTTCCCTCGATACTTTTTTCTCGAGTACATTATAAACGCACAATTTGTAATTTGTATTAATTAATAAGCAATTGCGACTAACTATTTAAGAATGAACATTTTTTATAATTATCATAAGTTTCGCTATAATATTTAGAAAATATATTTCAAATTTCAGCTAAATCGGTTAATATTTACTCAAATTACAACGATTTAAGTTTAAAAAAATATTGAAATTTAATGTAAAAAATTTTCTTGTTTTTAATTTTTTTCTTGAAAAATAAATATTTTATAAAAAAACTGTTAATTTAAAAAAGATGCGGCATGATGAGTTTTACAACGTCAAATTTTTTGAAATTTATTTGAAGAAAATGAAATTTTTACTACCAAGTGACTTCAGTTTTGCGTGCTCCGAGCGTAAATGCCCTTATTGCATCCGGGCCTTCAATTAAAAAATATAATTAAAAAAAAGAAAGAAAAAGTTTTAAAAAAATAGAATAAAAAAAGTTCGATTATAAAAACAACTAATAATTGTTAAAATATAACATTAAAATTAAATAAAAATACAACAAAATATAAAACAAAGCTAAACTATAAAAATTATAATTAAAAAATATTTTATTTAAAAAAGAAAAAAAAAGTTTTAACACACAAAACTTGTTACTATGTCTTTCTCTTGCTCTTTCCTTTTCTTTCACACATATATTGAGTCTACGTTATTCGTTAACGCATACCCAGTATAGTATATGTGAGAAAAGGATAGCGATATTAAGGAAAGCGAGCAGTTTATTAAGTTCAATTCCAAGAATCAGCGACGCCGAGAACGTTTTTCTGTGAACTTTTATTAAAATAATACATTGGATATACACATTTTTCTTTTGCAGCCTAGGACAAGAATACACTATTTTGTGCTCCGTATACAGGACACGAAAATTCATTTTGCGTCCTGCAGAAAAACTTTAAATGTCTCAGCTTCAGGAGCCTCAAAAAAATAGTATATTAGACCATGGATGCATATTGATCATCCTAGCTCGTGCAACTGTCGAGGCCTCGCTACGCTCGGCCCCAAAAGTTCGCACTCGCCGAGAATGATCAATATGCATCCTTGGTCAATAATGTACTATTTTTGATTGTTTTATATGTTCGTATTATTATTATTATTTAATATGTACTGTTATATTGTATGTACATATATCTCATATTTTAAACGGTTTATTATTAAATCTTAACTATATCAACAATGCTTGACAATAATATTTAAAAATTTCTAACCTCTAAAATTTAGAATATTGTTAACTTAAGGAGATGTAAAGCGGACACTACACCTGCACTCATAAATATTAACTGTCTTATCATTTTATTGTTGAATTTTCAGAAGATGAATGCATTCGCTTGTAATATCTATCATAATGATTATTTAGTTAAATTTTCAAATAAATTTATTCATTAGTTTTTAAGATATTTGAATTCTGGTAAAAGATCGAAAAATTATAATAATCATTATTGGAATCCAAAATTCTCAATAACTAATGAATGAATTTATTTAAAAATTTAACTGAATAATCTTCGTGGTAAATACTACAAGCTAAAGCATTTTTTTCTTCAAGTTTTGCAATAAAATAAAAAGATAGGCCAAATTTATGAGTACAGGTGTAGTGTCTGTTTTACATCATCTTAATAGAACTTATTCACAGGAAATAAAAAAGAAAAAAAATATATATCTGATAAGTACTGTTTTTATTAAAAAAAAAAAAAGAAAAACAAATCGAATTTATTATTTTATACGTTATTTCAATATATTAATTAATAAATTGGGAATCAATTGGATAAACAGATTGTGACCTACTGATTGCAAGAAACCTCACGGGAAAATCCCGTGGTCTTCTTGCGATTTTCTGGTGGGATAGAAGCAAGCGTATAACGCAGGCAGAATTCAAAATTTTGCTAGAAAAACACTAGCATTAATAGCGTGATGCGCTTTCATACGTTTATTCCTTGATTTTTCTCTCCGTGACGTATTTGATTATGAAATTCGCACTTACAGTTGAAATTTTGAAGATTACAATGCTGACGGTAAAATTGCAATCCATTTAGTACTTTCCGAGAAAAAAAATCGCTAAGATTACGAGTTTTGGTATTTTTACGCCATAAAATCACTAATAACTG
Organism: Anastatus disparis; assembly: GCA_017163975.1. Classification (NCBI taxonomy): domain Eukaryota; kingdom Metazoa; phylum Arthropoda; class Insecta; order Hymenoptera; family Eupelmidae; genus Anastatus; species Anastatus disparis. Next base: position 5,259,516 of record JAFFSR010000274.1, on the reverse strand, counting down.
GGAAAGGAAACATTTTTAAAGTATACTCCCCTTAAAAAATGTGTTTATTTTTATGAAATACATTTAAAAAGACTGTCCGAATCAATTTTATGAATTTTTATATTTATGCCCTAGGCTGCAAAAGAAAAATGTGCATATTTAATGTATTATTTTAATCAAAGTTCGCAGAAAAATGTTCTCGACGTTGCTGATTCTTGGAATTGAACTGAATGAACTGCTCGCTTTCCTTAATATCGCTATCTTTTTCTTACATATACTATACTGGATATGCGTTAACGAATAACGTGGACTCAATATATGTATATTATGAAAGAAAAGGAGAGAGCGAGAGAAAGACATAGTGACAAGTTTCGCGTGATAAAACTTTTTTTTTTAGATAGTATTTTTCAATTATAATTTTTATATTTTATCTTCGTTTTATATTTTGTTGTATTTTTGTTTAATTTTTATATTATATTTTAACAATTATTAGTTGTTTTTATAATCGAATTTTTTTTATTCTATTTTTTTAAAACTTTTTTTTTTTTTTTTTAAATAATATTTTTTAATTATAATTTTTATAGTTTAGCTTTATTTTATATTTTATTATATTTTTGTTTAAATTTAATGTTATATTTTAACAGTTATTAGTGGTTTTTATAATCGAATTTTTTTTATTGTATCATTTTATTTTATTTTAAGAATTATTAAATATTTATTGTTTATAATTGAATTTTTTTAATAAATTTTTTTATATTTTAAGAATTATCAATTATTTTTTTATAAATGGGGGGTGTTACATCCGCATAATCACGGATGTACGAAAAATCATTTTTCATTTTAATTTTTTTTTAACCTTTTGTTATACATATAAATGTGCGTACGTATATATAATTATATATATGCATATACATTATGCATGCATATAAACATGCAATATTTGCAGTTCATTCTTCCGATAACATATATTTTTTTAAACATGTATTAATAAAAAAAAATAAAATAAATTTTATATTGGATAGTTTGTATTAAGGAATAATTTTAAGTCTTTTTATATTCGTAAAACCAAGTCAGTTAGCGAGGCGCGAATGCTATTCAGCATTTTTAGGCGCGATAAGAAGATATCCTCTGTCAAAAAATCTGAGACTTTGGAGAGCTTCTCACGGCCGAATTGGCCAATGGGACTCTTTTAAAATTCTAGCAAGTTATATTTTTTGTCTTTTTTCTTCTTCAAAATTCGCATCTACCTTGCAACAAAAAAGATTTATTGTCAGTCAGTCCGCAGTTAGACCTCGCAAGGGTAACACCTTTTTCGACTTGCACATAAATCAAGTGTAAAATCGTAACAATAAAAACTTGTAACTCGCGCTTTATTTTCTTCTTAAATTTAATTACAAGCGAAATAACTTAATTTAGTCACGCGCTTATTTTAACAAGTCAGTCCAATAAAAACGCGATTTTTATACAACTTACTGCCAGGGGAAAAAGTGTGTTAATAAAAAGAATATTTTCCTATTTATTTTCAAATAAAAATAAATAAAAATACCAACGAGGTTTCTTCCGATTTATCATTGTAAATCTGTGCGATTCACTTATCAATAGCTTGTGTAACATTTGTAATAAAATTAAATAAATATCATTTACAAAAATATACAAAAATAATCTCTGCGAACATAAGTGCCATTAATCCAGTTCCTAAATAATTAACAAGCGAGCAACCAGAGAGGAGCACTGCGCCCTTCAGTGTAAAGTTTATTAAGTAGATAAACTCCTTTGCTTTCGACCACGCAGCCAGCAGTTAAGACAAGGTAAGTGATTAAGCTCCTCTATCCCGCAGTCTTTTAAAAATAAAAAATATTTAATAATACCAACAAGAAATATCCCAAACAAACGCATGTCCGAGTAAACCTATTTAAGGTGACCGGACATAACAGGGGCCTCGCCACGCTCGGCCTCTAAGCATGCACTCGCCAAGAATGATACGTTTTGCGGCCTTGACGCATAATATACTATTTTACAAGTTTTTTGTTTATAATAATTACTGGCTCACTCGGAGAAAAATTAAAAAAATATATTTCTACTCAGAAAAATATGCAAAATCAAATTAAAAAGGTTTGGTGCATTAGAAATGCAAAAAAAAGTTAGTCGCTAAATTGCATTTCCAAGTGTTATTTCAGGGGTGAACCGTTCGCCTATTGTGATAATTATAAGAACATGTTAATTCGGTGAATGTCCGAATGGTATTTTTAACACTCGCTCACCGTACTAAATAGATGGTTAAATCCAACCGTCTCCCACTCCGAACACGTTGCATTAATAATGTGATAAAAAATCATTTTTAACAAGCTGATTTTTATAATGTAGCTTACTAAAAATGTGTATTATTACCCACGTAGAATAAAAGATTTAGAAAGCTTCCCAACGAAAAATTCAAGGAATATTCCATGAAGTTCACAGCGAAATTACATGGAACCTTACAAGAATATTTCTGTGAAGATAACCATTAAACTTGAGGTAATCTTCTAGTAATCTTCCCCAAAATAATTTACTGAATCTTCCTAGAGGCTTTGATGGAAGATTATAATAAATAATTTGGAAAGATTTCTAGAAGGTTATATCTCTCCCGAAATCTTTTATGAAAGCTTCCTGGAGGCTCAATAGAAGTTTCAGTAATATTACATTGGAATCTTTCTTGGAAGTGTCACGGAAACTTTCCAAAAACATGAACTTCTGATAGAAAGTTAATGATTTATATTTAATTAGGAATGGCATCTAGAATATACATAAATTGTAGCATAATTCGATTAGTAAAATTTTTTGCTACCGTAATCGATAGAAAAATATAATTTAAAAACAATATTACTGCAAATAAAATTCGTTATGATAATTTCTTTTGTTTTTCTATGGTTCATATATATATATATATATATATATATATATATATATATATATATATATATATATAAGTAATGTCAATACTTTTCGTCGTATTTCGTTTGGGGGGAAGAGTCCTGGGATTTTCACCAAATTATAATATGTTGTTGTACTTTATGAAAAAACTTTATGGTGAAAATTTCAGCCCTCTAGTAGCCTTAAGACCAGAGCTATGATCCCTTCAATGTCAAAAAAGGGTCCATTTTTGCCCCTTTTTTGAGAGCTTATATCTCGACTCCCTGTTAACCAATTTTAATTTTTTAGTATATTTTATGATTTTTCCATATTTCTAAATATTAATCTTCATTTATGGCAACCAAATTTCAACAAAAGAAATTTTAAAAAATTTTACCATCTTCAAATCACTGCTAAAACCGAACAAATTAACGAAAATACTTTTTATAGTCCTTATTTTAAAGATATTTTCAAAACCTTTCAAATAAGCCCTGCTAAATTAAAATCGGCAAAGGAAGCCAAAATATAATTATGTAAACAATAAGCATTTTGTAAAAATCGCGATTTTTGCCATTTTTGAGAGTCCATAATTTTTTTCTTCTAACTTAAATTTTCACAAAAATTTATTTGAAAGTAGTTAGTTGCATGTGCAAAAATTCCCTTATGGAAATTTTTTGGCCCGGACCTTTGACACCCTCATCTAGATCATCGAAAATGCAGTATTCTTCATTTGAAATAAGTTAATACACTTACTATTTCTGACTTAAACTGATCCAATTTAATGATACAAAACCTTTCATATATTACGAAAAATCGAAATTAATATCAAAATCCTGAATTTAATCCCTATTAAAAGTCTGTAGGTATCATAGAAGCAAAGCTACAACCATTTTAAGATTTTTTAAATTTCTAAGTATCGAATCTGTAGAAGCATTTTTAAAATTTTGACCTATATTCTTAAAACTACTACATTTTTAGTTTAATACCGTAAACATTTTATCAAGAATAAATAAATAAACGTTATTTCACCTGTTGCGCTAATTTATTATTAGGAATTACTTTTTATCATGCAGTATTTTAATTTTTAATCTATTTGATTTTTGCAAAAGATATATTTAGATATATATTTAGTCTCGTAAACTAATTATTTAATCAGCTAAAATATTGAGTTATTAACAATTTCTCATGCGCTCACAAGCTAGAGGATTTTACGCGATTCTATAATCATTCATATATACTGCTTTTCCAGTTTTGGGCCCTTATTATGTCGTATTTCCAATGCTTCTTTACGAGAGTGTGTTTTTCCTTTTTGCTCGAGGATCTCGTTGGTTACTACCATCGACAAGGTTTCTTCTCTACGCACTATGGGTAATATCAGGTCGATCTCTTTACTCTGTTTCATGTCCAAGGTTCTTGAGCGCCTCATCTATAATCAACTTTATTCCTACTTGTCAATAAGGCAGTTACTTGACGCTTACCAGACTGGCTTTAGAACTGGACACAGTACTCAGACTGCTTTATTTAAACTTACTGATGACATTAGGCTGAATATGGATATACGTTATGTGACTATGCTCTTACTGATTGACTTCAGCAAAACATTCGATACAGTGTGTCACACCACCTTACTTCGCAAACTGTCTTTTCTCGATGTGTCGCACTCTGTCGTTAGATGGGTTGCTTCTTATCTATCTGACCGGCATCAGGCTGTTGTTGATAGTGCTTGTAATCAGTCCGACTTTGTCACTCTAAATACTAGTGTTCCTCAAGGCTCTGTCATAAGACCCCCATCATTCTCCATCTATATTGATGACGTTGCTACTGATTTTCACTCTAACGTTTAATATTTGATATATACTGATGATCTGTAAGTATACGTTCATTTTCAGATTGGTCAACTTGATTTTTTTACCTCGCTCATGGCTGAGCACGCCTCTTCAATTAGTGATTGGGTCTCTTGTAATCATCTGAATCCTAACGTTAGTAAAACTAAAACTATTACCTTTGACTCTTATCACTTATCAATATTTTCAAAATTTTAAGGAATATATTTTTATCCTTTTTCGTTTGTTTATATTCATATCATTTATAATATAAATAATATAACAAATTATAAATTTTTTTTATATAAAGAGTGCGATATTGCTTTTTTTATATTTAAATAAATAATTTAATTAAATGCAAGTCTTTAAAAACGATTCTGTATGGATTTATAATATACTTATAATATATTTACCTTGAAATTATAACTATGATTATTATAATTTTCAATATTATTCTTACCTATTTTATTGTTTCTAATATATATTTAAATTAATCCAAAATAAAATAAATCATAGTTAATTAATTCATAAAGAAATATAAAATTATAATTTTAAATTATCAATTTGAAATTATATTGTTAAAACTCTTTATATTAACCTTTAGAGGACCGGTATTTGAGATTTGTGATCGCTCTAAGAAAGTGGTCCAAAAAGGTATCTGATATCACTAATTGACTTTGGGGTAAAGGTCGATCAGGGGTCACGCCACTATAGTGGTTTTCCGGTCCTCTTAAGGTTAAAGTGTAAAGTTATATTACTTTTATTTTATTATTTTAAATATTTTTAATCTTAAAAAAAATATTGTTTCATTGTTATAGTGTTTTTATTATAATATAATATTAAATTTATAATGTACAGTACCACCCAAAAATTCTATAACACTATATAAAAAATGACTGATGAAAATAATCATTTTGATCAAATATTTATTAAGTGTTATTTAATTTTTGAGCAGTACTATAAGTTATATAACGAATTATATATAAATCTATATGAAGAGTATAATAAATTATTGAATCAAATAAAGTATTTTAAAATATAATTATATATTATTTTACGATATAATATTAAAAAATATATTTATATTAAATTTAAAAATAATGTAATACTAGCAAAAAATACCTTGCTCCTAACGTCGCTCGGTTGAATTTTCATATATTATATTATTATGTATAAATTAGCCAATTTTAAAATAAAATAGAATTGCCCCAACTTATGAATTTTGATATTCTAGTTTTGTACTAAATTAAATTTTTATATTTTTATAAAAAAGATTAATTAAAGTTACAATGTGCATGAAAATTGTTTAAATACAAATTATATCTTGATGAATTAAGAATTTGTTCTGCTAAATTGCATTAGAATCAATGAAAAAATAAAATAGGAATTCATTCTTTTTAATCACGTGTTTCAATCACGAACCATGAAATAATCGAAAACGATGTTTGACGTTTACTAGAACTAACAACTGCACAGAGAAAGGAAAGTATTGTTGAAATAGGTTCTAAATCAAGTATATCTAATTCATGTACTAAGGTACTTAAAAAAAAATATAATTTTAATATATTAAAATTATATTTACCCTAATTACATTTCCATTTGTACACGTGTTTGTATTTAAATGAATTGTCATTTATATAAAAATTGTTAACAATTAAATATATTAAAATTCATTTCATTAAAGCAATAATATTTTTAATAAGAGAAACATATTAATTTTTAAAATACATCAAATTACCTCATTTGAAAAATTATCATTACATGATATAAAAATATTTTTTTTAATATCGTTTGAACATAATTTTTATGAAATACACTTTAAAAAAATTATTTATTTAATATTAAATTTTTTTTAATAGTGAATTATAAAGATAGGAAAATATATGAAATATGAATAATTTTTTCTTATGTCTATAATTATAAATTTATTTTTATGAACTGTCTAGATAGAAGTGAAATTTTTCCTAAAAAAGTAAACATTTTAAAAGAAAATTTACTTATTATTTGCGAAACACTTATTATAAATGCGGAAAAAAAATATTCTGTAATATCACTCTAAAATTTGTATTAAATATGATCATTGAAAGTACAATTATTTTATTATGTTGAATTTGTTGTCAAAGTTTGATTATATTTCACTATGAGAAGATATAAAAATTAACTGTCATATTTAACTGATGTCTTTTCATTCTATTTCTGAATTTCCATAAAAGGAATGTAGTAACTTGTACACAGTACAAAATTATTCGGAACTTTACATTGCTGAGCATAGTAAGTATCGGGACCCTTGCTGAGCGTGTTAAATACACATGAAAACTGGTAAAATTACATAATCCATCGTTTCTAACCTACATTCGATATAATTTAATAAAAAATATACGTTGAACGTTTATTACTCATAACACTATGAAATTTGAAAAGATTATTTAATAACTTTATGTTAAACATCAATTAATAAGAATAAAATATTTCATATTATGTTTAAAATGTGTTTCTATTGTCGCGAAAGTTTACGTATGTCATGTATTTTTACCGGACAGCCATGTTGATATTGAAACATTACACTGCTAAGCGCGGGGAAAATACCGCGATCATAGTAGGACCTACGCTCAGCGATGTAAAGTTACATAAAAATGTAACTTCACATCGCTAAAACATGTAATTATTTACAGAAAACTGGTATAGTTACCAGAAAATTTACCATGATGATTATTTATTCAAATTTTCAAATTATTCTAATCATTAGTTTTCAAGTTATTTAGATTTCTGATTCCAAATAGAAAAATATTAGTAAATAATATTGGAACCCAAACTCCTCAATAAGTAATGAATAGATTTATTTAAAAATTTAACTGAATAATCTTCGTGATACATATTATATGTTAACGCATCTCTTTATTCAAAATTTTGAAATACAATGGAAATATAGTCAATATTTATCGGTGCAAGTGTACTGTCCATTTTACATCTCCTTAAATAATATATACTTATAAAATTTACATAATATTTTATAAAAACTATTGAAATGATAGGCATATATTTAATATTATTTTAAACTATGAATGAAAAGTTTAAAAAATAATTATTAAGGAGGTACCTTCGCTTTAGTATGACAAAACAATGGTCGAAACTATGCAAAATTGTTTGTTTTTATGTCTAAAATGCACATATAAAATTTCATGAAGATTCGTTATCTCGTTAATGAGAAATTAGAATAATTATATAACATTGGTTCTTATGGGGAAACGTAAATATTGTAGTTGATCTTAAAATTTACAAAACAAAATAAAATGAAATTTTTTGGGGATAAACATAATATTACTGGCAACTTATAGAATAATTTTCAGAAACTCATTACTTTTACACGGAAATATAAATGAATAAATTATTCATTTATGTACGAATCTAGTTACTCTTATCGTACATAGCGGATGGTGGCAAAAACACACCATAACCTCAAATTTTCAAAATTCGTAAAAAGAGCATGTAAATGATTTGGACAGTAAAGATGATGATCTTAGCTCTTTAATTAATTTTTATTTTTCAGTTTTATATAAAAATTATTTCATTTTTTTATATTGATGCTAATTCTATCAAGTATGTGAAAATCACCATACAAAACATATATTCTTGGGGAGGGGAGATTGTTTTGTTTATTCGCGAACGCCCGACCACTTTAGTTTTTAAAGTATTCACAAAGTATTCTTAAACAATTCTTTTGATTAAATCACATTCTCAAAATACTTTTTTTAATCATCAAATTATAAATAATCCTTCTATTTTACATGATTATGAAAAACAAAAAATGTTATAATTGATTAAAAATAAACTATTAAATTAAAAAAAAAAAAAAAATTATTTGTTCGAGATTCGAACCACGGTTCTTGAGGATGTCAAACAAAATAAAAAAAACTGTTGCCCATGACTTAGCCTAGCTGGCTACCAACTCATCTGTTAATAAATTCTCGAAACTTGTACATGTTCATTGGTATAAGCATAAGAAATGTTAGTAAATTTGTTAATTAATTATTCATGGTTAGTAATATTAGCCAAACTACATTTTTATTTGAATAATTTAAGTAAAAATTTATTAAATATTTAAGAGATACCTTAATTTAATAAAAGAAATTTTTTGTGAAGTCGTGGTTAATTTAATTTAAATTGAAGAATGTTTAGATTTAGATATTTGTTTAAATTCTCAAAATGAGTATTTATTTAAAACACACTTAAAATATTTATATATTTTGGTTTATAAAATGTTAACAATTTTTACGTTTAAAATAGATAAAAAATATTTAAATTATTAAATGATTAATTAAATTGAATTTTTACAATTTATAAAATTATCAGGGATTTCAAGTTTTCAATTTTGAATTTCATGAAAATCAAAATTAAAAATGATTTTAAAACAATCTGAAAAGCGATAAAATATCCATTACATCTTTCGATTTTTGAAAGTGACTAAGTTACTAGGAAATCAGTGTTTCAAAAGTAAACTTTTTGACTACTTTATGAATACTTTGGATTATGATTACTTTTTCAAAAAAGAATTCTTTATGAATACTTTCTTAACCCTTTTAAAATATTTATAAAGATACGTTGAAGAGTTATTTTTTATTTAAATTTTGTGGAAGAATACTTTGTGAATATTTTATGAATACTTTATTAATATATTTTATTAACTTCAGAGCGGACATTCGTGAATTCTTAAAGAATTCTTTTTTTAAGATGTGTGCTTATTGGGTATATATATATATATATATATATATATATATATATATATATATATATATATATAAATGTATAATTGCTGAAAATAACCATTTTTATCGTTATATTATTTTTACAAATTTTATTTTTCTTTATTTATCATATACCAATTAATTCATAGCATTTTTCATAATTTCTTTTATTTTTCAGCTTTTAAAGTAAAAAGGCAGTAAATATTAGTTAGTATGAAAGCAATTATTTTTTGAATATCTTTAGAAGAAGTTCATTGAAAATCAGTTAAAATTCTTGAAAGAATTTTAATTTTCAATAATGGTTATGACTGAGAAAGATAAATTGATTGTTAAAGGACAGGGATTGTATAGTGGAATTGCTTTCATGTTAACTGATATTCATATATTAGAATTTAATAATATGTCAAACCGGTACACCTCATTGAACATGCAATTAACTTTACCAATTTAAAGACCACAACATATTAAATCAGTACCGATTGATGGAGAATTTATACAGTTATTATTTTGCGAAAATTTGGAAAAGTGTCACCGGATTTGTGTGTATTATAATAATAAGGTAATTCATATATATGACAGTTTAAATCTTAAATATCTACCAGATAAGCATAAGATTTATATAAACAGATTATTTCTAAACAAATCAGAATTGAGCATAGTATTCGAAACAGTACAATCACAAACAGATAATTATGATTGTGGCGTTTTTGCAATTGTTTTTGCTATTGCAATACTTGATAATTTAGGTCCATGTTGTTTAAAATATGATGTTTCTCCAATAAGATTACGTTTATCAAGAATTTTCAGAACGTAACAAATAAGAATGTTACCAGTTTTGCAAAATTATAATAATGCAACTATTAATTACGAAAATCCACCGGACATGATAAGGAGGAGTTTTTGTCATGAGCAACGTCTAAATTGAATACCATTAAATTTAGATTTTACCGAGCTTGAACTATTAGAAAAAAACACACAAATGTATTGGTTGGCAGAACAAAAAAAGATCATGGAAATGTATCGTAAACAAAAGACTTCGAATCATGAAACAATTTTGATGGAAATTGACAATGACATTTAGTATACAAATTTTCAAAAACCAAATACTGATATAATGGGAATCGATGAAATTCACTTAAATTATGACGATAATAAAATTAGCACAGTTGAGATTAAATTAAATGAAGAACAAAAAGAATCAAAAGAAATAGATGAAAAATAAGCTTTATTTGTAACAGGACTTAAGAGCATGACGAAGCTGCCTGCCTTCTAATAATATTTCCAATCCTAACTTATAAATAAACGATGCGTTTAATCATGTTTTTTTGTTACAAAGTAAAAATTTGTAAGATCTAACTCTTGTGCGGACAACTCAAGAAATCCACTAAAATATCATACATACAAAGTTATAATGAAAACTTTCAATGTATCGTATTTTATGGTTGCGTTTATCGAGTTTGATATCTGATTTACAATCCAAGCTCATAAAAAAATAATAAGTCCAAATGATTTTTTATTTTTACAAAAATGATTGTATTAATATAGCTTTAGTGCGGACAAGTCATTATAATTGTTTAATTTATGAATTAAAAAAGATATTGATAAAATAAATAAAAGCAAAACTCAATTGCTGCAGCTCCGACATCCCGTTAAGAGCAGGTCGTATATCTCTGTCCTTTTCTAATTGAACTTATCTCGTATAATAAAAAGCAAGATTTTCTTTGGTGAGGAAAAATTATTTTTATCGATTCATTTTGAAGAAAACCTTGAAAAACTTAAAAAATAGAGATTAGGATGGACAATTCAGTTTTTCAAGGGTTTCTTAAAAACGAATCGATAAAAATAATTTTTCCTCATAAAAGAGAATCTTGCTTTTTATTGTACGAGATAGGGCTTTCTTCTTATTTTTAGCTACAATTATTAATTTTTCTGAAAAAATCAATTCTTTGATTAGAAAAGGACAGATGTACTCGACCTCCTCTTAATAGGAAAATGGTAACAGAACAATCACATAAATATAAAAAAATTTCAGAAAAAGACATTATTATGAAAATGCAAGAAAAAAAAAGTAATGATAAATTAGAACTAAGACGTGTTCAAGAAACTTTAGGTAAAAAAAAGCTTATATGAAAATGAAAAAAGGACAACCAAATAAATATAAACAGAAATTAAAAAATACTAAGATAACAAAACGGCAATTCAAGGAAACAATGAGTACTGATAAAATGAAACGAATACGTGCAGACGAGGCTTTATGCAAGAAAGAAGCTTATATAAAAATTAAAGAAAAACAACCGAAAAAATATGAAGAAAAATTAAAAAATACTAAGACAACAAAATTAAAATTCAAGGAAAAGATGAGTACTGATTAATTGGAACAAATACGTGCGAATGAGGCTTTACGCAAGAAAGAAGCTTATATAAAAATTAAAGAAAAAAAACCAAAATAATATGAAGAGAAACAAGAAAATACTAAGATAAAAAAATTGAAATTCAAGGAAAAAATAAGTATTGATTAATTGGTACAAATACGTGCGAATGAAGCTTTACGTAAAAAAGAAGATTATATAAAAATTAAGGAAAAACAACCCGATAAATATGAAGCAAAATTAAAAAATACTAAAATAACAAAAATGAAATCAAAGATAAAAAAGGGTACTGATAAAATGAAACAAATACGTACAAATGAAGCTACACGTAAGAAAAAAGCTTGCATACAAATGAAAGAAGAACAACTAAATGAATATAAAAGAAATTGAAAATATTAAGATATAAAAAATAAAATTAATGGAAAGTAGAGATACTAATAACTTGAAAAAATTGCATGAAAAAGAAAAATTACGCAAAAAAGATACTTATAGAAAAGTTATTAGTGAACAATATAATGAATATGAGAGAATGGTACAAATAAAAAATCAAAAATTGGAAAATGCCGATATTGTTAAAAAAACACAAGTAAAAAATGATTGCTACCAATCAATAGAATTACGCACAAGGTGTAAACAAATAGAAATTGATGACAATAAACATGTTGATGATGATACTACAATAAATAAACCAATAGATGAAAAAAAGGGAAAACATAAATATGATTCTTTTTAATTAAAGATATTATAAATAATATCTTATAATAAATTAAGTGCAAACGATTAAAAATTGAAGACAATAATTATAATGAAAATTACAATAATAATAATTATAATAACAATCATAATATTGTATTGAACAAAGTTATTGATAGAACAATAAAGGTCAAAGTAGAAAAATAATTGAAGAAATTAAATGTAAAAATTAATTCGAAACTGATTGGTTGTATAGCAAATATAGATTTCGATAAAAATCTCATATCTGAAAATAACATTGGTTCCATGACAAATACATGTGTTTATTGTGATGCGAAACATTTTGCTTTCGAATATACTAAAAGTAACAATTTTTCAATTGTTGTCATAAAGGTGAAGAAGAATTGTTAGAAAATCCTCCTTACCCAGAACAATTAAAGTTTTTAGCAACTGAATTAACGGATTAAATTATTGATTTTCGACGAGATGTCAGGTTTTACAATAATGCTTCAGCCTTCGCAAATTTTGGTGCCAATTTTGATACTTGGCCGGGTAAAGGACCACAAGTTATTAGAATATGTGGATAAATTTACCATGATGTATATGCGTTACATCCTAATAAAGATGAAGCACGTAAATATGGACCATTATATATTTAAGATAATAAAATGGCAACGATTGAACGGAATAAGTTTAATATAAATTTAACATTATTAAAAAATTCAGATATTTTGATAAGAGACATTAACCCTTATGCTAAAGCCTATAAAATGATGCTTAAGTAGAAGAAGAAGAATTACAATGATGTGCAAAAATCTATTGTCCTCCAAGAACTCTTACTATGTCTATTGTCCGCAATAATAATTTAAATGAAAATAGATATAATCTACTTACATGTAATGAAGTTGCAATAGTACATGTTGGAGAAGACGATCTTCCTCCTATTGAACGTGATATTGTCATTTACTCTAAGTATGATAAACCAATTAGTATACTGACAATTAGCAAACATATAGATCCTATGACATGTCCGTTTATTCATCCTAATGGTGGTTTTGGGTGGATGCCAAATATGAAAAGTAAATTTGGAAAATCTAATATTTCAAATTTGAAATTTCATAATTATAAATTTAGTGTTATAAATGAATTTAATCCATTCCTTAATTTGGGAAAATTATCTTAACAGTTGATTGTTAATGCGTTTGAAAAAGTTGAAACTTCCAGATTATATTTCATACGAAAAAAAACAAAACGTATTAAGAAGTGATTGTTACAAAGGTGTTATGGACTATTTATATAACAAAAAAAATTAGATTTTTCAAAAATTGGAAAAAATTTAATATTACCGTCAAGCTTCACAGGAAGTCCACGATTTTTAAAACAAAATTACATTGACTCAATGACACTTGTAAATTATCATTGTAAACCTGACCTTTTTGTAACTATGACCTGTAACCCATATTGAAAAGAAATAACTGAAAACTTAAAAATTTATGAAAATGCAATAGATAGACCAGATATTATAACAAAAGTATTTTATCAAAAAGTAGAAAAACTCAAAAATTTAGTCATAAAAATGGGAATATTAGGAAAATGTATTGCATATAGTTATGAGATTGAATTTCAAAAACGAGGATTACCGCATTTGCATATGGGACGTTTCACGTCAACTCACCTAACAAAAAAATAGAATTCGATGAAAATCTGTGAAAATGTTCTATTTAATACCTAAAATATACAAAAAAAATTTTAGAGGTTGAGGTCAAAGGGGTCAGGATTTAAACGTGATAGAATTTTTCGAATTTTCCAAATTTTTTGCTAAATAAATATTTTAATGAATTTTTTCCTCAAAAACTATCAATTTTTCGTTAAAACTTAATAGAATACTTTTTCTTGAAAATTAGATGTAGAATTCACCTGAATTTTTGCAAATTATAATATACTGATTTTCATGCTTACTTAATCGATTTAAACATACTATTTAGTATATCTAAAAATCGAGCAGGTTAAATTGGCTTTTTAAAGTCTTATTTTTTTCGTTTTTTTATGAGGAAAAAATATACGAAGCCTCCAGTTGGGCAGCCTTCTCAAAATTACTTAATTGTGCAAAAAAGTCTGAATAAATCGTTATTTCGAATCAATGATGAGATTCGTGATTTTTTTTCTGAAAAAGTATTGATTTTTGGGACGAATGTATGAAAATGTTTTTTATTGGAAGTTGTATGTGAAATGTATGTAGATTTTTGTAAACCATTATTTGCTAAACATTACAAATTATAAATGAAATTTTGAAATTTTAAAATTTATTTTTTTTTTTTTTTTTTTTTTTTTTTTTTTTACATCTACGGGCATTACTGCCCTTTTTAACACATAGAAATTCATTTTTAAAACAACATAATTTGACGTATTATTTAACGTGGTGTCAGCCCACGGCAGAGACAGCGAAAAAGTGACCAGACGGGGAATCGATCCCGCGCCAACGGGAATACGAGTCACGCGCCTTAGCCACTACTCCACTGAACTCTACTTTTTGTTAGATTTTTAGTATATGTGGTTCATAATGTCTTGAATTACAATTTTTAAAAATATGTTCATATTCTACACATGATTTCCAATAAAAAACATTTTCATACATTTGTCCCAAAAATCAATACTTTTTCAGAAAAAAAATCACGAATCTCATCATTGATCCAAAATAACGATTTTTTCAGACATTTTTGCACAATTAAGTAACTTTGAGAAGGCTGCCCAACTGGAGGCTTCGTATATTTTTTCCTCATAAAAAAACGAAAAAAATAAGACTTTAAAAAGCCAATTTAACCTGCTCGATTTTTAGATATGCTAAATAGTATGTTTAAATCGATCAAGTAAGCATAAAAATCAGTATATTATAATTTGCAAAAATTCAGGTGAATTCTACATCTAATTTTCAAGAAAAAGTATTCTTTTAAGTTTTAACGAAAAATTGATAGTTTTTGAGGAAAAAATTCATTAAAATATTTATTTAGCAAAAAATTTGGAAAATTCGAAAAATTCCATCACGTTTAAATCCTGTCCCCTTTGACCTGGACCTCTAAAATTTTTTTGGTATATTTTGGATATCAAATAGAACATTTTCACAGATTTTCGACGAATTCTATTTTTTTGTTAGGTGAGTTGACGTGAAACGTCCCATATGTTAGTAACAACTTACTCTTGGATAAAAGTGATAAATTTGATATTCCCGAAAAAGTTGATGAAATAATAAGTGCATAAATCCCAAATAGAGATATTTATCCATAATTATATAGTATTTTTAAACAATTTATGTTACGCGTTCCCTGTGGTATGCAAAATATAAATTGTTCGTGTATGGATAAAAATACGAAACAATGTACTGAAAATTTTCCAAGAAAATTTAATAATACAATAACATTTAAATCCAATGGATATTTACTATACAAACGTAAAAATGATAGCCTTAAAATAATTCTCAAAAATAAATTTACAGAAAGAATCGCAGATAATGGATTTGTTGTTCCTTATAATTCTTACTTATTATTAAAACTTAGTGCACACATAGACGCAGAAGTTTGTTCCACTGTACTCTGCATTAAATATTTATTCAAATACTGTTATAAAGGTCATGATTGTGCATACATTAAAATACATCAAGTAAATGTGCATTTTCAATCAGAAAATAAAGACACTTTTCAAAATGTTAATCGTGGAAATGTTGAATATGAATATGACGAAACCCAACAATACATTAATGCACGATATTTATGTCCACCTCAAGTAATGCACAGGTTATGAGAATATCCTTTACATGTTATTTCACATACTATAAAACGTCTAAGCGTTCATGAAGAAAATCAACAAAACATATTTATTAAAGAAAAAAAAGAATAAATGATCATGCAAAAAAATGTGGGAGCAACATCTTTTAACAGCATCTTTTGAATTAAATAGAGAAGATTTTGAAGCACGAAATCACTTGTATTCGGAGATACCAAATTTTTATACATTTGATGAAAAACTGAAAAAGTGGAATAAAAGAAAAAAAAAGAAAACCAATACTTAGTAGAATGTACTTAGTAAGTCCGAAAGATAGAGAACGTTATTTTATTAGGTTATTACTATTCCATGTTAAAGGAGCTACATCTTTTGAAGCTTTGCGTACTGTTGATGATGTGATGTACAATTCGTTTTATGCGGCAGCTAAGGCAAAACAATTAATCAATGAAGATAAAGAATGGGATAGATGTTTGGAAAAAGCATCTTCAACATAATTCCTTTATATTCTTTATGAATTGTTTGCTTTCATTTGCGTTTTTCATAATCCTATAAATTCACGAGATTCATATGAAAAATATAAAGATAAGTTATACCATCCTAAATACGAAAAAAATATAGGTGAAAATCTTGCATTAAATGTTATTAAAAATAATTTACAAGTTAATGGATTTTCTTTAAATGATTTTAATTTACCTAACATAAGCACATTTATAGAATAAGATAATAATCGAACAATTTTAAATTATAATAATAATATTCTTAATGAATTAGAAATGAAAATAAATTCTTTAAATGATAAACAAAGGCAAATATTCAACTCTACTATAAAAAGTTTAAACAACCAAAGTAAAGAAAAATATATTTTTATAGATGGACCAGGTGGAAGTGGAAAAAGTTATCTATTTCACGTTTTAATAGTTTATTTTAAATATCATACTGTACATTATTTATGTGTAGCTTGTACAGCTATAGCGGCAAATTCATTAATCGATAGAAAAACCGTGCATACAACATTTAAACTACCGATGAGAGGCCGCTGGAGTAAATTAATTAATTAATAATGAAATTAATTTTGATGCTCCGTTTTAAAAAAAAAGTTTGACATACTTACAAAATTATGAGTGAGGCTAGAGAATTAATTTGTTTTCAGTACAAAAAATATTGTTTTTTACTGTACGAGTTGCACTATTGATTATTAGTAATAACTACTAGTTTTTCCAAAAACCTACAATTTTCGATTAGAAAAGTATAGAGAGATACAACGTCCTCTTAAATAGAACAGATTGTACAACTTGTAATGTTAAGCCTAATCTTGCAGAAAGCAAGCAAAGGGAACACAAATAATTATTTAGGATAAAATATCCATGACTTCAAAATTTGCTTTTGAAGCAGTTGATCGTCTTTTTTAATATTAATGCGATGTGAACCAACCTTTTGGTGGTAAAACTAATTGCATCGGGAGATTTCAGGCAAACATTACCAATTTTACGACATGGAAGCCGGATGAATATAATTGAAAATTAAGTTTGATTTAGTTAATTATGGCAGAATTCAGAGCTCAAAATATAGAGCCAAAGTTAATATATCGATCTATCTTTGGGGTTTAACCACCTACAGCCTATTTGGCCTAGTAAGTGACACCTCGACCACCTTTGTGTTCCGGCGTTTTCGCGTTCGAAACCATACCTCAATTTTCCCTAACTTCGGTAGGTGGTGCTCGATTGTGCAGGCCTACTTAGGCTGAGAGCATCGCTCAACCCGTCCCATTTAGCGCATCGGGAGCTCAACACTTACCCGGCAGAACGGTCCGGCTCAACTATAATAGTGGAACAGTCGCGTTCTGCCTTACCGGCCCTCGAGTGACTTTCATCGATTTTTATGAAAACCGAAAAAAGTCTCTCGGGGGTGGTCCACCGCGGTGTCAGTGAGTTCGGGACGTCCTCCACTTTCAATATTTAAATTAAAAAATGGAGAAAAAAATCCCGACCTCACCGGGATTCGAACCCCGGCCCTCTGCGTGAGAGTCGGATGCTCTAGCCCCTGAGCCACCACGGCTCTTTAGCCAAAGTTAATATAAAAATCCAAAAAATATTGGGCTCAGAAAAATATAGAGCTCAAGAAAATATAAGAATCAAAAAAATTTAGAGCTTAAGTGAAATAAGAATTAAAAAAATATTGGGATAAAAAAATAAAAGAATCAGACAAATATTGGGCCCAAAAAATATAGAGACCAAGAAAATATAATAATAAAAAAAGTTAAAAAACAATAAGGCCCAGAAAAATAAATGTCCCAAAAAAATTAGAGGTCTAACAAAATGAGGCCCAAAGAAAATAGGACTCGAAAAATAGTAGGTCCAAAGAAATATAAGGCCTAGAGAAATATAGGGCCAAAAAAGATATGGAAGCCAAGAAATAAGAGGCCGAAAATAATGAGGCCCGAAAATATAAAACTCAAGAAAATGTAGAGCCTAAAAAATATAAGGCCCAGAAAAATAGAGCTAAATAAAATATAGGACCCCAAAAAATTATAGAATCCATGAAAATATTAATTTCAAAAAAATATAGAGCCAGAGAATATATAAGAATCGAGAAAATATTTGGCCCAAAAAAATTAGAACCCAAGACAATATAAGGCCCAAAAAAATAGCACTCAAATAAAAGTAGGGCCCGAAAAGTATAAGGCCCAGGAAAATATAGAACTAAATAGAATATAGGACCCAAAAAAATCATAGAATCCAAGAAAATATAAATTTTAAAAATATTGGGCCCAAAAATATAGAGCACAGGAATGTATAAGAATTGAATAAATATTAGGCCCAAAAAAATATAGAGCCTAAGAATGCATAAGAATCGAAAAAATATTGGGCCCAAAAAAATATAGAGCCCAAGAAAATGTAAGGCTCAAAAAGAATATGAGGCCCAATAAAAATAGGACTCAAAAAATGATAGAACCCAAGAAAATATTAATTTAAAAAAAAATTGGGCCCAAAAAATATAAAGTCAAAAAAAATATGGGGCCTAAAAAAACACAAGACCCAAAAATATAGAGCCCAAAAAACTATAGAGACCAAAAAATATTGGGCCCAAAAAAATATAGGGCGCAAAAAAATATAAGGCCCAAAAAATAGAGCCAAACAAAATATAGTACCCAAAAAAAATTATAAAACCCAAGAAAATATTAATTTCGAAAAAATATTGGTCCTAAAAATATATAGAGCCCAATAATATATAAGAATCAAAAAAATATTGGGCCCAAAAAATATAGAGCCCAAGAAAATACAAAGTTAAAAAAAGATGAGGCCCAGAAAAATATAGAGTCTAAAATAATATAGAGACTAGAAAAATATTGGGCCCAGAAAAATATTGGGCCCAAAAAATATAAGGGCCAGAAAAATATAGAACTAAATAAAATATAGGGCCCAAAAAAATTATAGAACCTAAGAAAATATAAATTTAAAAAAAATATTGGGCCCAAAAAAATGTAGGGCGCGAGAAAATATAAAGCCCAAAAAAATATCGGACCCAAAAAAATGTAAGATCCAAAAAAATATGACCCAAAAAGATGCTTATGACTAATGAGGACTAATTATATAGGGCCTAATAAAAAATTGCTACTCTTACTACCAAAAGCTTAGACACATTTAACAAATGCGGAAAACCAGAGAAACGGAAAAAAAGTGGTTTTACTTTGATATAATATAGTATTATAATACTAATCTGGTGATGGCTGGAAACAAATAAGTAAATTTTAATCTTGTCTTTAATTTATCTAACAAAAAAAAATGTATTAAAAATTTAAAAATTACTTCATTAAAAAACATTTCGTTTCCATTAATTAAATTAGAAATATCCATTTTTGTTTCATTTAAAACTTTTATATTTTCCATAACTCAAATTTTTAGAATAAATGAATTCTCTATGTATAAAATAAAAAATTTAATATACACATATATATATATATATATATATATATATATATATATGGGACGTTTCAGGTCAACTCACCGAACAAAAAAATAAAATTCGTTGTAAATCTGTGAAAATGTTCCATTTCATACCTAAAATATACAAAAAAATTTTCAGAGGTATAGATCCAATGGATTAAGAGTAATGAGTAATGAAATATTGTGATTTTTCAAAATTTTTGGTGAATTCATCAAATTAATAATTTTTTTACTCAAAAACTAAGGGTCCTAGAGATGTACTTATGAAGACATTTCTTGTTGCAAATTAAGCGTAGAATCAGCACAAATTTTTTTAAATCTCAAGATTGCTATCTTCTGATTGGTCCACTTTGTTATTTCATATAATTTGCAATTACTTGAGTTCGAACAGGTTGATTTCACTCCTGTTGGAGTATGTTATGTCTTCTGATAACATATTGAAGTAAGCTTTTGCTCCACTTGGCTCGAGCCCTAGGAGAGGAGCTATAGAACTTTGAATATTGAAAAATTTTTAATTTTGAATTTAACACATACATCAACATTTTCTTCTTCGATGTTCATAGATAATACAATATACGAATGCATGATTGTCTAAATATTTTAACATTTATCTATTTCTTTATGATGCAAGTGTTTTATTAAAATATTAATTATGCATTACGTACACATCATCAAGATACACTCATAAACAAGAAAATTTTATTCGTTTAACTAATTTGTCATTATAACTATTTTGCATACGTATTAAAAAATTATTTAAATATACATATTTAGGAATTAAAATTAATACTATATATCTGGAAATAAAAAGGATAAAGTTAAATAAATTCTATACGGATAAAATTTATTCAATATAAAAATTTATTACAAAATGAAAGAATCTGTTATTTGTGTATTCTGTAACTTTTAACAAGTACTTCTTAATTTATCTCATTTTTCTGAAAATAAATTACTCAAAATTTTTTTTTAAATTGAAATGGTATTTTAAAATTATAATGTCATTAGAGTGGAGATAAATTAAGAAGTACTTGTTAAAAGTTACAGAATACACAAATAACAGATTCTTTCATTTTGTAATAAATTTTTATATTGAATAAATTTTATCCGTATAGAATTTATTTAACTTTATCCTTTTTATTTCCAGATATATAGTATTAATTTTAATTCCTAAATATGTATATTTAAATAATTTTTAATACGTATGCAAAATAGTTATAATGACAAATTAGTTAAACGAATAAAATTTTCTTGTTTATGAGTGTATCTTGATGATGTGTACGTAATGCATAATTAATATTTTAATAAAGCACTTGCATCATAAAGAAATAGATAAATGTTAAAATATTTAGACAATCATGCATTCGTATATTGTATTATCTATGAACATCGAAGAAGAAAATGTTGATGTATGTGTTAAATTCAAAATTAAAAATTTTTCAATATTCAAAGTTCTATAGCTCCTCTCCTAGGGCTCGAGCCAAGTGGAGCAAAAGCTTACTTCAATATGTTATCAGAAGACATAACATACTCCAACAGGAGTGAAATCAACCTGTTCGAACTCAAGTAATTGCAAATTATATGAAATAACAAAGTGGACCAATCAGAAGATAGCAATCTTGAGATTTAAAAAAATTTGTGCTGATTCTACGCTTAATTTGCAACAAGAAATGTCTTCATAAGTACATCTCTAGGACCCTTAGTTTTTGAGTAAAAAAATTATTAATTTGATGAATTCACCAAAAATTTTGAAAAATCACAATATTTCATTACTCATTACTCTTAATCCATTGGATCTATACCTCTGAAAATTTTTTTGTATATTTTGGGTATGAAATGGAACATTTTCACAGATTTACAACGAATTTTATTTTTTTGTTCGGTGAGTTGACCTGAAACGTCCCATATATATATATATACATCGCCCATTCTCTGTCAAATCGAAGAACAAAAAATTGGTAAAATGATTCTATTCTATATTATGGACGACTCAGAATTTTTATAGATCTCTTTAGTACATATTTTTAGAGCTACAAAGCTTCAAAGTTGGGCTAAAGCTATATTTTTGACATTTTTGACCAATTTTAGGCTTAAATTACTCAAAAACTAGGCTTATATTACTGAGAAACTTTTTTGTTCAAAATACTCTAAATTTTGAGAAAAAAGTAATTCATAAATGCTAATGTAGCCATTCGCTGAGCTAAAGTCATTTAAAACATTGAAATACCACTTTTCAAGGTTTCGAACCATGATCCCATGTCCAAAAAACTCATTGAAACAGGTAATTAAAATAAAATAAAAATTTGAGAGTGGACATCCTTGGCGATCCCTTGGAAAAAATAAAAATGTAATTAAAATCAATGAAAAATGTGATTTTAAGCTGAATTTCTTTAGTTTTAAACTTGAAATTATTTCAAAATAATTTTCAAAATGATACTACGCAAGTTGTATTATAATTAATTAATTCACTTTTTTTATAGAATTGATCACTCAATTTCAGAATTATCAAAATCTGTGTTATTGTGAAGTGGGATAAAAGTTGAAAATAAATAAATTGACTTTATGTGTCTATTTATGAAATCATCGTATCAATGATAAGTTAAAAAATCTTATAATTGTTTAAGAAAGTGCATTTCCGTGTTTTTAGTATACACTTATTGTAATTATAGTGAAAATAATTTTGAAGATTGTTATGGATGAACGTAGAAGTGATAAATATATTTTATGGGGATTTCGTCTTGTACAACCTCAAAAAATATGGTATATCAATACATCCAAAACTGACATAAATTTAATCGTACATCACTGACAATGAGAATGAATTAATTTAATATTAATATATACCAATGTCAATGACATGCTGATTTTAATTATTTGTTCAAATGGCTCCTAAGTTTTTATACATAATTACATTCAATTATTGCTGTCACATCATTGGATAGATTCAAATTAAAATGAAAATCAATTTTCATAAAATGGGAATATTATTTACCAATGAAAATATAATGAGCTACTATAAAAAAATACAGCAAGAATTAGAATTAATCATTTTCTAAAACTGAACTTAAGAATATAGATCAATAGGTACTTTAATTTCAACAAGTCTCAAAAAATAAAATTCAAGTCAGTGTCTATCATCCGCTAAGTCTATTAAAGAATATGATCATTTACCTGTTTTTCACATATGTATTATTTATCTGTACTGTTATAAATAAAATGCTCACTCACCCTGAATCACACTATTTATAACTTGTAATAAAAAAAAAGTTATTTTAAGTATCAACCATTATTTCAAACAAATCTGTCAGGATATACATTCATACATGTTTTAAAGTACCCTGTTGAAAAAATTCATATGAATTTTTATATGAACTTTTAATCTGAATTTTTTAATATATTCAATATGTATTTTTGTTTCATTTTTTTTATATCAAAAAATTTAAATAAAAAATTGCAGGTTGGATTTTCAAGTTTTTTTATACTTTTCCCATATAAAAATAATGAGACGATCACCATAATTATTATTCATTTGAATTTTCCATATGAATTTTTCATATAAATTTCTTATATGTATTTTTCATATAAATTTTTTTGATTGGATTTTTTATGTAAATTTTTCATATAAATTTTTTAATGTATAAAAATGAAACAAAAATGCGTGTTGAATATATGAATAATTCATATGAAAAATTTATACTGAAAATTCATATGAAAATTCATATGAATTTTTTCAACCGGGTATCGAGTTCCACAAAGCTTTCAAACTCACTTAGATTTGTGAATCTCACTATTTTACAGACATTATGAATCACATAATAAACAATACCTATTAATGATTTATATAACTGAAAAATAATATAAAAAGTTTCTAACACCGTAATAATTCTTGAATACGTAAATTGATTTACAATTTTCATTTTAAATGCAAAATTAAGAAAAAGCCTCAAGCGATGCCATTTATCTTAAAAATATGATTATATTGCACTTAATAAATACTAAACAAACATCAATAATACTTGTAAAAATATAGAAATGATTTTTTGTGAATTAAAAAGCAAACCATCAAAGCCCTTTCTGCACAGTGCTGTACAATAATGTCTCTTTATTTTTAAACTTGATATTGAAATTAAAGACTTTTATTTTTATCCATTATTTATATTTATCCATTATTTTTATCCAATTTTTATTATTATTTTTAACCATCGTTACTTGAGTTACGTCTATAGATTTGAGCTTAAAAGTTTTCCCTCATGGGAGTTTTGAAACTTGTATATATAGTCACGCTGTTGCCATTTGAAAAATATAGATTGTAAACAGTATCACGTAAACAATATTACGTCGATAGTATTATTTTAATCAAATATATGTACTTTAACGTGATCATCAAAATTTTATCCTTATTATTATTTGTTTTATTTTGATCTAAAAATTAGGTAAACATTCTGTTTAATTTTCTGAATTGTAGAATATTATAGATAGAGGATGCCATTACATTGGAAAAATACTATTATTTTTGGAGAAATATAAAAGTCTTCAATTTCAATATCAAGTTTAAAAATAAAGAGACATTATTGTACAGCACTGTGCAGAAAGGGCTATGATGGTTTGCTTTTTAATTCACAAAAAATCATTTCCATATTTTTACAAGTATTATTGATGTTTGTTTAGTATTTATTAAGTACAATATAATCATATTTTTAAGATAAATGGCATCGCTTGAGGCTTTTTCTTAATTTTGCATTTAAAATGAAAATTGTAAATCAATTTACGTATTCAAGAATTATTACGGTGTTAGAAACTTTTTATATTATTTTTCAGTTATATAAATCATTAATAGGTATTGTTTATTATGTGATTCATAATGTCTGTAAAATAGTGAGATTCACAAATCTAAGTGAGTTTGAAAGCTTTGTGGAACTCGATACCCGGTTGAAAAAATTCATATGAATTTTCATATGAATTTTCAGTATAAATTTTTCATATGAATTATTCATATATTCAACACGCATTTTTGTTTCATTTTTATACATTAAAAAATTTATATGAAAAATTTACATAAAAAATCCAATCAAAAAAATTTATATGAAAAATACATATAAGAAATTTATATGAAAAATTCATATGGAAAATTCAAATGAATAATAATTATGGTGATCGTCTCATTATTTTTATATGGGAAAAGTATAAAAAAACTTGAAAATCCAACCTGCAATTTTTTATTTAAATTTTTTGATATAAAAAAAATGAAACAAAAATACATATTGAATATATTAAAAAATTCAGATTAAAAGTTCATATAAAAATTCATATGAATTTTTTCAACAGGGTACTTTAAAACATGTATGAATGTATATCCTGACAGATTTGTTTGAAATAATGGTTGATACTTAAAATAACTTTTTTTTTATTACAAGTTATAAATAGTGTGATTCAGGGTGAGTGAGCATTTTATTTATAACAGTACAGATAAATAATACATATGTGAAAAACAGGTAAATGATCATATTCTTTAATAGACTTAGCGGATGATAGACACTGACTTGAATTTTATTTTTTGAGACTTGTTGAAATTAAAGTACCTATTGATCTATATTCTTAAGTTCAGTTTTAGAAAATGATTAATTCTAATTCTTGCTGTATTTTTTTTATAGTAGCTCATTATATTTTCATTGGTAAATAATATTCCCATTTTATGAAAATTGATTTTCATTTTAATTTGAATCTATCCAATGATGTGACAGCAATAATTGAATGTAATTATGTATAAAAACTTAGGAGCCATTTGAACAAATAATTAAAATCAGCATGTCATTGACATTGGTATATATTAATATTAAATTAATTCATTCTCATTGTCAGTGATGTACGATTAAATTTATGTCAGTTTTGGATGTATTGATATACCATATTTTTTGAGGTTGTACAAGACGAAATCCCCATAAAATATATTTATCACTTCTACGTTCATCCATAACAATCTTCAAAATTATTTTCACTATAATTACAATAAGTGTATACTAAAAACACGGAAATGCACTTTCTTAAACAATTATAAGATTTTTAACTTATCATTGATACGATGATTTCATAAATAGACACATAAAGTCAATTTATTTATTTTCAACTTTTATCCCACTTCACAATAACACAGATTTTGATAATTCTGAAATTGAGTGATCAATTCTATAAAAAAAGTGAATTAATTAATTATAATACAACTTGCGTAGTATCATTTTGAAAATTATTTTGAAATAATTTCAAGTTTAAAACTAAAGAAATTCAGCTTAAAATCACATTTTTCATTGATTTTAATTACATTTTTATTTTTTCCAAGGGATCGCCAAGGATGTCCACTCTCAAATTTTTATTTTATTTTAATTACCTGTTTCAATGAGTTTTTTGGACATGGGATCATGGTTCGAAACCTTGAAAAGTGGTATTTCAATGTTTTAAATGACTTTAGCTCAGCGAATGGCTACATTAGCATTTATGAATTACTTTTTTCTCAAAATTTAGAGTATTTTGAACAAAAAAGTTTCTCAGTAATATAAGCCTAGTTTTTGAGTAATTTAAGCCTAAAATTGGTCAAAAATGTCAAAAATATAGCTTTAGCCCAACTTTGAAGCTTTGTAGCTCTAAAAATATGTACTAAAGAGATCTATAAAAATTCTGAGTCGTCCATAATATGGAAAAGAATCATTTTACCAATTTTTAGCGAAAAAAATTTTTTTTCCTTCGATTTGATAGAGAATGAGTGATACATATAAATATACATATTACATAGTAGTAAGGAAATGTGCTACCACTTTTGACATCCTCTTGTAATTCTCTTCTACATCTACGTAAAAAGCGGTATTCTCGTATGGAGAACCAACTCATATTCTACGCTATTGCCTACTAAGTGAAAGAAAATTTACAAATTCAGTTATATCCACGGCTGGATTAGCGTCTGAGGGAGAATGGGAGAACGTTGTTGTCCTGGATGATGTAGACCCTTAATCTCCCGGTAGCGCAATGGATAGCGCAACTGTCCGGTATGCAGTAGGTTATGGGTTTAAATCCCATCTGAGGCATCAATTTTTTTCCATTTTTTCCTCATCAGACATATTGCGCTCGGTGTAATCCAGGCATAAAAAGTGGTCATCTCGTATGGAGAACCAGCTTATATTTTACGTTCGTAAAAGCCGAAAAAAGTCTAAAAAAGCCTAAAAAACTCAAAAAACCTCTTCTACATCCTCTTCCCATTCTCACTTTAATTCTCTTCTCATCCTCTTCTGCGTCCTCTTCTCACTTTCTTCTATATTCTTAGTGATTTTTCGTTTTTTTAACGTTATTTCGATTTTTATCCTCTTTTCCATCCTCTTCCCATCCTCTGCTACATCCTCTTCTACATCCTCTTCTTATCCTCTCCTACATCCTCTTCCCATCCTCTCCCAATCCTCATTTGCATCACTGGATATCCTTGAAAATCCTTTATAATCCTCGAATCCTCAATAACATCTCTATACTTCCACACCACCTAGTTATACAGTTGTTAAGGTGTATAGAATGACGCGCTTTTTTTAAGTAGTTTCCCCAGGAGGCCTATTATACTCACGTTAAAAAAAATGTTTATGGTTTTTTTATATATCTTATATAATTTTTATTAATGTATATATATAAAATATATAATTATTATATAAAACTTATGTAAGTTGTATAAAAAAAATATATACTTTTAGTTAAACGTTGACTGAAAATTTAACAATATTGATTATATATACATATTATATTTATGAATCATAGAAAATAAATATAAATAAATAATTTCTAAATCGATAAAAATAAAATATAATATCAAAATGTTTAGAGTCGTTATATAAATAAAAATGCATATAATATTAAAATACCTGAAAATTTAAAGTTGTTTGATTGAACTCATTAGAACATTATTGCTGTAAATTAAAATTATAATTATATACATAAAATTTAACTTTAATGAATTTTAAAAGAAAAATAATATACATGAGTTTTTAAATGTCGTCTCAAATTGTCTTTTCTATTAAACGATTTATCACATATATAACAATTATGGCGTTTATGGCTGTGTATAGTAGATAAATATTTTTTTAAATTTTGCGAACGATTAAAAAATTTTTCATTATATACATCATAAAATACATTGTAATTTAATTTCTCATGTGTCACATATTTTAATTTTTGAGTGATTTATTTAAATATGATTTTTCAAATATTCAAAAGTTGAAAAAATATATATAACAAAAAGAACATTCGAAACAATTTTCCATATTTATTCCTGTTAATATGAATAAATATCATTGCAATTTTTAACTAATAAAAAAAATTAGCTAATAAAAATTTAAAATATCGTGTAATTGTAACCAAAACTTTTTGTTATAATAATTAAAGAATATTTGAAAAATTTCTATACTATTCAAAAATCTATAATTATTAAATTATTAATTTTGCGAAATATTTAGTTTCTATTTTTAAAATTTTATTTATAATCTAATTATTAAATACTGAAGAAATATTATTTTTTTTTATTTTTAAATTCGTTTAACAATTCATTTCATAATTTTAAGAACTAAAATTTTTTTTATAAAATATTATTATTTCAATAAATAAGTTTAACATACAAAGTTAATGTAATTTTAATGATTCATTGTTTGTTATTTTTAAAATATATTTATTATAATTTTTATAATCTTTCAAAAAATTTGTATTTATTAAATTATTATTTGTACAAAACATTAAGATTTTTGTTTTAGAAATTTTATTACTATCTTTTATAATGTCCCAATTATTAAATACTTGAATCATCTGAATTATTTTGAATAAAAATATTATTAAAAGTTTTACATTTATATAAAGCAACATATAATTGACTGTGTGACAACAAAGGTCTTTTAATGAATAAACCTACACTATCAAAACTTTGACCCTGAGATTTATTAATAGTGATCGCAAATGCTAACACGATTGGAAATTGTTTCTTATAGAGAATAAATGGTAATGATGAATTCTTTCCTGTCTTTCAAGTAATTCTTGGATTGAAAACTTTATTCCCACTTTTATTATCCGATATTGTTTCCGCCTCGATATTATGATTATATAAATTTATCATTTTTAATCGTGTACCATTGCATAATCCTTCTGATATACTTAAATTTCTTATTAACATTACGATGCCATTAATTTTTAAATTTGATTTATGCGGAGGTAAGCCTTCTCTAATTTTATTTAAAAATCCAATTTGATTATTTAAATAAATGTTATCATCACTTTGAACAACATCTTTATCTGTGGCATAATCGATACTGTAATAAGTTTTAACTTCTTTATTTAATAATTTTAAAACTTTTTTATTTAATTAATTAATATCTTCATTATGAGGAGCTAAAATGACTTTATTAATAGAATAACTTGTATTATTTGTATTAATATCAGAAAAAATTTTTGAACAAATATCTCTTGTTTTTAATTGTTCAGGTATTATGAAGGAATTTATATTTCCTTCGTCAATTTTCAATAAAAAGGAAGCGAAACGTTTATCTTCAGAACGAATATTTTTTGTTAGTTTTAGTATATTAAAAAATGGCCATAAAAATGTTTTATTGTTTCTTGAATTAATAAATTTCTATTCCCGTGTTTAATTACTGGTAGAATTTGACAAAAATCACCACCTAATATAATTAATTTTCCACCAAAAGTAACATTATTATTACAAACGTCTTTTAATGTAGTATTAACTAATTCTAGTGCTTTTTTTGGAATCATTAATGCTTCATCCTAGGTTATTACATCAGATTCCCGTAATTTCTTTTTATCTGAATCTAATTCTAGAAATATTGTTTCGATATTATTTAAATCTAAAGTTAATCTAAAAGTTCTATGACTCGTCATACATTTTGGTAATAAGGTAGATGCAATACCAGTCCAAGCCATTGACAACATTTTTTTACCTATTGATATAAAATAGAATATTGATGTTTTATATAAAAAAAGTTTTTCCTGTTTCTCCAATTTCAGTTAATTTTTGAAATATTAATTTTTGATCATCATTTAATTGTTTAAACATTATTTTAAAAATGTTTTCACTATCTATAATTTCATTTTTGTAATTATCAAATAAATTAATTGAATTCAAGTTTGGTTGAGGTAATCCACAATCTTTACAAGACATATGTTCTGTTGAGAATATATTATGAATATAAAATAAAGCATCATTTTCTTTATTTTCAGAAAAGTCTTCAATGAAATAATTTTTAAATTCATCCCAAATAAAATCACCTTAAATGTTTTCAGCAATGAAAAACCATGCAAAAAATTTACGTAATTGAAATGACAGCATTATATTGCATGCTTCTCCAAATATATTATATATTTCTGAATCATGTTCAATTAATCTAAGAAGTGTTGTAACTTCTTTGTAAGAATTGTATGTTATGTTATTATACGTTTTTGAATCTTTATATGATGTTACACCTTTAACTCGATTTAATATTAATTTTAAAAAAAAGTTCACTCTCTTTAGCGACCTATCAAAAATTTTGAAAATTATAATGATATTTTACATTTCCTTCTTGAAAAAAGGTTTCTTTTTTTCATTCGTATACACTCGTCTTTTAATGCTTTCTAATATTCCTAGGATATCTTTAATACAATGCCTTCATTTTTAGAAGGTATGAATAAACACATTCTACATAATAACTACATTTAAAAATTACTTAATAAAAATACGTCTTATTTTAACAAATACTTCAATAAGAATTCATATACTCATATTTTTCTACAACTTATATATATGGGACATTTCACGCCAACTGATAGAGCAAAAAAATAAAAATCGTTGAAACTCTAAGAATTTATTCTTTTAGTTACCCAAAATATGGAAAAAAAAATTTCAAGGATCTAGATTCAAAGGATCAAGAGTTACAGGACCTTGAAATTTGAAAACTTTTCAAAATTTTTGGAAAAGTCCCAACTTAATCATTTTTTTTCTGAATATATGTATGTTTTAGAGAAAAATGCACAATAACACTTCTTGTTGTAAATGAAGAAGAGAGTTAGCAGGATTTTTTACAGACCTGAATCTCGCAGTTTTCTGATTAGCTCTTATATGTAAAACATGGTTATTGAAATTATTTAATGTTTGCCGCTGCCAAAATTGGCTTTCAAAGGCTTATTTTTTTCTATTTTTTATTAACTTTAAAATAAATTTTGATTCGTGTAAGTAAAAGTCACCAATAAGAAGTTATCACAGTTTTAAATATACATTTTCATGTAAAATTTATTTTTCTTATCGAAAATAGCCTGTCACATACTAAACATGATCATCTGGTTTTGATACTCAAAAACTATTAAAATAAGTTTAAAAATCATTTAGTAAAATGTCATTTATCAATTATAAGCCTAATTATTAATTAAACAACACTCGTTATTATTATAATTACAATTAATTTCAAAGAAAAATTAGACTGAATTATTCCAAAATCAAATAATTATTTTTTAATAAAAATTTACTTATTTCAAAGAACTGATTCATCACTAAAAAAGAATAATTAAATAATTACTATTTTCCTTACCTTAACTTTCTAGGAAAAGTATCAGTAAAATGGAAAATGATGATAGAATTTTGGAACACACTTTAAATGAATTCTTTGAGGATGATTATAAACAAAAGCTTTCTGACTACCCATCTTTATTTATTTATTTAAATATATATTTTTATTTTTATTTAACCGATAGAAGTATTCTCTGACTCAAAATACTATATATTGAATGTTAGTTTATAACTTTTTATGCATAGTATTTTAATGGATCTTTTGAGTTATCCGCACTTAAGTTTAATCTCATAAATTTTTTTACTGTAGCGGAAAACTAGATTAAACGCACCGTTCATTGATAGACTTGGATTCGAAATATTGTTAAAAGGAGGAGTTTTATTATGTCTCTAAGACCGTTACATATGAAAAGTAAATAAGATGTTAATTACCAGAAAATTCTCTTAATTTTATAAATTGTTTTTTTTCAGAATATTATGAAGAACAAATAATAGAAATATAGTTCAAATTATATTCATTGGATGGAGAAAGAAAAATGGATTTTGATCCATGAACAGCTGCAGATACAGCTGTTAAAATTGCTGAAACTGGATACACGCAAAGAAGAATGGTGAGAGTTTAGAAGATCTTAGTTTACATTATGATTTGACAGTCAAAAATTCTTTTGTTGATATTGTTTAGATTCTTTATCGTGTAGATTCTACGGATCCAACGTATATGGAAGGCAAAGACTGTCTTATTGATTATATAAGAGTTCTTGATGATATATTAAATCTACATCAACGTACAAAATTGAAAATCCATTATACAGCCCTAGTATTGTTAATGTAACCCCTGAACTTTTGATGTCAAAGAAATATTCTTGTGTAATTTAAGAATTTAAGCAAGAATCGGCTCAATTTTTGAAAACAGTTGCAATTATAATTGTTAGGATAAGACGACATATTAAACCAGATGTCCCAGTTTACAGGTATATTATACGTTTAACTGTGTCACAACTTCTTGAATTTATTCATACAAGCAAGAAAAAATATATGAAAGCAAAAATTGAACCAGTCACTGCAGTTGGTGCTTTAGCTGCACAAAGTATTGGAGGACCTGGTAAAAATAAAATTGAACAATACAATAACAAAATAATAGTAAATAATTAAAAAAAATAAAATAATAATTACATTTAAAAACAATACCGAAGATGTCATGACTTCTAATGAAAACAGAACCACTCATACTTTCCGCATACATTCATCCATCATTCTCGCTAATAAATACATTTACACCTTAAATCTATATGTAGGACAAAACAAAATAAATTAACACAAAAAATAAAATACTTAAAATTAATTTCACTCGAGGTCGAGTAAGTACGTCCTCAAAGCCGACTTAAACCTGCCGAGCGATGGAAGATTTTTTATATAAGCAGGCAGGGAGTTCCAAAAATGCGCACCTTGAACTTGAAAGGAATTTCTTCCAGTCTCAGTACGCATGAAGGGCACCGCGAAGTCCTTGATCTCTCCCCTAGTGGCTACCCTAGGTACATATCTAGTGAAGAGACTCACTAGATATTCGGGAGTATTCATGCGCACGATTTTGTACATAAGTACAGCTATAAAATACTGTCTCCTTGAATCAGTACGCAGCCAACCAAGCGCAGCTCTATGAGGAGAGATATGACCGCCCAATCCTACGCCTAATACATATCTCACACATGAATTTTGTAGTCTTTGTAATTGTCTTCTCAACCCCTGCGAAGCGTCAAGCAGAACTACTGAGCAGTAGTCGAGGTGCGGAAATAGCTAGGCGGCTGCGAGTTGTTTACGCAGGGCCTCAGTGGTGTACCGACGAAAGAACCGTAAACTATACATTATCCTATTAAATTTTTTAGTCACCATATTAATATGTGGCTCCCAAGACAACTTAGCGTCAAGCACAACACCAAGGCTCGTAACGGTATCAGAGAAAGATATGCCGACACCTCCCTCAAGCTCAATCGTTCTTGGCTCACCAGCATAAAAGTCATTAATAAAACGACTACTGCCAAAAACGATCGCCTTAGTTTTGCTTGCATTTAATGTGAGAGAAGCATCGACAGCCCATCCCGACACCGCCCTGGCCGCCCTCTGCATAATACGAATACCTTCATTCAGATGTTCATAAGGGACCTGAGTATAGATTTGGAGGTCATCAGCATATAATATGTGCTTGACACAACCAGGGTCGAGCGTGTCACGTATGTTCTTAATGTAAAGGCAGAACAACAGAGGCCCCAGCACTGAACCCTGTGGAACTCCTAGATTGGTTGTTAGCCAATCCGAATCCTCTTTTAAATGTGTAGAAACCATTTGTTTCCTACCTGATAAATAGGAGTTTATCCACTCGAGTGCAGCCCTAGAAAACCCCATCAATCTAAGCCTCGCAAGCAATTTGGAAGGGGAGATCGTGTCGAATGCCTTACTAAAGTCAAATAGGAGTAGTATCGTGGCAAGTTTCTTGTCAAGACCTGATCTTACGTCGTCTGTAAGTTTAAGTATGGCAGTCTGCGTAGAATGATGCTTCCTGAAGCCAGTCTGCAAAGAGTCAAGTATTTTGTGTGTCATAATATACTCCTGCAGTTGGTTATGGGCAATCTTCTCAAGAACCTTTGAAAGAAAACATAATATTGCTATGGGCCTAAAATCTTTAGGCATTTTAGGTGCAGGGCACTTCTTTAAAGGCACAATACGTGCGCGCTCCCAAAGGCAAGGGAAGACCCCCCGTGCAAAAGAGGAATCGAACAGAGTCATAAGATGCTCTTCAATAACCGGAAGTGCTTTAAGTATCACACTTTGCGGGATGCCATCCTCGCCACAAGCCTGTGATGAAAAATGCGAAATCGCAAGGATTACATCATTAATATTAATTGGCTTAAAGGCAAAACCACTTTCACTACACTATTATTTTTCTTGTTATACCGGATAGTGTTTACATAAATGATGAAAAACGCTATTAGACAAAGACAGATAGTTCAGCCCCTTCTTAAGTTGTGCCGACTGTAAAAATTCGCCGGTAAGTTGCGTGCGTCAAGTACTGTGTCATTATCGTCAACAAGAATCAGGTCAATCCACGTGTGAGACGTTGAAGTGTGATGCGTGGCACCGTGCTGAACCAACTGTAACGAAAGCTTAGCCGACAATTTATTAATAAATTTGGCATCACTGCTCTTACGCAGGAGAGCAGTGATGCCAAATCTTTATTTTCAATAAGAAAAATAAATTTTACATGAAAATGTATATTTAAAACTGTGATAACTCCTTATTGGTGACTTTTGCTTACACGAACCAAAATTTATTTTAAAGTTAATAAAAAATAGAAAAAAATAAGCTTTCGAAAGCCAATTCTGGCAGCGGCAACCATTAAATAATTTCAATAACCATGTTTTACATATAAGAGCCAATCAGAAAACTGCGAGATTCAGGTCTGTAAAAAAACCTGCTAACTCTCTTCTTCATTTACAACAAGAAGTGTTATTATGCATTTTTCTCTAAAACATCAGGATTTTCAGAAAAAAAATGATAAGTTGGGACTTTTCCAAAAATTTTGAAAAATTTTTAAATTTCAAGGTTCCGTAACTCTTGATCCTTTCAATCTAGATCCTTGAAAATTTTTTTACATATTTTGGTTAACGAAAAGAAGAAATTCTTTGAGTTTCAACGATTTTTATTTTTTTGCTCTATCAGTTGGCGTGAAATGTCCCATATATATATATATATATATATATATATATATATATATATATATATATATATATATATATAAATCTTACGATATTTCAATATTCTAGAAACTTCATAGTAAAGAATGAATTAAATTAAAAAGTATGATTCCAACAACGAGGTTGTTTATAGAACAATTTTTCTGAAGTTCGATAACAATTTAAAATACTATTCAAAAACGAATTCACCCAGAAAATAAGCAATTTTATGATTTTTTCGTGAGTTTCGAAATTCAACTTGTAAATTATTTATTTTTCAAATGCAGATCACCAATAAGCCCATCGCATTTTTTAATTCAAATTATGGTAGAAAGTATCTAAGAAACTGTACTTTTGAACAACCAATGCCTCAATAATGTACCTACTTATACAACTATGATACACTGTTACGAATATTATCAACTAGATTTTTAACATTTTAGTAATTTCAATATTTAATGCTACTTTCCCAAACAGCCCCATGGAATATCTTGATAACTTTGTGTTTCAATATAGTGTTTGTACAGTAGAATCTAGTAATGTTTCATTAAAAAGTGTGCCTACATTATTAAGAGATTTATAAACAATTTCAATATGAACTTTCGAATGTCCCATCGTTAATCCAAAGTTGAATTCTGTTTGGCAAACTTTATGATTTATTTGAAATGTAATAATTTCTATTGCCCATTTTAGTATTTAACATTACAAAGGAGATGAAGTCGAGTGCCTTCATTAAAATTGCAAAAAATTATTATTTTAGCTATTTTAAAGAAGCATAATAATTTTTAAAATATTTGAATTTGATCAAAATTTCAATAAATGTTTAATAATTACAATTTAACATGTTTTTCTCGATTAAAATAATTTCAGATTCTTTAGACAATTCTAAAAAAAAGTTAATCTTAAAAATTTTTTTTAAAACGCTTAGTTTTTTAGTTATACTCAATAAAAAAAAACAGAATTTATGCTTTTTCAATTTTTAATCGTTTGTAGATAAAAACAAAGAGTTTTGAAGGAATTTTATAAAAATGACTTTTTTTTTTAAATTCTAAAATTTTTTACAGGTTTAAAAATTATAAATTTTCTTAATACATGTAGAAAAATTAATAAAACTAATTTAGCCGGTTTTTGCCTAGCAATACAGTTCTTGAACCAGAAATCCATTATAAGGCAATTTAGCAAAAAGTCTGATTGAAATTATTTTCATACGAGAGCAAACATTTTTGTGTTGATATGGCAAGTACTCATGATTCTAAGTTCTATTAGCGGAATGAATGATAGAATTAATAAAGCATATAAATTTTACTGAGAAGCTTGTGTCATCACATTTACTTTCATATAAGTGAATTAGTTTTATAAAGTCTATAGTTTTCAACGTAAACAAACACTATATTTACTTTTCTTAACCAAATGCGGCATTTATGATCGTACAGTCATCACGATCAGTAAACATCTGTACTGCTTAGAATCGGTTATTTCTTACATGGATAAATAAATATTATATTTGAAATATTAGATTGAAAGTAAGCATTAATACAATAATTATTTAATAACTTGTTTGAAAACTAATTTTAATTTAAATGTAAATTGTAGAAAATATCCACTTACAAATGGACTTGAGAAAAATGATCAAAAGAAATCGAATACGTAAAAAAAAGACAAAAAGAAAAAGAAAAAAGCGCACAATTAGTTTTGCAGCTTAATGAATTGAAAGCAAGAAAAAAAAGTCAAAACAATTATTAAGAAAATTTGAAAAAAATTAATGAAAATAAAGCACAAGCAATGCCAATTCATGTTTCCATAAACAAATAAACCATTAACCAATAAACCATTAACCAATAAAATATAAACCATAAACCAATAAACTATAAACCAATAAACAATAAACCAATAAACCATAAACTGATGAACCATAAACCAATAAACCATGAACCAATGAACCAAAAACCCATAAACTATAAACCAATAAACCTTTAAACAATAAACCATTAACCAATAAAATATAAACCATAAACCAATAAACTATAAACCAATAAACAATAAACCAATAAACCATAAACTAATAAATCATAAACCAATAAACCATGAACCAATGAACCATAAACCAATAAACCATGAACCCATAAACCATGAACCCATAAACCATAAACCCGTAAACCATAAAACATAAACCAAAAACCATAAACCAATAAAACATTAACCAATTCACCATCAACCAATAAACCATAAACCATAAAGCAATAAACCATAAACCAATAAACCATAAACCAATAAACAATAAATTGATAAACTATCAACCAATAAACCATAAACCAATAAACCATGAACCACTAATCCATAAACCAATAAACCATAAACCAATAAACCATGAACCACTAATCCATAAACCGATAAACCATAAACCAATTAACCATAAAACCTGAACAAATGAACTATAAACCAATTAACCATAAACCAATATACCATAAGCGATAAACCAATATACCAATAAACCATAAACCATAAACCACTAAGCTATAAACCAATAAACCACAAACCAATAAACCATGAACCAATAAACCATTAACCAATAAACCAAAAACCCATAAACTATAAACAAATTAACCATTAACCTATGAACCATAATCCAATAAACCATGAACCAATGAACCAAAAACCTACAAACTATAAACCAATAAACCTTTAAACAATAAACCATTAACCAATAAAATATAAAACATAAACCAATAAACTATAAACCAATAAACAATAAACCAATAAACCATAAACTAATAAATCATAAACCAATAAACCATGAACCAATGAACCATAAACCAATAAACCATAAACCCATCAAACTTAAACCAATAAACTATAAACTAATGAACCAATGAACCAATAAACCATAAACCAATGAACCATAAGCCAATAAACTATAAACCAATAAACCATCGACCCATAGACCGAAAACCCCTAAACTTATAAACCATGAACTCATTGTCGAAAAACCCATAAACTATAAACCCATGAACCATAAACCCATCAACCATGAACCCATAAACCATGAACCCATAAACCATAAACCATAAACCCGTAAACTATAAACCAATTAATTATAAACCAATGAACTATAAACCAATAAACCATAAACCAATAAACAACAAATTGATAAACCATAAACCAATGAACCATAAACCAATAAACCATAAACCAATAAACCATAAACCACTAATCCATAAACCAATAAACCATAAAACATGAATTAATGAAGTATAAACCAATAAACTATAAACTAATATACCATAAGCGATGAACCAATATACCAATAAATCATAAACCATAAACCACTAAGCTATGAACCAATAAACCACAAACCAATAAACAATAAACCAAGAAACCATTAACCAATAAACTAAAAACCCATAAACTATAAAGAAATTAACCATTAACCTATGAACCATTAACCAATAAACCATAAACTAATTAACCATAAATTAATAAATCATAAACTAATATACCATAAACCATAAACCAATAAACCAAAAACTAATAAACCATAAACAAATAAACTATAAACTAATAAAACATGAACCAATAAACTATAAACCAATAAATCATAAACCAATAAACCATAAACCAATTAATTATAAACCAATAATTTATAAAACAATAAACCATCAAACCATAAACTAATAAACCACAAACGCATAAACTAAAAACCCATAAATCATGAACTCATTAACTAATAGACCAATAAACCATAATCCAATAAACCATAAACCAATAAACCATGAACCAATAAACCATAACTCAATAAACAATAAACCAATAAATTAGAAACCAATTAATCATAACTAATAAAGTATAAATTAATAAACCACAAACTAATAAACCATAAACCAATAAACCTGTTAAACCAAAAAGCAATAAACCATAAACCAATAAACCATGAACCAATAAACCCTGAACCAATAAACCAATAAACTATGAACCAATAAACCATAAGCCAATGAACCATGAACCAATTAACCATAAACCAATAAACCATGAACCACTAAAGCATAAACCAATAACCCATAAATCATAAACCTATAAACTATAAATCGATAAACCAATATACCATTAACTAAGAAACCATAAGCCATGAACCAATAAACCATTAACCAATAAACAATCAACCAATAAACTATAATTCAATAAACTATAAACCAATAAACCATAAACCAATTAACCATGAACCAATAAACCATAAACCAATAACCCATAAATCAATAGACTATAAACCAAAAAACCATAAACCAATAATCTATAAACCAATAAACCATAAACCAAAAAACCATAAACCAATAAACCATAAACTAATAAACCATAAACCCATCAAGCATTAACCAATAAACTATAAACCGATAAACCATAAACTAATAAACCATAAACCCATCAAGCATAAACCAATGAACTATAAACCGATAAACCATAAACCAATAAACCAATGAACCAATAAACCATAAGCCAATAAACTATAAACCAATAAACCATAAACCATCAACCCATAGACCGAAAACCCATAAACCTACAAACCATAAACTCATCAACCAAAAACTCATAAACTATAAACCCGTGAACCCATAAACCATAAACCAATAAACTATAAACTAATTAACCATAAACCAATGAACTATACACCAATAAACTATAAAACAATAAACCATAAACCAATAAACCATCAACCAATAAACCATAAACCAATAAACAAAAAACCAATAAACCATAAACCTATGAACCATAAGCCAATAAACTATGAACCAATAAACCATAAACCATTAACCTATAGACCAAAAACCCCTAAACTTATAAACCATAAACTTATTAACGAAAAACCCATAAACCATGAACCCATGAAACCATAAACCCAAAACCCGTAAAACATAAACCATAAATCCGAAAATTATAAATTGACAAACCATTAACCAATGAACCATAAACCAATAAACCATGAACCAAGAAACCATAACCCAATAAACAATAAACCAATGTAGCATGAACCAATATACCATAACACAATAAACAATAAACCCATAAATTATAAACCAATAAACCATAACCAATAAACTATAAACCAATTAACCATAAACCAATAAACCATAAACTATTAACCTATAGACCAAAAACCCCTAAACTTATAAACCATAAACTTATTAACGAAAAACCCATAAACCATGAACCCATGAAACCATAAACCAAAAACCCGTAAAACATAAACCATAAACCCGAAAATTATAAACCAATAAACCATTAACTAATGAACCATAAACCAATAAACCATGAACTAAGAAACCATAACCCAATAAACAATAAACCAATGTAGCATGAACCAATATATAATAACACAATAAACAATAAACCCATAAATTATAAACCAATAAACCATAACCAATAAACTATAAACCAATTAACCATAAACAAATAAACCATAAACTAATAAACCATAAACCATAAACCAATAAACCAGTAAACCATAAACCAATAAACCAAAAAGCAATAAACCATAAACCAATAAACCGTGAACCAATAATCCCTAAACCAATAAACCATAAACCAATAAACCAATAAACTATGAACCAATAAACCATAAACCAATGAACCATGAACCCATAAACCATGAACCCATAAACCATAAACCCGTAAACCATAAAACATAAACCAAAAACCATAAACCAATAAAACATTAACCAATTCACCATCAACCAATAAACCATAAACCATAAACCAATAAACCATAAACCAATAAACCATAAACCAATAAACAATAAATTGATAAACTATCAACCAATAAACCATAAACCAATAAACCATAAACCACTAATCCATAAACCAATAAACCATAAACCAATTAACCATAAAACCTGAACAAATGAACTATAAACCAATTAACCATAAACCAATATACCATGAGCGATAAACCAATATACCAATAAACCATAAACCATAAACCACTAAGCTATAAACCAATAAACCACAAACCAATAAACCATGAACCAATAAACCATTAACCAATAAACCAAAAACCCATAAACTATAAACAAATTAACCATTAACCTATGAACCATAATCCAATAAACCATGAACCAATGAACCAAAAACCTACAAACTATAAACCAATAAACCTTTAAACAATAAACCATTAACCAATAAAATATAAAACATAAACCAATAAACTATAAACCAATAAACAATAAACCAATAAACCATAAACTAATAAATCATAAACCAATAAACCATGAACCAATGAACCATAAACCAATAAACCATAAACCCATCAAACTTAAACCAATAAACTATAAACGAATGAACCAATGAACCAATAAACCATGAACCAATGAACCATAAGCCAATAAACTATAAACCAATAAACCATCGACCCATAGACCGAAAACCCCTAAACTTATAAACCATGAACTCATTGTCGAAAAACCCATAAACTATAAACCCATGAACCATAAACCCATCAACCATGAACCCATAAACCATGAACCCATAAACCATAAACCATAAACCCGTAAACTATAAACCAATTAATTATAAACCAATGAACTATAAACCAATAAACCATAAACCAATAAACAACAAATTGATAAACCATAAACCAATGAACCATAAACCAATAAACCATAAACCATAAACCACTAATCCATAAACCAATAAACCATAAAACATGAATTAATGAAGTATAAACCAATAAACTATAAACTAATATACCATAAGCGATGAACCAATATACCAATAAATCATAAACCATAAACCACTAAGCTATAAACCAATAAACCACAAACCAATAAACAATAAACCAAGAAACCATTAACCAATAAACTAAAAACCCATAAACTATAAAGAAATTAACCATTAACCTATGAACCATTAACCAATAAACCATAAACTAATTAACCATAAATTAATAAATCATAAACTAATATACCATAAACCATAAACCAATAAACCAAAAACTAATAAACCATAAACAAATAAACTATAAACTAATAAAACATGAACCAATAAACTATAAACCAATAAATCATAAACCAATAAACCATAAACCAATTAATTATAGACCAATAATTTATAAAACAATAAACCATCAAACCATAAACTAATAAACCACAAACGCATAAACTAAAAACCCATAAATCATGAACTCATTAACTAATAGACCAATAAACCATAATCCAATAAACCATAAACCAATAAACCATGAACCAATAAACCATAACTCAATAAACCATAAACCACTAATCCATAAACCAATAAACCATAAAACATGAATTAATGAAGTATAAACCAATAAACTATAAACTAATATACCATAAGCGATGAACCAATATACCAATAAATCATAAACCATAAACCACTAAGCTATAAACCAATAAACCACAAACCAATAAACAATAAACCAAGAAACCATTAACCAATAAACTAAAAACCCATAAACTATAAAGAAATTAACCATTAACCTATGAACCATTAACCAATAAACTATAAACTAATTAACCATAAATTAATAAATCATAAACTAATATACCATAAACCATAAACCAATAAACCAAAAACTAATAAACCATAAACAAATAAACTATAAACTAATAAAACATGAACCAATAAACTATAAACCAATAAATCATAAACCAATAAACCATAAACCAATTAATTATAAACCAATAATTTATAAAACAATAAACCATCAAACCATAAACTAATAAACCACAAACGCATAAACTAAAAACCCATAAATCATGAACTCATTAACTAATAGACCAATAAACCATAAACCAATAAACCATAAACTAATAAACCATAAACCATAAACCAATAAACCAGTAAACCATAAACCAATAAACCAAAAAGCAATAAACCATAAACCAATAAACCGTGAACCAATAATCCCTAAACCAATAAACCATAAACCAATAAACCAATAAACTATGAACCAATAAACCATAAACCAATAAACCATAAACCAATAAACCATTAACCAATACACCATAAACCAATAAA
Organism: Anastatus disparis; assembly: GCA_017163975.1. Taxonomy (NCBI): domain Eukaryota; kingdom Metazoa; phylum Arthropoda; class Insecta; order Hymenoptera; family Eupelmidae; genus Anastatus; species Anastatus disparis. The sequence goes on along the minus strand of JAFFSR010000274.1, from coordinate 5,215,984 downwards.
CCATAAATCAAATAACCATTAAGCATGAACCAATAAACTAATAATCCAATAAACCATAAACCATGAAACCATGTCATAAACCAATAAACCATACATCAAATAACCATTAAGCATGAACCAATAAACCAATAATCCAATAAACCATAAACCATGAAACCATAAGTCATAAACTAATAAACCATTAACCAATAAACTATAAACCAATAAACCATAAGTCAATGAACTATGAACCAATAAACCATAAACCAATACACTATGAACCAATAAAGCATAAACCAATAACCCATAAACCATGAACCTATAAACTATAAACCGATAATCCAATATACCATCCACTAAGAAACCATAAGCCATAAACTAATAAACCATTAACCAATAAACCATCAACCAATAAACTATAATTCAATAAACTATAAACCAATAAACCATAAACCTCTAAATTATGAACCAATAAACCATGAACCAATGAACCATTAACCACTAAACCATGAACCCATAAACCATGAACCCTTAAACCTATAAACCATAAACCCATAAAACATAAACTATAAACCCAGAAACCATAAACCAATAAACTATAAACCAATGAACCATAAACCAATGAACTATATACCAATAAACCATAAACCAATAAACCAGAAACCAATAAACCATAAACCACAAAGCTTAAACTAAAAAACCATAAACCAATAAACCAATAAACCATAAACCAATAAACCATAAACCATCAACTCATAGACCGAAAACCCATAAACTTATAAATCATAAGCTTATTAACCAAAAACCCATAACCATAAACCTATGAACCATAAACCCGTAAACCATAAACCATAAACAATGAACCCATAAACCATAAACCATGAACCCATGAACCATTAACCAATAAACCATTGACCAATAAACCATAAACCAATAAACCATAAACCAATAAACCATTAACTAATAAACCATAAGCCATAAACCAATATACTATTAAACCATGAACCAAAACCATAAACTAATAAACCAATAAACCATGAACCAATAAACCATATACCAATAAACCATAAACCATAAACAAATAAACTATAAACCATAAAACAATAAACCATAAACCAAGAAACCATAATCCAATGAACCATAAATCAATGAACCAATAAACCAATAAACCATTAACTAATAAACCATAAGCTTATAAACCATAAACTTATAAACCAAAAACCCATAAAGCATAAACCCATAAACCATAAACCCATGAACCATAAATCCATGAACCCATGAACCCATAAACCATAAATCATGAACCCATGAACCATAAACCTATAAAACTTAAAGCCATGAACCCATAAACTATAAACCCATAAACTATAAACCATGAACCCATTAACCCATAAACCAATAAACCATAAATCAATGAACCATACTAATGAACCGTAAACCAATAAACCATAAACCAATAAATTATGAATCGATAAACCATAAACCAATAAACTAATAAACCATAAACCAATGAACCATAAACCGTCAACCCATAAACTATAAACCCATGAACCATAAACCTATAAACCATGAACCTATGAACCCATAAACCATGAACCCATAAACCATAAACCCTTAATCCAGAAACCAATAAACCATAAACCATAAACCCATAGACCGAAAACCCATAAACTCATAAACTAAAAGCCTATAAACTATGAACCCATAAACCATAAACCCATGAACCATAAACCCATAAACCATGAACCCATGAACCTATAAACCATGAACCATAAATCATAAACCATAAACCCATAAACCATAAACTTATAAACTAAAAATCCATAAACCATAAACCCATAGACCGGAAACCCATGAACCCATAAACCATAAACTGATAAACCAAAAACCCATAAATTATAAACCCGTAAACCATAAACCCATGAACCATAAACCCATAAACCATAAACCATGAATTCATGAACCATAAACCCATAAACTATAAAACCCATTAACCATAATCCCATAAACCATACAGCAATAGCTATTCACGTAAGAAAAAGAAAGTCTGAATTCTTCACTATAATATAATAGTAGTAATTATTAATAAAAATTTTTTTTCATTATTGAAACGATATCATAGTGTACATGTAATGTATTGAAAAAGTTTTGTATTATCAATTAGTTATAATTGTAATGATAATAATGGAATAATATAAATATTTCTTTTATTACTTAAACATAATATGAAAGTGAGGAGGGCTGAGGTAGGGAGGTTAAAAAATTTGAGGGGAGCCTTAGTTTTTTAAAACAACGTAATTAATCAAAATAGCTATTTAAACCAAGAATTACAACGTAATTTGAGGAAGGCTACATTGAAGGGGGGCTAAGGGAAGGATCAATTAAATCTTTGTTTTACGACTACATATCTATATATTTATATATTTATATATTTATATATAGTACTAGACAATTGGTTTTGCCCATTCTAGAAGAAAATTTATCAAAATGAAAAATTTCATATTGTGGGAACTAATGATCGTATTTTAAAAATCTAATTGGCCTTCGAAAGATTGGTAAAAAATTTTTAATATAAAGTAAATCTGACATGAAATAATAATTCTCTAATCATTTTAAGCGATATAAACAAAATTTTTTTCACCAAATTTTTTACTCGCATAAAAAGGTATACCTTTTTCCCAAATTAAGTAGTTTTTTTTTATTTTTGTTTTGTTTCTATTTCAAATTTTAAATAGTAAGAGTTAAGATTAAAATTAGGTAAAACCCAAGGAAAAACTCTTATATTAATGTAGATCTTTTGTATTAATTTTTGCTTCTTTCTTTCTATCGATAAAATTTTACACTCACAATAAAACAATAGTAATTTAATAATAAAATTAGTATTTTAAATCTACATGAATATTTCTTAATTTTATAATAGTTTAGAAAATCGTCTTAGTGTATAGAAACTAAGATACTAGTCTGCATGCATGAGTTGATTTTTATGATAGCACGTTCAAGCAATAAAAATGATAATCAGATATCTGAAAAGGAGAAAGCCTCAAAAAGTTGCACTTTTATTGATTCAAAATTTTTGTAAAGAAATATTATTAAAGTTACATTGTAAATTTTTTGGTGTTAAATAATAATAAACAATTTGTTTTTATAGTTGATTTGCAATAATTTTTCTGCATATATAGAGATATCACAAGATGAAATTATTTTTTAAATACAAAATTCTTAATTATAAACTTTTAAATTATCTGTAAGATGAACTGCAGCGAGAACCGCTACTACACGAGGATCGTTCTCATGGTATTGGCGACGCCTGCGTTGCCGATGAAGATGTCCTCGACGAGCTCTGGCAACCACATGTGCTATGGTTATGTGGTTGGGATGTCTCCTATTCGGGAACCGTGCAGCGTACAGTCTTACTGCTTGACGTGCATTATTCCTACATTCTCCGATAATTAAAATTATGTCGACTATTTCATTACGAGAATAATCGGCCATCCTCGGACTTGATTTGTTTATTTAAGTGTTTAGTCTAAACAGTTTATAGCGCACGTAGTTATTAAAATTTATCAGTTTTGTAGCTAGCAGATGGGCACACAATGAAAATTTTCCGAGGTCAATGAGGATGGAAACTTAACTGTTGGCAAAAAAATTTTACCAATCATGAATCAGTTGTACGTAGTTAAGCCTATTTGCTTGTCGGAATAAATTTGAACGCCAAGGAATGTAAGGTAATAAGTCAATATACTACACCACCTTAACCGACTTGAAATTTATGTGGGTCTAAGTAATAATTATCAGCCGAATAGAGACAAGCGGGACTCGCGAATAAAACTTACGAGCCTAGCTTAAACTTCAGCTCTAAAAGTGGCTTGGGTGCCAAATTACAGCTCTTTGAATTTAAAAAATACACTGTTTTTGAACGATTTACATCCAATTTTCAAGTGTTCGCTAACAGCAAACACTTGCTCAGAGAACTTTCGTCTTTTCTTCTACTTTATGAAGAAAAATATTGTGATTGTGTCAAAATTTTGAGTGTGGAACTGATAAGTAAGCACAAAAGTTGTAAAATAAGAAATATTAAATTTATTAAAATTGGTAAAAATATTGCTATAAAAATGTTTATTATGATAATTTTAATCTTCCTTAATGCATTTATAAAATAACTTAATTTTTTTTATGATAATGGATAAAAAAATTTATTATTAAAAAATGTTAAATAAATGTATAAAAAAGATAAAAATGACTTTATATAGAAACGTCAAAATTCTATCAAACAAAAAAAATCATTACATTTGTGGGGATGTGTATGTGTGAAGTAGTATAAGTAATCAATCATGTACTATACAGACGACCCTACCCCCTAGAGATGAGTTAACGTGTTAGCGTGCGAGCGTTCACTCTCTCACTCGATTACCGACTGTATTCCTGGTCTCAGCTAATATACGCTTAAACCATATATATTTCATGTGCTCATTTATAACCTCAACAATTTATACTTCCATCTCATCTATACTGTGCTGGGTTCTGGTAGGAGTCCCAGACACCACACATGTATTGAACGCTTTTTTATAGATTCAAATTAAATAAATGAGTGAATAAAATAATCTATTTTTGGTTTACGAATGTTTGCAATAAGGTTAAATTATCATATTTGAAAAAGTGTTCATAAAATCTTTAAAAATTATTTTTATTAAAACTATGGTTTTAAGAATAACTCTTAACTTTATTTTTATATGAATTATGTTTTACTAAAGCCTCATCGACGCTATATCATTCGAGTCAGGAATCACGCGCGTTCGTGTGTTTCGACGGATCGTATTTCATTTACCCCCAACAGCCAACGTTCAGCGCTCGAACTATTGCTGTATTTACAGTGAACTACTCTGTTACTATACCTATCTAATAATGTGCGTCGCATATTTTAGACGGCTGTAGTTTCAACCTCGCGAACAATAATAGTTCTAGAAGGTGTGGAACCACTGGCGTTACGGATTTTTTTCGGTGTACATTAAAGAATTGCGTATCTTCATCATCATTACCTTCCATATTTTCATCATGATTGAGGGCCATTTGATTATAGCATGTTTTCCCCTACTCATCTTGACTGCAATTTATACAAAGAGTTGTACAATGTAACCCATGTTTCCTGCAACTACACCGACCAGTTTTACAACCTGTGCTGCATTCACAACTAACTTTTACAATAATTGCTATAAGTGATTTATAATACGTTGTCGATGAGGCCATTATGGGTCTTTATAAGCATAAAAAATTTCAGCCTGATCGGTTCGATAGTTTATGAATAATTGCAATTGTTTATCCCAAAGAAGATTTATTTAAACAACATTTTTTATGTTTTTTATATTAATATTCTTTAAATATTTTTTTTTTATTTATATGAAATCATTATTCGATATTATTATTATTGAAACATGTATTATAATAAAACTATTATTTTTTAATTAAATATAAAAATGTTTTTTCGTTTTTTTTCTTTTATTAATGTGAATTCTATTTGTTTAACATGTGTTGTAAATGATACTAATTATTTTTAATGTGTTAATTTTAAATATTTACAGTCGTTTTCAGAATAAAATTGTATATTAAATGTATTTTTAAAAAATTTCAGTTCTCATTTCAAATTATAATACGGGTTCCTACGGATATATATGTATGTATATATATATATATATATATATATATATATATATATATATACAAAGAGATAGATAGATAGATAACCAAATTTATTATATGTACATTATGTTGTACAATTAATTACAGTAATACATTAGAATAATAAAATTAATATAAAGCAAACAATAATAATAAGCAGTAAAAAAGAAAACAGAAATCAAGCAAATATATAAGTAAAATAAACTTTACAGCAATAAAATCAATACAATATAAAACAGTTTTATTAATTAGCATGAAGCAGAGGTCCACTCTCCAAGACAAGGTAGTGTGCAAATGAGGATGTCTTGAATGTCATGAGCGAGGATGAGTTGCGTAATGTCGCAGGAAGATCATTCCATAGCCGCGTGGAAGTGACCAGAAACGATCGTAGGCGATACTCAGTGAATGAAAAAGGAATGGTCAAAGGTTTCACATCACCCCTCAAGGACCTCACCGGCCGGCTCCACTGATACATAGAATACAAATAAGATGGAGTACAAGATAAGAACATCTTATACAGGAACGTAGAAGAAAAATAGTTTCTTCTACCCGCAGTGGATAACCAGCCTAATGAGAACCTATAAGCAGAGATGTGCTCACGCCTACCTACACCAAAGATGTAACGTATACCAGAGTTGATGATCCTCTGAAGTCTAAGGTCAAGCTCAGCCGAGAGGTCACAGTAAACCAAACAGCAGTAATCTAGAAGTGGAAACAGCAATGTTTTTATAAGATGTATACGAAGAGCAAACGTGGTGCTCTTTCTAAAGAAGTTTAGTCTGTGAAGCAGAGAAAATGACCTATTACACACTTGTGTAACTTGCTCTCTCCAGTTAAGCTTACTGTACAACCAAACACCCAGACTATGAACAGAGGACTCAAATCTAATATTAGCACCGTTCAACGGAACGCCAGTTACAGGTGATGAGGACAGCATATTTATATAAAAATAGGAGCCAATTATTATTGCCTTCGTTTTGTCAACATTCAATTTCAGATGGTTATCAGAGGCCCAATTTCAAATGAGAACAGCATGATCACTCATAAGATTAGTATAAGCGCTAAGTTCAGAAATCGGAAAATGCACATAGACTTGCAAGTCGTCGGCATATATCAAATGCTGTACACCAGAGTAAAAGTTGGTAGCAACGTCATTAATATAAATGGAGAATAAAAGTGGTCCAAGCACAGAACCCTGGGGTACTCCTGTATTCAGAGTAACAAAGTCAGATGTATTACCATCAGAGTCAACAACAGACTGCCGTCTATCAGATAAGTAAGAGGCAAACCACCTGACAACAGAGTGCGAGACATCGAGAGAAGTTAGTTTCCGAAGCAGAGTGACAAATAATAGAAGCATAGTTACATAACGTCTGTCCATGTTGAGTCTAATATCCTCTGTTAGTTTGAGAAAAGCTGTTTGGGTACTATGTCCAGTTCTAAACCCAGTCTGATGAGAATCCAACAGATGTCTGGTGGACAAGTAATAATATAGTTGTTGATGGACGAAACGCTCAAGAACCTTGGACATGAATGACAGCAAGGAAATAGGTCGTATATCACTCATAGTGCGTGGAGAAGAGACCTTGTTGATTGTGGTAATCAATGAGATATTCCAACATGAGGGAAACACATACTCACGAAACAAATCATTAAAAATACGACATAGCAAGGGCCCAATAACTGGAAAAGCCCCATGAACAATAGACTGAGGGACCGCATCAAACCCCCTAGCCTGAGAAGTAGAATGACATATTGCCATCCTGACCTCCTCCAAAGTAACCTCATTAAACCTGAATAAAGGCTTATAAGGCTTATCTACATTAACAGTATTCACATACTCAGAAACAGAAGGGGCAAGTGGATCAAACGCAATCCCACCAAAGTATCGTTTAAGCTAATTTATAGGAAATGAGTGTCGCGAGTTATCATCAGTAGAACATATACCAAGGTTCCTGAGCTCTCTCCAGATCTGTCGCGAGTCCGTAACACCCGATAGTCTGTCATAGTAATATAACAGCTTAGCTGATTCAATGCACTCATGTGTCTTGTCCCGAGTCCTATAGCATAGTAAGTCAGTATACAGTCGAGTACGTTTGTAGTGTCTATAAAGTCGATCTCTCTCATTGATCAAGCGACGATGTTCAGAGGTGATCCACGGACTATGAGCCCTACCCTGCCTGACCTTCCTGACAGGCACGAATTGTGCAATTGCCTCATTGAGATGGTTGTAAAGACATTCAAGGTGAGCAGTAAGAGAGGAATCACCATCACATGTAGCGCACCTTAAGGAGCGAAAATACTGAAGGAGTGCAACATCATCAACAGACTTATAATCCAGAAAGGTAAAGTCTTTAAGCATAGATTTAGAGAGAGAGGACTTAACAGTCGCGGCTATGAAATCGTGGCCGTCAATGAATGGTATATCAGTCTTCCAAAAGTCGAGTACAATGTCGTTGGCATCGACAAGACACAAATCAAGCCAGGTGTCAGAAGAATAAGTATGATAAGTTGTGCCATAAGGAACCAAGAAAAGTGCATTCTCAGTAATCACACCTCTAAGAAACTTAGAGTCATCAGAATCAACGCACAAGTTAGTATTAAAATCACCAAGGATGATCTTCGAACTATAATTATGCATATACGATGTTAAATCAGGTATGAAATCTGTGTTAGCCAAGGAGGGAGCATGTGTTGGCCTGTAGACAACACCAACAAAAATAGGTGAAGCCAAGTCCAGAGAATTAACCTCACAAAACAAATATTCAGGAAGACCAGGCTTACCACTCCATTTACCAGAAGAACAAAGGCGCCGCGAAGTAATAGAGTTGTGAATATATAAAGCAACACCACCGCCTCTAGTGTTACGATCCTGCCTGTGAAGCACGTAGTCATCAAGATCTATCAGAGAGTCACCAACAATCTGGCCCAACTTGGTCTCAGTTACAGCTATAACATGGAAGTAGGGACGAGAAGCCAGAAAGAGTCTAATCATCTCAATGTGTGCTCTAATAGAGTTAGCATTGAAATGACAAACTCTGAGGCCATCCTTTGCAGTGAAATGATTATTAATGAGTGATGAAACAGGATTATTAGTAGAGAGTGGTGTATTAGAGAGGAGTGGAGGAGAGAGTAGACTTACCCCAGTACTAGAAGCTACGGTGCTGGACTGACACTGACCAGCTTCGCCTTGGCTAAAAAAGCATCCAGGTCCTCAACAGAAGCAACTCGGGTAGAAGCATCCTCATTCTTCCTTCTCACAAAAATTCTTCCATTTTTCACGAATGAAAGAAAATTTAGTTTCTTGTCTTTCGATTTTGTAAGCACTTTCATCTTCAGCTGATGCAGTGAGGGAGGAAGGAATTGGTTGATGTTGATTAACGAAGGCGAAAGAGCAGTGACGCATTTAGCTCCAGAAAGAAGATTCTCACCAATCTGAGAAGTATGAAGTCTCCTAGTCTTAATCTTAGCAGCTATGATCCTACGTGCAAGTGCAGGACTCTTCATTGTTACAAGCAGTGGCACAGTTGACAAGCGGCGATCACGCTGCCGTGTAGATGGGGACATCACTTCAGATGATGTACCAGCATGAATAACAGTAGTAGTAGATGAAGTTGAGGTGAAAGAGTCAGAAACCGAACGTCTTAGTGGCCGAACAGATTCTATATCCTCAATTGAGAAACCAGCACCCAAAGTAGAAAAGACAGCAGATACACCTGCCTTAAGATTAGAAAATTCCGATGGCACAAGACCACCCAGTACCAAGTCAGAAGCCCTTTCAATACGAAGTTGCTGTGCTTTCAAAGCATCACATCGCTGTGTTAGAGTTCTAAGATGATCCATATTAATAGCAGAGTCCGTTCCAGATATTGTTGTATTGGTAGTAGTAGCAAGCACACTCTCAACTCTCGCCTTCAGCTCTTCTTGTTCGCAACAGACCTGGTCAAGTTTGGCTTCATTCTCAGTAATTCGTTTGTCAAATGCAGTAGAAAGTGCACTAACTCTTGACTCAAGAACAGAAAATTTATTAGCTAGCACAGTAAGCAGACTGCTCACCTTAGAAACAGAGGATTCCATTGAGTCCAATTTATCCAGCTTACTCATCTTCTCAAGTATCGTAGTAAGAATATCATTAAATTGCTGCATATCCATTTAATTAAATAGAATGAATTATCAAAATTCAAGAAACCCTGTAAAACAAAATTGTAGCACTCGAAGAAACAGCAGTGGTGTAGTATTAAATATGCTAGTGGAGTAGCAGCATAACATGTATACTATGAAGTTGTTGATCCGTTAATAACTTACTAGGAGAGTGTCACACCTCCGGATCACGGATTTTGCTCAAACTTCGGGATAAGTTTTCAGATGATAAAATATGGAAAAAGCTAAAGTTATAGTCATAAATACTCAATATTTCCCTAGTTACAGGCAATTAAAGAAAATCACTAAAAAAGTTACTAGATTTTTAAACGCATATAGTTCTTTAGCGTCGATAGCTACAAGCTTGAAACTTTTTTTAAATTAAAGCTGAGCTCAAATCCTTTCGAAATAGTAGTTACAGCATGTCAAAATATTATTTTTTCCCAAAGTTAGAGCGTAATAAGGATTGGACCTAATTTCAGCTTTTATTATTAATTAATGTTTTTAAAAGAAAAATCAGGTTCAATCCTTATTACGCTCTAACTTTGGGAAAAAATAATATTTTGATATGCTGTAACTACTATTTCGACAGGATTTGAGCTCAGCTTTAATTCAAAAAAATTTTCAAGCTTGTAGCTATCGACGCTAAAGAACTGTATGCGTTTAAAAATCTAGTAACTTTATAGTGATTTTCTTTAATTGCCTGTAACTATGGAAATATTGAGTATTTATGACTATAACTTTAGCTTTTTCCATATTTTATTATCTGAAAACTTATCCCGAAGTTTGAGCAAAATCCGTGATCCGGAGGTGTGACACTCTCCTAGTTAGTGAATAATTTCCAGAAGGTGGAGAAACAGCATAATAATACAGATCTGAATTACACGTAGTAAATAACTTATAATAATGACAAGTGGAAAAGCACCTTAAATATGAGACTTCACAGTTATTTACCAATCAAGTTACAAATCTAGTACTCAAGGTAACCAAGAGATGGAGCCACTAATATCAAAATTGTGTATGTATTGAACGAAGCAAGCCGGCACCAAGTAATTTGTAGGTTAGGATGCAATAAACACAAACAATTGCATTTAATGCAATTGAAATACTATGCCCACACAGAGACACTAACCACACTCCACAAAGCACCAAGCCAAACAGCAAATCCCAATAAAAAAGATTGAACAGCAACAGCAGCAAATAAAAAATAGTAGAGTGACCATCTATGCTTCAGAATCAGAAAGATCGCCCAGAGTCCAAGAAATGCAGTTGCAATTTGCAAGAAAAATATAGCCATGGCTTCAGGACTCCTATGGGTCGACTTTCTGAAAAAAATTTTCACTCAGCAGAGTGATAAAAAGTTATTAAGAGGAAAAAAAGCAAGAGCAGAAAAAAGCGTGTGTGTCGCTACTTACGCAGAGAAAGAGGCGAGAGAGAGAGAGAGAGAGGGGGGGGGGGGAGGAGGAGGGGAGAATACGAATTTCCGCGGATGACGCAGATTTACTAGTTATTTCAACGCAATTATCAACAGCAGATATGAATATTTTTTTGAGAAACAGCAAGAAAAAACGAAGGCAATATTGTATGTTTGTAATAGTTTTAAATATCCAAATTTAAGAAAATATGTTGGATTTTTGTATATTTTCAATGGATGCGATACGTCATGTTTTTTCAATCAAAGAAAATTTAAATTATTAAATGCAGCTCCAGAAATTCTTGAGTTGACTGACGTTTTTTATGATGACAATGCTTCTACTGAAAAAATAACGAAAAATGGTTGTGAAATCATTGCTGCTATTTATTCAACTGCAGCTGATATTACTTATAAAAAAAACATAATTTTTTATCGCTGAATGATATGCGATATTTGCATTTCATTGGAAATACGGCAAAGCAATCATTCAAATTAGAAAATTTGCCACCGACGGAAGAAGCTGGCAAGCAGCACGTTTTACGCGTGTATTATCAGCTGCAGTTGCGGTTAGGTAATGAATTAGATGCAACGAAGTATGGATGCAGGAAAACTGGTATCAGTTTTGAACCAATTTTTACAACCGAAAATGTCATACCAGATGACATTATGAAATTAATTAGTTGTAAATGCAGCACAGGTTGTAAAACTGGTCGATGTAGTTGCAGGAAACATGGGTTACATTGTACAACTCTTTGTATAAATTGCAGTCAAGATGAGGAGGGGAAAACATGCTATAATCAAATGGCCCTCAATCATGATGAAAATATTGAAGGTAATGATGATGAAGATACGTAATTCCTTGATGTAATGACAAATAATGATAAAATTAAACAACCGAAAACAAAAAAAATGAAATTATAATATGAAATATATTTTTTTACGATAAATGTATAATAATTTTGTAATAAAATTTTTATATTTATCCAATTTCACATATTTTTTTATTATCAATTCCCTATTAATAATTTTATGCAATTTTAATGACAAATGATCATTGCTAATTATATTATGGTTACAATATATTTTATAAAATATTACCTGCACAAACTTTTATTTATTATAGATCTCTACATCTAAATATAATGATAAAGTAGTTTATTAAATTGACATTATAAATCATATATGAAAATATATTTTATTTGATAATAAAAATATACTTTATAAGAAAATATTACCAATTGAAGAATCTCTATCGAAACGTATCGTGTTCACTTAGCTGACAACGTTTATTTATTTGAAACATTTTGAAAATCAATCATATAATAAATATATTTGACAAAAAAAGGAACAATTTAATATTCTCATGGAAAACAATAGTACGCTTTAATAGATGTTCATATACATCTTGAAATACAAAGACCAAAGCTATTCTGCAATATGTACATTAAATTCAATTAAAGCATTATCTTTTTTTCAAACAATTTTTCAATACTTCAAGAATATAATTGAATAATAATACAAAATACATAAAAAAATCAGTCATTTTTATGTTTGATTTGAAAACAATATTATTTAAAAAGAAAAGGCTGTTTTATTAATTAATAAATATTTAAATTATAAAAAATATATTATCTGAAAGCATTAAAACACTACAAGAAATTACAGTAATAAGAAAATGTAAGTATTAATGTTGAAAATTCTCATATGGTTACATAATTGAAGATTTTCCGGCATTTTCCAATTTTCCAGGGGGCTGAAAATAAGCCCATACTTGATATTTTCTCGAGTTACCTCAGATTAAAAAAAAGAAGGTTCTACATCGTCTAGAAGCCGGGATATTGCATTTTTTTCGCGGTCCCTGCTCGAGGCAACGATATCTTAATACTCACCGCGCGGAAAACGAAGCTGAAGCCACTCTCACCAAGACCATCTTGCAGATGTACCTATCACTTCAAAGATCTAGAAAATCATATTCATTGCATAAATTGTATAACTATTTATTGCATTCAAAAATATAAGTCTTCATTGAAACTTCCTGAAAATTTCAACTCTTAATGTTTATAAATAACGTACCCAATAATAAAATTTTAGGTCTTCTTAATGCCTATAACTTTCATTTATAACATTTTCCTCTAAAATGTCATTTGAAAGTTGTTTATAAAAAAAATAGGGCAAATCTAGCTGTATCTTTTTATTTATTTATCATCTACTTACCCCCCCCCCCCAATGATTTCCCACCTTTAAATATCTGTAATAAATTAAGTCATGAATTTTCGTAGAATGACTGGACTAATATATATCCATACACATGTATATAAAAATTGACACAAACTATTAAAATATTTGTTAGTTTGCTTGCATTGATGTATGTGATTTATAATCCTTTATTTTACACGATTTTAATAAATGAAAAGCCTAGTATTAAGATATTAAAGGTATTTAAATAGTTAACCCTCCGTGGGTAACCAAAAATTTAGGGACATGGAGGGTGACCTGGGTCGTTAATGTCTTGTTGATGATTTCTCTATAAAAATTCCGGTGAAAAAATCTGGAAAAATTCTGAAATACTTATTTTTGCTTCTACTATATAGTCCAATAGTTTATTTAATGATTCATAGTAAACAAAATTGTTTATAACAATTTTTATCTCCAGAGATATTTGACCTAAAAATTCAGCTTATGCTATTAATGCCCCAGGTTACCCACGGAGGGTTAATTCTATTATATGAAATACTTGACTTAATATAAAAGCATGACTTAATGTATACAGGCGCTCACAAAACTTTAAATTGTCCATGTAACTTTTCTCAAAAACTTGTAAATAGTTATTATTTATAAACATTTAATTTTAAAGTTATTAAATTGAAAATTTATTTTTAATAATAAAATTGAGAAAGAAATTGTATGTTAATTTATTTATTGTAACGTCTCATATATAGCAGGTGTGAATGTATTTATTGGCTGAATGGTTAATGAGTGAATGTTTTACTTGATTTTATTGTTTTGCCTGCAGAGCGCGGTGGCGTAATGGATAGAGCCCTTGCCTTTAACGCGGAGGGCATGGGTTCGAATCCTGGCCAGGTACCTCTAAACTTTTTCTCGAAAGAAAATTAGTGTATGTGCCATTTATATCGCGACTCTCAAAAAATCTGACCTCATTGGGTATCGGTTGATTGTTGGTCACAAAAGTGGCTGATTATCCATCGGTAGTCAAAGTCTTTGAAATGGTGGGTCTGACAGTTCTAGCCTGATGTAATGTGTTAAACGGTACCGGGCGGGGGACTCCCTCGACTTCACCATCGAAAAAGGTTAATCATATAGAGGACAATATCCTTTATATATTAATCTTTTTTTTTTTTAATAAGAAAAAAAAATTGTTTTGCCTGCATTTTATACCATGGCATACGCTTATTATTTTATTGAATCATTTATTGATTCTCATTTTTTTAAATTTTAAATATTATGACTGATAGATAGTATATAACTGATTTTTAATTTATAGGATTGTTGCGTGTATTTTACTATTTTTGTATTTATCTGTGATATCACTTTTTTGTGACTTTCTTATTCAGTATTATTAGGTTTAGTAATTGACGGTGATATTCTGTGCTATATTTATATTTATATTTATACATTTTGTAAGACTTTAAGTGCAATATTCATTTTTATATTTTTTAAATTGTATTATACGCTTTTGTATATTGATATACATATAAAAATAATATCTAATCTAATCTAATTTAAACTATGTATTATATGTGAATAAATAAATATATCATATATTTATTTATTCAATATATAAAAAATATGTGGATATCATTCAAAAAATAGGCGACTTTATTTTAAAACGGCACTTGCTCACTCTA
This sequence comes from Anastatus disparis, assembly GCA_017163975.1. Classification (NCBI taxonomy): domain Eukaryota; kingdom Metazoa; phylum Arthropoda; class Insecta; order Hymenoptera; family Eupelmidae; genus Anastatus; species Anastatus disparis. The sequence goes on along the minus strand of JAFFSR010000274.1, from coordinate 5,200,912 downwards.
TTGTTTTTTTATAAAAATCCGGCATATTAAGCAACAAAATTTTGCCGTGCAAATGTTGATACAATGGTCAGATCATCTAGTAGGATGTCTATGCCTGCTCATTCGTCCTATTGTTCACACTGCGGCGATGCTTAACTCTTTTGTGTCGTCAACAACTTCTTTTATTAACTATAATGTCGATGTATTTACTGATTTTTGAGTGGGGTTTACAAAGGTGATAAAGATACGATTGATGAACGAATTCCTTCTGCATGGACGCACTGAATAGCATGGTACATTTGACATTCGTTGAGTATACTTTAATATCATAATTTAAGATGCTCTACCACAAAATTATATAATGTGGACCTTAGATGGTTGCTTTTCTGCACTGGTAGGAATAATAAGACATCCAGTGTTGTTATAACAATATTATACTTAAATGCTTTACTGTTTGTTATATAAACTTGAGACTTTTATATTTGGTCTACGCGGAGATAATTCTCAATAATATTATAAATAATATTACAATCATTGTATTTACAATGTTTTTACTACTTTTATTTTTTGTATATACTTTTGTAATTTCTTAAGGTTCATACGGGGTTGAACCCCACGACCTTAAATAAATTAAATCAATCGATTGATCTCTTTTGCAAAGGATTATCTGACTAGGCACTAACAAACGCTGCTTACCAGATCTCGATACTCTTCTGAGTAAAAGTGTTTTGGCATAGGTAAATGTAAACTCCATTCGAAGTCATTTAAATGATATACAAATTTTGTTAGCTACGGAGAAAATTGACATACTGTCTATTACTGAGTCATGGTTGACTCCTAACTTACAAGATAACTGTTTTGGTATACCAAATTACTATCTGATGCGGAATGATCGAGGGTTACTGGCTGGAAATGGCGAGCATGTCAGAAGCGATGGTGTAGCATGCTATATCAGCAATAGTATTAGGTTTAAGGTACTGGATCACCACAGATAACAACTATTGATGAGACTGAGTATCTCATGTTAGAATTGTGTATTGAACCTAACTGTATTTTGTTCTGTTCTGTTTATCGACGTCCCAAAGGTAACTTTTTGTCCGAGTTTTTCATTACTGCGGAAAGGTTCACACACCTATACAGTAATGTGATAATAGCTGGTGATTTGAATTTTGACCTTATGGCAGTTAATTATTATTCAGAGCATTTACGGAATTTGGTTAAGAAGTATGCCTTAGAGTTTGTGCCATACGGTGTTACACATTGTGATGATTCTGATTCATGGTTGGATGTCTTTATTGTGGATTTATTGAACAAAATTTGGTACTATAAGAAATCTGATAGCATGTTTATCAATTGTCACGATTTCCTGGTTCTCGACTATTCTCTTGACACAATATTTAATGGCTCTATCGCGATACATTCACGTGATTTTCATAATATTGATGTCGGCTTATTTGTTGCTGATATTAGAATGGTAAAGTATGAGCTCCATTCTTCATACTCTTGTGCAGATGAGTATATTAATGATATTTACCCGACTTTAATTTCTGTTCTTGATAACCACGCTCAGTTTAGGTCGCGTACTATTCAAGGAGTCACGACTCCATGGTTAAACAATGATTTAAAGAATAAACTCAGGCAACGTGATAAAATGTACAAAAAGGCTAAACGTACAAATGATGCAAATTCGCTTAGATTGTACAAAAATCAACATAAACAGTTGAAAGTATAAATTGCTAAGGCCAGAGAGAGTTTTTATTCCAATAAGTTGATGGATATTCAGGATAAGACAAAATGCTGGGATGTCTTAGGTCGACTCGGATTGATTAAGGCTAGAGGTAAATCGTGTTTACTTTGTTTTTCTGCGGATGAACTTATCCAACAATACTCAAGAATTACTACATGTCATCCTTCTTGCTCGCAGGAGGAGCTTATGCATATATTATCCATACCTGTGCGTGATGATATCGAATCTTCTATATTGCAGAGGTTGAACTCGTTAATATTCTCTTGACGCTGCGTTCTTGTCTATTTAAATCTAGAGGGAGAAGTTGTGATAAATTGTCGTTATCTTACTTGAAAGGTGCGTTGAACACTATCTTGTTTCATTTGAAGGAAATTATTAACTTGTCTATATCTACTAGTATCTATCCTTCTATTTGGAAGAGGACAGTTATTGTACCTTTGAGTAAGAAGGCTGTTTCTGAGTCACCGTTCGACACTCGACCGCTCTCACTTCGACTCGCTCGTCACTTCTCAAATGATTGGCTATCTGGATAGGAATATCATGTTTTCTCCTTTTTAATCTGGCTTTCGAAGTAAATATAGTACACAGACAGCACTGTTAAAACTAACTGAGGACATACGTGGAGGCATCGAGTTAGGTTTCGTGACATTTTTAATACTTTTTTATTTTCGCATGGAATTTGATATTATCAGCTATAAGACTCTTTTGTTGCGTATGCGCGAAATGAATTTTTGTGACAAAGTCATCTTATGGTTCGTTTCATTTATTTCTCACAGAGAAATCTCAAGCAGTTCTTAATTTCACCTAGACCGATTATCTTCCTTATTGTAATAGATTTGATACTCTCATGTCTTCAATATTGCGATAAAAAAGACCTACTGTTTGCGGATACTGTTTATCGAAAGCTATCGATAGGTTGAATGCTGATGGTGCGGCCATCGTTGACTGGGTGAGTCAGAATGGGCTGAAACTCAATGTCAATAAGACGTAGGCTATTCTGTTTGGTAATACTCAACAGCTAAATATCTAATCTAATCTAAGCTTATGCGCATCGATAAGGCAGGGTTCCTCCCCTTGCCGGTCAACGGCGCAGTGGTTCCTCTCGCATCAAATCTAAAGAATCTTGGTGTTGTACTTAGTTAGAATTTATCATGGAATAAACACATCTCATAAATATGCTCACGAGCAAACAAAGTTCCGTATGGATTGAGATATAAGGCGCATTTCTTGTCTAGTTCTCTAAAACAACAATTGATTTTTACATTAATTGTTTCTTATTTCGATTACGCTTGTTTAGTCTATTATGATTTGACTGATTACTTAAATACTAAATTTCAGCGATTATTCCATGTGCTGGTGCGTTTTGTTTTCAGGCTCAGGCGTGATTCTGCTCTGTCACCGTATTTAAAGCAATTAAGAAGGGGCCGAACTATCTGTCTCTGTCGAATAGCGTTTTTCATCATTTATAAAAACACTATCCTTTAAAAAAAGAAAAAAATAGCAGCCCCCGCTAGATATTAGTATAATTAGTAAATTTTGTAATAACAAACAAATTTTTTTACTGCGTAGTTTTTGAATAATTAGAGACCTACCAAAAAAAGATAGGTTATATTCTAGATTGCTAGTAGGTCTCTGATTAGTCAAAAACTATGCGGTTAAAAATTTGATTTTTATCACAAAATTTACTTATTATACTAATATCTAGCGGGGGCTGCTATTTTTTTCTTACTATACTGGACAGTGTTTATATAAATGATGAAAAACGCTATTAGACAAAGACAGATAGTTCGGCCCCTTCTTAAACTGTCTTTCACTGGCCGATCGTCAAAAGTACTTTCTTGGAGTACTTACGTTTCGGATACTTTCTGGCCGTATGACTACTTATTTATATGAGTTATTTCCTCCTGTCGATGAGGGAAGTCGAAAATCAGTTCGGTTGCAGCAAGTGAAGCCATCTCTATTCGCTATATTTCGAGCATTGAAAACAATATATGCGAAATCTTTTCCGATTGCGGCTATGAAATTCTGGGAGGATTTTACCCAGGATATACGAGATACTAATAAGCTTGAGTCCTTCAAATATAAATTATACAAGTATCTACTGGATGGAAACATTTGTGAGTAATTAAATTGTGAAATTTATTCGAGTATGTATATGTATGAGTATGAACATGCTTAATCAATTTATTGTTATTGAATGCTTGATTTTTATATTTATAAATGATATGTTATATGCTAATTCTGTCTTAAAAATTGTAAAAATTGTAATAGTATTGTATTTTAATTTTTATTGTTTTAAATCAATGTAACATTTGCTTATAGCCATTTGGTCTTGTAGACTTTGGCTTAAATAAATATTTTATTCAATTCAAAAATTCTCTTTCGCTCTCTCTCACTCAATTCCCCTCTCTCTCACTCTCTCTCACTTACTCATAAATAGACTACACTCACACTCACTTCACTACATCAATATGTTCGAATGAAGTACTTACTGTATACTAAATACAAAATTTAAGGTGGCTCTTGCGACTTTTGATGAAAAATAGGATTTTTAGTAAAACATACTATGAAAAGTATAAGTTAATAATATTTCAGAGCCACTTTGAAAATATAAAGTCAACACCCAAATTTAAGAAAAAAAATTATCGATATTTAGAAATGTAACACGCGCTCTTGTGGCAAAAATAGCATTTATGCTTATAACTCATTAATAAAATAATATTTTTTTATGAACCAAATATGAAATTGTAGATTTTTTACTACAAATTTAAATAAATTAAGAATATGTCATGTCATCAATGAGATAAAAAAGATATTAAAAAAAATGATGAAAATTGATATGATTACAACGCTATCAGATGTGAATGGCCAATATTTGTTGTCAAATAATAAAATGTAATAAAAATTATCAATATAGTAATTGATTAAAAACATTTTTTATAAAATTTAACTAGAAGAAAAAAAAAATATTTTGTACTTTTTGTCGGAGCCCCAGCTTGATACGGCATCAAAGAATTGAGCCACCTTAAACGCAACCAAAAGTTCAACTGTAGCGTCCTGTGACGTAGGGTCTTATGATCAATCAAAAAATTTATAAAAGTGGGTAGAATATAAAAATGAGTAGTTCAAAAAGAATCGAAATTTAAAATCAGTATTACGAAATCCGAATAACTCTGTGGAAATAATGAAACAATTATACATTAGTAAGACCAAAAGAAAGCAGTATGAATATGAGACGACCTCGAGAAACAGGGCTTACTTAGGAGAACACTGAGGACACTTACATAAAGCACTTGATCGGGATTCTGCACTCTGATTATATATATTCCTGTTAATTTATTATTTTCTTTCTTATTTGACGCGCTAATCATATACGTATGTCAATTTATAAAATTATTATTCAAGCATTAAATAGAGTTATAATTTAAATATTATTTCAATTGTCTATTTCAAATTATTGCACTCATCTATTTGTATTCAGAACCTATCTACTTGACACAAAAGGTATAGAAAGCCACGGTGGTCCTCGAGTAATTTTGACCGTGAAGTTTTTGCACCTCAGATTTTCTTTTTGGATATTATTCTAAGCACATTTAGAATCCAATTCAAACTAAAACCAAAATCGAAGAATAAGCACTTTTTTATTTATTAAAATTTTATTTTTATGTTTTTTATAGAAAAAAAATTTTTTAATAATAATTTATAAGCTTAATTTCTAGAATGACGTTTTTGAATATAATTATAAATTATTTACATATTTTGAGCAAATATTATTGTAAATATTTTCAAGGAAATCTAAAGTTATGTAACAATGTAAGCGTATCGTTAAAATTAAGATTTTTTTTGTAAAACATTACAGCGATAAAGACTATGAGAAATGATACGTTTTTAAGGATACCGTCTACCCAAAAAATCGATCAAAAATTTCGAAATTTTCAGTTTTGAGATTATTAAGAATTTTCATTCCGTAAGTAAATACCTACAAGGAAAATCATGAGAGCCTGGAAACGAAAAGGGCTTATAGCCAATATTATTTAAATATGCTATAAGCCCTTTTCGTTTCCACGCCCTCATATGTCCTAAGAATTATTTTTTCAGTCACTATTCTACAAAAAAAAATCAATATTTTATTGATATTGTTATTTTACGGCAATATTGTTGCAAACGAAAATAATTTTAAATAATTTTCACTTTCATGTAATATGTAATATTCAACTTTATACACGTAGAAAGTATTTGCAAATATATATATATATATATATATATATATATATATATATATATATATATATATATATATATATATATATATATATATATTGATTTTTATAATTTATGCAATCAATTTTAATACACCTGTATACTGTTGACTAATTTATTTGGCTAATTTAGTTCAATCAATCATAAGAAAGTACAAAATAGCAGAACATTTTATAAGTATAATACATTTTATAGTAGAACGTCTGTAACGTCACGCAATGAGACTTGATCAAAATAAATATTATAGTGCATATGAACAGATATAACATAACCAAAGAATATAGACGTTTACAGAAAAGCAGACGCGTACAAAATTTTGAGGCAAGTTATCCCCCAGCTTTTACATCTTTAGTATATCTATATATTAGTACTGTATAGATATACAGTCTGTGTATTCGCTCTGCGCTTCTATGCATATGTCTATATTTGTTGACATAACACTGAACAGAATATTTAGCTGCAAATTTGTTTTCATGTCCATTTTATGTTTTTAAATAGTAAATCGATCATCTAACAATGTAATCACATCGAAAATTTAAAATACAAAAAGAGGAGGAAAGCAAAATCGAGGAAGATGAAGGGAAAACATAAAAATTTAAATGCCAAAAAAGAAAAAACTATAAGTGAGAAAAAATTTCAGTTTTATTGAAAGCTGTACCAAAGATGAAAATGACGATGAAAGTTTTGAATATGTGTTAGTGCACAAAAAACAATTGAATAATTTTGTAAAAAAATATTTAACATTAATAATAAAGCAAAATAATCGTCAATTCAGAAAATTCTTATACCGTACAGTACGTTGAACTTGTAAAAGTACAAAGTCAGCAAAAAATTTTTATGGTACGGTTTTGTATATCAACCACAGTAAAAGGTCTATGTAAGAAAATTAAAACATAAGTAAGTAGTTGTACAGCATTCTCTAATTTTATAAGGCAAAATTAGGTCAGTCAAAATTCTCACATATTAAAAGTTAGTAATATCATTATAATTCGCGTTTAATAAAAGTTATTATATACATCAATAAGTATATTGAAATCAACAAAAATTTATGAAATAAAAAAATAACAAAAAAGAAACTACTTTCTTTAATTAAATGAGTGAACTTGACTGGACAGAAATACTAAAATATTGGCAAGAACAGAAAACTTTTTGGATGTTAAATTGCACAAAAAATAATTAATTGAAATTTGTAATAAATTTAAAGTATCAGTAGATGAAAATCAGAATACTAGTAATATTCGTAATATATTAAGAACGTTTGTAAAAAAACATTATTCAAAAACAAGAAAACGTTAGTGCATTTAGAAGATGTAACAAACTTGTGCACTCTTGTGTCAAAAATACATTAAATACAACACAACAACAGCAAAATGTAGATACAACACAAGAACAGCAAAATCTAATTACAACACAAGAATAGCTAAATCTAAATACAACAGAAAAACAACAAAACATATATGAAAATATAATAGATAATATAGCTACAGAAGAAAATACAAACGATATTATAGCAGAAAATTTAAATAAATAAGACAATACAATCAATAAAAATACAGGGACAATCCGAAAAATTTTACAAGATACAACCGAAACGATAAACCAAAATAATAGTTTTGTAGAAAGATAAACTTTAGCAGCAAACGTGACAACCATATCAAACACTAACGAAGCACTAAAAGATAACTTAAGTTTCTCTATCAAACAAGAAAGTTATCAAGAAATTTAGGGTGGTTAAACAAATTCAAGGTTATCAAATATGTAAAAATGTTATTCACGAAACTTTATGTTGCAATATAGCAGGTGGCATATACCGCAAAGAACCGATTCATTCATTTTAATGGTCAAATACAAAAAATAAAATAAAATGAATATGTTAATTCTGCAATCAATGGGGCCATTCAAGAAGTATATGCAATTTCTTAGATGACAATGAACATTATTGTCAAGAAAAAAACCATAAAATCAGTCACAGCCTGGCAATACAAAAATATTAAATATGTTGAAAATGTAATAATAAGGTAAAATTACGGCAAGTTAGCTTTAAAAAAAAATCTTTTACACTATCTCAAAAATAAAATTATTTTGTCAAAAATTTAAACTAATTTAATACAATCAACTGTAAAAAGAATCTATTATAATATCTCTAAAAAAAGGCTTTAATATTATAGATAATAAAAAAGTGGGAATTTAATTATAACAAAAATACACTTAAAAAAATACTGAAATCAATAATGTGTAGTCAAGATTTAATGTGATTTAAAATAATATTTACAAATGATAGTGTACCTATATTTTAATGATAATAATGAATCAATAAAAAATTTCTTTGTTAAAAATGAAGTATAAAAAAAGCCATATAAAATGTTATTGAAAATATAAAATTATCTTCAACAAAATTTTAAAAAATAACAAAACTTTAATTTAAATAATTGACGTAAAAGTAAGAATGAAAGTAATATTACAGCTATAAACTTGCCAGGCCCACCCTTCAAAAGTTATATTTCTTGGTGAACACACATCCATTTAAAACATTTTTTAGGATTGACTTTTTAGAATCCCGTAAGGAAATTAAAAATATATATTAATTTTTACAATTTAGTATCCAATGAACAAATAATCTAATTTTATAACATTAATGATATATTTAACTTTTGTAGAGTGAGCCTGGCAAGTTTATAACTGTTATATCACTTTTATTCTTACTTTAACGTTAATTATTAAAATGAAAGTTTTATTATTTTTTTTTAATTTTGTTGAAGATAAAAAATTTTATTAAAAATTTTTGGAACACGTAAGTAGCACCAGACGTGCTTTGAGACGCTCTGTACTTTTTTGACTTTTTTCTGCCGCAAGCTGCCTTCGGGCGTTTTTGTTTCAGGGTATTTGCAGGCGCCTTAATGCAAGACAGTATCTGTTTCAAGTTTGTGAGTAGTGATGCTGTTCTTGCTTTGCTGATGTGAGTTTTTCTGGACAGGTGGGCTTTTTTGAGGATAGTGACAAACTGAATGTTTTTGGAGGGGAGGCAGTATTTTGGTGGTTTTCAGAACACGCCAAGCGACGAAATTTTTCAAATTTGCCGCAAGAGGTCGCTATCATGGATCGATGTGCCATATGTAAGCAGCCGTCATCTGACATATGTGGAACAAAGAGATTGTATAATTGCTCGACTTGTCGTCAGCGCTGTCATGCTAAATGTATGACGCGCATACAATTAGTAGGCACAGGTTACCACTATACCTGCAACAAATGTGTGAAGACAAAGACAAAGAATGAGAGAGGCACCCCCTCCAGTTCACATGCTCGTGATGCTAGCATTAATAATAGCCAACTACTTGATGTCGGTAAGGCAGAGAAGAAGTCGCCCCTCAGCACATCGACTCCATCGAGAACTGACACGCAAGTACCACCGGTTATCGTCATACAGGGGCAATCAACAACCAAGGAACATCAGAAGGCTAGTGGCGCGGCGAAAAATAAGAAGATTAGCTTAAGTGACACTTCAAATAATAACAATTTAATTCAACCGGCGCATAATAAAGGTGGCGCTGCGCATGTTGCCCCCGCTGCCAATATTAAAAATGATGAAACAATGAATTTAATAAATAACAATGTAAATTGAATAGTAATGCTGACATCTCTCATTTCTCAAGCTGCTTTGTCTGAAATTGAAGGAAATTTGTCTCGTAAGCTTGACTCAGTCTTAGGCGCTTTCGATCGGATCCGGATTGTTTAGAGCAGCATAATGGGTATTGATGATGGCTTGCGAGGCATCTTAGATAAACTTGAAAATTAGGACAAAGTAATAGAGAATTTTGAAGTAATGCAGGCAAGGCTGCTTGATGAAAATATTAAATTAAGGGAGATAGTCAGTAGTTTGGAAAATAAATTGTCCACTCTAATTGAGAAGTATGATAAGACTGATTTAAATTTAAATTCTAAAATTAATAGCCTTCAATCTGCTATACAAGCTGAATTTAATGGAGTGGACAAGAATTTTTCAGAACTTGGGGTGGGGTTGGCATGCGTGGTGCAGACCATCTCTGATCTCAGTGTGCAGTAGCGTGTAGAAGAGCGTGAAAATGTCTCACACACTGACACAAAGTCAAAGGAAACAGCAAACGTCAACACAGAAATAGCAAAGGATAATCCTCACAATACACAAAATTGTGGTATCGGGGGTGGCTCATTGGTGGTCTTCAGTGGACTGGACTGCTTAGCGGCTAATGTTCGACAGGAGGATTATGTTTATGCTGTCCTCGGTACCATATTTCCGGATTTGATGCAGTCACACATTTTGTCGGTTGTATGTTTAACATCGTCTGAATCTAGAAGCGGCGTGATCAAGGACGGTCCGGGGGATGCTCACTCGCTGCTGGTCAGACTCTCCGAGGCCAGTCTGGTTCAAAAAATATTAAATGAAAAAAGAAAAATCACTAGTTTCTCAACGGCAGACATTGATCTTTCTCGTTTTGCCAGTCTGTCTGTCATAAAAAACCATTATAAGGTTTTCATTAATGAATACCTTCAAAAAGATACATATAAAAATTTCAAAGATCTCAAGAATTATGCTAAGGTTAAAGGTATTAAATTTATTTGGCATAGAAGTGGCAGATTTCTGGCAAGACGGACGAGAGGGGAGAGAGCATGCACATTTGCTACTAAAGATGATATAGATCAAATTTTAAGTAATTCAAATAATGTTATTGTAGACAAAAATTTTATTGCTGACAAATCGTGTGTGATTAGTGGATGTTTAAATAAGGTTGACAATGTTGTTAAGATAGCTCCCAATAATGAATGTCCTGTTATTAAAAGTAAGTTAAATAATAATGAACTCTCTCCCCAATGACTAAGCCAGATCTCCTCGGTGAGTCGAAAAGGGAGAAGGGGTGCACTGCGAGCGGGCTTTTTGAATGTGACTTCTTTGAGGGCTCACATTGGACAGGTGCGTGAGCTTCTATGTGACGACCATTCTTATGATCTGTTTGGAGTGGCTGAGACCTGGCTGGGTCCGACTGTCTCGGATGACGTCATTCAGGTTAAAGGGTATAAAATTTTTAGACAGGATAGAAATCTTCATGGATGAGGGGTTACCCATTACGTCAAAGATAGTTCGAAATGTGAGATATCAGCTTTTTCGAATACCACAACTATAACTGCCAGTGGCAAGCCTGAAGTGCCTGAATGCATTTTTTTGTTCTGTTAAAGCAGGCAACTCTGAATCTGTGTTGGTTTCCGTCATTTACCGTCCTCCTGTCATTTCCTTTACAAAAGATTCGGATCTAATTGATAAATTAGTAAGTTTGACTCCCGATTTTTCTTTTAAGATTATAATGGGAGATCTGAATGCCGATCTCCTGCGAGAAAGCAGTGATGCGAAGTTTCTTAGTAAACTGTCCGCTGAGCTTTCGCTTCAGTTGGTCCAGCACGGTGCCACGTATATAACTCCATCGTCGCGCACATGGATAGACCTGATTTTTGTAGATGACAATGACACCATACTGGACGCACGTAACGTACCTGCAAACTTTCATAGTCGGCACAATTTAATTGAAGTTTCTATAGCCTACAATGCTAGCAGTTTAGTGCAAGATCCAATTAAGTATCGAAATTATAAAAATATTAGTGGAAAATTATTATTGGAGAAATTGGCCGGCTATGATTGGTCCAAATTGACAACTGATATAGTGGATCCTGAGTCTGCACTTGACTGCATTTGTGATAATCTTACTGCTGCTATTGAAGACTTAGCACCAGTGAAAATATTTAAATGTAAGAAAAAGAAGCCACCATGGATGGATGGAGTGTTGTCACAGATGCAGCGCAGGAGGGATGCCACATATAGGCGATACAAACGGACAAACGGCAATAAATATTTTTCAGAATTTTTAATTTTACGTAAGTCATTGGACGAGCAGATTGAGCGTGCAAGAAGTGAATATTATCATAACAGACTGTTCGAGGCTCTTGCAAGTGGTAATGTCTGGAAGGAGTTGAGAGAACTGGGACTCTTATCCGGACCTCAAGGGGATCTGAATGGATTTGCTCCAGATGAGCTTAATGCGCACTTTACTGAAGTGTCGGTTCCGCCACATGATGATGGTGAGGAACGTAAGAAGTTTCTTTCTGAATGCAGCGAAAATGGTTTCGCTTTTAAATCAATTAATATTAACGATGTTATTCTTGCAGTTTCTCACTTCTCATCGCAGGCTCGTGGGGAGGACGGCATTCCGCAAAGTGTGATACTTAAAGCATTACCATTTATTGGTAAACATCTTGTGACTGTTCAATTCTTCTTTTGCGCGGGGGGTTTTCCCTGGCCTTTGGAAACAGGCACGTATTGTGCCATTAAAGAAGTGCTCTGCACCTAAATCGCCTAAAGACTTCAGGTCTATTGCTATTTTATGTTTTCTTTCAAAGGTACTTGAGAGGATCGCCCATGACCAATTGCAGGAGTACATTACTGCTAATAAAATACTTGACCCAATGCAGACTGCCTTCAAAAAGCACAACTCGACGCAAACAGCTATTCTTGAATTAACTGATGACATAAGATCGGGTCTAGACAAAAAACTCGTCACGTTACTTTTACTTTTTGACTTCAGTAAGGCATTCGACACGATCTCTCCCTTCAAGTTACTTACTAGGCTTAGATCGATGGGGCTTTCCAGGGCTGCTCTCTTGTGGATTAACTCCTATATATCAGGAAGGAAACAAATGGTTCCCACGCATTTAAACGAGGAATCGAGTTGGCTGACAACCAACCTTGGAGTTCCACAGGGTTCAGTACTGGGGCCTCTGTTGTTCTGTCTTTACATTAATGACGTACGTGACGCTCTTGACTCTAGTTGCGTCGAGCACCTACTCTATGCAGACGATCTGCAAATTTACACGCAGGTGCCTCGCGAGAATGTGGAAGAGGGTATTCTGACTCTACAGAGGGTGGCCAAAGCAGTGTCGGAGTGGGCTGCTGGTGTCTCTCTCACTTTGAATTCTAATAAAACCAAGGCAATCGTCTTTGGCAATAGTCGTTTTGTAAATTCTTTTTATGCTGATAGGTCACGTACGATTGATCTTGAGGGAGGCATTGGTATACCTTTCTCTGACTCCGTGACGAGTTTTGGTGTTGTGTTTGACCCTAAACTTTCATGGGTACCGCACATTGATATGATTACAAAAAAGTTTAATAGAGTTTTGTATGCCCTGCGGTTTTTCCGTCGGTACACCACGGAGACTCTGCGTAAACAGCTAGCAACCGCCCTGCTGTTTCCACATCTTGACTATTGTTCGGTAGTTCTGCTTGATGCTTCTCAGGAGTTAAGAAGACGAATACAGAGATTACAAAAATCATGTGTGAGATATGTAATGGGTTTGAGAATGGGTGATCATGTCTCTCCTTATAGAACCGTGTTGGGTTGGCTGCGCACTGATTCGAGGAGACAGTATTTTTTGGCTGTGCTTATGTACAAAATCGTGCGCATGAATACTCTGGAGCATCTAGTGAGTCTCTTCACTAGACGTGTACTTAGGGCGGCTACTAGGGGAGAGACTAAGGATCTTGCGGTGCCCTTTATGCGCACTGAAACTGGAAGGAATTCCTTCCAAGTTTAAGGTGCGCATTTTTGGAACTCGCTGCCTGCTGAGATTAAACATCTTCCATCTCTCAGCAGGTTCAAAGCAGCGGTGAGAGGGTACTTGCTCGACCTAGATTAATATTTTTTTTTTTACTATTTATTTATGTTAATTTATTTAATTTATTTTTGTAACGTCCTGTATATAGGTTTAAGGTGTGAGTGTATTTATTGTATGAGTGTTGGCTGAATGGTTGGTGAGTGAGGATTTTTATTTGATTTTATTTTTGACTGCGTTTCATGCTATTGCGTACGCTTGTTATTTTATTTTATTCATCATTAAATTTAATTTTTTTAAAAATTTTAATACTGTGACTGATAGATATTGTAAGACTGATTTTTATTTATATGATTATTTTTATTTATATTGCGTGTATTTTATGATTACTTTGTGATATCACTTTTATTTATTTTTGTTTGTGACTTACTTATTCAGTATTATTAGGTTTAGTGACTGACTGTGATATTAATTATAGCATTTCGTGCAATATTTATTGTTTTTGTATTTACAAATTGTATTACACGTTTTTGTACTCTTATACAAAATAGAATAATATCTATCTAATATCTATATAAGATAGTTTTATATTTTCAACAACATTTTATATGGTTTTTTTATACTTTATTTTTAACAAAGAAATTTTTTATTGATTCATTATTATCATCAAAATATAGGTACAATATCATTTGTATATATTATTTTAAATCACATTAAAACTTGACTACACATTATTGATTTCAGTATTTTTTCAAGTGTATTTTTGTTATAATTGAATTCCCACTTTTTTATTATCTATAATATTAAAGCCTTTTTTCAGAGATATTATAATAGATTTTTTTTACAGTTGATTGTATTAAATTAGTTTAAATTTTTGATAAAATATTTTTTATTTTTGAGATAGTGTAAAAGATTTTTTTTAAAGCTAACTTGCCGTAATTTTACTTTATTAAAGGTTTTTTTGGGGAGATATATCACAACTTCTTCAAAGTCGAAAATTCTTATCTCAATAAATTTATTAACTTTACCGATAATCTGACACTTTAATATAATAACCTTAGTTTTATAGCTAATTGTATCAACCTAATTTTTATATATTTATAAAATATTTGTTTTTGAAAAAATTTTAATTTCATTTTCTTTAACACTTTCAAATTAATCAACTTTTATTTATAAAACTTCTTTTGTCACTAATTAATTACTAATATGTTGTGAAAAACTAATTAATTACTTAATATGTTTTAAACTATGCAAATATTACTTTTTCATTTGTTTTAGTTTTTATTTTTAAATACCAAATTGGTATTACCGACTTTTGAATTTCTCCGCTTTCAACTGTTAAATTTTATGTACGGGACGTTTCACTGCGCACGCGCTAACTGATCATGAGCGCCCGTGATTTCACGGCAGCTCGTCAACTATATAAATAGAACGAGACACTAAATTCTTATATTGCTTATTTACGCGATGTTTTTATGCATTTAGCATATTCTGAAGGCATTTGTCTGAATACATGCGTTTATTATTAACAGATGCATAACTCGCATTCTCTTTCATACCCTCTACACTCTTTTTCTCTCTCTCACTTATTAGCAATCACAGAACTCGTATTCTCTCTCTTTTTCTCACATCCGCCGGAAATCTGAAACAACCCGATATAGAAAAGAAATCGACAGACTAACCTGTAATAATATAAAAAAATCATGAAAACTTGACTTTTGGCCATGTGTTTTTGTTGTCCGATAAAACATTAGATCTTTTTATGTATACTTGTAATCAAATAATATGTAAATATTGAAACATAATCATTTACTCAAAATTTTAATCTTAGATCATCACAAATTCAAAGTAAATAGGGAAAGCCGTAGCGTTAACTCGCCGTAAGGAGCGCTACCGCGCTCCCGAATAAAAAGGGCATAATCCTAAATTTTGTTATCAAATTACTGAAAAAATACCTGTACAACTATGCAATTTATGCAATGGAACAAATGAAAAGACTACAGATTGTGAAAAAATAAAAACAGGAGTGGCAGTCGTGGGGACTGGCCGTCAGAAGCTATGCTTCCAGTATATATAGAAACTGGAAGTGTGACATTTGCAAAAATTATAATGAATTTTTTAATGAAAACTTGTTATTTTTCATTCAATGTATTATGTATTTAAAAATATAATAATAATATAGTTTATGAATAATAATTATTAAAAAATTAAGAAAGAAATGTTTATACGTAGTTTATAAAGGTTCATTGATATAAAAAAACGAAGCAGTAAAACTTTATAGTTTCTCAAATAAAATTTACAGAAATGTACAGTATCAAGATTTCCGGAAAATTTTCGTAAAAAATAATTTTTTAAATAGAAACGTAGAAAAAAAATTAAAAAAGAAATTAAAGTAAAGATAAAATACCAATTTTGTTTTATGCTGTGAAATTTTCTTAACAGCAGGCCGGAGTAGAACCTGATACCGACCGAGTAACAATTGAGTTGTTTGTTATTTACTCAAGTATTAATCGGTGTATCTTCAAAATAAAAGTTGATCGCAATAGATATTATTATTATAAATATCTATGCACAAGAAAAAAAAAATCTACCGATTTGTTTTTGAGAAAAGTAAGGAACGCCGAAGTAAAAGATTATGTTTATAATATTTTCGCGTTCCTTACTTTTCTCAAAAACAAAGCGATAGATTTTTTTTTTCTTGTGCATAAATATTTGTAATAATAATATCTATTGCGCTTAACCTTCAATTTGCAGATACACCAATTAATACTTGAGTAAATAACAAAAATGTCAATTAGACAAGGACAGCGAATCCAGTCTGCTCTTAAGTCATTTTTTCTATTTTTTTTACCGTATTAAATAGTTTTTAGATTCGTGGAATTTAACTTTTTTCAATTACTTATTTCTTTCATTAGAATTATTTTTTTTTAACTGAGCAAGTAATATATATATATATATATATATATATATACAGTAAGATTACGAGGAAAGTACTTATACGAGGAAATCAGTAAGTGCAAGTGAGAGGGCATAGGGAAACCTCGTTAACATGAAAACAATTAGAAAAAGAAAAACAGTACCCGCTTTGTGTTTACCTATAACATTCTAGTATATATAGATACTTTCCTCAAAATTTTACTGGATATATATATATATATATATATACATTACAAGCATCAATTGTAGTACATTCAACGTACACATCCACTTGTGATGTATATTAAGCTACGGAATCCACATCATAGGGCCACATTCGGAATAGTACCATATTTTGTCGCTAATTTGTCGCTAATTTGTTGCTCTATCCCGGATTTTGTCGCTCCAGCCGTTTCCGAGAAACAATGGCTACCGTAGCTTAATATTAAGCTACGGCATCCACTACAGTAACTCAGGAACGGCTAGGGTTAGCAACTCCATTCTGGTTGCATAATTTGTCGCTTTTTTGTCGCTCAAAGATAGAATAGTTCGTAAATCCCAAAACCTGACCCAGACCCGGATATGGCCATTGGGCCCGAGTAAAAATGGAAACTTTTTTTCTTTGTATATCTAAAAAGTCATGCGATGTTTGATAATTTGTTGCTAATTTGTCGCTGACATTTAATCCAACACTCGATTTTGTCGCTCCAGCCGTTTCCCAGAAACAATGACTACCGTAGCTTAATATTAAGCTACGGCATCCACTACAGTAACTCAGAAACGGCTAGGGTTAGCAACTCCATTCTGGTTGCATAATTTGTCGCTTTTTTGTCGCTCTAAGATAGAATAGTTCGTAAGTCCCAAAACCTGACCCAGACCCGGATATGGCCATTGGGCCCGAGTGAAAATGGAAACTTTTTTTCTTTGTATATCTAAAAAGTCATGCGATGTTTACAAATTTGTTGCTAATTTGTCGCTGACATTTAATTCAACACTGGATTTTATCGCTTCAGCCGTTTAGATGCCGTAGCTTAATATTAAGCTACGGCATCCACTACAGTAACTCAGGAACGGCTAGGGTTAGTAACTTCATTCTGGTTGCATAATTTGTCGCTTTTTTGTCACTCTAAAATAGAATAGTTCGTAAGTCCCAAAACCTGACCCAGACCCGGATATGGCCATTGGGACCGAGTGAAAATGGAAACTTATTTTCTTTGTGTATCTAAAAAGTCATGCGATGTTTGATAATTTGTTACTAATTTGTCGCTGACATGGAAACTTTTTTTCTTTGTATATCTAAAAAGTCATGCGATGTTTGATAATTTGTTGCTAATTTGTCGCTGACATTTAATCCAACACTGGATTTTATCGCTTCAGCCGTTTAGATACCATAGCTTAATATTAAGCTACGGCATCCACTACAGTAACTCAGGAACGGCTAGGGTTAGCAACTCCATTCTGGTTGCATAATTTGTCGCTTTTTTGTCGCTCTAAGATAGAATAGTTCGTAAGTCCCAAAACCTGACCCAGACCCGGATATGGCCATCGTGACCGAGTGAAAATGGAAACTTTTTTTCTTAATGGATCTAATAAGTCGTGTGATGTTTCTAATACTAAAGTAGCTATAGAAAATTTGTCACCTTCAAGATCTTAACATCAGACCAGAAAGAAAATTCTTTATGTGAAATGGATTTCAATTGGGATGCATTTGGGAATAAGTCGTTTTTGATAGTTAAAACCATTGAGACTGTGAGCGCAATTGAAAGATGTTTTTGATCTTACTGAGGCTTGAAGGATTTTGTTGCTCTAGTGATTCTTTGAACTAGACACTCTAAATATATTTTTTTTTGGTTTTGGATTCAGATATGTCTGGAAATTTGTCACTCATGATATTTAAATAAATTTAAATAGTATTTATTAAAGCTACAAGTATTTTTTCGCTCTAAAAATATATGATTCCTAGTACGCTAAAATGATTTTTATGCAAATTTTTGTGATTGAAATGCATTTAGGAATTTGTCGCTCTTAAAATTAAAAAAAATTAACACTTTTAACGCAATATAAAGATGATTCTGATACTACAGGAGCTTCAAGGATTTTGTCGCTCTGAAAATTTATGGTAGCTAGCACTAAAAAATTATTTTTATACAAATTTTGTGATTTTCATGCATCTGGGAATTTGTCGCTCTTGAGATTGTTAACAATCAGAACTCTGAAAACCATAAAAAAATATTTCTAATATCACAGAAGCTGCCAAGAATTCGTTGCTTCTTAATTTATAGCATCCAAGAACATAGGAAATACTTTTATGCAAGTTTTTTGAATTGGAATGAATTAGAGAGTGAGTCGCTTGTGACATTTGTAACTATTGAGACTTTGAATGCAATTACAAGATGTTTGTCACCTTACTAAAGCTTTAAGAATTTTGTCGCTATAGTGATTCTTTAATTAGCTAACTCTAAATATTTTGTTATATCAGTTCTTCAATTTACATGCGTTTGGGAATTTGTCGCTCATGATATTTGAATGAATTTCAACTTTTAATTGAAAAAAAAATATGATTTTAATTCAACAGAAGCTACAAGGATTTAGTCACCTTAAAAATCTATAGTTCCTAGCACGCTAAAATAATTTTTATGAAAAAGTTTGCTATCGCAATGCTTCTAGGAATTTGTCGCTCTTAAAATTTGAAATAATTAACACTTAAAAGGCAATATAAAAATGATTCTGATACCACACGAGCTTCAAGAATTTTGTCGCTCCAAAAATTTATGGTTGCTGGTACTATAAAATGATTTTTATAAAAAGTTTGTGAATTTTATACATCTAGGAATTTCTCGCTCTTGAAATTTGAAAATATTAACACTTTAAACGCAATATAAAGATGATTCTGATATTACAGGAGCTTCAAGGATTTTGTCGCTCTGAAAACTTATGGTTGCTAGCATTATAAGATGATTTTTATACAAATTTTGTGATTTCCATGCATCTGGGAATTTGTCGCTCTTGAGATTGTTAACAATCAGAACTCTAAAAACCATAAAAAGATATTTTTAATATCACAGAAGCTGCCAAGAATTTGTTGCTTCTTAATTTATAGCATCCAAGAACATAGGAAATACTTATATGCAAGTTTTTTGAATTGAAATGAATTAGGGTGTTAGTCGCTTGTGACATTTGTAACTATTGAGACTTTGAATGCAATTAAAAGATGTTTGTCACCTTACTGGAGCTTTAAGGATTTTGTCGCTCTAGTGATTCTTTAATTAGCTAACTCTAAATATTTTGTTATTTCGGTTCTTCAATTTACATGCGTTTGGGAATTTGTCGCTCATGATATTTAAATAAATTAAAACTTTAAATTCAATAAAAATGTGATTTTAATTCAACAGAAGCTACAAGGATTTTGTCGCCCTAAAAATCTATGGTTCCTAGCACGCTAAAATAATTTTTATGGAAATATTTGCTATCGCAATGCATCTAGGAATTTGTCGCTCTTAAAATTTGAAAAAATTAATACTTAAAAGGCAATATAAAAATGATTCCGATACCACAGGGGCTTTAAGGATTTTGTCGCTCTAGAAATTTATGGTTGCTGGCACTATAAAATAATTTTTATAACAATTTTGTGATTTTTATGCAAGTGGGAATTTGTCGCTCTTTAAATTTTAAAATATTAACACTTTAAACGCAATATAAAGATGATTCTAATATTACAGGAGCTTAAAGGATTTTGTCGCTCTGAAAATTTATGGTTGCTAGCACTAAAAAATGATTTTTATAAAAATTTTGTGATTTTCATGCATCTGGGAATTCGTCGCTCTTGAGATTGTTAACAATCAGAACTCAAATAACCATAAAAAGATATTTCTGATATCACAGAAGCTATAAAGAATTTGTTGCTTCTTAATTTATAACATCCAAGCACATAGGGAATACTTTTATGCAAGTTTTTTGAACTGAAATGAATTAGAGTGTTAGTCGCTTGTGACATTTGTAACTATTGAGACCTTGAATGCAATTAAAAGATGTTTGACACCTTACTGAAGCTTTAAGGATTGTGTCGCTCTAGTGATTTTTTAATTAGCTAACTCTAAATATTTTGTTATGTCGGTTCTTCAATTTACATGCGTTTGGGAATTTGTCGCTCATGATATTTAAATAAATTAAAACTTTAAATTCAATAAAAATGTGATTTTAATTCAACAGAAGCTACAAGGATTTTGTCGCCCTAAAAATCTATGGTTCCTAGCACGCTAAAATAATTTTTATGGAAATATTTGCTATCGCAATGCATCTAGGAATTTGTCGCTCTTAAAATTTGAAATAATTAACACTGAAAAGGCAATATAAAAATGATTCTGATACTACAGGAGCTTCGAGGATTTTGTCGCTCTAAAAGTTTATGGTTGCTGGCACTATAAAATGATTTTTATATAAATTCTGTGATTTTCATGCATCAGGAATTTGTCGCTCTTGAAATTTAAAAAAATTAACACTTTAAGCGCAATATAAAGATGATTCTGATATTACAGGAGCTTCAAATATTTTGTCGCTCTGAAAATTTATGGTTGCTGGCACTATGAAATGATTTTTATGGAAATGTTTGCTATCGAAATGCATCTAGAAATTCGTCGCTCTTAAAATTTGAAAAAATTGATACTTAAAAGGCAATATAAAAATGATTCTGATACCACAGGGGCTTCAAGCATTTTGTCGCTCTAAAAATTTATGGTTTTTGGCACTATAAAATGATTTTTATAACAATTTTGTGATTTTTATGCATCTGGAAATTTGTCGCTCTTGAAATTTGAAAATATTAATACTTTTAACGCAATATAAAGATGATTCTGATATTACAGGAGCTTCAAGGATGTTGTCGCTCTGAAAACTTATGGTTGCTAGCATTATAAGATGATTTTTATACAAATTTTGTGATTTCCATGCATCTGGGAATTTGTCGCTCTTGAGA
Organism: Anastatus disparis; assembly: GCA_017163975.1. Taxonomy (NCBI): domain Eukaryota; kingdom Metazoa; phylum Arthropoda; class Insecta; order Hymenoptera; family Eupelmidae; genus Anastatus; species Anastatus disparis. The sequence continues at coordinate 5,179,409 of JAFFSR010000274.1, read as the reverse complement.
TTGTTAACAATCAGAACTCTAAAAACCATAAAAAGATATTTTTAATATCACAGAAGCTGCCAAGAATTTGTTGCTTCTTAATTTATAGCATCCAAGAACATAGGAAATACTTATATGCAAGTTTTTTTAATTGAAATGAATTAGGGTGTTAGTCGCTTGTGACATTTGTAACTATTGAGACTTTGAATGCAATTAAAAGATGTTTGTCACCTTACTGGAGCTTTAAGGATTTTGTCGCTCTAGTGATTCTTTAATTAGCTAACTCTAAATATTTTGTTATTTCGGTTCTTCAATTTACATGCGTTTGGGAATTTGTCGCTCATGATATTTAAATAAATTAAAACTTTAAATTCAATAAAAATGTGATTTTAATTCAACAGAAGCTACAAGGATTTTGTCGCCCTAAAAATCTATGGTTCCTAGCACGCTAAAATAATTTTTATGGAAATATTTGCTATCGCAATGCATCTAGGAATTTGTCGCTCTTAAAATTTGAAAAAATTAATACTTAAAAGGCAATATAAAAATGATTCCGATACCACAGGGGCTTTTAGGATTTTGTCGCTCTAGAAATTTATGGTTGCTGGCACTATAAAATAATTTTTATAACAATTTTGTGATTTTTATGCATGTGGGAATTTGTCGCTCTTTAAATTTTAACATATTAACACTTTAAACGCAATATAAAGATGATTCTAATATTACAGGAGCTTCAAGTATTTTGTCGCTCTGAAAATTTATGGTTGCTGGCACTATGAAATGATTTTTATGGAAATGTTTGCTATCGAAATGCATCTAGGAATTCGTCGCTCTTAAAATTTGAAAAAACTAATACTTAAAAGGCAATATAAAAATGATTCTGATACCACAGGGGCTTCAAGCATTTTGTCGCTCTAAAAATTTATGGTTTTTGGCACTATAAAATGATTTTTATAACAATTTTGTGATTTTTATGCATCTTGAAATTTGTCGCTCTTAAAATTTGAAAATATTAATACTTTTAACGCAATATAAAGATGATTCTGATACTACAGGAGCTTTAAGGATTTTGTCGCTCTGAAAATTTATAGTTGCTAGCACTAAAAAATTATTTTTATACAAATTTTGTGATTTTCATGCATCTGGGAATTCGTCGCTCTTGAGATTGTTAACAATCAGAACTCTAAAAACCATAAAAAGCTATTTCTGATATCACAGGAGCTGCAAAGAATTTGTTGCTTCTTAATTTATAAGTGACAAAGGGAGTGACAAAATCCTTGAAGCTCCTGTGGTATCAGAATCATTTTTATATTGTGTTTAAAGTGTTAATTTTTTCAAATTTTAAGAGCGACAAATTCCCAGATGCATAAAAATCACAAAATTGTTATAAAAATCATTTTATAGTGCCAGCAACCATAAATTTTTAGAGCGACAAAATCCTTGAAGCTCCTGTGGTATCAGAATCATTTTTATATTGCCTTTTAAGTATTAATTTTTTCAAATTTTAAGAGCGACAAATTCCTAGATGCATTGCGATAGAAAACATTTCTATAAAAATTATATTAGCGTGCTAGGAATTATAGATTTCTAGAACGACAAAATCCTTGTAGTTTCTCTTGAATTAAAATTACATTTTTATTGGATTAAAAGTTTTAATTTATTTAAATATCATGAGCGACAAATTCCCAAACGCATGTAAATTGAAGAACTGATATATCAAAATATTTAGAGTTAGCTAATTAAAGAATCACTAGAGCGACAAAATCCTTAAAGCTTTAGTAAGGTGACAAACATTTTTCAATTGCATTCAAAGTCTCAATAGTTACAAATGTCACAAGCGACTTACTCTCTAATTCATTTTAATTCAAAAACTTGCATAAAAGTATTACCTATGTTCTTGGATGTTATAAATTAAGAAGCAACAAATTCTTGGCAGCTTCTGTGATATCAGAAATATCTTTTTATGGTTTTTAGAGTTCTGATTGTTAACAATCTCAAGAGCGACGAATTCCCAGAAGCATAAAAATCACAAAATTTGTATAAAAATCATTTTTTAGTGCTAGCAACCATAAATTTTCAGATCGACGAAATCCTTGAAGCTCCTGTAGTATCAGAATCATCTTTATATTGTGTTCGAAGTGTTAATATTTTCAAATATTAAGAGCGACAAATTTCTAGATGCATTGCGATATCAAATATTTCCATGAAAATTATTTTAGCGTGCTAGGAACCATAGATTTTTAGGGCGACAAAATCCTTGTAGCTTCTGTTGAATTAGAATCATATTTTTATTAAATTAAAAGTTTTAATTTAATTAAATATCATGAGCGACAAATTCCCAAACGCATGTAAATTAAAGAACTGATATAACAAAATATTTAGAGTTAGCTAATTAAAGAATCACCATAGCAACAAAATTCTTAAAGATTCAGTAAGGTGACAAACATCTTGTAATTGCATTCAAAGTCTCAATAGTTACAAATGTCACAAGCGACTAAAACTCTAATTTATTTCAATTCAAAAAACTTGCATAAAAGTATTTCCTATGTGCTTGGATGCTATAAATTAAGAACCAACAAATTCTTTGCAGCTTCTGTGATATCAGAAATAGCTTTTTATGGTTTTTAGAGTTCTGATTGTTAACAATCTCAAAAGCGACAAATTCCTAGATGCATGAAAATCACAAAATTGTTATAAAAATCATTTTATAGTGCCAGCAACCATACATTTTTAGAGCGACAAAATCCTTGAAGCTCCTGTGGTATCAGAATCATTTTTATATTGCCTTTTAAGTATTTATTTTTTCAAATTTTAAGAGCGACAAATTCCTAGATGCATTGCGATAGCAAACATTTCCAAAAAAATTATTTTAGCGTGCTAGGAACCATAGATTTTTAGGGCGACAAAATCTTTGTAGCTTCTGTTGAATTAAAATCATATTTTTATCAAATTAAAAGTTTTAATTTATTTAAATATCATGAGCGACAAATTCCCAAACGCATGTAAATTGAAGAACTGATATATCAAAATATTTAGAGTTAGCTAATTAAAGAATCACTAGAGCGACAAAATCCTTAAAGCTTTAGTAAGGTGACAAACATTTTTCAATTGCATTTAAAGTCTCAATAGTTACAAATGTCACAAGCGACTTACTCTCTAATTCATTTTAATTCAAAAAACTTGCATAAAAGTATTACCTATGTTCTTGGATGTTATAAATTAAGAAGCAACAAATTCTTGGCAGCTTCTGTGATATCAGAAATATCTTTTTATGGTTTTTAGAGTTCTGATTGTTAACAATCTCAAGAGCGACGAATTCCCAGAAGCATAAAAATCACAAAATTTGTATAAAAATCATTTTTTAGTGCTAGCAACCATAAATTTTCAGATCGACGAAATCCTTGAAGCTCCTGTAGTATCAGAATCATCTTTATATTGTGTTCGAAGTGTTAATATTTTCAAATATTAAGAGCGACAAATTTCTAGATGCATTGCGATATCAAATATTTCCATAAAAATTATTTTAGCGTGCTAGGAACCATAGATTTTTAGGGCGACAAAATCCTTGTAGCTTCTGTTGAATTAGAATCATATTTTTATTAAATTAAAAGTTTTAATTTATTTAAATATCATGAGCGACAAATTCCCAAACGCATGTAAATTAAAGAACTGATATAACAAAATATTTAGAGTTAGCTAATTAAAGAATCACTATAGCAACAAAATTCTTAAAGATTCAGTAAGGTGACAAACATCTTGTAATTGCATTCAAAGTCTCAATAGTTACAAATGTCACAAGCGACTAACACTCTAATTTATTTCAATTCAAAAAACTTGCATAAAAGTATTTCCTATGTGCTTGGATGCTATAAATTAAGAACCAACAAATTCTTTGCAGCTTCTGTGATATCAGAAATAGCTTTTTATGGTTTTTAGAGTTCTGATTGTTAACAATCTCAAAAGCGACAAATTCCTAGATGCATGAAAATCACAAAATTGTTATAAAAATCATTTTATAGTGCCAGCAACCATACATTTTTAGAGCGACAAAATCCTTGAAGCTCCTGTGGTATCAGAATCATTTTTATATTGCCTTTTAAGTATTTATTTTTTCAAATTTTAAGAGCGACAAATTCCTAGATGCATTGCGATAGCAAACATTTCCAAAAAATTATTTTAGCGTGCTAGGAACCATAGATTTTTAGGGCGACAAAATCTTTGTAGCTTCTGTTGAATTAAAATCATATTTTTATCAAATTAAAAGTTTTAATTTATTTAAATATCATGAGCGACAAATTCCCAAACGCATGTAAATTGAAGAACTGATATATCAAAATATTTAGAGTTAGCTAATTAAAGAATCACTATAGCAACAAAATTCTTAAAGATTCAGTAAGGTGACAAACATCTTGTAATTGCATTCAAAGTCTCAATAGTTACAAATGTCACAAGCGACTAACACTCTAATTTATTTCAATTCAAAAAACTTGCATAAAAGTATTTCCTATGTGCTTGGATGCTATAAATTAAGAACCAACAAATTCTTGGCAGCTTCTGTGATATCAGAAATATCTTTTATGGTTTTTAGAGTTCTGATTGTTAACAATCTCAAGAGCGACGAATTCCCAGAAGCATAAAAATCACAAAATTTGTATAAAAATCATTTTTTAGTGCTAGCAACCATAAATTTTCAGATCGACGAAATCCTTGAAGCTCCTGTAGTATCAGAATCATCTTTATATTGTGTTCGAAGTGTTAATATTTTCAAATATTAAGAGCGACAAATTTCTAGATGCATTGCGATATCAAATATTTCCATAAAAATTATTTTAGCGTGCTAGGAACCATAGATTTTTAGGGCGACAAAATCCTTGTAGCTTCTGTTGAATTAGAATCATATTTTTATTAAATTAAAAGTTTTAATTTATTTAAATATCATGAGCGACAAATTCCCAAACGCATGTAAATTAAAGAACTGATATAACAAAATATTTAGAGTTAGCTAATTAAAGAATCACTATAGCAACAAAATTCTTAAAGATTCAGTAAGGTGACAAACATCTTGTAATTGCATTCAAAGTCTCAATAGTTACAAATGTCACAAGCGACTAACACTCTAATTCATTTCAATTCAAAAAACTTGCATAAAAGTATTTCCTATGTGCTTGGATGCTATAAATTAAGAACCAACAAATTCTGTGCAGCTTCTGTGATATCAGAAATAGCTTTTTATGGTTTTTAGAGTTCTGATTGTTAACAATCTTAAAAGCGACAAATTCCCAGATGCATAAAAATCACAAAATTGTTATAATAATCATTTTATAGTGCCAGCAACCATAAATTTTCAGAGCGACAAAATCCTTGAAGCTCCTGTGGTATCGGAATCATTTTTATATTGCCATTTAGGTATTAATTTTTTCAAATTTTAAGAGCGACAAATTCCTAGATGCATTGCGATAGCAAATATTTCCTTAAAAATTATTTTAGCGTGCTAGGAACCATAGATTTTTAGGGCGACAAAATCCTTGTAGCTTCTGTTGAATTAGAATCATATTTTTATTAAATTAAAAGTTTTAATTTATTTAAATATCATGAGCGACAAATTCCCAAACGCATGTAAATTAAAGAACTGATATATCAAAATATTTAGAGTTAGCTAATTAAAGAATCACTATAGCGACAAAATTCTTAAAGCTTCAGTAAGGTGACAAACATCTTGTAATTGCATTCAAAGTCTCAATAGTTACAAATGTCACAAGCGACTAACACTCTAATTCATTTCAATTCAAAAAACTTGCATAAAAGTATTTCCTATGTGCTTGGATGCTATAAATTAAGAACCAACAAATTCTTGGCAGCTTCTGTGATATCAGAAATATCTTTTTATGGTTTTTAGAGTTCTGATTGTTAACAATCTCAAGAGCGACGAATTCCCAGAAGCATGAAAATCACAAAATTTGTATAAAAATCATTTTTTAGTGCTAGCAACCATAAATTTTCAGAGCGACAAAATCCTTGAAGCTCCTGTAGTATCAGAATCATCTTTATATTGTGTTTGAAGTGTTAATATTTTCAAATATTAAGAGCGACAAATTCCTAAATGCATTTCAATCACAAAAATTTGCATAAAAATCATTTTAGCGTACTATGAATCATATATTTTTTGGTCGAAAAAATACTTGTACCTTTTATAAATACTATTTAAATTTATTTAAATATCATAAGCGACAGATTTCCAGACGTATCTGAATCCAAAAACAAAAAAAAATATATTTAGAGTGTCTAGTTCAAAGAATCACTAGAGAAACAAAATCCTTCAAGCCTCAGTAAGATCAAAAACATCTTTCAATTGCGCTCACAGTCTCAATGGTTTGAACTATCAAGAACGACTTATTCCCAAATGCATCCCAATTAAAATCCATTTCACATAACGAAATTTCTTTCTGCTCTGATGTTAAGATCATAAAGGTGACAAATTTTTTATAGCTACTTTAGTATTAGAAACATCGCATGACTTATTAGATACATTAAGAAAAAAAGTTTCCATTTTCACTCGGTCCCGATGGCCATATCCGGGTCTGGGTCAGGTTTTGAGACTTACGAACTATTCTATCTTAGAGCGACAAAAAAGCGACAAATTATGCAACCAGAATGGAGTTGCTAACCCTAGCCGTTCCTGAGTTACTGTAGTAGATGCCGTAGCTTAATATTAAGCTACGGTAGCCATTGTTTCTCGGAAACGGCTGAAGCGATAAAATCCAGTGTTGGATTAAATGTCAGCGACAAATTAGCAACAAATTATCAAACATCGCATGACTTTTTAGATATACAAAGAAAAAAAGTTTCCATTTTCACTCGGGCCCAATGGCCATATCCGGGTCTGGGTCAGGTCTTGGGATTTACGAACTATTCTATCTTAGAGCGACAAAAAAGCGACAAATTATGCAACCAGAATGGAGTTGCTAACCCTAGCCGTTCCTGAGTTACTGTAGTGGATGCCGTAGCTTAATATTAAGCTACGGTAGCCATTGTTTCTGGGAAACGGCTGGAGCGACAAAATCCAGTGTTGGATTAAATGTCAGCGACAAATTAGCAACAAATTATCAAACATCGCATGACTTTTTAGATATACAAAGAAAAAAAGTTTCCATTTTCACTCGGGCCCAATGGCCATATCCAGGTCTGGGTTAGGTTTTGGGACTTACGAACTATTCTATCTTAGAGCGACAAAAAAGCGACAAATTATGCAACCAGAATGGAGTTGCTAACCCTAGCCGTTCCTGAGTTACTGTAGTGGATGCCGTAGCTTAATATTAAGCTACGGTAGCCATTGTTTCTCGGAAACGGCTGGAGCGACAAAATCTGGGATAGAGCAACAAATTAGCGACAAATTAGCGACAAAATATGGTACTATTCCGAATGTGGCCCTATGAAGTGGATTCCGTAGCTTAATATACATCCACTTGTGTATATACATGCATATTCTTAAGCGGAATGGGAGAGAAGGAAAGAAAGAAAGAGAAAAAAGAATTTAAGTGTTTGTATGTTGATAGCAATAATGGCACCCTGTGCCATATTCGTACATTTACGCTGGGTGACATTTGGGACTGTCGATTTTTATACATTTAGTACCCCTGCCGTAACGTTGCGTAAGAAGCATAGCTTCAATAAAAATTTTCACAAATTAAATAAAATTGAATAATCAAATCAAATGCCAATTATGTGATAAATGGAATCACACAGGCAGAGATTGTAAAAGCAACGATTTTGGACAAAATAACTTTTTTAGAAATAATAAGGTAAATTTCAACTTACACAGCTCAAAGCTTCAATCTAAATTTTGTCGATATTGTAAAAATAAAGGTTATGATATAGACTAATGTAGAAAATTAATAAATACGAATAAAAGGCTTCAGAATAACAACCAAAATATAGGATGTCCATATTGCAAAAAATTAGGACACTCGCTTGATACGCGTTTTGTAATTAAAAACTTAGGGAGTAATCAAAATAAATTTTGCACATTGTGCACAAGTACAAATCATTTGAACGAATATTGTCAATTGAAAGAAGCTGAATCAGCGCACACACGCATAGACTGATCTTGGATAGAGCGCACAAGAAGAGTTGCAAATTAAAAGTTGCTCTAAACTTGCAAAAACTCAATTTCGAAATGATTTGTTTAAACAATTTATTAATGAACAAATCATTTAACGATGTTTATGAATCAAAAACTGTTTTTCTTAGCCATGGCACACATTCCACATTTTGTTTTTCGGTATCTCGCATTGTTTAGCCATGGGCAGAGCCAGGGTACAGATATGCTAATTTATTTATTTAAATTTCACCAATAAACACTTAATATTTCGCATATTGTTATACATATTTTCTATGTAGTTTTTCCTGTAGAATCGATTGGCACTGTCAGATTTTGCAAAAACTCAATTTTTCAATAATTTGTTTAAACAATTTGTTAATTACTAATTAAAAAATTTAAAAAAAAAACACGATTCACCTTTTTTTTATTCATGACACACTCTCAGCTATTAGTTTAGCTATATCTGTACTGGTATGACTATGGGCTTTAATTAGTTAAGATATTTGTTTTTTTTATTAAATCTAACATTAAACAAAATATAATATTAATATATTTTGAGTTGAAATTTACTTACGTATTGATACAATCATTATTCTGCATGTTGTTTATTATTTTCTCATATGATGTTTTGTCCATTTATTATTAAATAAAAGTTATGATATTTTAATTAAAATTATTAGAAAAACATTTAGGTACACGTGTTTATTATAATAAATAGAATGCGAGAGAACCATAGAAATAAACAGAGATATTATAGGTATATCATCGTATTCTACGTTCCTTTTTCTTTTTCTCCGTTTAACATGCACGTTACTTAAATGTACAAACACATTTGAAAATAAGAGAAAAAGAGAGAGAGAGAGAGAGAGAGAGAGAGAGAGAGAGCAAAGAATATACATATAGACATAAACCGTAGTATATTTAACGCGCATCTACTTTAGTATATATATACGCTTATTTCTGAACAGATAAGAAAAGGAGGGAGAGAGTAAAGAATATGAATGAATATGCGTGTTGTGACCAGAATGTACGTACACATTTATCAACGGAGTGAGAATATAAGAGAAATAGAGAGAGAAAGAGCAAAGAATATACATACAAGCATCAACCGTAGTATATTCAAGGCGCATCTACTTTAGTGTATATAGACTAACAGAGTATGGCTTGAAAGAAAAAGAAGGATTGATTGATTGATTGATACTTTTATTTCAGGCCATGGGGTTCAACCCCGTATGGCCCATACGTAATTACAAATTATATACACAATATGTGAAAGATTATAAGATAAGCATATTAGATATTTATTTTATATGACTCGATATAAACCAAAATAGAAATTATTCTATAATTAGATTACTATTATAAGTAGACAATTAAGTTTATCACATAAAGATGAAAGTAAAGTAATTAAATTTGAAATAAAGGTCAATAATAAATTTATGTAACATTTTTACCATTGTCACTTTCGTATCAGCACAAAAAGCAACCATTAAGGACTACATTTTAAAACTGTAGTAGAGCATAGCTTGTATACATAGACAACGCTCTTCAAGCATCCAACGTGCCATGCCACTCAGTGCGCTCATCATTAAGGAACTTGCTTATTAGTCTCGTTTTAACAACCCAGGTCAACCCAGCTCCAAAACCAGGAAATAGATTGACATTATTATTTATGAAGTTAGATGCTGTGGAGACAAAAGAATTTAACATCGCAGCAGTGCGTACAACCGGGCAAATGAGCATTCTCGCAGGAAGTCTATTTAATGACCTAACCTCTGTATCTATGTTTGCACGGAGGAACTTGGAAGCTAAATATGGTGGATTTTAATAAGACACAATAGCATGGGCTAGTGCCATTTTAAAGTAGAGCCGCCTATTTTTAACCGATATCCAACCAAGTTTAAGGCGAAAAGGAGTGACCCTATCCTGTCTCCCAATATTACCGAATACGAATCTGACACACGCATTAAGCGCACGATGAAGTTTAAGATTCAGAATTTGAGGAAGATCATCATAAACCACACAACAGTAGTCAAGAATCGGGAAGATTAACGCCTCAACCAGTTCCTTCCTAACCTTTCTGGATAATGCATGTCTATGAAACTTAAGAGACTGCAGAGTACCAAAGATTCGACCAACTATCGAGTTAACTTGTCTGTTCCAGTTTAATGTACTGGTAATCCAGACTCCCAAGTTTTTAACGATATCTGTGTAAGGAATGGACACGCCATTTAGAAGAATAGGTGGGCATGACAGTCGATCAATTCTAGCCATAAATTGTTCACTGCCCAAGAACATAGCCTGCATCTTGGTAGGATTCAAAGTGAGTTCATTGTCATTTGCCCACTTGACCACAGCAGCAACCTCATGGTTCACGAGGTCAATCTCCTTCTTCAAATTTGCCGGTGGAAACGAGTGATAAAGCTGGAGATCGTCAGCAAAAAGAATATGTTTAACCTTATTCAGGCTCAAAGAAAGATCATTGATGAATATTGAGAACAATAATGGACCAAGAACACTACCCTGTGGCACGCCAGCCGAACACGTGATCCAATCCCCAATTTGGTTCTCTAGATCAGGAACAGAGTAGTATCCATTCCTTAAATAAGACGCAAACCAGCGTATAACCGTATCTGAGGAATTAAGAGAACGAATTTTGTGAAGAAGACGCAAATGAGGTACTGTGTCGAAGGCTTTTGAAAAGTCAAATAAGAGTAGTACAGTTATCATTCTCTTGTCAATCGCAAGACGGACATCTTACAAAAGCTTTAAGAGTGCTGTCTGGGTGCTATTTGACCTTCGAAAACCTGTCTGGAGAGAATCAAGCAGGTCATTTCTCTCTATATGAGCATACATTTGTGAATGAACAACCCTTTCGAGAACCTTAGAAATTTCACAAAGCTTAGCAATAGGTCGTGTCTGAGAGGGAGAGTCAATTTTATTTGACTTAGCCAACGGCAGAAGAAATGCTTTTTTCCAAGCATCGGGAAATATACCAGATGACAAAGACAGGTTCACAATTGAGTTTAGGTGTGGAGATAAAGAATCCTGAGAGATTTTCAACATATCAGTCGCAAGATCATCAGGGCCTACTGCTTTAGATGAAGCAAGACGTAAAAAAGAGTCAGTCACAGAGCAGTCAACCTCTGCGAACTCAAAGACAGGTAGGTCGTTGCGTATTGGTACAGCAAGAACTTCATTAATCTCGCTGTCTAAGAGAGCCGTTGATGATGACGAGACCGACGTATAATGAGTTAGAAGTGTTTTAGATGAGAAATACTGTAGTGGTGAGGGAAGAATCTTACTAGAGAGCCCAATTTTACGTAGTGTTATCCATCTATTTGAAGAATTCAACGAGGTAGACAATCGATTAGATATGTATTCGTTTTTAGCCGTGTCAAGGGCATTAGAGACCTCACCACGAAGTCTTCGATAGTGAGCTAAAGTGAGCTATCTTCGATAGTGAAGGAGAGAGTTAGAAAGAGAAAGTAAAGAATATAAGCATGTGCGCTGTGACCAGACTGTCTGTAGTAAACTGATTATCGTTTTATAAAAGCATGTCAGTTTTTATAAACGAAACCCTCTCACAGTTTCACATAAGTAGCATAGCTTCAAAAATCGATTTGCCTAATCCAATTTTATAGATTACTTCCTTAAGAGGACGTTAAATCTCTCTATGCTTCAAGAAAAATGTAGGTTTTTGGAAAAACTAGTAATTATTGATAGAAATTAGGAGTTGTCCGCAACTTGTACAGTAAAAAGCAATATTTTTTCTGATCAGGACAAATTAATTTTGCTGCTTTGTTTTGAAGAAAAGTTTGACGTACTTAAACATTATATTCTCTAGCCTAATTTATGATTTTTTAACTATGTCAAATTTTTCTTGAAAACAAAGCATCAAAATTAATTTATCCCCATCAGAAAAAATATTGCTCTTTACTGTACAAGTTGTAGACAACTCCTAATTTCTATCAATAATCACTAGTTTTTCCAAAAACCCACATTTTTTAAATAAAAAAGGCTGGAGGGATCCAGCGTTCTCTTAAATTAAAGCTAAGCTCAAATCCTTTCATATAGCTCTTATAATAATCAAAACATTATTTTTTCCCAAAGATCTGTAATAATTTTTGTATTTGCAAACTTATCCCAAAGTTTGAACAAATTGGTAATTCGAAGGTCTTATACTCTCCTAGTAAGTGCAACAAGTAAATGAAGGTGATCCTGATTGCTGAATGAAATTTTGTTATAAAATGATGAGTACTAATGATAACAATAATAATTCCCTTTATAAAATAGTTTTTTTCGGATGAAGCTACTGTTGAATTGAACGAACATATTAATAGAAATCACTATCAATACTATTCTGACGTCAAGCTTCATCGGATAGTCGAAGTACATGCGCAATATTCCTGAAAATTAAATATCTAGGCAGGTATCTCTAGGTATTTGGCTTGAGTTAAAGTCTGGAAAAAATGTAATTTAAATGTAATGATAAATTTGTTTTTCTTATAATATTAAGTGACTAAACTTTTATCTTAAATATATATTTAATATAAGACTTCGTTCCAGAGATAATTTCAAAAAACCTCATCCAATGGTTAAAATCCTTTTCCATTTGTCAATAACTTGATTTTGTCTATTTTTATAGTTGCCGCAGAATTTCTTAACCAATTTTCAACAAATCCACTTCGAAATTTCTAGAAATCTTCAATTTATATATCTTTGCAAGTTCATCATTTCAGTCTTCTAAACAAAATGAATTAAAAAATTTTGGTTTGGAAAAAGTTGAAAATATTAGAAAAAATGGTGATTTTTTTCAAACACGTAAGAAAAATCATTGTGTCATTTCCTCCCGATTGAAATTTTGTCAGATGATAGTTAAAACTGTAATTTGATAGAAAATAAACGACAGCTGGGTGTAACATGGTGGGTTATACATCAGCTAGGCACATGAACATGTAAAAAAAAATTTATTTCCAGTGATTTCCTCTCACTTTAAAATTTATCAAATGATATTTCACACGATTCTTTAAATAAATAAAAACGTCAGCTACACTGAGAGAACATTGGCTCGTCTGCTAGAAACTCTAAGTACAGCCGCTGCATCGTCGATTCGTGCAGAAGCGCCACAAAATTCGGGGGCCCAGCCGTCCCAAAACGACTAATATATATCAGCTGAGTTTCTCTTTTCGTCCACCAGAGGCGCTTTTTAGATATCGTAGGCGCTTTTTGTATATCATAAGCGCAAGACTAAGACGAATGCTGCACTGTTTCGGGACAGCAGCAGCACCAAATCAAAGGACGAATCAATTCATGCGTTTTAGAGTTCTGCTGTACTAGTAAGTGCAGCATTTATACCAATATTCTCTCAGTGTAGCTGTATGGCGGGGGAAAGATCATAAGCTGACGCAGTGAAAGATGTATCGCAGAAGCCAGACGTAAGCGTCTATCGGCTATTTTAATACACTAATGGACGAGTTTTCTACCAGCATATTATTAGCTGATAGTTTTTAATACTTTATCTATTGCGTTAATAATCATCTGATGAATTTTCAAACGAGATAAAATAACCCAGTTATCCAAATTATCGAAAGAAAATTTTTTTCAATTCAGGAATGTTCGCTCTAAATCTAATTACTCATAAAATGTCAATAAAATACTCTAGTTCAAAATTTTGTTTTAAATATGATTGTTTAATTGTAAAAGCGAAGAACTATGGTCTTATATTGCCACTTTATTCAAAAATTTTGAGTGTATAACTGATAAGTAAGCACAAAAGTTGTAGAATAAGAAATATTAAATTTATTAAAATTGGTAAAAATATTGCTATAAAAACGTTTATTATGAAAATTTTAGTCTTTTTTTATGAATTTATATAAAAACTTAATTTTTATGATAACGAATTAAAAATGTTCATTATTAAAGAATGTTGAAAGATAAATGATCTTTAAAAATCGATGTATAAAAAAGATAAAAATTACTTTATATAAAAACGTCAAAATTCTATCGAACAATAAAATCATACTATTCTTCGAATGCTTTATTATAGTTTTAAATTAAATAAGTGAGTAAATAAAATAATTTTTTTTTAATTCACTAATTTTTGCAGTAATGTTAAATTATAATATTTGAAAAAGTATTGATAAAATTTAAAAAAAAAACTTAAATTGAGTCAATCAATTTAAGTCATCTATGTTGTGTTATATCTTTTCAAAATTTAATAATTTATTTAAAACATGCGTGATGTTTATTAGCTTTTAAGGGAAAATTTATTTTGTTTATTTCTTTGAAAACGCACGTTTAAATTTAAATAAAATTTCTTCGAACAAAAGTATATTAAAAATACAAATGCATAAAATAAAACAGCTGTGTATTCATGAAAAAATGCATTATCGATAAGCTGCAAATCCGATTTTCGCTGTTAATTATTATGTTTATTTAATCAATGACCGACCATACAATTATTTTGATATTTAAATTTCAAAAAACTTAATAATTATTTAATTTGATTCTCTTGCTTTTTATCATTTTGTAAAAAGAAGCTACCTTTAAATGTTTAATAGATTTTCCATATGGGATTTGATAACCTTATTATATTTTCAACGATATTATTGTTTTATAAATATTTTACTGGCAAAAAACTTTTATTAAAAATATTGTTTTAAAAATAATTCCTTACTACATTTTTTTAAGAATGTAAAAAGGATTGAAAAAAATATTTATAAACCATTTTTTTTAAACAATTATTAATCTCGAAAAGTGTTCATAAAGTTAACCGTAATACTTGCAAAATAGTTATTTTCTATTATGTCATTTAAAAAAATTTTTAAATATTATAAATATCTAATTAGGTTAGATTAGATTAGATTAGATAATGATTTATTCATATTAAATATACAAAAAGCGTGTAATACAATATATGATTACAAATGAATATTGCACTTAAAGTTGATATCACAGTCGAATAACTAACCCTAATAATACTGAAAAAGTAATCACAATAAAAAGTGATATCACAGATAAACCGCAGATAATACAAGAATAATTAAGATTATAAAACAATACACGCAATAATACAATAAATTAAAAACAGGCATTCATTATCTACCAGTCATAATATTAAAATTCAATAGAAAAATAAAAAATAAAAATAAAAATACATAAAAATACATAAAATAAAAATAAAAAGCGCACACAATAGCATGAAACGCAGTCAATACAATAAAATCAAATAAAAAACATGTACTCACCAACCATTCATATAATAAATACATTCACACCTTAAGTCTATATATAGGACATCACATAATAAATTAAGATAAATAAAGAAAGTAAAAGTCAATCAAGGTCAAGTAAGTGCCCCCTCACTGCTGCTTTGAACCTTTTGAGAGATGGAAGATGTTTAATCTCAGCAGGTAGGGAGTTCCAAAAATGCGCACTTTGGACTTGGAAGGAATTCTTGCCAGTCTCAGTACGCATAAAGGGCACTGCTAAGTCCTTAATTTTTCCCCTAGTAGCCGCCCTAGGTACACATCTAGCGAAGAGACCCACTAGATGCTCCGGAGTATTCATGCGCACAATTTTGTACATAAGTACAGCCAAGAAATACTGTCTCCTAGAATCAGTGCGCAGCCAACCCAACGCGGCTCTATAAGGAGAGACATGATCCCCCATTCTCAAACCCAATACATATCTCCCACAAGAATTTTGTAACCTCTGTGTTCGTCCTCTCAACCCCTGAGAAGCATCGAACAAAACCACTGAACAATAATCAAGATGTGGGAACAGCAGGGCGGTTGCGAGCTGTTTACGCAGAGTCTCCGTGGTGTACTGACGAAAAAACCGCAGAGCATATAAAACTCTATTGAACTTTTTTGTAATCATATTAATGTGCGGTTCCCAAGAAAGTTTAGGGTCAAGCACAACACCAAGACTCATCAAGGGACCAGAGAAGGGTATACTAATGCCTCCCTCAAGATTAATCGTCTCGGGCCCTCCAGCATAAAACGAATCTACAAAACGACTGCCACCAAAGACGATCGCCTTAGTTTTATTAGTATTTAAAGTGAGAGAGGCACCAGCCGCCCACCCCGACACCGCTTTGGCCGCCCTCTGTAGGATAAGAATACCCTCCTCCACACTCTCGCGAGGCACCTGCATGTAAATTTGCAGGTCGTCCGCATAAAGTAGGTGCATGACACAACCAGAGTCAAGAGCATCACGTACGTCATTAATATAAAGGCAAAACAACAGAGGCCCCAGTACCGAACCCTGTGGAACTCCTAGGTTGGTTGTCAGCCTACTCGATTCCTCATTCAAATGCGTGGAAATCATTTGCTTCCTCCCTGATATATAAGTGTTAATCCACAAGAGGGCGGCCCTGCAAAGCCCCATCATTCTCAGCCTCATAAGTAATTTGGAGGGAGAGATTGTGTCGAATGCCTTACTAAAGTCAAAAAGCAAGAGTAACGTGACGAGTTTTTTGTCTAGACCTGATCTTATGTCGTCAATTAATTTTAGTATAGCTGTCTGCGTCGAGTGGTGCTTTCTAAAACCAGTCTGCATTGGATCAAGTAATTTTTTTGTAGTAATGTACTCCCGCAATTGGTCATGGGCGATCTTCTCAAGTACTTTCGAAAGAAAACACAGAATCGCGATCGGCCTAAAATCCTTAGGCGATTAAGTTTAAAATTACGCACAATTTCTTTCTCAATTTTATTATTGAAAAATAAATTTTTAATTTAATAAACTTGAATTGAAATATTTATAAATAATAACTATTTACAAATTTTTGAAAAAATTTACATAGACAATTTAAAGTTTTGTGAGCGCCTGTATACATAAAGTCATGCTTTTATATCAAGTCAAGTATTTCATATAATTTAAATTAACCATCCGTGGGTAACCTGAGTCATTCAAAAATGAGTATTTTAGAATTTCCTCAGATTTTTTCACCAGAATTTTTATAGAAAAATCATCAACAAGACATTAACGACCCATTAAGGGATATCGTTACCCTCCATATTCCTAAATTTTTGGTTACTCACGGAGGGTTAACTATTTAAATACATTTAATATCTTAATACAAGGCTTTTTATTTTTTAAAATTGCGTAAAATAAAGGATTATTAATCATATACATTTATGCAAGCAAACTAACAAAAATTTTAATAGTTTGTTTCAATTTTTATACACATGTGCATGGATACATATGTATATATACAGACAAACTCGCAAAACTTTTAATCGTTTGTGTAAATTTTAGCTAAAACTTTAAAATAGTTATAGTTTTAATATATTTAATTAAAAATTTTTTTAATTAAGAGTTTATTTTCTAATAAGAAAACTGGGAAAGACATAGATAAGAAATTTTTAAAATGACAAAATATAAAATAACTATTTTGAAAGTTGTCAAGAATAAGCGAGCGGCATCACTCTGAAGTTGCTCCGCCATTCTGTGCTTATGTTTTGTTGGTTGCAGCGCTACGGCTCAACAGCGGTCATCGCCTTGATTACACAAAGCTGCCAGTTGAAAGCTAGCTTTCGCACATAAAGCCACGCTCCGTTACTAAGATCGATATATAGATATTTTGTACTTATTGATTCATTATTAAAAATTTGTTCTCTTTAATAAATATATATCAACAGGTTATAGGCCAGGCACGCTTTAACAGCGCGTGTTTTCTTTTTTGTGTTTCTTTAAAAAAAGGCTGTAGTGTTGGTGCTATAAGAAAGAAGGAGAAGAAAGAGGAGAGTTTTACATTTTAGTTCGAGAGCGTCGCGAGCAGCCATATTGAATTGCTTGTGTTTTAGCTGGAAGTTTTGCTGTTGGAGTTTTGCAGTTTAAATCTTTTCTTAAGTTGTCAAATCTTGTTGGTGGAATGTCGGCTGACCAGGATAGGAAAATGTTTGACGTCCCTAAGTCTCGGGGTGAGTTTTTTTTACTGACGGTGGAAAATTCATTATTAAAAATTGTCTTTAAATTTAACTGAAAATTTTAGTATAAAATTTTTTTGCTGTTTGAAAATTGAAAGTTTTTATTAATTGAAATGATTGTTTATTTTATTAAAAATTTTATTTTATTGAAAATTTTGTTTGTTAAAAATTTAGAAGAGAGGAATTTTTACAGAGGGTGATTACTGAATTTTACAGATAAAATCAGGAAAAAGAAAATTGTTTAAAATTTTTTTTTTATTATAAAAAAAAAGAGAATCGTCAATTAAAATTTTTAATATAAAAAAAAGAAAAGGGAATTATTTCTTTTGTTTTTGCTGGACGTGTGTGGACGTATGTGGCGGCCATGTTTATTTCTCTCTCTCTCTCTCTCTCTCTCTCTCTCTCTCTCTCTCTCTCATATTCTTTCTCCTCTTCTTTTAGTGTTTGTTCTCGTAAAGAGGAAGTAGCTTGACGTGGACGCATGTCAAGTTCGGGCTACACAATTAACTGTATGTATAAAATGATGCCCAAATATACTCTGAACGAGTTGAACGAATTAAATTGAAAATACATGCATGTGTATGTGTATGTATACATCTATGTATAATTTTTTTTTTATACGATAATATACATACGAGCGTATTCTACGCGTATTAAGATGGAATATGTATTACTTTATGAATAGCTTGATTAATTTAATTTTTCTTTTGTTTTGTATAAATCTAAAATTATTAAGTTTGAATTATTAACAGACGAGAGGAAAGTCAGGTTATTTTTGCTTCTGCAAGATCAGGAGCTACAAATCTCTGAAAGACATCCTGGAGAAGGGATGTATCCTGAAGTGAATAGTGAAGGAGAGATTTTTATAATTACGTCTTCAGGCGTCGAATATCCTATAGGTAAAATTTACTTGATTAAAAAGCTTGAAAATGAAATTGATTTAAAAAAAAAATTAATTTAATACAATTTATGCATGCAATTCAGATTCAAATTTTTTTGGCCGGTGCATGTGGTGTGGTGTATGTTGTTGCTGCTACACTGCGTGTACCGATACAGGCTGTAAGCTTTACTCTATTAATTGTTGTACGTTAATTAAGTGAGTCTTTTATTTATAAATACCAGCCTTAAATATATAATAATCTATTAATTGTTGTACGTTAATTGAGTGATTATGTATTATAATTTAATTTATGTGAGTCTCTATTTTTTTAAGTGTTGTACCTTGAAGAATTATAACTCATTAAATAATTGAATTACAGATTTATCTAATGTCAATGAGGAGCTGCTGGACTCGGTAAGAAGAGAAATAGATAAATCAAAGGTCAAGGAGGTGGCTTTGACTGAGGAGCCCACTTCAAGCCAACTGAAAGAGGCTCGGCCCAAAAAGCTGGATGTAAAGGAGGGTAAAGGTGCACCGCGAGATAAGTTGGATGTTCCTAAGTTCGAGACGCAACAAGGTTCGCAGAGCTCTAATGACGAGCTGAATCTTAAGTTGCAAGGTAATAAATCCACCCCAGTTATTAAAATGACAGAAAAAGTCAAACTGGATTTGAATCTGAATAAACTCCGTAAAAGAACAAGGGCACTAAAAGTAGATTCATTCAGTGAATCCAATTTAAATCTAAACTCTTATACAGATCCTGAAACGGAAATGTATAATAATTTTAATATGTTTACAGAAATCATGGAAAAGCTGGAGAAAATGCAGAGAGATATTGGGAGTATAAGGGAGGAATCCTATGAGAGATGGACCAGACGGCACTGGTCATATCAAATTTCAGATGCTCTATTGATGATAGGTTAAATTGGATCGAGAATAAAGTCAATAAATGGGTCAAAGAGAAGTATGAAGAATATCAATCAGCTGGAGATAAAAAAGGACCTGAGGTAGTAACAAGCTTGAGTGACAATACAAATTCCACTGAAGAAACTGATGGAATTTTAAATAAAAATTATATAACTCAAGTAATCCAAAAAGAATTAGGAAAAATAAATTTAACAAATAATAATTCAAACTTAACTGATAAAATTCAAATTGAAGTTAATAATAAAGATAGTACAATACGTAGAGAATATAAATTAACTCCAGATTCAGATATTGATTCTTTTATGGATTACTTGAATTCAGAATTGACAATTCGCGATTTATTATATGTGATTGATTCCTCAGCTGGATTGGACCGTGTTGTAGATTCTGCTAAGTTGGAAAAAGACAAAATTAGAGTCAGAGATATTCTTATAAATAGAATAGACAAGTCCTATCATTTTAAGGTTTCTCAGATTCGTGATCCAGTAGAGATGTTAAAAGAAATTAAACGTTTTAAAACTTCCGAATCAGCACTTACTACAACCAGCTTGAGGAAACAGTTACATAAAATCAAGTATAACCTGAGACCTCACTTGATGACTTTCATATAGAAAAGCATCATGGTAATAAGTGGCGAGAGGGGATATAGGAAAGACCCGAACGCGCGTTCGCGAGCGCGCAGCTACGCCCCTAATTTTGACAGCCAAGCGACTATTAAGTGTAACGCGTATACTTTCTAATGTATAATATCCCTACTCTGATGCGGCAGAGTAGGAATATAGCGGCAAGCGCCGAAAATGCGAAGCATCTTGCTTAACGAAGAGCTTGTGCTCGGCACTCGTGTGTCATCTCTTCAGAAATAAAGATCCAAATAAAATGTAATTACCGAGTCAGTGCCTTTCTTTGTGTTATTCGCTCACAAATGATGGTGAAGAAGTTGGCCGAAAGAGCAGCTTCCTAACTGTGAGTGAGCGAATAACATTTTACAAATAATTAAACCGTGATAGATTAATTATCGCGAGTGATTAAAAAGTGTAACTAAGTGTGGTGTGTATTACAAACCAACAGGATATATTTTTATAAAACCGGAAGAAGGCAAATACTATGAAAGCAAAGATGCTCGATTCAGTGAAAAACAAGTATATGGAGATAGATACAACAAAAATAGCATAAAAGATTGGAACAACTCAATGGAAGAAATAGATTGCGAAAATTGGTTTTTACAGTTGGAAAATGAAAAAGAAATTTTGATTTCTGAAACGGAGGGAGAGAAAAGGAAAAGAGGACGTCCAAGGAAAGAGAAATTACAACCTCAAGAAGAACATGAACTTGGATCAGATATAAATTTGCTTGAGAATGAAGAAATTAGTACATTTATAGCCACAACACAGAATGATCCAAACTCATACCAACAAGCCATGAAATCAGAAGATAATTATGAATGGGAAAAAGCTATTAAGTCCGAACTGCAATCTATGGAAAAGAACAAGGTTTGGAAAATTGTTGATAGATCATCAAATGTTAGTGGAGAAAAACCAAATATTATAGATTCAAGGTGGGTTCTGAAAAGAAAAGTTGGAACAAATGGAGACAAAAAGTATAAAGCTCGACTGGTTATAAGAGGTTTCAAAGATAAAAATTCATATGAATTGAATGAAACTTACGCACCAGTTTCGCGATTGCCTTTAATTAGAGCCGTGCTAGTTATAATAAACAAGCTTGATCTGGAAGTAAGACAGCTGGATGTAAAAACAGCTTTTCTAAATGGCAAAATAGATAATGAAATATACATGGAAATACCTGAAGGTATTGACTGCTCACTTGATTTAAGAAGAAGCAAATTATGCAAAATCGAACGTGCTTTATATGGATTAAAAATAAGTCCGAAGAGATGGCATGAAAGGTTTCCAGAAGCAGCTGAAAAACTGAATCTAGATTCTCATGACTCTGAACCATGCCTCTTTACATGGCATGAAAACAATAAGCTCTTAATATTGTTATTATATGTGGATGATATGCTGATAGCTAGCAATGATGAAAACTAGTTAGACGATATTAAACAGAAACTTATGTTGGAATTCGAAATGTCTGACTTAGGAGAACCAAAGAACTTCTTAGGTATAGAAATTGAAAGAGATGGA
Source organism: Anastatus disparis (assembly GCA_017163975.1). NCBI lineage: Eukaryota > Metazoa > Arthropoda > Insecta > Hymenoptera > Eupelmidae > Anastatus > Anastatus disparis. The sequence continues at coordinate 5,157,449 of JAFFSR010000274.1, read as the reverse complement.
CAAAATCATACTATAACACTTAAGTTGGAAGGTTACATCAATAATCTACTTAAACGTTTTGGATATAGTGAAATGCATTCGCAAAGAACACCAATGGTAACAAGTCAAGTGGCAAATAGAGAACGACGTGAAAGAGAAGAAACAGAAAATCAAGTAAATGATGTCTCAAATAAGATAAATGGACCTTACAGAGAAATAATTGGTTCTCTTCTCTATCTTGCAAATACTGTACGCCCAGATATATCATATACTGTAAATGTATTGAGCAGACATCAAAACAATCCAACTGAAGAAGAATGGAAAATGGTAAAACGTTTATGCAGATACTTGAAATATTTCAAAAGTCTAGAACTAAAGTTTGAAGGAAAGCTGGAAAACATGCAAGGATACTCAGATGCAAGTTTTGCTGATTGCAAAGGATCATTGACAACGAGTGGTTATGTTATTAAATTGTACGGTGATACAATAGCCTGGAAAACACATAAACAGTCTTACGTAGCTCTCTCAACATGTCAAGCTGAGTATGTTGCGATGAGCGAAGCATGTCAGGAGATGGTATCATTGAAAAATTCATTAAGTCTGATATTGAAATGTTCCTTTACACCTATGACTCTGTGGTGCGATAATAAAGCTGCAGAAGCCAGTTCACAAGTTAGTTATACAAATAAACTTAGACATATGACAGAAGTTCGAGAACATTACGTTCGTGAATGCGTTGCCAGAAATCTAATAATAAGATGGATTGCTTCTAAACAACAAATTGCTGATATATTCACTAAGGCCCTACCCTTTGAATTACATAATAGCTTGACTTCATTACTAATGAATAATAAATTAAAATTGTAATTTTTTCTTTCTTTACAGATCCTAAATAAAGTTTCCAGCTGGAAATGAAGTGAGTCAACTCAGAGAGATTTGCTCGGGAGGGAGTGTCAAGAATAAGCGAGCGGCATCACTCTTGCTCCGCCATTCTGTGCTTATGTTTTGTTGGTTGCAGCGCTACGGCTCAACAGCGGTCATCGCCTTGATTACACAAAGCTGCCAGTTGAAAGCTAGCTTTCGCACATAGAGCCACGCTCCGTTACTAAGATCGATATATAGATATTTTGTACTTATTGATTCATTATTAAAAATTTGTTCTCTTTAATAAATATATCTCAACAAAAGTATCACCGTTAACTATATGAATACTCTTCGATTTTAATGTTTGTTTTAAAAACAATGGTTTGGATATACTTTTTTAATCCTTATTACGTTCATATAAAAATGAAGTAAAGAGTTATTCTTAAAACCACAGATTTAATAGAAATAATTTTTAAAGATTTTATGAACACTTTTCCAAATATGATAATTTAACCTTATTGCGAACATTTGTAAACCAAAAAAAAATTATTTCATTGACTTATTTATTTAATTTAAAACTATAAAAAAGCGTTCAAAAAATGGAATGATTTTTTGTTTGATAGAATTTTGACGTTTGTATATAAAGTATGGCTGACGACTATCTGAAGATTCGAATATCCGGATACTTGAGATTCGAATCCATTCGAATCTCAGATCCGTGGGATCAAGATACTTTAAAGTATTTGGATTTTACGAATCCAGTATTCGGATAATACGGATACTGGGTCCAGATCTAAGATTCGAATCTATACATCTTTATAAAAGTATAATCTGTGCTTTTTTTGAAAGGATAAATGATACTCAATAAATTGAATACTTTTTTTATGAATTCACTAATGACCTATGAAATTTTTTTAATTTTACGTACATCAAATGAAGTTACGAAAATTAAGCATTTAATTAAAAAATGATCTATTTTGGTATAAAAAATTAGCTTATCGACATTTTCGGGATGAAGGCTACTTCGCTTAATATTTACAATATTTCCAGCCGTTGAAAATACACGTTCTGACGCTGTAAAAGTAGTAAGTATAGCTAAATATTTCTTAACAAGTTGAACAAAGTTTGGATATTTTTGAGCATGATTCTTCCACCAATTATAGGGACGCATATTGTGAGAAATACTGGGCTCACTCAAGTATCTTTGAAATTGATCAGCTGCACTATTACTTTGGATATTTATTGATTTTTTAAATTATATATCCAAAGCACTTTGCTTAATTTCTTCATTATCTATACTTGTCGTTGGCGCAACATCAAAAATTTTTTGCTTAATGAATTTTCTAATAAATGATTTATTTGCAGGTTCCTCTGCATCAAGATCCTTATATCGAGGGTCCAAAAATGAAGTAATTTGTCTCGGTGAGATATTTACGTCAAATGTCATATGGAATCGAGTTTCTAAACTGCTCCTAATTTTATTTCTGTCATATACGATAAAAATTAATACTATCAAAATAAAATTAAGGTAAATTGTATTATAATGTATATATAATACAAATAAATAAATATTTATCTATCTATTATAAAAACAATATCGTTATAGTACCTGATATTATTAATATTTATTCCCCCTATTATTTCTCGAAAATGGTTGTTCATTAAAGTTCTGATTAACGGTCGAACTGAAGAAACTGATGAATTTTCCGCACTTAAAACTGTAGTTGTGAGTTCTAGAGGTTTGAGAGTATCAGCTATGTCTTCTAACTCTTTCCATTCTATCTCACTTGTATCTAGTTTAACAACCACCTGTGCTTTTATTATTTTTCGATCAGCTAATGCAGCTTATATTGCTGGTCTATTTTTTATTAATCTAGAAAAAACAGATAATAAATTTTTATATTGAAAATAAATGCTTAGTTAAACAAATAAATTAATACCCAACCTTTCTAACATATAATATGTAGAATTCCAACGAGTTGAACAATTCTGTATCAACTACAGAATTAACTGCATTGGCTGCGTTATCAGTTACGATTATAGTAACTTTATTTTGTAAATTGTAATCTTTAATGATTTCTGGCATTCTGCTACACAAATTCTCAGCAGAATGCCGCTCATCGGCTTCCTGCGTTGCCAAACAAACAGATTTTGGTTCCCAAGTTTCAGTTAAGTAGTGAGCAGAAACCGATAAATATGCATCTTGCGCCCACGAACTCCAGCAATCGGACACAGCAACAACTGATGACGCAGACTGCAATTCTTTTCAACTTAATCCTTTTATGAATAAAATACAAATATAGATTATACTATAATTTTATATACCAAATTTAAATTATCAAAAATAATTAATCAATACTAAATTTATTTTTCTAATGAGTATGTAATTAATCATAATGAATATGCGCTTTAACCATGATAAAATAAGTATTTTACCTTGGTTATATTATAAAGAAAGTCAATTCGCTTTTTGATGGTTTCCACAGAAAGTATTTCATAAGCTGGTTCCACTACAGCCATGAAATTTTTAAACCCTTCAGACTCTACAAATGAGAATAGAAGCATATTCATAACAATAAGTTTAGAAAGAGCTTGATCAATGTTTTCTGCTCGAGTTTTGTTACATAGTACTATTTTCTTAGTTCGATTTGTCTGTAATAAAAATAGTCATAAAAACGATTGCATTAGTTTATAAAATTAGTATTCAAAACAATTAAAATAATAAAATTTAAAAATATATCTTTATTTTAATTATACGACATGAACAAGCTACAGGCGTTAACGAAACCAAACTGCTTGTAGAAGGCAAATCAGATGAATTTTTAGCATATGACAGTACCTCATTCAAAGTTTGATCATTCTCATAGTCTGCATGAAAAGTACTATTTAGTAGTTCAGTTTCAGTGCTTTCATTTGTAGTATCCATTTTGTTATCACTCAGATTACAAAATTAAAATAAATATTCGCTGATAAATGATAAATCATAAATATTTACAACTACATCATTAATACAATAAATATTTTTATGATTGCGAATAAAAACTTTTATTTACATTAACTTATTAGAAGATTTCTGATTTATAATAAATTTAAAAGCGCAAATTGAAACACTCATTATTCAGAAAATTTTTTTAAATTAATTGTTGATTAGCTAAAGTTATCAGTTATTCATTAAAACAGTTTAAATTTAAATAATTGAATGAAAAATCAACAACAAAAATCAAATTATATACACATATTATTTAAAAAAATACTTATTTGATTATTAATTTTAATAAAATTTTTTAAATTAAACAGTATTAAAACATGTTTAAAAGAAAGGGAAAAAATTACATGTTATATTTGAGCTCAAAGTAATATTATTTTCATAAATAAAGAAATAGAAAATAGAAAAATGAGGAAAAATTAAGAAACATATAATGAAAAATCAATCAAAGAAACAAATGATATGTCTGTGCACATTAAATTATTCTGTTATATTAAAAAAAGATACTTATTTTGGAATTTTTCAAATTAAAAAAGTATTTAAAATGTTTGAGAGAAAGGAAAAAAAATATATGTTGCATGAGAATTTAAAATCTCCGTATAAGCATTATAAGGATATTTTCATAAACAAAAAAATTAATATAGAAGAGTGAGAAAACAAAAGCACGCGCTTATACTCAGTAAATGATATTATTAAACGTAGCTCTGTTATATTATATATTAAAAGTGACATATATGTTATAAATGTGTTACTTTTATATATGATATATGCTATATTGTAAAAGTGACTAAATGATTTACAACAATTCTACCTGTAAAAAACAACACAAGTAAATATTTACTATCCAAATCAACTTCAAAATTAATAAAATTAAAATCTTTTTGAAAATTTTCATTTAAGGACTCTTTCACATATAAAATAATTCCCCCTTTTTATTTTTCATAATAAAAAATTTTGTTGATAATAAAATATAATTATCTAAAATCACATTTCTGACGCTTTGAATGGACATTATTAAATTCGGGAATATTACGTAAATGTTTATTTAATGATGACGTAGAACTCCTAATTTGAAATTCTTCGTTGCAAATATTGCAAGTTGCAGTTACGCCTTCATCTGATTTAGTACAGTAATCCCATACCCAACTTCTTTTTCTAGGCATTTTTCAACACTTTATGCACGCATCACTTAAAAATTTTTTTATTTAAGCGCACAAAATTTTAATGATATCGCGATCAAATAATTGATATTAATTCCATACAATCATCGATGGACTAACTTAATTTGATTAACTTTGGCTTTCACTTACTACTCTGATTCTAATCTCGTTAACGTTCGACTCAAAAGTAAACAAACAACTTCTTAAATATACTCTTAAATATGAGTAAAATTTCAATATTTTAAAAGTATAATACTTTTAAGTATATTCTTAAAACTTGAATATATATTAAATATACTTTTAAAATTTAAATATATGTGAAGACACAAAAAAACATGAATCAAATTTTTAATCCTATAAATTAAAAATTTAATTAGATTTATTTTTTTAATTAAATATTAAAAAATTTTTTAAAACTTAAGATTCTTATATTAGACTCGAAGAATTCAAATACTCTTAAGATCCGTATCCTTCGAATCTAAGACTTGAAAACTCCTAAAATCTGGATCTTTCGGATCTGATATTCGAATCTATCCGGGTTTCGAGTATCCGAGTATTTGGGTACCCGAAGATCCGGGTATAGTTGACAGCCCTATATTTATATTATAAAGTCATTTTTATCTTTTTTATACATCGATTTTTAAACATCATTTATTTTTTAACATTTTTTAATAATAAATTTTTTTTATTTATTATCATAAGGAAAATAAGTTTTTTTTCAAATTCTTTAAGAAAGATTAAATTTTCATAATAAACGTTTTTATAGCAATATTTTTACCAATTTTAATAAATTTAATATTTCTTATTCTACAACTTTTGTGCTTACTTATCAGTTATACACTCAACATTTTTAAATAAAGTGGCAATATAAGACTCCCTACCTGCTGAGATTAAACATCTTCCATCTCTCAACAGGTTCAAAGCAGCAGTGAGGGGGCACTTACTTGACCTTGATTGACTTTTACTTTTTTTATTTATGTTAATTTATTATGTGATGTCCTATATATAGACTTAAGGTGTGAATGTATTTATTATATGAATGGTTGGTGAGTAAATGTTTTTTATTTGATTTTATTGTATTGACTGCGTTTCATGCTATTGTGTGCGCTTTTTATTTTTATTTTATGTATTTTTATGTATTTTTATTTTTATTTTTTATTTTTCTATTGAATTTTAATATTATGACTGATAGATAATGAATGCCTGTTTTTAATTTATTGTATTATTGCGTGTATTGTTTTATAATCTTAATTATCCTTGTATTATCTGCGGTTTATCTGTGATATCACTTTTTATTGTGATTACTTTTTCAGTATTATTAGGGTTAGTTATTCGACTGTGATATCAACTTTAAGTGCAATATTTATTTGTAATCATATATTGTATTACACGCCTTTTGTATATTTAATACGAATAAATCATTATCTAATCTAATCTAATCTAACCTAATTAAATATTTATAATATTTAAAAATTTGTTTAAATGACATAATAGAAAATAACTATTTTGCAAGTATTACCGTTAATTTTATTAACACTTTTCGAGATCAATAATTGTTTAAAAAAATGGTTTATAAATACTTTTTCAATCCTTTTTACGTTCTTAAAAAAATGTAGTAAAGAATTATTTTTAAAACAATATTTTTAATAAAAGTTTTTTGCCAATAAAATATTTATAAAACAATAATATTGTTGAAAATATAATAAGGTTATCAAATTCCATATGAAAAATCTATTAAACATTTAAAGGTAGCTTCTTTTTACAAAATGATAAAAAGCAAGAGAATCAAATTAAATAATTATAAAGTTTTTTGAAATTTAAATATCAAAATAATTGTATGGTCGGTCATTGATTAAATAAACATAATAATTAACAGCGAAAATCGGATTTGCAGCTTATCGATAATGCATTTTTTCATGAATGCACAGCTGTTTTAATTTATGCATTTGTATTTTTAATATACTTTTGTTCAAAGAAATTTTATTTAAATTTAAACGTGCATTTTCAAAGAAATAAACAAAATAAATTTTCCCTTAAAAGCTAATAAACATTACGGATGTTTTAAATAAATTATTAAATTTTGAAAAGATATAACACAACATAGATGACTTAAATTGATTGACTCAGTTTAGGTTTTTTTTTTTTTATCAACACTTTTTCAAATATTATAATTTAACATTACTGCAAAAATTAGTAAATTAAAAAAAAATAATTTTATTTACTCACTTATTTAATTTAAAACTATAATAAAGCATTCAAAGAATAGTATGAATTTATTGTTTGATAGAATTTTGACGTTTTTATATAAAGTAATTTTTATCTTTTTTATACATCGATTTTTAAAGATCATTTATCTTTCAACATTCTTTAATAATGAACATTTTTAATTCGTTATCATAAAAATTAAGTTTTTATATAAATTCATAAAAAAAGACTAAAATTTTCATAATAAACGTTTTTATAGCAATATTTTTACCAATTTTAATAAATTTAATATTTCTTATTCTACAACTTTTGTGCTTACTTATCAGTTATACACTCAAAATTTTTAAATAAAGTGGCAATATAAGACCATAGTTCTTTGCTTTCACAATTAATTGTATAATTAAACAATCATATTTAAAACAAAATTTTGAACAAGAGTATTTTATTGACATTTTATGAGTAATTAGATTTAGAGCGAACATTCCTGAATTGAAAAAATTTTTTTTTCGATAATTTGGATAACTGGGTTATTTTATTTCGTTTGAAAATTCATCAGATGATTATTAACGCAATAGATAAAGTATTAAAAACTATCAGCTAATAATATGCTGGTAGAAAACTCGTCCATTAGTGTATTAAAACAGCTGATCGGCGCTCACGTCTGGCTTCTACGTTTCGCCTTTCATCAGCTGGCGTTCTTTCTTCCGTCATACAGCCTTTAACCTTACTCGTTTTGCTAGTTTTTCTGCCATTAAGAATCACTTTTAAATATTTATTAATAAATATCTCCAAAAGGAGACATAAAAATTTCAAAGATCTTAAGAAATATGCAAAAGAAAGGGGTATTAATTTTGTATGGCATAGAAATGGCAGATTTCTGGGAAGAGGAGGGAGAGAGCATTTGCATTTGCTTCAAAAAATGAAATAGATAAAATATGCAGTTCTCAAAACATAATTTTAGATAAAAATATTATTGCAAACGACAATTCCAAAGGAATTAGTGGATGCTTAAGAAATTACGACATTGTTATGACTAGTATGTATTTAGTATGTATATTGTTCAGGCAGGATAGAAACCTTCATGGAAGAGGAGTATGTAACTTAAGTTTCAAACGTTGAATTGGATCGAAAATTGGATTTTTTTAATAAATGATTCAGCGACTGTATACAGGCTGAAATTGCATAAAAATGAACTAACATAATAATAAAAACAAGTTACGAGTAACCGTAGATCATAAACAACCCCTCATGGGTCACCAAGGGAAGCTAACGGAAAAGACAAAATTTAGTTTTAGTATACTTAATTCGTTAGACCGTTTTTCTCTTCGATTATCAAAAATTAATGATAAAAGACAACCCCTTGCATTTTTTCGTCGAGATAAAAGACAAGGAACCACCCCCAGCGTGATATATAGAGGATGAAAATCAGATCTGATTTTTTATCACAGCAACTTGATTCGTTGGACCCTTTTCCTCTTCAATTATCAATAAGAAATTATAAAAGACAACCCCTTGAATTTTTTCGTTGAGATACAAGACAAGGAACCACCCCCAGCGTGATATATAGGGGATGAAAATCAGATCTGATTTTTTATCTCGGCGACTTGATTCGTTGGACCCTTTTTCTCTTCAATCATCAAAAATTAATGATCAAAGACAACCCCGTGAATTTTTTCGTTGAAATACAAGACAAGGAACCACCCCCAGCGTGATATCAAGGGGATGAAAATCAGTTCTGATTTTTTATCTCGGCGACTTAATTCGTTGGTCCCTTTTTCTCTTCAATTATCAATAAGTAATGATAAAAGACAACCCCTCAAATTTTTTCGTTGAGATACAAGACGAGGAACCACCCCCAGCTTGATATAAAGGGGATGAAAATCAGTTCTGATTTTTTATCTCAGCGACTTGATTCGTTGGACCCTTTTTCTCTTCAATTATCAAAAATTAATAATAAAAGACGACCCCGTAAATTTTTTCGTTTAGATGAAAAACAAGGAACCACCCCCAGCGTGATATAAAGGGGATGATAATCAGTTCTGATTTTTTATCTCGGCGACTTAATTCGTTATACCTTTTTTCACGTCGATTATCAAGAATTAATAATAAAAGACAACCCCTTAAATTTTTTCGTCGGGATACAAGACGAGAAACCACCCCCAGCGTGATATAAAGGGGATGAAAATCAGATCTGATTTGTTATCTCGGAGACTTGATTCGTTGGACCTTTTTTCACGTCGATTATCAATAAGTGATGATAAAAGACAACCCCTTAAATTTTTTCGTCGAGATACAAGACAAGGAACCACCCCCAGCGAGATATAAAGGGGATGAAAATCAGATCTGATTCTTTATCACGGCGACTTTATTCGTTGGACCCTTTTTCTCTTCAATTATCAAAAATTAATAATGAAAGACGACCCTGTGAATTTTTTCGTTAAGATGCAAGACAAGGAACCAACCCCAGCGTGATATAAAGATGATGATAATCAGTTCTGATTTTTTATCTCGGCCACTTGATTCGTTGGACCCTTTTTCTCTTCAATTATCAATAATTAATGATAAAAGACAAGATCGTGAATTTTTTCGTTGAGATACAAGACAAGGAACCACCCCCAGCGTGATATGAAGAGGATGAAAATCAGATCTGATTTTTTATCTCGGGGACTTGAATCGTTGGACCCCTTTTCACGTCGATTATCAATAAGTAATGATGAAAGACAACTCCTTGAATTTTTTTGTTGAGATACAAGACGAGGAACCACCCCCAGCGTGATATAAAGGGGATGGAAATCAGTTCTGATTTTTTAACTCGGCGACTTGATTCGTTGGACCCATTTTCTTTTAAATTATCAAAAATTTATGATAAAAGACAACCCCGTGAATTTTTCCGTTGAGATACAAGACAAAGAACCACCCCCAGCGTGATATAAAGGGGATGAAAATCAGTTCTGATTTTTTATCTCGGCGACTTGATTCGTTGGACCCCTTTTTTCTTCTATTATCAAAAATTAATGATAAAAGACGACCCCGCGAATTTTTCCGTTGAGATACAAGACAAGGAACCACCCCCAGCGTGATATAAAGGGAATGAAAATCAGTTCTGATTTTTTATCTCGGCGACTTGATTTGTTGTACCCTTTCCCGCTTCAATTATCAATAATTAATGATAAAAGACAACCCCGTGTATTTTTTCGTTGAGATACAAGACAAGGAACCACCCCCAGCGTGATATAAAGGGGATGAAAAAATTTACGGTGCTGTCTTTTATCACTAATTGCTAATAATTGAAGAGAAAAATGGTCCAACGAATCAAGTCGCCAAGATAAAAAATCAGAACTGATTTTCATCCCCTTTATATCACGCTGGAAGTGGTTCCTTGTCTTGTATCTCAACGAAAAAATTTACGAGGTTGTCTTTTATCATTAATTTTTGATAATTGAAGAGAAAAAGGGTCCAACGAATCAAGTCGCCAAGATAAAAAATCAGAACTGATTTTCATCCCCTATATATGACGCTGGGGGTGGTTCCTTGTCTTGTACCTCAACGAAAAAATTCAAGGAGTTGTCTTTTATCATTACTTATGGATAATCGCCGTGAAAAAAGGTCCAACGATTTAAGTCCCCGAGATAAAAAATCAGATCTGATTTTCATCCCCTTCATATCACGCTGGGGGTGGTTCCTTGTCTTGTATCTCAACAAAAAAATTCAAGGGGTTGTTTTTTATCATTAATTTTTGATAATTGTAGAGAAAAAGGGTATAACGAATCAAGTCGCCAAAATAAAAGATCAGATCTGATTTTCATCCCCTATATATCACGCTGGGGGTAGTTTCTTGTCTTTTATCTCAACAAAAAAATTCACGGGGTTGTCTTTTATCATTAATTTTTGATGATTAAAGAGGTAAAGGGTCCAACGAATCAAGTCGTCGAGATAAAAAATCAGAACTGATTTTCATCCCCTTTATATCACGCTGGGGGTGGTTCCTTGTCTTGTATCTCAACGAAAAAATTCAAGGGGTTGTCGTTTATCCTTAATTTTTGATAATTGAAAAGAAAAAGGGTCCAACGAATCAAGTCGCCGAGATAAAAAATCAGAACTGATTTTCATCCCCTTTATATCACGCTGGGGGTGGTTCCTTGTTTTGTATCTCAACGAAATCATTCACGAGGTTGTCTTCTATTATCAATTTTTAATAATTGAAGAGAAATAGGGTCCAACGAATCAAGTCGCCGAGATAAAAAATCAGAACTGATTTTCATCCCCTTTATATGACGCTGGGGGTGGTTCCTTGTCTTGTATCTCAACAAAATCATTCACGAGGTTGTCTTTTATTATTAATTTTTGATAATTGAAGAGAACAAGGGTCCAACGAATCAAGTCGCCGAGATAAATCAAAACTGATTTTCATCCCCTTTATATGACGTTGGGGGTGGTTCCTTTTCTTGTATCTTAACGAAATCATTCACGAGGCTGTCTTCTATTATTAATTTTTGATAATTGAAGAGAACAAGGGTCCAACGAATCAAGTCGCCGAGATAAAAAATCAGAACTGATTTTCATCCCCTTTATATGACGTTGGGGGTGGTTCCTTGTCTTGTATCTTAACGAAATCATTCACGAGGCTGTCTTCTATTATTAATTTTTGATAATTGTGGGGAAAAAGGGTCCAACGAATCAAGTCGCTGAGATTAAAAATCAGAACTGATTTTCATCCCCTTTATATGACGCTGGGGGTGGTTCCTTGTCTTGTATCTCAACGAAAAAATTCACGGGGTTGTCTTCTATTATCAATTTTTGATAATTAAAGAGAAAAAGGGTCCAACGAATCATGTCGCCGTGATAAAAAATCAGAACTGATTTTCATCCCCTTTATATGACGCTGGGGGTGGTTCCTTGTCTTGTATCTCAACGTTGAAATTCACGGGGTTCTCTTTTATTATTAATTTTTGATAATTGAAGAGAAAAGGGGTCTAACAAATCAAGTCGCCGAGATAAAAAATCAGAACTGATTTTAATCCTCTTTATATCACGCTGGGGGTGGTTCCTTGTCTTGTATCTCAACGAAAAAATTTACGGGGTTGTCTTTTATCATTAATTTTCGATAATTGAGGAGAAAAGGGGTCCAACGAATTAAGTCGCCGAGATAAAAAGCAGATCTGATTTTCATCCCCTATATATCACGCTGGGGGTGGTTCCGTGTCTTGTATCTCGACGAAAAAATTCAAGGGGTCGTCTTTTATCATTAATTTTTGATAATTTCAGAGAAAAAGGGTATAACGAATCAAGTCGCTGAGATAAAAGATCAGATCTGATTTTCATCCCCTATATATCACGCTGGGGGTGGTTCCGTGTCTTGTATCTCGACGAAAAAATTCAAGGGGTCGTCTTTTATCATTAATTTTTGATAATTTCAGAAAAAAAGGGTATAACGAATCAAGTCGCCGAGATAAAAGATCAGATCTGATTTTCATCCCCTATATATCACGCTGGGGGTAGTTCCTTGTCTTGTATCTCAACGAAAAAATTCACGGGGTTGTCTTTTATCATTAGTTATTGATAATTAAGGAGAAAAAAAGTACAACGAATTAAGTCGCCGAGATAAAAAATCAGAACTGATTTTCATCTCCTTTATATCACGCTGGGGGTGGTTCCTTGTCTTGTATCTCAACGAAAAATTTAAGGGGTTGTCTTTTATTATTAATTTTTAATAATTGAAGAGACATAGGGTCCAAGGAATGAAGTCGCCGAGATAAAAAATCAGAACTGATTTTCATCCCCTTTATATCACGCTGGGGGTGGTTCCTTGTCTTGTATCTCAACGAAATCATTAACGTGGTTGTCTTCTATTATTAATTTTTGATAATTCAAGAGAAAAAGGGTCTAACGAATCAAGTCGCCGAGATAAAAACCAGAACTGATTTTCATCCCCTTTATATGACGTTGGGGGTGGTTCCTTGTCTTGTATCTTAACGAAATTATTCACGAGGCTGTCTTCTATTACTAATTTTTGATAATTGAAGGGAAAAAGGGTCCAACGAATCAAGTCGCCGAGATAAAAAATCAGAACTGATTTTCATCCCCTTTATATGACGCTGGGGGTGGTTCCTTGTCTTGTAGCTCAACGAAAAAATTCACGGATTTGTCTTCTATTATTAATTTTTGATAATTAAAGAGAAAAAGGGTCCAACGAATCATGTCGCCGTGATAAAAAATCAGAACTGATTTTCATCCCCTTTATATGACGCTGGGGGTGGTTCCTTGTCTTGTATCTCAACGAAAAAATTCAAGGGGTTGTTTTTTATCATTTCTCATTGATGATTGACGTGAAAAAAGGTGCAACGAATCAAGTCCCCGAGATAAAAAAATCAGATCTGATTTTCATCCCCTATATATCACGCTGGAGGTGGCTCCTTGTCTTGTATCTCAACGAAAAAATTTACGGGGTCGTCTTTTATTATTAATTCTAGATAATTAAAGAGAAAAAGGGTCCAACGAATCAAGTCGCCGAGATAAAAAAGCAGATCTGATTTTCATCCCCTATATATCACGCTGGGGGTGTTTCCGTGTCTTGTATCTCGACGAAAAAATTCAAGGAGTCGTCTTTTATTATTAATTTTTGATAATTGAAGAGAAAAACGGTCCAACGAATGAAGTTGCCGTGATAAAAAATCAGATCTGATTCGCATCTCCTATATATCACGCTGGGGGTGGTTCCTTGTCTGGTATCTCGACGAAAAAATTCAAGGGGTTGTTTTTTATCAATAATTTTTGATAAACGAAGAGAAAAACGGTCTAACGAATTGAGTATAGGCTGATTCCATTTCAAATCGAACAGTTAGTATACACTCAAGTCACTAATTACTGCGCTAATGGATTATGTTATTCTACCCTAAAAATAAGGGTATTCGTATTTTTTCATTCTGCTGAAATATCAAAATTGCATCAGATATGCACTTTTGAAAATTGCATACAAAAACTAAATGTTAAAACTGAAAATGTTGAGAATAACTTTAGAGAGCTATCGTTTTACCAATTTCCAATGAATTTTGATAAACCTTTTTTTATTTTATTTCGTTTCGAGCCCTCTTCAACTCCGTGCAAGAAATTTAAAAAAAAACTAAAAAATGACTGAGATATATGCATTTTCTTATAAAATGCACTTTTTATGCACATGCATTTTTCTCGAAAAGGCCATTTTTTTTTGCTGAAATTTCTTTGCTGATAGAGGACCAAAATACCTATCCAATAGTACTTGTTTGATCCCGGGTTTTTTGGTTTGGAGCGAGAAAAAAATTCACAAATTTTGTTGGTGAAAAATGCTTGTATATACGTTTGGAAGTCTTAAGCAGTCTGCATTCAAACACTGTCGTATGCTTGGCTCATCATTTGTTTACATTTGTATGCATGTATATAGCATCAATAGTGATATATATATATATATATATACCAGGGGGGGTACCCCCCTGCTCGCACTGCTCGCCAACCCCTAGTTGTGCTATAAATATAATTATATATTAAACATTTAAATCATTTTTAAATTTTTAAATCATTTTTTTTTAGTTTCGTTGATAATTTAGTATATTATTTGATATAGGGTAAGTGTGCCAGTTATCGTTGCCCCCCCGACTACCGTGCTCCTTCGATATTTTAATACATTAAGATAGGTTTAAGCCTTAATCAATAATACAAAAAAAATTTTTTAATATTTTTGAAGTATAATTTAACTATTAGAAAAATAAAAATTTAATTTATCGACGTTTTATATTGTATAAATAATGTTTGAAATTTTTGTAACGTGATTTATGCGTTTTTAGTGCGCGCGTTATCAAAAAGCTTAAGGATTGCATGTTTAGTTCAATCATTTAAAGTATTAAAAAATGTATAATAATAATATGTATATGCATTTTACTATAATAAAATACTTACAAATTTCGAAAAAACTTACAATTTGTGTTTTTAAATTATTTTTTATTATTTATTTATAAAATATAGTAACTGGAACAGATTTAAACATGTGATTCAATTATCGTGCACGATAACTAAACCAATTTTTTGGTATAATCTTAGTTATCGTGCCCTCTAACATGTGAGCATCGAAGAAAACATAACCTCAAAAAAAGATAAATCGACGAAAAATGCACGGTATTCGACGCTCGATATTTGGTTGAGGGCTTGCTTACTGAAAAAACGCATTTAGTTGGGGGCGCGGAAACTGACACACGGTATATAGAAATCTGAAAATTTAGCAACACGGTATTTGACGCATGCATCAATTCTTATATTTTTAATAATATTTCAAATATTTTTCTATACATAATTAATCAATCATGCTTATTAAATAAAAGATGCTTCAACGTTTATAACTGATATCAATAGTTATCAAGCATTAATAGAAAAATCTGTTTAATTTGATAAAATCTGTAAGAGGTTACGTTAAACCCACGGTAACTGGCACACTTACCCTATCGTAATGATTTTGAGTTTTATAAGATTTATAGGATTATTTTGTTATAATTCCTTTTTTATATCTTTTTTCTCATTTTAAACATTTTATGAGATATATCAAAAATTCATACTAAAATTTATAAATTTATTATGATATTGTAAATGAAATTATTACATGATCATTATATCATATTTTATTTAAAATTTAGTTATTTATATAACAAATAAATAAATAAAATAATTTTAAATTATTTTATACTTACTTATATTACATTTACCTGTATAAAAGTTATGAATATGTTTTTTTTATTTATTGTTGTTAGTAGTTAAATTATTTATTTATTAAAATTTCGATTTATAAATTTTAAATAATTATAACTTTTAAATATTTTAGTTAATTTTTAAATATTTTATTTTTTTATTTATTTTTAATAATATTGATAATGTTTAAAAATTTTTTTTAAATTTATTATTATATATTGAAATATTTACGATTTATTTTAATTTTTCATATTTTATTAATAATGTTAGCTAATCTTAATAAATATTTAGAATAAATTTCATGACTTTGATTAAAGTAATATTCTGCTATTGGTTCGCGTATTATTTTTTTAATATTTCTTTCTAAACTATGTTAGGTACAATATCTCTGTTTTTCGATTCATTTTGAATATATATTTTATTTACATTTTTACAACGTGAAAGAGTTATTTGTGCTTCTATGTTATATTTGAATAATTTAGTTATTTTTAATCGCGTTTCATTACATAATCCATTTTTTATACTTAAATTTCGAATTAACATAATTATGGTATTTACTTTTAATTTCAGTTCGTGTGGAGGTAATCCTTCTCTTATGTTATTTAACATTTCTATTGAATAATTCAAATGAATATTATCATTCGTTTGATCTACACCTTTGTAAAACAAATATAAATAGTTATTAATCTTGAAAGTTATATAAATTTAAACATAAATATTAATATCAATTAATTTTAAAAGTTGTATAAATCAATACTATTAAAGGTTTATAATGTAAGGTGGTGTGGAAATCTGAATCCTCAACACTATATGCTTATTTTTATTTTAATACAATAAAATATTAATAATATGATCAAATTATTAAAAATCATTATGTTTTCAACAAATGAATTAATTATAGTGTTGAGGAATTGTAATAGAATTAATTTAAATTTATATTTATTAATTTCAGATAAACTATGTAAAAAATGGTAATAAGATATCTGATGAGGCACATGTTTTTCATTTTAAATATAATAAATTGTAATTTTATGCAACTACTTTCGAGTTTTCAACAAAAAAAAAATTAAAATTTTTATATTTTTATGTAATATTATACTTAAAATATAATAAAAAAATATAAAACTATATTATGCAATATTTGATGGTTCTAAAAGGTTGTTGGGGGGATTGTGGGGGGGGTTGTGGGGGGATTGTGGGGGGGTGTGGGGGGGCAAGAGGGGGTTAATGGGGGTCTATGGGGGGATGTGGGGGGACGTGGGGGTAATGATCGATAACATAAAATAACGTAAATTTACGTTATTTAATTAATAAAAATCATGTGGGGGGGCTGTGGGGGCTGTGGGGGGCGCGGGGGGATGTGGGGAGGCACTGACTGAATTTTGGTTCATATAACTATATAATATAGGGAGATATATATATATATATATATATATGTGTAAATTCGTAATATAAAAATAAATATTTAAACATGAAAAAAAAGAATTCTATTCGTGTATATCTATATTATGTATGTTTCGATGTACAAACAATAGGAGGCTAACTCGCGGACAAATACATCGCGTAACCAAAACAGCATATTAGAACTGTTATATAGAAGCTAGTTATTTTTACGGCTGCTTCGAAAGGTGCTTCTCGGGCTTGTGAAAAATTCAACAAAATTGTGAAATAACAATGTCCGAAATTTACTCTTCTAAAAGAATTTCATGTCCCGATTTTTTTCAAATGCATAAAAAGGTAGTTTATATGAGCAGTAATTCACGTTTTAGACCGTTGGAAGATTTAGCCATTAATTTGGCACAGCTTCATCCAGATTTAAATATATTGCCATCTACTAATGTATGTAAAAATTGCCATAAACGCATATCAAAAATGATTTCAAGTGATCTTGAGTCTATATCTGAAAATGAAATCACTAAACTTTTTAGCAGAAGAGATGATGATTTTATTCCGAAGACACCCGAACGAATAGAGGAAATAAACGAGAGTATTAATTCAGTTTTACCTGAATGCATCTCACCCCTAAAAAGAAAAACTGCAATACCTGAAAATTTTAGAGGAAATGACGTATCTAAAAAGAAAAAATCCTTAATAACAGCTTTTTCTGCTACTGTTGAAAGTAAATTAGAAGATGCGTATGGCATTTCAGTTGAATCAATAGAATCGGACGAAAATTCCACTGAAAACTATTGGGATGAATTTTTAGAAAATTTTAAATTGGCTTTAGAAAAATGCTCTTCTATTTCGAAGAAAATAAAACTTCTAACTCTACTACCTTCAAAATTAAGCAAAATAAAAGTTTGCTCACTATTCTCGAATATAAGCGAGTATATGATAAATAAATCAAGAAATCTCGTGAAAAATAAAGGAGTTTATTCGGAGCCAGATTTATATACTGGTCATCCTATTGATGATAGCACAAAAAATATCGTTATGGAATATTTTTTAAATGATGATTTTAATTGTAGTAGACAAAGTCCAAATAAATCTGATGTCGTAACTGTTAAAATTAATAACACAAAAACTAAAAAAGTCAAACGGTTTCTTACTCGAAGCTTAAAAGAAACATATAGTCAATTAAGAAAAGAAAATCCAAACTTACAAATAGGAAAATCGAAATTCTATAGTCTAAGACCAAGTTTCGTCTTAACTAGCCCTGTGAAGGAAGCTTGTCTTTGTGTACATTGCGAAAATTTTGAACTGTTTCTTACAAGTTTGATTCGTTTTAGAAGCGATAAGAATTCCGAATTAGATTCAATTCGTTCAGAAATAACTAACACAATGTTGTGTTCTGAACCATTTGATTCATGTTTCTTGCAAGAATGCAAAGATTGTCCCGGTGGTGCGGGTATCACATTAGAATTGTTAAAACTGAAACAAAATTGTGAAGATGAAATTACGTTTGCTTTGTGGGATAATGGTAATCTTATTAAACAAACAATAAGCTTAACAGTTTTTAAAGAAAAACTTTCAATCTGCGCATTGAAAGCAAGTACTCATATATACATAAAAAATATTCAACGTGAAGCTATAAAAAAAGAAAAAGAAGAAGGTAAAGCTGATCCTACTAAGTTAATCATCCACGTTGACTTTGAAGAAAATTGGTCTGTAATAAATAATAAAGCGGTTCAAGGAAATCATTCGGTAAATAACCAAATTTCTATTTTTACTGCAGTCTGTTACCAAGGAGAGATAACACAAAGTTTTGCGATAGTTAGTGACGACAAAAAGCATGATACTGCATATGCATTGCTAGCAATAAATGAAATTATTGATCTTATGAAAAAGAATTATTTAGTTACTAAAGTCACTATCATATCAGATGGAGCTCCAAGCCAATTTAAATATCGTTTTCAACTACATGAATTCAAACATTGGTTTCATGAAATGAAATGGTTATTTTCTGCGACTGGTCATGGGAAAGGAGCCGTTGATGGAATAGGTGGGCTTCTAAAGCATTATGCTACTTCACATAACTTGAAAAGAGTTCATGAAGAATCGATACAAAATGCTGACGATTTTATAAATTGGGTTCAAAGTTACACCAATGCAATAAAAATCATTTTACTACCAATAAATGAGATTGAAAGATTTAGAAAAAAGAAAAATATTGAATGGAGTGGGGTTTCTAAATATAATGGAATTCAAAAAAGTCATATGTGGTTAAAAAAACTTGGGGAATTAAAATCACATATATTTATTGGCAGGACAGCTATACATGCACTAAATGAAGTGAAAAACAAGAAAAAAAAGCCAAGCGTCGTGAGACTACATTTAAAACTAAAAATAATAAGCGCAAAAATAAAAAAAAATAATTATCTATAATTATTTTTTTGACGCATCCCAACAGTGAGAGGCAAGGGAACTCACTCTAAAAAAGCACCCTGAAGGAAACAGAATCCTTCTACGTCCACGTCGTTGTTCCTGGATAATGCTAAACGAAGGATAATATTTAAATGTCGACTGCTTAAGACTTCCGAACGTATATACAAGCATTTTTCACCAACAAAATTTGTGAATTTTTTTCTCGCTCCAAACCAAAAAACCGGGATCAAACAAGTACTATTAGATAGGTATTTTGGTCCTCTATCAGCAAAAAAAATTTCAGCCAAAAAAAAATGGCCTTTTCGAGAAAAATGCATGTGCATAAAAAGTGCATTTTTTGGTAAAATGCATATATCTCAGTCATTTTTTAGTTTTTTTTTAAATTTCTTGCACGGAGTTGAAGAGGGCTTAAAACGAAATAAAATAAAAAAAGGTTTATCAAAATTCATTGGAAATTGGTAAAACGATAGCTCTCTAAAGTTATTCTCAACATTTTCAGTTTTAACATTTAGTTTTTGTATGCAATTTTCAAAAGTGCATATCTGATGCAATTTTGATATTTCAGCAAAATAAAAAAATACGTATACCCTTATTTTTAGGGTAGAATAACATACTCCATTAGCGCAGTAATTGGTGACTTGAGTGTATACTGACTGTTCGATTTGAAATGGAATCAGCCTATACCAAAACTAAATTTTGTCTTTTCCGTTAGCTCCCCTTGGTGACCTATGAGGGGTTGTTTATGATCTATGGTTACTCGTAACTTGTTTTTATTATTATATTAGTTCTTTTTCATGCAATTTTAGCCTGTATACAGTCGCTGAATCATTTATTAAAAAAATCCAATTTTCGATCCAATTCAACGTTTGAAACTTAAGTTACATAGAGGGGTTGCCCTTTACGTTAAAAATAATTTTAAATGTAAAATACTAGCTTCTTCTAATACCGCAACCATTACTAGCAGTGGCAAACCTGAAGTACCAGAATATATCTTTTGTTCGATTAAGGATGGCAACTCTGAGCCTGTACTGGTTTCTGTAATTTATCGTTCTCCAGCCATTTCATTTACAAAAAATTCTGATTCATTAAATTCTTTGAGAGATTTATCTCATGATTTTTCACATAAAATTATAATGGGGGATCTGAATGCTGATCTCCTGCGAGAAAGCAGTAATGCGAGGTTTATTAGTAAGCTGACAGCGGAGCTTTCGCTTCAGTTGGTCCAGCATGGTGCCACGCATATAACTTCATTTTCTCACACATGGATTGACCTGATTCTTGTGGATGACAATGACAATGTACTTGACGCACGTAACTTACCTACGAACTTTCATAGTCGGCATAACTTGATTGATGTTTCTATTGCTTATAATACGTGCAGTATAGATCACAAGTCGATTAGATATAGAAACTATAAAATCATTTGTCAAAATGAATTACTAGAGAAACTAGCCAGCTATGATTGGACACCATTAACAGTTGGTACTGTCGACCCTGAGTCTGCGCTTGGCTGCATTTGTGACAATTTTACTTTTGTCATAGAGAACTTAGCACCAGTGAAAATACTTAAACATACGAAGAATAGTCCACCATGGTTAAATAAAGAATTATCGCAGGTGCGGCGCAAGTAAGATGCTACTTACAGAAGATATAAACAGACATACGAAACGCAATACCTGACTGAGTTTCTACATTTACGTAAAACAGTAGACGAACAGACTGAATTTGTAAAGACTACATACTATCACAATAGACTGTTCGAAGCACTTGCAAATGGTAATGTCTGGAAGGAGCTGAGAGATCTGGGACTCTTAACCGGATCTCAAGGGAACTTAAATAGATTCACTCCTGATGAGCTTAACGCGCACTTTGTTTGGGTGTCGGTCTCGCCGCATGATGATAATGAGCTTCGTGAGAGGGTTCTTACTGAATGTAGTGAAGATGGTTTTGCTTTTAAACAAATTAACATCAATGATTTTGTTCTCGCGATTTCCTATTTCTCATCGCAGGCTCGTGGCGAGGATGGCATTCCTCAAAGCGTGATACTTACAGCTCTACCATTTATTGGTGAACATCTTGTGACTCTGTTCAACTCTTCTTTTGCGTGGGGGGTCTTCCCTGGCCTTTGTGTTTTCTTTCGAAGGTACTTGAGAAGATCGCCCACGACCAATTGCAGGAATATATTACTACAAATAAGATACTTGATCCCATGCAGACTGGTCACAGAAAAAATCACTCGACGCAGACAGCTTTACTTAAATTAACAGACGATATAAGGTCAGGTCTTGTCAAAAACTCGTCACGTTACTTTTACTTTTTGACTTTAGTAAGGCATTCGACACGATCTCTTCCTCTAAATTACTTGCAAGGCTTACACTGATGGGGTTTTCCAAGGCCGCTCTCGTGTGGATTAACTCTTATATTTCGGAAAGGAAACAAATGATTCCAACACACTTACAAGAAGAATCAGGTTGGCTAACAACCAACTTAGGAGTTTTACAGGGATCGGTACTGGGGCCTTTGTTGTTTTGCCTTTACATTAACAACGTACGTGACGCTCTTGGCTCTGGTTGTGATGGGCACCTACTGTATGCAGATGACCTGCAGATTTATACGCAGGTTCCTTGTGAGAATGTGGATGAGGGTATTCTTATCTTACGGAGGGCGGCCAATGCGGCGTCGGAGTGGGTGACTGGTGCCTCACTCACTTTAAATGATAGCAAGACTAAGGCAATCATCTTTGGTAATAATCGTTTTATTAATTCATTTTATGCTGGGGCGCCACGGACGATTGACCTTGAGAGAGGTGTCAGATTTAGTGATTGACTGTGATATTAATATTAATGCAATATTTATTGTTTCTATATTTATAAATTGTATTACACGCTTTTGTATTCTCATACAAATAAATAATATCTATCTAACTATCAGTTAGCTGACGTTTTTATTTATTTAAAGAATTATGTAAACTATTATCTGATAAATTTTTATGTGAGAGGAAATTACTGAAAATAAATTTTTTTTTATGTTTATGTGCCTAGCTGATGTATAACTCACCATGTTACACTCAGCTGTTGTTTATTTTCTATTAAGGTACAGTTTTAACTATCATCTGAGAAAAATTCAATCGGAAGGAAATGAAAAAATGATTTTTTTAACGCGTTTAGCAGGCTGTTGTGACCCAATACACCCATGGTGCGCCAACTGACGTTCATTAACTAGGAGAGTGTCACATCTCCGGATCACGGATTTTGCTCAAACTTTGGGATAAGTTTTCAGATAATTAAATATAAAAAAAGCTAAAGTTATAGTCATAAACGCTCAATATTTCTCCAGTTGCAGGCAATTAAAGAAAATCACTAAAAAAAGTGACTAGATTTTTAAATGCTTATAATTCTTTAGCATTAATAGCTAGACGCTTGTTACTGTTTTTAAATGAAAGCTACGTTCAAATCCTTTCGAAAAAACACCTATAGCATATCAAAATATTATTTTTTCTTAAAGTTATAGCGTAATAAAGATTGTACTTGATTTCAGCTTTTATTATTAAATTATGTTTTAAAAAGAAAATTCAGGCACAATCTTTATTACGCTTTAACTTTGAGAAAAAATAATGTTTTGATATACTATAACTACTATTTCGGAAGGGTTTGAGCTCAACTTTAATTTAAAAAAACTTCCAAGTTTCTAGCTATCAATGCTAAAGAACTATATGCGTTTAAAAATCTAGTAACTTTTTTAGTGATTTTTTTAAATTAGTGAAATATTGAGCGTTTGTGACTATAGCTTTAGCTTTTTCCATATTTTGTCATCTGAAAACTTATACTAAAGTTTGAGTACAATCCGTGATCCGGTGATGTGACACTTTCCTAGTAAGTTACAGGGTGTAATTTTCTTAACCAGTTCATAAATTTTCAGTTGAGAGAAAATTGGTCACCGAAATCGATAGATATATAGATAGATATTGATTTATTTTGTAAAAAGAGCACAAAAAGGCGTGTAATACATGAAACAATAAGTAATAATTCTATATAAAGTATTGCGCATAATAAGATAAGATATCACAGTCAAATATTAAAATTAATCTATAATACTATATCAGTAAGTTACCATATAAAAGTGATATTACAGACTTTTCTAAATACACGCAGAAAACAAGAAAACATAAATTACAATAAAAAACAGTCTTGAATATCAATCAGTCATAGAATTAAAATCAAATAACGTAATATAAAAGATGAATAACTGTCATGACATCAATAAAAATAAAATTGGACAATACAACAACAAAGTAATAATAAATAATTAAAAAAATAAAATAATAATATCAAGAATAAAAACTTGAAACCGAAGATGTCATGACTTCTAATAAAAACAGAACCACTTATTCTTTCCGCATTCATTTATCCTAAATTCACGCTAATAAATACATTCACACCTTAAATCTATATATAGGACAAAACAAAATAAATTAACATAAAAATTAAAACACTTAAAATTAAGTTCATTCGAGGTTGAGTAAGTACCTCTTCAAAGCCGACTTGAACCTGCTGAGCGATGGAAGATTTTTTATATCAGCAGGCAGGGAGTTCCAAAAATGCGCACCTTGAACTTGAAAGGAATTTCTTCTAGTCTTAGTACGCATGAAGGGCACTGCGAAATCCTTAATCTCTCCCCTAGTGGCTACCGTAGGTACATACCTAGTGAAGAGACTCACTAGATACTCGGGAGTATTCATGCGCACGATCTCCCGGACTATTTAGTTTAACATTCATATAAGTTTATCTGATCAAAATTCCGAGCCGGTCTGTGGCACAGTCGGTAGGAGCGTTGGATTCGTATGCTTGGGGAACCGGGATCGAATCTCGCTCTCGGCTGT
The DNA here is from genome assembly GCA_017163975.1 of Anastatus disparis. Taxonomy (NCBI): domain Eukaryota; kingdom Metazoa; phylum Arthropoda; class Insecta; order Hymenoptera; family Eupelmidae; genus Anastatus; species Anastatus disparis. Next base: position 5,132,842 of record JAFFSR010000274.1, on the reverse strand, counting down.
TTTTCAAACGAGCACCTCTGTTATATGTGCTTTGTACTCAGTACACACTTACGAGCTCCGTCGCTAAGGGATGAAAAAGTGCAGTTGTAAAAATCAACTGACCTTGCGTCCCAGTGGATCGGGGTTTGACTCCCTTGGAAAAATTAGAAAAAATAGTTTTCGAAGTTTTCCGAGGGAGTAAACCCGAAGAACACAAAAACATATATATATAAAGTCCCTCTGGGCAAAACTTGAATTATAATAAAGTCCCACTGGGCAACAAAAAAACAAAAATATATAATAATCACTTGGTGATGGCCTAAGACGTAACGCTCATATGAGCAAGCCAAGAGGCCAAAATAATAATTAAGAAGAAGAAGAAGAAGAAGAAGAAGATCAAAATTCCAGCTTAACAAACTTGTAAAGATATATAAATTGAAGATTTCTAGAAACATTTAAGAAAATAACTCTTTTGTATTTGGCTACTAGAGGCCTTATATACACGGTTTCCTCTTTGATTATAATGGAATAGGAATTTTCCATTAAATCTTCAAAAATAGATTTATTTGCTAAATACAGAACGACGCGATTATTAGAAGCTTTAGTCCAAAACAGAACGTTATCTAGACCAATTTTTTCGCCAATGGCACGAGTGTAGTCGGTCAAGGTCAAATTCTCCCCGCACATTATGACCAAACCCTGTTATCTTGTGTGACACTCGCATAACTTGATGCAAAATTATTTCTACGACTCACACAACAAAAAGAAAAAAAAATGTATAAAATGTAAAGTTTTAAAAGTTTTGCTATTTCTCTGCAAAATTTGTTAATACCTCTTTTTGTATAATAAATATTGATTCAATGTGTTTCTTCCAAAACTTCGTTTAATTATGTGTATCAGAATAACCATAATAATTAATTGTTTTTATATTAAATATTATTATAACATATCTTACATTAATTTAATATATTAACATCTTTATTATTATGTTTATTCATTATGTGTACATATGTTCTTTTGTTGAATTTTTTAAAATCACATTTGCTTGCAAGTTGCTTCTAATACATTTTATATTGTTATTTATTAATGTATTAAACAAAAAATTCAAATTAAGAAGATGTAAGATTAAATTATTTAAAATATTTTTTTAATACAACTAACTGAAAAATAGGTTTTATTTTTAAAATATTTCTTGTTTTTTGTTCTAAATATATCTTCATATATTCTTTTATCTTTTGGATATAACAATTATTTTTTTGTTATCCTTTTTAATATTAATAATATTTAGGAAGATGTATTAAAAATAATTTATGTTATAAATATCTGTTTATTTTTTTGTTAAAATTATTACAACATATTTTTAACTAAAAAGTCGATAAAATAGTACACTTGAATCATAATTAAAAATTAACTATGCAAATTTTTTTTATTATTAATTAATTTATTGCCTTAACTTAAATACTTCATTTTATATTATAATGTAAAGAATATTCTTAATACATAATAATTTATAATAAACTGTTACATCTTGTTGTATAGTATTCCACTATTAGATTCATTTTGTATCGGTATTAAATTATTTTTAAAATTAATTCAAATTAATATAAATTTTCGTATTGATATAAGATATATTTTAAAATGTTTAATTAAAATCTAAATTGAAATTTTTTTTAATTGTGTGTACAATACCTTTTAAAAATATGATAGCACCATTAAAAAAAGGAGTGGAAAAAATGATCATATTTCGGAAACAAAATGTCATTAAAAAATTCCGAAAAAAGATATTTTAAAGTGCTCTTCAGTAGATAGGCTATAAGCATCCTAGATAATGGTTTTGGCATATGGTAACACACTTAAAAGATGGATTTGATGGATAGCCGTATTGATTGATGTTATAGACATGAAATTTAAATCGTAACAGCCATTTTCGTTTGAATTCTTTCATAACAAAAACTTTAGTAGCATCATATAAATATTCACGAAGGAAGTCTGCAATTTGAGATTGATCAAGCTCATCAGTATTTCAAGCTATTCCTGGATTATGTTTGAGACGAATGTTTTCTGCTTGAAACTTATCAGAGAGCCTTTTCCACGGAAAAACTTTTTTGAATATATGAACGATAGGATCGACCCTTCTATTGGGAATAATTGCTATTTCCTTTAGAACATAATCATCATTCATTTGCTTAAAACCAATCATGTCTACTCATACTCCATTTTGAAATAATAGTTTTAAGTAAAAGTAAGAATAATATACTATTTAGACAAGTTCCTGACGTCTCCACCAATAAAATTGTACTGTACGATGCGATCGTGTAACATTATACTATAAGCTGAAGTATTAGCAGGAAAGTCTGTTTTAGACTCAAATTCTAGAAGTAAATCGACAGCAGCGCTCTTTAGAGATTCGTTTTACCGTGAATAGTCAATGACTATGACCGATTCTAATTTGATAAACTGAGACTTTGACATCAGTAGCTATGGATGTCTTCTATAATAGGTTTTCTGTAAATTAACGTACATATCATAGAGAATAGCATACTGATTCTTGAATATGTTAAGATTTAGATTGTTGTATGGATAATATTGAGAATTCAAGAAAAATCTCACTATACTAATGTTACAATGGTCAAACTCAGGGCTCGCAAGTGAGTCATGGTCCTCGAGGCATTGGATTCAATTTCTCATTAGATGGTAATTTTGATTTAGAAAATAAGCGACTTTTCAATATTCGAGAGACTAGTCATTCAAACTAAGCGATTAGTTTAAACTCACTATATATTATCCTACAGAATGAAGTTGATTCCTTATCTTCTAAAATTATAGAAGTTTCTAAAGCCGTACAAGAATATGAGAACAAAGTTTAAAAATATCAAGCAAAAGTCAACGTTAAATTAACTTATATTTATAATATGTCTTAACGAAATTTCGCAAGTACTGGATATTTAATTAGAGAATTGAATAGATGATTGGATATTGCTAAAGTTGAAATTGAAGATGGAACGTCAAAGAATAGTTAAGGAGCTGCACAAGCCAGCATGTCGCTGGTACAAGCGAACAAAATATGACATACGTGGATTAGATGAGACTTGGCAACCTGATCTTGTGTAATGCATGTATGCATGGGCTGTCCCAGTCAAATCAAAGAGTGGCAATGATGTTACTCTAGCTATAAAGTCAATATTAAAACGAGGACGAGTACCATCGATTTACAAACTGACTAGGGAAAATAATTCTACAATTCAAACTTTCAGAATCTTATGAAAAAGTACAAGATAAATTACTACTCTTCGTATTGTAATCTTCATGCATGCATGTGTAAGCGCTTTAATAGAAATTTGAAAAATGCAATATGTTTAGAATTTAGCAAACAAGGAAGCTATAAATGATTGGATATCTTACCCGAGTTCGTGAAGGCATACAATTCAAGAAAACATCGGGCAATAGAAATTGAGCCTGAAAATGTTACGAAGATAAATGAAAGAGAAATCAAGAAGAATTTTTAAAATGAAAAAATATCTGTCAAAAAACGAAATTTAAAGTAGCAGATAAAGTACGAATCAGTAAAATAAAACAAGTTTTTGTAAAACGTTACACACTAAATTGGTCAACTGAAATTTTCACAATAACACGAGTTGTTGAAACCAATCCTGTAACTTACTATGCCAAAGATAACTATGATGAACCCGTCTTTGGCGGCTTTTATGATACGGAAATTCAGAAAACTATGTATCTAGAAATTTATTTAGAAGGAAAAGTTTGAAAGAAAAGTAGTAAGTGAGTATGTAAGTAAGCGTGTATATGTTAAGAGCTGAGGTCTAAAGTAACAAGCATAATAGCTGGATCGATAGAAATAAGATTGTTTAAAAAAAAAATTACACGTATTTTGTAATGTATTTAGTGTAATAAATAAAAAAAATTTTATTTTGTTCATGTTATTTTGATATATTTAAATAGAATATTTTAATACGTTTTATTATGGTAATATAAATATAACTATAGGCGGTGGTAATAAATAAAAAAAACAATTATGTAATGTTGATATATTTTTATTTATTTATGTATTATCATGCACAAGTTAAATAGTTTTAAAAATCATTTTGTAGATATATTTTATGCCTGATCGAATTTGAAAGAAGTTCCTCCTAAATACATTGCAAACAAACGTAGTTTGTTTGCTTCATCGCAGAGTTTGAAAAAAAATTCTCCATCTTTTAGAATTGCAGATGAAATCTTCTCTGGTGGAAAGACTTGAAAACTTTGTTCGAATTCTGCTACAGCTTTGACGCTATATCGTGTCTTCACCTCTTTGAGTGCAGTCACCATGTACTGGTGATCTTTTCCTAAGTCTGTAACTTTTTTCTTTGGCTAGAAGTCGCTTCCAGCAATCTTATTAAGTGTTGATAAATCAATTCTAAAATAAAAAAAAATGAATAAAAATAAGAATTTCTGTTAAAAATAATATTTTGCTAGCAAAAAAAAATATCCGTTAGTAAAAATGTACTGTAAACCCTCTTGATAAGTTAGTTGACTCTCGGTTTCTTTGCAGAAGGTTGATCGTTCTCAAGCTCTTCGATTACTCAAATGTGCTCCTTATCGTGCTCCGTTTCTTGATATATTCCATTCCTCACCTCGAATTCTGCCCTTTCTATCGTCACTTGTATTAAATCCCTGCTTTTACCTTCTTTAAAACTTATCCCTTCTATCGATGGATTCCAGTCATGCATGAACTCTTCTAACACGTCATATTCAATGATGATTCGCTCGCCTTTGTTACCATAAAGTGTCATTCCCACTCGCACTGCATTATTTTCATTGGATGATTTGTCCCCATTTTTAATTTCCTTCCCTCTCTTATGTTCTGTAGCATTCATCCCCTCTAGTGTCGCTTCATTTCTATTGGATACTTTATCTTCCCTCTCTCTCATACTCTGTAATAATTATCCATACTCGCGTCGCACTATTTTCATTGGATATTGTATGTATCCTCTCCATTTCCACCTCCTACTTTTTTTTCGGTTTTCAGCATCCATTTTTCTTGCCCATTCCCTCTTTACTTTAAGTGCAGTTTGCGCCATCTGTATCTCTTTAATTTTAAAATGATCTCATGGTAAAGTATCTGTATTATCAGGCAATAAAAATCTCTCATCATCATGTGGACTTCGAGCAATTTTTTTCTGTTTTGTAGTATGTACTGTGTGAAGTTTTACACGAATGTTGCACTGTTCACGTCTTATTATAACAAGATCCTGAAGACATCTTCGATAATCCTTGAAAGTGATTGTTTTCTTGACATTGTTAAATTTTATACCCTTAGTTTTTTGTACCGTATCTCCTCCATCAATCAAAGTGAAATTTGGAAAAAAAAAATTTTGTTTCAAGAGAATGTAAAATATCGACACTACAGTTTTCCAAGTTTTCGATTCTTGATCCAAAAGTTTTAAAAATATCTTTATATTACAGCCCTCCATTTTTACTAATAAAAAGCTTAATATAGAGATATTCCGGAAAATTTTTGAATAAATATAAAAAATTTGGAAAACTGCAATGTCGGTAACTATGTATAAATTATACACCCTATTACATCCCCTTAAATGTCGAACATATTTTTTTCTTATGAAAATCGATGTACACGTGTGCAACTAACCCCTCTTAGCAAGTCTTTTTATTTTCTTAAAAATCTCTAAAGATATTTACGAGCGAAAACATTTTAAATCGGAGCGACTTTTCCTTTCGTAAAAATCAATAAATTTCGAAAAAAATTTTTTATCTTATTGCATCGTATTTCTTTTCAAGAATCAACGCATACGTGTGTCTATCACTTTTAAGAAAAGATGAGATTTAAAATCAGAAAGAAAATGCTGCAAGTCCCTTTTCGCGTGGGTATTTTTTATTTTCTTAAGAAGTTTCCGTACATCTGTGAGTAATAAATTTCGAAAAAGAATTTTCTTCCGCTGGGACATCGTATTTTTTTTTCTCATAAAAACAGCATACATGTGTAAACAAAGACAAACATTCATAACACATTTATACTTATATTCATCTTGCACATTTCACTCAAGAGTGATTGAACTCCGTAAGCATCATATGTCAAGTCTTCTACCTTGAGACTGCGATAGCAAACAATAACGTTATACATTCGCGAGAATGCGACACACAAGAATGCGACGCACAAGAGGCGATCGAACTCTAAACTGCATCACATGCAAAATTCAATCAATCTTTTTCCCGAAATTATAAAAGTATCAATAATATCATACATACGAAAGAATGCAACTGTCTTTTACCCATAGTATAAAAACCCAAGAGTTTTTAGCTCGCCAGCTTAATTTCATACTTACCGTCTAAGGCTACGCTTCGCCTAAAATTATTGTACTAAAGGTAAAGAAGGAGAAATAAAAATAAGTTCAATTCAACGCATATATATATAAATAAATATTCTTTTATTCTTGGATACCTATCCTAAAGAACCAATGTCCTAAATTACAAAAATAAGTTATAATAATAATTAAAAATTTATAGAATTAATAAATCAAGTTTAATTAAATAAAGTTTAATAAATTAAACTTTACAAATTAATAAATACAGTTCTAACGGTTAACATAAATTGGTGGCAGCGGTGGGATAGTGAAGCCAAGTGATAAAAGTGGTTAAATAAAACTCCGATTTCTTAAAATATTTTCTCTCAGGAGAAAACGGAGGAGTTTAAAAATTAAAAGAAGCCAAGTTATAAAAGACAATTAAACAAATCTCTGATATCTCAGGATATCTTCTCTCAGGAGGAAACAGAGAGTTTTAATAATCAAGAAAACTTATCTTCAATCTGGTGACAATAGCCCATACTCTAAGGAGTTGACTACCAGTAATTGAAGGGTTCATCAAGCTACGTCTGCATCCCCAGGGATAAAGAGAGGATCATCTATACAATAAAAGAGGACTTCTGCACCGCCAGCGGTTAAAGAGACGCAGCCAACCAGATCTCCAAAAACATCATCTCTTAAAAACCTTCAAGTAAGTCGTACAATAATTTTAAGCACACAGCGGGACAAGCCGAAAAATAAAGGCGTGTCTGACTTTCTGTAACATTCATTTTATTTATAAGTTATTTATAAGACATACAACGTCTCAAGCCGGAGCACACACGCTTGAGAGGTTGACACATAGGAACATCACCTGCGTATGTATTGTGATTATTGTGAAGACGATAACGATGGTGTAAGATCGGAAAATACCCCACGATCACCTACTTCCCTTTCTGACGTTTCTAACAATTTCTACGACACTACAGACGGTCTTTATAAATTAAAAATAAATTTAAAACCCAGTAAGATGGACAGTTTACTAAAGAAATTTAAATCCAATGAAGACATAACGCAATGCGATCAAGACGAACAAAATGTAGTGCAAGAATCGCAACGTCAAAAGGAAAAGGCCGACGCATTAGAAAAGCAATTAATATTATTGACAGAACAATTACAAATTTTAAATACTCAGATGACAGAAAATAAAAATCTACCACCAAACCCAAGTATACCACCTGCAGTTAAAGACAACAACCCTAGATTAAACGTTCTCCCGGGATTAACGAGAGAACATCATTTGTTAATACGTGAACTCTTAACAGAGATAAGGGAATATGATGGATCAACAGATGTTAGCGCATTTATTGATCAAATCATTCGCGCCTCCCGACAACTTAGCTCTGAGCAGGAAATATCAGCGCTTATACGGAAGGTAATAGCAGTTAAGCTAAAGGGAAAGGCACAAGAAGTAGTTGAAAGAAATCAAGTGACTACGGCAGTGCAACTCAAAGAATGTTTAAACACACACTTTGGAAAACTAGAACTTGAATACGATCAATTAGCTGAAATACGTAACTCTATGAGACAGAGAACAAATGAAAAGGTGGCGGACTATATACAAAGATATAATAACATAAATCGTCGAATACAGATTTCAATAGATGGTTTAAACGACGATTTTAGAGATATGCACCGGAATTATGAGAATAAAAACGCGATTTCGAAATTTATAAGAGGATTGTATCCAGAAGGCTTACATTTAGCCGTACAACAAAATCGACCACACACTTTACCGATAGCGCATCAACAAGCTTTATACGAAGAGAAACTCCGAAAAGAAGATGAAGAACTTCGAAATAGAAATTATAATAAACATGAGGAGAGATCCAGAAGAGATAGATATATGAAAAACATTCAAGAGATAGGAGTCATTCTAGATATGATTCAAGAAATCGTGAGAAACATTCAACACCGGATAAAAATTACATACGTGATAGAAGCTTTTCACGAGATCAACAAGAAAATTATCGATCAGATAAAAAGGAGGATAAACCTACATGCTCCCACTGTAATAAATACGGTCATGACAAAGAGCATTGTTTTAAACATCAAAATGCACAAAGAGTAAATTTTCGCCTCAATGCCTCAAAAAGCAAAACTTATTTAGAGGATCCCGATCGTCAGAATTATTGGGAAAACCAGGATTACCAGACGCAATCTTTCCAACAGATGGAAAGCACTGGCATCTCTGGATGCGACCCTCAGGAACAGGAGGAAAATTATTAAAATTCTTAGTGGACACAGGAGCAGGCATAACATTCATTAAAGACAAAGTGTTGGATCTTAATACCTGCAATCCTATAAGACAAAAACCAGAAGAGAGACAAACAATACAGATAGTTAACGGAAATCACACAATGCTTGGCAAATGTAAATTGAATGTTTTTGGAAAGGACTTTATATATCATGTCGCAAGCAATAAAATACCTCTCGATGCCGATGGGTTATTGGGCCGAGGATGGCTACAACATTATAAAGCATTAATTAATACAGAAAAACAAAATATAAAAATTTTTGATGCACAAGACAACCCTTTACAATTCACATTCAATGAGAAACCTGTTTATGTAAATCAAGGAATCAATCTTATAAAAATAGATATAGATATACCAGATGGAGAGTACATAATAACCGATCCGAAAAATAAAATAACACCAGCAATATATACAATACAAAATAAAAGTACAACACTCAACATCGTTAATGAGTCAGTAAAGGAAATGAAAATAGATACTGAAATAGAGATAGAAGAATTTCAAGAACAAAAACAAAATGTTTATGAAACAATTTTCTTACAGAAACAAGTATATAATAAACAAACGTTCATGACAGAAAAATATCATCGTGATAAACTTATTATAGATAATACACTCACATCGCATTTGCCGAGAGAACAGGCATTAGCAATACAAACATTAGTCAAAGAATACAATGATATTTTTCAATTAGAAGGAGATAATGCACCATCGCTCAAGAATATGTATCATCGTATAGATTTGACAATAAATCAACCAGTTGTTTCAAAATTATATCGACACCCATTATCTTTACATAAGGAAATAGACAGACAAATAGAAAAATTTGAAAATGAAGGTATTATAACAAAGTCAAATTCGCCTTTTGTATCACCTGTTTGGTGTGTTCCAAAGAAAATGGATGCATCAGGAATACAAAAATATAGAGTTGTAATAGATTTTAGAAAATTAAATGAATACACACTTCAAGACAATTACCCATTGCCGTCAATAAATGAAATTCTTGACCAATTGTACTCATAAAGGGCATTGGGAATTTAAACAAATGCCAATGGGCCTTAAAAACGCACCTGCAACATTTCAAAGAATAATGAATTTAAAATTACAAGGACTAATAGGCACTATATGTTTCGTATACCTAGATGACATTATAGTATACTCAAAAACCTTTGAAGAACATCTAAAGAACTTACAGATATTATTTGATCGTCTTAGAACTGCAGGCTTAAAGTTGCAGCCTGATAAATGTGAATATGTAAAACCAGAATTAGAATATTTAGGACATCTCATAACAGAAAAAGGAGTATATCCTAATCCAAACAAATTAGAATGTATAAGAAATTATAAACAACCTTCCAATCAAAAGGAAATCAGACAATTTCTAGGATTATGCGGATACTATAGGAAATTTATTAAAAATTACGGTAAAATCACAGCACCTCTTAATAAACTAATGAGTAAAAATGTCACGTTTAATTTCGACGATAAATGCAAAAATGCTTTTGAAATATTAAAGCAAAAATTAACATCATCACCGATATTAAAATACCCTAATTTAGAGGAGATGTTCATACTGACAACAGATGCGAGTAATGAAGGACTTGGTGCAATTCTTAGTCAAGGTGATTACAAGAAAGGAAAAGATTTACCTTGCGCCTACGCTTCAAGAACACTCAATCAAGCTGAAAAGAATTATTCGAACACCGAAAAGGAATTATTAGCAGCAGTATGGGCAATGCGTCATTTTAGACATTTTTTATATGGGAAACCTTTCATTTTAATAACAGATCATGCACCATTAGCAGGTCTCATCAAATCAAAATCACCAGAAATCGGATCTAGAGTTTTTAAACTTTTATTAAAAATTACAGATTTTCAACCTATAGTAGAATATAAAAAGGGTAAATTAAATACTAATGCCGATGCTCTTAGCCGAGCATTTGTAGCAAAAAGAGAAAACCCACGAATAAAGTACGTTAATGCTATAGAAGGTGACATAATATACAACAATACCGATGATCAGGACATAAAACAAGTTTTAAAGGAAATATTGTCTAAATACACAGAGGGACAAATATTGGAGCTCAGAGGTTTTAACAGAAAAAAATTCTTCGATGCTACAGATCATTTAAAGGCCATAGCAGCCAAAAGCGGTATAAAGGAAATTACACTTGTATATTTTCGGACAGAAAAGGAACCTAAATATGGAAAGATAGAAATAAAACAAGCATGTAAAGGAGACATTATGCTAACTCCAAATGAAGAATTAATACGATCACCAATAAATTATTTACGTAGTCATTACCCTGATTATAAAGGAGAAATTATAGAATTAAGAAATTTTGACGACGCTTCGGCTCAAGATTAATTATCAAAACTTGCTTGTTTTCCAAGAAGAATACGAATTAAGAGTCTAGCACAGACTCATGTGGATTGTGAAAAGACTAGAAAAACATTAATAGCAAGAGCTCATAGCGAAGCTCATTGGGCTTATGATAAAACTATGTTTCAACTTCGTAAATATTGTTGGGAAACAAAAGCAGAAGAGGTTAAAAATTGGATCGATACTTGCGAATACTGTGCAGAAAGAAATTTTAATAGTAGATTCAAAGCTCCAGGTACTATTATTAATGCGCCAAAAGAAATCAACGAATTATGGTATATAGATTATGCCGAAGAAAAAGGAATAAAATTACTTTTTATTATAGAAGCGCTTTAAAGATATGCTAAAGTTTATCAATTGAAAAATCTAGATCAAACTACGCAATCTATGGAAGATTTGATGAGTGAATGGGGAACACCAAAGAAAATAATCAGTGACAATGCAGCTACGTTTACATCAAGGGCGTTTCAAAATTTATTAGAAAAACATAAAATAGAATATATACCAACAACTCCATTACATCCGCAATCAAATGGTATAGTAGAAAGACTTATAGGAACTTTGAAGAAAAGAATAATTGGAGCAGTTTCAAACAATAAAAGCTTTTACCCAATTATTACTGCTTATAATAGAACAATACATCCTACAACAAAATATATACCTTATGAATTATTCTTTGGACGAATTCTACCTAAAGAAAATTTTAACTCTGACAAGTTAAATTCATTAAATAAGCGATTGGAAGAAAATACAAAGAAAGCAAAAGAAGCAAGAGAAAATATACAAAGACAAAAGGAAACTAATAAAAACACAGTAGATAATAGACAAACTTCAAGAATCAACCCACAACCAGGGGATTGGGTAAATTTTAGAACATCACGTGGATTTATAGGGCCAGCAACAATTCTCACAGTCAGTAATAAAAGTCATACAGTTCAGCTTTTATTTAAAACAAAAATTCTCAGACGACATTTTAATGAGATCACGCTTATCTCGAATCCCTTCTTTGTTACAGATGAAGGCGACAATGATAATATTAACAGTCATTCTAATTGACATGTTTCATCACTGCAAAGCAGATATAGAAGTTACACCAGCTAATATACCAATACTACAGAAAAATTACGGAACTGCTTATGTGTTCGAAGATACTTGGACTATAGTTAATTATATAAATCTTACAGCCCTTATACAAAATAAAATAGACATGCAAAATCGATTAACAAAAATCAAAGAAGTATGTAATAATGTTCACTGTACTGCAAAAGATTTTATAATGCATCAAGAAAAACGACTACATGAATTATTCGCAAGATTATCTTTATTTTTACACTCAGAAAGCAACAGAAAGAAGAGAGGATTATTCAACTTTGTAGAAACAGCGAGTAAATTTTTATTTTGTACCTTAAATTCTGATGATGCCGACTCTATAAATCAAGAGATAGACAAACTATACAAACATACAGAAGATTCGTTAATAGCAGTTAAAAATCAAACATTGTTTATGAAAGAGACCTTCGATTTATTTACAAAGGAGTTCTATATATTTAAAGAAAATGAAGATAAATTAATAAACTGGAGTCTTGGAATATCAGTAATGCTCAATAACTATCAAGGCAACCAAATTGTATTACTTAGTTTGCAAGAAATTGATGCATCGCTAGAAGAATATGAAGCTTATATAACGGATTTATTCAATTCTATAAATATATCAAGAAACGGAATATTATCACCTGTATTATTAAAACCTGAAATTCTAATAAATGGTCTACAAAGCTTATATAAAAAACAGCAGTATGATGACATGTTAATAGCATCAACAATGAAAAATTATTTCTCAATATTACAAGTTATGACATTTACATCCTACATTAAAACAGACAGACTCGTAATAGTTACTAAATATCCCATTATCCACAATGACCCGTACAAAATCCTTAAGTTTGAACCTTTACCTATTGAAAGACGTTTTGGAAACACAGCAATCTTAGATGTAACTAATCAATATGTATTAACAACGTATGATATATCAAAATATACGACCTTATCGAGTATAAATTATTGTAATCAACTTGGCAATACAAAAATATGTAAACTACAAATTTTACCTAGGCTAATAGACTCATTATCCGCTTGCGATAGAATATTATTAAATGACACAAGAAAATGTAAAGAACATTATTTCTCTTTAACTCATGATTTTGTAAAACGTATAGAAAATGATAAATTTTATATTGTACCTATAAAAGAAATGTTATTCAGCGTATTTTGTAAAAATTATAAGAAAGACATAACAATATCACAAGCTAGTATTGTAAAGCTTGATGATAAATGTTTTATATCAAACACTGCGTATTATTTACATACGTCACTATCTTCATTATTCGGGATACGTAGCTCTCTTTATGATTGCTGCCTTTACCGGGTATAAGTTAAACATACACAAAGTAATAATAATAATCAGTTCTCATCTTTGGGCAAGATTAATTGTCACACTAAACGACTCAAACCTACAGTAACTTACAACCATTGTGCCAACATTACCACCGCTGCAAACGTTTCCTCAATACAACCTACAGTATCCTCTTCGTATACACCCAAAACTCACCTGATTCCTCCATCATATGACAATTTACTATAATTTTTCGGGACGAAAAATTTTAAGGAAGGGCGTGTAAACAAAGACAAACATTCATAACACATTTATACTTATATTCATCTTGCACATTTCACTCAAGGGTGATTGAACTCCGTAAGCATCATATGTCAAGTCTTCTACCTTGAGACTGCGATAGCAAACAATAACGTTATACATTCGCGAGAATGCGACACACAAGAATGCGACACACAAGAATGCGACGCACAAGAGGCGATCGAACTCTAAACTGCATCACATGCAAAATTCAATCAATCTTTTCCCCGAAATTATAAAAGTATCAATAATATCATACATACGAAAGAATGCAACTGTCTTTTACCCATAGTATAAAAACCCAAGAGTTTTTAGCTCGCCAGCTTAATTTCATACTTACCGTCTAAGGCTACGCTTCGCCTAAAATTATTGTACTAAAGGTTAAGAAGGAGAAATAAAAATAAGTTCAATTCAACGCATATATATATAAATAAATATTCTTTTATTCTTGGATACCTATCCTAAAGAACCAATGTCCTAAATTACAAAAATAAGTTATAATAATAATTAAAAGTTTATAGAATTAATAAATCAAGTTTAATTAAATAAAGTTTAATAAATTAAACTTTACAAATTAATAAATACAGTTCTTACGGTTAACACATGTGTGTTAGCAATCCTAAGAAAAGAATATTTAAAAAGTAAAAGGGTAGACCGTTCTTAAAACAAAAAAAAATCGGTGGACCCTTCTTAAAATAAAAAAGTCGGTGGACCCGAAAAAAGGGAGCATCTAATAAATTTTCAAAAGAAGGGGGAAACTCAAGTTTCGAGTACTGAATCATTTAATACATGCAGATACTAGATCACTGTGGAAAGAGAGGAGCTACTCTAAAAAACTTAAGAAGAGAAGAGGATCTATACGTACTTTGAGAAGAGGGAGATGTTTTTAGAATCCATACATCTGCTTTAAGATATGTAGGGTACTGGATCACTTTGAAAAAGAGGGGATGATACAGAATGCCTACATATGCTCTAGATATGTAGAATACTGGATCGAATTGAGAATAGAGGGGGTGATACAGAATGCCTATCATATAGCATGCCTATAGCCTATCTATTCTCTTCAAGAGATTTCAAAATCGATGCATGAAACTATTTCTGAAGTTTTTCATAGTGCTAAAAAAGTAACTTGAAAATAAACATTTTTAGCCAATTTTTTTAATGATAGATTCGCTCAAACAGTGTTATGAGTACAATATGAAAAAATCTGAAAAAAATGTATTTTTAAGAACTCTGAAAGAGCTTTCATTTGTTTTTTTTTCAATTAAAAACATCAAAAAGTTACAACTTTAAAGTTTTATAGCTTCATGAAAAATTATTGTAGAAAATTTAAAAAAAAACAAATGAAAGTCCTTTTAGAGTTCTTAAAAATACATTTTTTCAGATATTTTCATTTTATACTCAAAAAACTATCTGAGCGAACCCATCATAAAAAAAATGAGCAATCAATGTCTATTTTCAAGTCACTTTTTTTATACGATAAAAAATTCCGAAAATAATTTTATACATCGATTTTGAAAACTCTTAAAGAGTACTTTGAAATCTTTTTTTTGGAATTTTCAGAGCAGGCCGGATTCGCTGTCCTTGTCTAATTGAGATTTTCATTATTTACTCAAATATTAATCGATATATCTGCAAATTGAAGGTTGAGCGCAATAGATACTATTATTACTATGAATATTTATGCGCAAGAAAACAAAATTTTACCGCTTTTTTTTTTGAGAAAAGTAAAGAACGCTGAAGTGGAAGTTTATGTTTATACACTGAGAGAAATGCCTGAGTTAAAATAACTATTTGTTCTTTGTTAAGATCTACTCACTAGGAGAGGGTCTGACCTCCGAATCACGGATTTTGCTCAAACTTTGGGATAAGTTTTTAGGTGTCAAAATATGAAAAAAAAAACAAAATATTAGACCCTAATGCTCAATATTTCCCTAGTTACAGGTAATTAGAGAAAATCACTGGAAAAGTTACTATATTTTCAAACGCTGATAGTTCTTCAGCATTAATAGCTAGAAGCTTGAACCTTTTTTTAAATGAAAGCTGAGCTCAAATCCTTTTGAAATATCACATACAGCATATGAAAATATTATTTTTTTCCATAGTTACAGCGTTATTGAAATTTGACCTAAATTTCCCTTTAAAAACATTAATCATTAATATTAAATGCTGAAATATAGTATAATTTTTAAAATGATGTAATTATGGAAAAAAATAATATTTTGATATGCTGTATGTGATATTTCAAAAGGATTTGAGCTCAGCTTTCATTTATAAAAAGGTTCAAGCTTCTAGCTATTAATGCTGAAGAACTATCAGCGTTTGAAAATATAGTAACTTTTCCAGTGATTTTCTCTAATTACCTGTAACTAGGGAAATATTGAGCATTAGGGTCTAATATTTTGTTTTTTTTTTCATATTTTGACACCTAAAAACTTATCTCAAAGTTTGAGCAAAACCCGTGATCCGGAGGTCAGACCCTCTCCTAGTCAGTAATTTTTGTGAAGACTCACGTTCATTTTACTGACTAGGAGAGTATCACATCTCCGGATCACGGGTTTAGCTCTGACTTTGAGATAGGTTTTTAGATGTCAAAATATGGAAAAAGCCAGAGTTATAGACTCCAACGCTCAATATTTCTCCAGTTGCAGGCAATTAAAGAAAATCACTAAAAAAGTGACTAGATTTTTAAATGCTTATAATTCTTTAGCATTAATAGCTAGACGCTTGTAACTGTTTTTAAATGAAAGCTATGTTCAAATTCTTTCGAAAAAGCAGATATAGCATATCAAAATATTATTTTTTCTTAAAGTTATAGCGTAATAAAGTAAGGACATTATTTTCCTTTTATTTCAGAATTGAGGGTCGATTGCTATAATCTACAAGGTACCATTTTAACCCTTGAGATCTGAAGTATAATATATTTTAATTTCTTTAAAATCTATAGAAAACTTTTTACACAATCTTATAAAATGTTACGTTTCAAGCGCTTCGCCCATATATCCTCATGTTAAATTCAGCAAAGTTCAAACTAAAATATCTAAAAGATGAAGGTGGATATCCACCCAAATCAAAATACCATTGTAAAGCGTAAATCTTAATTTACAACATATTTCAATTTCAAAAAATTCTATAGAAAAGTGAAAAACCAATAGAACTACCTTAAATGCTTAAAGCATATACTTCTGGAGGGAGTATGTCATGTTAAAAAGTCGTGGTTGCCTTGCGAGAAAGAAAGAAGATAATATCTACCATTCCTGTCTTTCTCGCACTAAGCCAATCACTAGTAAGTGCGATAGAATCAAGAATGGTAATCTCACTCTTCTTTCTCTCTCATATTCTGCAAAAACTGACCAGGCTCTTCTCATTTAACTTACTCCCTCTAGGAGTATATGCTCTAAGGCTTAAATGTCTCTGAAATTATATTAGATATGATAATTTCGATATGCGCCAGTCAAAAAAGTTTTGCTTGATTCGCTATTAAACAAATAGTGAAAAAATCTCAAAACATACGATTTTTTCATCCTCCTTTTATTTATAGCTCCTTAAATATACATTTTAGAGGAAAATGTAAAAAAAAGATAGGTGATGAAATTTTACATAAAATATTTGATGTTTCAAATGAAAAATTTCATTTTTTATGTTATAAAACCGACAACAATTGAGAAAAAACCACCCAAAAAATAAATCTTGTTGAATATTTTTCTTAATTATTTAAATTTATCATACGATTTTAATATAGTCACAGAAATTTTTTTGATTTAATAAAATAGCCCAGCAAATTCCATTGGGATCTGGTCTATAGTTGCTTAACAATAATTTAAAAATTAAGCGTCCCGCAAAAGAGTGCGAAAATTTCAAAACTTTATTGCAAATAAAATAATGCTTTCTGATAGATGCTGATTTTTTCACATATAGCAGACTATTAAGGGCATGACGGAGCTCGCTACCTTCTAAAATAATCCATTAATATTTTAATTCCAAGTTCACTAGTAAACGGTACGTTAGATCGAGTTTTTTCATTACAGTAAGAAAATTTGCAATATTAGACTTGAGTGCGGACAACTTACAGAATTTACCAAAACACTGTACATAAAAAGTTATAAACAATTTTTTGGTATATAGTATTTTGAGGTTAGGTTTATCGAGTTTGATATCTAATTTCCATTCCAAGCTTATAAAAATATAACAATTCCAAATCAATTTTTATTTCAACAAAAATTATTGTATCAACATAGCTTTAGTGCGGACAGGTCATTACAATTGTTTAAATTACAAATTTAAAAAGATATCAATAAAATAATGAAAGCAAAAATTGTGTCGAGCAGCTCCGATATCCCGTTAAAGCTTTTTAATGCACTTTGAAAAATTAAAATTGATTAATTAGGAGAGTCCTGAAAATTTTTCAAAAAATATTGTTAAATTTTTGCTTATAAACAAATTGAATATCTTTTTCAATTTTAAATCAAATGAAACTCAACAACTTTTGTTTGTAGGTAGTCTGAAAGACGCTCATTTGAAAAAAAAGAAAGTCAAATCCCGTTTAATAGTTTTTGAGCTATAACTCGCCAAAGTTAACTTGTGTTTATTGATAAACAATAAACAATAGAAAGTCAATTAAAGCGTCATTAGCTTTACTTGTCCAAGCGCTTTTTAGGCAAAAGTTTTCAAAGCATGCGCCCTTTGGAAACATATACAAAACATCGATTTAAATTACTCTGATCTCTCGTTTCTCGTTCAAAACGCAGAGGTTACGTGATGGAATAAGCTAATTGAAAAGTGGAATCATGACTTGAAAATTACAGCGCGCTATAAAAATGTTATAATCTCGCCTTTCAACGGTCCAATTTTGCTCTTTTTTTTATATTTAAGGAGCTATAAATAAAACAAAAATAAAAAAATCGTATTTTTTAAAATTTTTTCACCATACGTTTAATAGAAAATCAAGCACAACTTTTTCGACTGGCCCATATCGAAATTATCATATCTAATATAATTTCGGAGACATTTAAGCAGAAATCAGCGACTACATACAAAACATCCAAACCAAAACAGATCCCGCCTGGACTAATGTTTAAATTAATTTTTAAATATTGTAAATATTATCTTAAATAGTCATAAATACCTTTATTTTAAGCAATAATAGGGTTATTTTATTCCCATGATCACTTTATAAACCTTCGAATCCATTATTCTTGGACCGTAAGGTTTCTAATAAACTAATTTGATTTTACCAAATGGATTTCGCTTCAGTATTAATGTTATTTTTTCATGTATGCAGGGTTTTAAAATTAAATGACTGTAAGTGGTAAACAAATTTAAAAATAAGATAAAAATATTGAAATTCATTAGAATAAGTAATATTTTTGGTTGAAAAATTAGAAATTTTTATTGAAATATTATGTTTTTGGTTTTCAAAAAATCCTTATATGCATTCAAGAATGACATCAATACCGGAGCCGAATCTAGTTGATAAAGTCAAACCAGTTTATTGATTATCAGAAACCTTACTGTTTAAGAATCATGGATTCAAAGGTTCAATGATCATGAAAGAATGGCTGTAGCAAAATAACTCCAGTAGAGCTTAAAATAAAGGTACTTATATCTACTTTAAGAGCAAGTCGAGTATATCTGTCCTTTCCTAATCAAAGAATTGTTTTTTTTTACAAAAACTAATAATTTTAGCAAAAAATAAAGAGAAAGCTGCATCTTGTATAAAAAAAGCAATATTTTCGGTGATGATTGATTTTATCACTTCGTTTTCAAGAAAACCTTAAAAAACTTATATCATAGAGGTTAGGGTAAATAATTTGGTTTTTCAAGGTTTTGTTAAAAACAAAGAAATAAAATTAATTCTTTTTATGAGAGAAAATTTTGCTTTTTTTAATACGAAATGCGAATTTCTCTTCATTTTTTGCTAAAGTTATTAGTTTGTAATTTCATCATTTAATTTGTCTGTGATCCGTTCATTGTGTGTCAAATAATAGAATACACAATACATGTACGAAACGTTTCACGCAGTTCTCTCTTTGGCTCGGCTTGTGCACGAATTGCATGCTTTGCACTTTAGTTGTGTAACCTACTATATTCTCTTTAACTAAAATATTATCATTCATTTAATATTATGTTAAGGAGAATCATCCGCTAGCTATAGTTTGTTGTTCATAAAAATTACAAGTTAAAAAAATTCTTAAAAATTTTGAAAATAATTAATTTATACCAAGAAAAACATCTCCGTAAATTTTCAAGTAGCCTTAACGATTAATTTTTTTATATGTGCTCACTCGAAGTTTGCTTGTTTTGTATCTTATAGTAGTAAAAAGATGAACTTTAAGTGAGCATAAATAATAAAATCAGTCGTTAAGGCAAGCTGAAAATTAGCAGGGATGTTTTTCTAGGTACATATGAACTTTTTTCAAATTTTTGAACAATTCTGTTAACTTTCAATTTTTACAAACAACAAACTATAGCTAGCGGATGATCCTCCTTAAATAATAATTTATTAAAAATTTCTTGAAAACTTACAGTTGAATTCACATTGTATCAAAAAGTTTTCAAAGATTTTGAATTCGAAGTGAAGTTAATCATCTTCAAACATATACAGAAATAGTAGACTTCCCATAAGAATTTAAATTTAAACTTTAACTTATTCAAAGAATATGATTAATAAATTGTAAAAAAAGTTGAAAATATTCTAAGAAATGAAAAAAAAGTTCAATAAATATTAAAATTTTTTTAGGGAAATTTGGTGCAATAGTATTAACGCTGGCTGTTGGTGGCAAGCAACGAAAAATTATTCATATTCAGTTGCAGTAATGTCAATAATTGGTTATATAATTGGTTTAGGCGATCGCCATCTTGACAATGTTCTCGTTGATCTCAATACAGGCGAAGTTGTACATATCGACTATAACGTTTGCTTTGAAAAAGGTAAAACGCTTCGTGTACCTGAAAAAGTACCTTTTCGCATGACACCTAATATCAAGACTGCCCTTGGTGTCACCGGTGTAGAGGTAAGTAAAATCTTCTACTGAAATCATTTAATTTTAAATCTTTTATATGATTTGTTCTAATGATTATTAAGGATAGAACCGATTTTTTCCGTTCTACACTGAGAGAAATCGACTCTTGAAGCAAGTGGAATCCACTTGCCGCTAACAGACTTCTTCTTGTTTTACGTTCTCATAGCGATCTGCTAAAATCAAGCATAAAATCTGTATGCAATAATCCACTAGCCGCTAATGGATATATATTTGATTCAAATAAATTTATCCACTAATCGCAAGTGGATATAATAAAAAATTTTTAACAAAAAAAAAACCAACTTCAAAAAATGCACTGAAAAGTAACAAATAATTTATTATCTTTAGAAATCATACAAATAATTGGTAAAATACTATTTTAGAAGTCGGCGTCTAATTTCTCAATGAATCTAAACGTTATTTTTTAACAATAAATGTAAACGTTATTTTTGAACAATGAATGTGAACGTTATTTTTGAAAAAATGGACTAAGTCGTTCTGCTTACCCACCACAGATTTAGAATTAGACGCCAAATTCTAAAATTGTATTTTACCAATTATTTGTATGATTTCTAAAGATAATAAATTATTTGTTACTTTTTTGTGCATTTTTTAAAGTCGGTTTTTTTTGTTAAAAATTTCTTATTTGTCATTTTTTATTGCAAGTTTTTAAAATCTTATTTTTTGTAAAAAATTTTGTTTTTATTCCATACTTTTTAAGTCGGTTTTTATTTATTAAAAATTTTTTAAATTGTTTGTTTTTGTTAAAAAATTTTTATTTACTATCTTCTAGTGAATCCCATTACTAAAAAAACAAATATAGGTTAAAGTTTCATTATTAATTCATAACGCATGCATTAGTACACCATCAAGCAATATATAGCAGGAAAGAAAGAAGGCTCAACAGCACAGTATCGTTATGTCTGCATGTATACATATTCAAGCTCAGGTAAGAGAGAGAGAGAGAGAGAGAGAGAGAGAGACTTATTTATTTGGCCTTGGGGTAGAACCCTGTCTGGCACTAAAGAATCAGTTACAACGACGTATTACAATTTTTAATAATAATATCAAATAAGAATTCCAATTGAAAATATAAAATACATTTTTCTAATGATATTCAAAGTAAGAATAACAACAATAATAAAGGTAATAGACATATAGAAATTCAAATAAAATATCTTATGTATAAAGTAACAATATCAACATTGCATAATTATTATAATATAGTATCTAAGTAAGAAAACAAAACAATAAGATTTCAAAAAGTAGTCTTAAAAAGTAGTTCAAACGCAGATCAAATAGTAATATTTCTAGTAGAACATAAGAAAATAAATAATTATTTTGCCAATATCAATATTAGTTTCGTTTGCAGCAACAATTAATAATTAATTTAGGCAAGTATAGTCATTGCGAAATTATCTCATGCTCAAAGTAAATTAAGTTTAATGCGTTGGTATATCAAAAATTAAGAAATTGGAAATTAAGTTTAACTTAATTTAACTACAATGAAACTCAGCCTGTACCAATCTCTCGTTGCCACGACTTACATTCACTCAATAAAAGTCTATCATACAAGAAACGCTTAAAAGAAAGTGAAGCCTCAGGAGAAAAAGACTCCAAAGAGGATAACTCCTTATTAAAATACTCAGCTGCCGAGAAGGCAAATGAGTGTTGAAAAGTAGCAGTACTTACATTTGGACAAATGAACAGCCTAGGAGGTAGTCTCGTTGATAAACGCACTGATGCATCAACATGTTGCCTTACGAATCTTGAGGCTAGATAAGATGGGGAATTGTGTGAAATCACATTAAAAGCAAGAGACATCTTAAGGTATAGACGTCTATTTTGAACCGAACACCATTGGTAATCAAGTCTAAAAGGTGTAACTCTGTTTCGCCAACCAATGTGGCCATGCACAAATCTGATACAGGCATTGAAGGCTCTATGTAGACGTAAATTCAGCGTTTGAGGCAGATCATCATAGGCAACTGATGCATAGTCAAGAATTGGAGAAATAAGGGACTCTACTAGTTGCTTTCTCGTGTCCAAAGCTAATGCATGCTTGTAGAACTTAAGAGATCTCAGAGTGCCATGAATCTTTCGCACGGTAAAAGAGACATGTTTGCTCCAATCTAATGTAGAAGAAATCCACAAACCAAGGTTTTTAACAACAGAGGAGTATGGGACAATGGTGTTCCCAACGTATATAGATGGAACAGATGCAGCGTCATTCAAGCGAGAAATAAATTTCTCACTGCCGATGAAAATGGCCTGAGTTTTACCTGTATTCAAAAGAAGACCGTTGTCTTCTGCCCATTTAATAACTGATGCAACTTCATGGTTAATAAGATCAATCTCATCTTCCAGTTTAGCAGGCAAAAAAGATTTATAGATCTGAAGGTCATCAGCAAAGAGAATATGCTTTGACGTAGATAAGGCAAGCGGAACATCATTTATGTAGACTAAAAACAAGAGTGGGCCAAGCACACTGCCTTGCGGAACACCAGCCGTCACCTGAGACCAAATAGATGATTGATTACTTTCATCTATAACAGAGTAGGTCCGGCCTCTCAAATACGACGCGAACCATCTAATGACAATATCTGAGCAATTCATTGATCGAAGTTTAATGAGCAGTCTATTATGTGGGACTCTATCAAAAGCCTTAGGGAAGTCAAAGAGAAGCAATAAGGTGATCATTCTACGATCAATGGCAGACCTACAGTCATCAAGTAGATGTAGAAGGGCAGTCTGTGTACTATGACCCTTTCTGAAACCAGCCTGGTGAGGATCCAATAAAGAATAAGACTCAAGATGAGTCATCAACTGTGTGTGTACAACCCTCTCAAGATGTAACTTAAGTTTCAAACGTTGAATTAGATCGAAAATTGGATTTTTTTAATAAATAATTCAGCGACTGTATACAGGCTGAAATTGAATAAAAATGAACTAATATATTAATAAAAACAAGTAACGAGTAACCATAGATCATAACCAACACCTCATAGGTCACCAAGGGAAGCGAACGGAAAAGACAAAATTTAGTTTTAGTATACTTGATTTGTTAGACCGTTTTTCTCTTCGATTATCAAAAATTAATGATAAAAGACAACCCCTTGAATTTTTTCGTCGAGATACAAGACAAGGAACCACCCCCAGCGTGATATATAGGAAATGAAAATCAGTTCTGATTTTTTATCTCGGCGACTTGATTCGTTGGACCCTTTTTCTCTTTAATTGTCAAAAATTAATGATAAAAGACAACCCCATGAATTTTTTCGTTGAGATACAAGACAAGGAACCACCCCCAGCGTGATATAAAGGGGATGAAAAAATTCACGGGGCTGTCTTTGATCACTAATTGCAGATAATTAAAGAGAAAAAGGGTCCAACGAATCAAGTCGCCAAGATCAAAAATCAGAACTGATTTTCATCCCCTTTATATAACGCTGGGGGTGGTTCCTTGTCTTGTATCTAAACGAAAAAATTCAAGGAGTTGTCTTTTATCATTTCTTATTGATGATCGACGTGAAAAAAGGTCCAACGAATCGAGTCCCCGAGATAAAAAAATCAGATCTGATTTTCATCCCCTATATATCACGCTGGAGGTGGCTCCTTGTCTTGTATCTCAACGAAAAAATTCATACGGGTTTTCTTTTATCATTAATTTTTGATAATTAAAGAGAAAAAGGGTCCAACGAATCAAGTCGCCAAGATAAAAAGTCAGAACTGATTTTCATCCC
The DNA here is from genome assembly GCA_017163975.1 of Anastatus disparis. Classification (NCBI taxonomy): domain Eukaryota; kingdom Metazoa; phylum Arthropoda; class Insecta; order Hymenoptera; family Eupelmidae; genus Anastatus; species Anastatus disparis. Next base: position 5,108,406 of record JAFFSR010000274.1, on the reverse strand, counting down.
CTTTATATGACGCTGGGGGTGGTTCCTTGTCTTGTATCTCATCGAAAAAATTCAAGGGGTTGTCTTTTATCATTACTTATTGATAATTAAAGAATACAAGGGTCCGACGAATCATGTCACCGAGATAAAAAATCAGAACTGATTTTCATCCCCTTTATATCACGCTGGGGGTGGTACCTTGTCGTGTATCTCAAAAAGAAAATTCACGGGGTTGTTTTTTATTATTAATTTTTAATAATTGAAGAGAAAAAGGGTCCAACGAATCAAGTCGCCGAGATAAAAAATCAGAACTGATTTTCATCCCCTTTATATCACGCTGGGGGTGATTCCTTGTCTCGTATCTCAACGAAATAATTCAAGGGGTTATCTTTCATCATTACTTATTAATAATCAACGTAAAAAAAGGTCCAACGAATCAAGTCTCCGAGATTAAAAATCAGTTCTGATTTTCATCCCCTATATCACGCTGGGGGTGGTTCCTTGTCTTGTATCTCAACGAAAAAATTCACGGAAGTGTTTTTCATCATTAATTTTTGATAATAGAAGAGAAAAAGGGTCTAACGAATCAAGTCGCCGAGATAAAAAAGCAGATATCATTTTCATCCCCTATATATCACGCTGGAGGTGGCTCCTTGTCTTGTATCTCAACGAAAAAATTCATACGGGTTTTCTTTTATCATTAATTTTTGATAATTGAAGAGAAAAAGGGTCCAACGAATCAAGTCGCCAAGATAAAAAGTCAGAACTGATTTTCATCCCCTTTATATGACGCTGGGGGTGGTTCCTTGTCTTGTATCTCATCGAAAAAATTCAAGGGGTTGTCTTTTATCATTACTTATTGATAATTAAAGAATACAAGGGTCCGACGAATCATGTCACCGAGATAAAAAATCAAAACTGATTTTCATCCCCTTTATATCACGCTGGGGGTGGTACCTTGTCGTGTATCTCAACAAGAAAATTCACGGGGTTGTTTTTTATTATTAATTTTTAATAATTGAAAAGAAAAAGGGTCCAACGAATCGAGTCGCCGGAATAAAAAATCAGAACTGATTTTCATCCCCTTTATATCACGCTGGGGGTGATTCCTTGTCTCGTATCTCAACGAAATAATTCAAGCGGTTATCTTTCATCATTACTTATTGATAATCAACGTAAAAAAGGTCCAACGAATCAAGTCTCCGAGATTAAAAATCAGTTCTGATTTTCATCCCCTATATCACGCTGGGGTGGTTCCTTGTCTTGTATCTCAACGAAAAAATTCACGGGAGTGTTTTTCATCATTAATTTTTGATAATAGAAGAGAAAAAGGGTCTAACGAATCAAGTCGCCGAGATAAAAAAGCAGATATAATTTCCATCCCCTATATATCACGCTGGAGGTGGCTCCTTGTCTTGTATCTCAACGAAAAAATTTATACGGGTTTTCTTTTATCATTAATTTTTGATAATTGGAGAGAAAATGGGTCTAACGAATCAAGTCGCTGAGATAAAAAATCAGATCTGATTTTCATCCCCTATATATCACGCTGGAGGTGGCTCCTTGTCTTGTATCTCAACAAAAAAATTCATACGGGTTTTCTTTTATCATAAATTTTTGATAATTACAGAGAAAAAGGGTCTAACGAATCAAGTCGCCGGGATAAATAATCAGAACTGATTTTCATCCCCTTTATATCACGCTGGGGGTGGTTCCTTGTCTTGTATCTCAACGAAAAAATTCCAGGGGTTGTTTTTTATCATTTCTTATTGATAATTAAAGAATACAAGGGTCCGACGAATCATGTCACCGAGATAAAAAATCAAAACTGATTTTCATCCCCTTTATATCACGCTGGGGGTGGTACCTTGTCGTGTATCTCAACAAGAAAATTCACGGGGTTGTTTTTTATTATTAATTTTTAATAATTGAAAAGAAAAAGGGTCCAACGAATCAAGCCGCCGAAATAAAAAATCAGAACTGAATTTCATCCCCTTTATATCACGCTGGGCGTGATTCCTTGTCTCGTATCTCAACGAAATAATTCAAGCGGTTATCTTTCATCATTACTTATTGATAATCAACGTAAAAAAAGGTCCAACGAATCAAGTCTCAGAGATTGAAAATCAGTTCTGATTTTCATCCCCTATATCACGCTGGGGGTGGTTCCTTGTCTTGTATCTCAACAAAAAAATTCATACGGGTTTTCTTTTATCAATAATTTTTGATAATTGAAGAGAAAAAGGGTCCAACGAATCAAGTCGCCAAGATAAAAAGTCAGAACTGATTTTCATCCCCTTTATATGACGCTGGGGGTGGTTCCTTGTCTTGTATCTCATCGAAAAAATTCAAGGGGTTGTCTTTTATCATTACTTATTGATAATTAAAGAATACAAGGGTCCGACGAATCATGTCACCGAGATAAAAAATCAAAACTGATTTTCATCCCCTTTATATCACGCTGGGGGTGGTACCTTGTCGTGTATCTCAACAAGAAAATTCACGGGGTTGTTTTTCATTATTAATTTTTAATAATTGAAAAGAAAAAGGGTCCAACGAATCAAGTCGCCGAGATAAAAAATCAGAACTGATTTTCATCCCCTTTATATCACGCTGGGGGTGATTCCTTGTCTCGTATCTCAACGAAATAATTCAAGCGGTTATCTTTCATCATTACTTATTGATAATCAACGTAAAAAAAGGTCCAACGAATCAAGTCTCCGAGATTAAAAATCAGTTCTGATTTTCATCCCCTATATCACGCTGGGGGTGGTTCCTTGTCTTGTATCTCAACGAAAAAATTCACGGGAGTGTTTTTCATCATTAATTTTTGATAATAGAAGAAAAAAAGGGTCTAACGAATCAAGTCGCCGAGATAAAAAAGCAGATATAATTTCCATCCCCTATATATCACGCTGGAGGTGGCTCCTTGTCTTGTATCTCAACGAAAAAATTTATACGGGTTTTCTTTTATCATTAATTTTCGATAATTGGAGAGAAAATGGGTCTAACGAATCAAGTCGCTGAGATAAAAAATCAGATCTGATTTTCATCCCCTATATATCACGCTAGAGGTGGTTCCTTGTCTTGTATCTCAACGAAAAAATTCAAGGGGTTGTTTTTTATCATTTCTTATTGATGATCAACGCGAAAAAAGGTCCAACGAATAAAGTCCCCGAGATAAAAAAATCAGATCTGATTTTCATCCCCTATATATCACGCTGGAGGTGGCTCCTTGTCTCGTATCTCAACGAAATAATTCAAGGGGTTATCTTTCATCATTACTTATTAATAATCAACGTAAAAAAAGGTCCAACGAATCAAGTCTCCGAGATTAAAAATCAGTTCTGATTTTCATCCCCTATATCACGCTGGGGGTGGTTCCTTGTCTTGTATCTCAACGAAAAAATTTACGGAAGTGTTTTTCATCATTAATTTTTGATAATAGAAGAGAAAAAGGGTCTAACGAATCAAGTCGCCGAGATAAAAAAGCAGATATCATTTTCATCCCCTATATATCACGCTGGAGGTGGCTCCTTGTCTTGTATCTCAACGAAAAAATTCATACGGGTTTTCTTTTATCATTAATTTTTGATAATTGAAGAGAAAAAGGGTCCAACGAATCAAGTCGCCAAGATAAAAAGTCAGAACTGATTTTCATCCCCTTTATATGACGCTGGGGGTGGTTCCTTGTCTTGTATCTCATCGAAAAAATTCAAGGGGTTGTCTTTTATCATTACTTATTGATAATTAAAGAATACAAGGGTCCGACGAATCATGTCACCGAGATAAAAAATCAAAACTGATTTTCATCCCCTATATATCACGCTAGAGGTGGTTCCTTGTCTTGTATCTCAACGAAAAAATTCAAGGGGTTGTTTTTTATCATTTCTTATTGATGATCAACGCGAAAAAAGGTCCAACGAATCAAGTCGCCGAGATAAAAAATCAGAACTGATTTTCATCCCCTTTATATCACGCTGGGGGTGATTCCTTGTCTCGTATCTCAACGAAATAATTCAAGGGGTTGTCTTTTATCATTACTTATTGATAATTAAAGAATACAAGGGTCCGACGAATCATGTCACCGAGATAAAAAATCAAAACTGATTTTCATCCCCTTTATATGACGCTGGGGGTGGTTCCTTGTCTTGTATCTCATCGAAAAAATTCAAGGGGTTGTCTTTTATCATTACTTATTGATAATTAAAGAATACAAGGGTCCGACGAATCATGTCACCGAGATAAAAAATCAAAACTGATTTTCATCCCCTTTATATCACGCTGGGGGTGGTACCTTGTCGTGTATCTCAACAAGAAAATTCACGGGGTTGTTTTTTATTATTAATTTTTAATAATTGAAAAGAAAAAGGGTCCAACGAATCGAGTCGCCGGAATAAAAAATCAGAACTGATTTTCATCCCCTTTATATCACGCTGGGGGTGATTCCTTGTCTCGTATCTCAACGAAATAATTCAAGCGGTTATCTTTCATCATTACTTATTGATAATCAACGTAAAAAAAGGTCCAACGAATCAAGTCTCCGAGATTAAAAATCAGTTCTGATTTTCATCCCCTATATCACGCTGGGGGTGGTTCCTTGTCTTGTATCTCAACGAAAAAATTCACGGGAGTGTTTTTCATCATTAATTTTTGATAATAGAAGAGAAAAAGGGTCTAACGAATCAAGTCGCCGAGATAAAAAAGCAGATATAATTTCCATCCCCTATATATCACGCTGGAGGTGGCTCCTTGTCTTGTATCTCAACGAAAAAATTTATACGGGTTTTCTTTTATCATTAATTTTTGATAATTGGAGAGAAAATGGGTCGAACGAATCAAGTCGCTGAGATAAAAAATCAGATCTGATTTTCATCCCCTATATATCACGCTGGAGGTGGCTCCTTGTCTTGTATCTCAACAAAAAAATTCATACGGGTTTTCTTTTATCATAAATTTTTGATAATTACAGAGAAAAAGGGTCTAACGAATCAAGTCGCCGGGATAAATAATCAGAACTGATTTTCATCCCCTTTATATCACGCTGGGGGTGGTTCCTTGTCTTGTATCTCAACGAAAAAATTCCAGGGGTTGTTTTTTATCATTTCTTATTGATAATTAAAGAATACAAGGGTCCGACGAATCATGTCACCGAGATAAAAAATCAAAACTGATTTTCATCCCCTTTATATCACGCTGGGGGTGGTACCTTGTCGTGTATCTCAACAAGAAAATTCACGGGGTTGTTTTTTATTATTAATTTTTAATAATTGAAAAGAAAAAGGGTCCAACGAATCAAGTCGCCGAGATAAAAAATCAGAACTGAATTTCATCCCCTTTATATCACGCTGGGCGTGATTCCTTGTCTCGTATCTCAACGAAATAATTCAAGCGGTTATCTTTCATCATTACTTATTGATAATCAACGTAAAAAAAGGTCCAACGAATCAAGTCTCAGAGATTGAAAATCAGTTCTGATTTTCATCCCCTATATCACGCTGGGGGTGGTTCCTTGTCTTGTATCTCAACAAAAAAATTCATACGGGTTTTCTTTTATCAATAATTTTTGATAATTGAAGAGAAAAAGGGTCCAACGAATCAAGTCGCCAAGATAAAAAGTCAGAACTGATTTTCATCCCCTTTATATGACGCTGGGGGTGGTTCCTTGTCTTGTATCTCATCGAAAAAATTCAAGGGGTTGTCTTTTATCATTACTTATTGATAATTAAAGAATACAAGGGTCCGACGAATCATGTCACCGAGATAAAAAATCAAAACTGATTTTCATCCCCTTTATATCACGCTGGGGGTGGTACCTTGTCGTGTATCTCAACAAGAAAATTCACGGGGTTGTTTTTCATTATTAATTTTTAATAATTGAAAAGAAAAAGGGTCCAACGAATCAAGTCGCCGAGATAAAAAATCAAAACTGATTTTCATCCCCTTTATATCACGCTGGGGGTGATTCCTTGTCTCGTATCTCAACGAAATAATTCAAGCGGTTATCTTTCATCATCACTTAGTGATAATCAACGTAAAAAAAGGTCCAACGAATCAAGTCTCCGAGATTAAAAATCAGTTCTGATTTTCATCCCCTATATCACGCTGGGGGTGGTTCCTTGTCTTGTATCTCAACGAAAAAATTCACGGGAGTGTTTTTCATCAATAATTTTTGATAATAGAAGAAAAAAAGGGTCTAACGAATCAAGTCGCCGAGATAAAAAAGCAGATATAATTTCCATCCCCTATATATCACGCGGGAGGTGGCTCCTTGTCTTGTATCTCAACGAAAAAATTTATACGGCTTTTCTTTTATCATTAATTTTCGATAATTGGAGAGAAAATGGGTCTAACGAATCAAGTCGCTGAGATAAAAAATCAGATCTGATTTTCATCCCCTATATATCACGCTAGAGGTGGTTCCTTGTCTTGTATCTCAACGAAAAAATTCAAGGGGTTGTTTTTTATCATTTCTTATTGATGATCAACGCGAAAAAAGGTCCAACGAATAAAGTCCCCGAGATAAAAAAATCAGATCTGATTTTCATCCCCTATATATCACGCTGGAGGTGGCTCCTTGTCTCGTATCTCAACGAAATAATTCAAGGGGTTATCTTTCATCATTACTTATTGATAATCAACGTAAAAAAAGGTCCAACGAATCAAGTCTCCGAGATTAAAAATCAGTTCTGATTTTCATCCCCTATATCACGCTGGGGGTGGTTCCTTGTCTTGTATCTCAACGAAAAAATTCACGGGAGTGTTTTTCATCATTAATTTTTGATAATAGAAGAGAAAAAGGGTCTAACGAATCAAGTCGCCGAGATAAAAAAGCAGATATCATTTTCATCCCCTATATATCACGCTGGAGGTAGCTCCTTGTCTTGTATCTCAACGAAAAAATTTATACGGATTTTCTTTTATCATTAATTCTTGATAATTGGAGAGAAAATGGGTCTAACGAATCAAGTCGCTGAGATAAAAAATCAGATCTGATTTTCATCCCCTATATATCACGCTGGAGGTGGCTCCTTGTCTTGTATCTCAACAAAAAATTTCATACGGGTTTTCTTTTATCATAAATTTTTGATAATTACAGAGAAAAAGGGTCTAACGAATCAAGTCGCCGGGATAAATAATCAGAACTGATTTTCATCCCCTTTATATCACGCTGGGGGTGGTTCCTTGTCTTGTATCTCAACGAAAAAATTTAAGGGGTTGTTTTTTATCATTTCTTATTGATGATCGACGCGAAAAAAGGTCCAACGAATAAAGTCCCCGAGATAAAAAAATCAGATCTGATTTTCATCCCCTATATATCACGCTGGAGGTGGCTCCTTGTCTTGTATGTCAACGAAAAAATTCATACGGGTTTTCTTTTATCATAAATTTCTGATAATTGGAGAGAAAAAGGGTCTAACGAATCAAGTCGCCGTGATAAATAATCAGAACTGATTTTCATCCCCTTTATATCACGCTGGGGGTGGTTCCTTGTCTTGTATCTCAACAAAAAAATTCATGCGGTTGTCTTTTATCATTAATTGTTGATAATTGAAGAGAAAAAGGGTTCAACGAATCAATTCGCCGAGATAAAAAATCAGAACTGATTTTCATCCTCTTTATATCACGCTGGCGGTGGTTCCTTGTCTTGTATCTCAACAAAAAAATTCATGCGGGTTTTCTTATATATTTAATTTTTGATAATTGAAGAGAAAAAGGGTCCAACGAATCAAGTCGCCGAGATAAAAAATCAGAACTGATTTTCATCCTCTCTATATGACACTGGGGGTGGTTTCTTGTCTTGTATCTCAACGAAAAAATTCAAGGGGTTGTCTTTTATCATTAATTTTTGATAATTGAAGAGAAAAAGGGTCCAACGAATCAAGTCGCCGAGATAAAAAATCAGAACTGATTTTCATCCCGTTTATATCACGCTGGGGGTGGTTCCTTGTCTTGTATCTCAAGGAAAAAATTCACGGGGTTGTCTTTTATCATAAATTTTTGATAAATAAAGAGAAAAAAGGTCCAACGAATCAAGTCTCTGAGATAAAAAATCAGATCTGATTTTCATCCCCTATATATCACGCTGGGGGTGGTTCCTTGTCTTGTATCTCAACGAAAAAATTCACAAGGTTGTCTTTCATCATTAATTTTTGATAATTGTAGAAAAAAAGGGTCTAACGAATCAAGTTGCCGAGATAAAAAATAAGAACTGATTTTCATCCCCTTTATATCACGCTGGGGGTGGTTCCTTGTCTTGTATCTTAAGAGCAGGCCGGATTCGCTGTCCTTGTCTAATTGGCATTTTTGTTATTTACTCAAGTATTGATCGGTGTATCTGCAAATTGAAGGTTAAGCGCAATAGATATTATTATTACAAATATTTATGTACAAGAAAAAAAAAAATCTATCGCTTTGTTTTTGAGAAAAGTAAGGAACGCGAAAATATTATAAACATAATCTTTTACTTCGGCGTTTCTTACTTTTCTCGAAAACAAATCGGTAGATTTTTTTTTCTTGTGCATAGATGTTTATAATAATAATATCTATTGCGCTCAACCTTTATTTTGAAGATACACCGATTAATACTTGAGTAAATAACAAACAACTCAATTGTTACTCGGTCGGTATCAGGTTCTACTCCGGCCTGCCGTTAACGGAAAAATTCTAGGGGTTGTCTTTTATCATTACTTATTGATAATTGAAGAGAAAAAGGGTCCAACGAATCAAGTCCCCGAGATAAAAAAATCAGATCTGATTTTCATCCCCTATATATCACGCTGGAGGTGGCTCCTTGTCTTGTATCTCAACGAAAAAATTTATACGGGTTTTCTTTTATCATAAATTTTTGATAATTGAAGAGAAAAAGGGTCTAACGAATCAAGTCGCCGGGATAAATAATCAGAACTGATTTTCATCCCCTTTATATCACGCTGGGGGTGGTTCCTTGTCTTGTATCACAACAAAAAAATTCATGCGGTTGCATTTTATCATTAATTGTTGATAATTGAAGAGAAAAAGGGTTCAACGAATCAATTCGCCGAGATAAAAAATCAGAACTGATTTTCATCCTCTTTATATCACGCTGGCGGTGGTTCCTTGTCTTGTATCTCAACAAAAAAATTCATGCGGGTTTTCTTATATATATTTAATTTTTGATAATTGAAGAGAAAAAGGGTCCAACGAATCAAGTCGCCGAGATAAAAAATCAGAACTGATTTTCATCCCTTTTATATTACGCTGGGGGTGGTTCCTTGTCTTGTATCACAACAAAAAAATTCATGCGGTTGCAATTTATCATTAATTGTTGATAATTGAAGAGAAAAAGGGTTCAACGAATCAAGTCGCCGAGATAAAAAATCAGATCTGATTTTCATCCCCTATATATCACGCTGGGGGTGGTTCCTTGTCTTGTATCTCAACGAAAAAATTCACGGGGTTGTCTTTCATCATTAATTTTTGATAATTGTAGAAAAGAAGGGTCTAACGAATCAAGTTGCCGAGATAAAAAATCAGAACTGATTTTCATCCCCTTCATATCACGCTGGGGGTGGTTCCTGGTCTTGTATCACAACGAAAAAAATTCATGCGGTTGCATTTTATCATTAATTGTTGATAATTGAAGAGAAAAAGGGTCCAACGAATCAAGTCGCTGAGATAAAAAATCAGATCTGATTTTCATCCCCTATATATCACGCTGGAGGTGGCTCCTTGTCTTGTATCTCAACAAAAAAATTCATACGGGTTTTCTTTTATCATAAATATTTGATAATTACAGAGAAAAAGGGTCTAACGAATCAAGTCGCCGGGATAAATAATCAGAACTGATTTTCATCCCCTTTATATTACGCTGGGGGTGGTTCCTTGTCTTGTATCTCAACGAAATAATTCAAGGGGTTGTTTTTTAACATTTCTTATTAATGATCGACGCGAGAAAAGGTCCAACGAATAAAGTCCCCGAGATAAAAAAATCAGATCTGATTTTCATCCCCTATATATCACGCTGGAGGTGGCTCCTTGTCTTGTATGTCAACGAAAAAATTCATACGGGTTTTCTTTTATCATAAATTTCTGATAATTGGAGAGAAAAAGGGTCTAACGAATCAAGTCGCCGGGATAAATAATCAGAACTGATTTTCATCCCCTTTATATCACGCTGGGGGTGGTTCCTTGTCTTGTATCACAACAAAAAAATTCATGCGGTTGTCTTTTATCATTAATTGTTGATAATTGAAGAGAAAAAGGGTTCAACGAATCAATTCGCCGAGATAAAAAATCAGAACTGATTTTCATCCTCTTTATATCACGCTGGCGGTGGTTCCTTGTCTTGTATCTCAACAAAAAAATTCAGGCGGGTTTTCTTATATATTTAATTTTTGATAATTGAAGAGAATAAGGGTCCAACGAATCAAGTCGCCGAGATAAAAAATCAGAACTGATTTTCATCCTCTCTATATGACGCTGGGGGTGGTTTCTTGTCTTGTATCTCAACGAAAAAATTCAAGGGGTTGTCTTTTATCATTAATTTTTGATAATTGAAGAGAAAAAGGGTCCAACGAATCAAGTCTCTGAGATAAAAAATCAGATCTGATTTTCATCCCCTATATATCACGCTGGGGGTGGTTCCTTGTCTTGTATCTCAACGAAAAAATTCACGGGGTTGTCTTTCATCATTAATTTTTGATAATTGTAGAAAAAAAGGGTCTATCGAATCAAGTTGCCGAGATAAAAAATAAGAACTGATTTTCATCCCCTTTATATCACGCTGGGGGTAGTCCCTTGTCTTGTATCTTAACGGAAAAATTCTAGAGGTTGTCTTTTATCATTACTTATTGATAATTGAAGAGAAAAAGGGTCCAACGAATCAAGTCCCCGAGATAAAAAAATCAGATCTGATTTTCATCCCCTATATATCACGCTGGAGGTGGCTCCTTGTCTTGTATCTCAACGAAAAAATTCATACGGGTTTTCTTTTATCATAAATTTTTGATAATTGAAGAGAAAAAGGGTCTAACGAATCAAGTCGCCGGGATAAATAATCAGAACTGATTTTCATCCCCTTTATATCACGCTGGGGGTGGTGCCTTGTCTTGTATCACAACAAAAAAATTCATGCGGTTGCATTTTATCATTAATTGTTGATAATTGAAGAGAAAAAGGGTTCAACGAATCAATTCGCCTAGATAAAAAATCAGAACTGATTTTCATCTTCTTTATATCACGGTGGTTCCTTGTCTTGTATCTCAACAAAAAAATTCATGCGGGTTTTCTTATATATTTAATTTTTGATAATTGAAGAGAAAAAGGGTCCAACGAATCAAGTCGCCAAGATAAAAAATCAGAACTGATTTTCATCCCTTTTATATCACGTTGGGGGTGGTTCCTTGTCTTGTATCACAACAAAAAAATTCATGCGGTTGCAATTTATCATTAATTGTTGATAATTGAAGAGAAAAAGGGTTCAACGAATCAAGTCGCCGAGATAAAAAATCAGATCTGATTTTCATCCCCTATATATCACGCTGGGGGTGGTTCCTTGTCTTGTATCTTAACGAAAAAATTCACAGGGTTGTCTTTCATCATTAATTTTTGATAATTGTAGAAAAGAAGGGTCTAACGAATCAAGTTGCCGAGATAAAAAATCAGAACTGATTTTCATCCCCTTCATATCACGCTGGGGGTGGTTCCTGGTCTTGTATCACAACAAAAAAATTCATGCGGTTGCATTTTATTATTAATTGTTGATAATTGAAGAGAAAAAGGGTCCAACGAATCAAGTCGCTGAGATAAAAAATCAGATCTGATTTTCATCCCCTATATATCACGCTGGAGGTGGCTCCTTGTCTTGTATCTCAACGAAAAAATTCATACGGGTTTTTTTTTTATCATAAATTTTTGATAATTAAAGAGAAAAAGGGTCTAACGAATCAAGTCGCCGGGATAAATAATCAGAACTGATTTTCATCCCGTTTATATCACGCTGGGGGTGGTTCCCTGCCTTGTATCTCAACGAAAAAATTCACGGGGTTGTCTTTTATCATTAATTTTTGATAATTGAAGAGAAAAAAGGTCCTACGAATCAAATCTCCGAGATAAAAAATCAGATCTGATTTTCATCCCCTATATATCACGCTGGGGGTAGTTCCTTGTCTTGTATCTTAACGAAAAAATTCACGGGGTTGTCTTTTATCATTAATTTTTGATAATTGAAGAGAAAAAGGGTCCAACGAATCAAGTCGCTGAGATAAAAAATCAGATCTGATTTTCATCTCCTATATATCACGCTCGAGGTGGCTCCTTGTCTTGTATCTCAACAAAAAAATTTATACGGGTTTTCTTTTATCATAAATTTTTGATAATTAAAGAGAAAGAGGGTCTAACGAATCAAGTCGCCGGGATAAATAATCAGAACTGATTTTCATCCCCTTTATATCACGCTGGGGGTGGTTCCTTGTCTTGTATCTCAACGAAAAAATTTAAGGGGTTGTTTTTTATCATTTCTTATTTATGATCGACGTGAAAAAAGGTCTAACGAATCAAGTTCCTGAGATAAAAAAATCAGATCTGATTTTCATCCCCTATATATCACGCTGGAGGTGGCTCCTTGTCTTGTATCTCAACGAAAAAATTCATACGAGTTTTCTTTTATCATAAATTTATGATAATTGAAGAGAAAAAGGGTCTAACGAATCAAGTCGCCGGGATAAATAATCAGAACTGATTTTCATCCCCTTTATATCACGCTGGGGGTGGTTCCTTGTCTTGTATCACAACAAAAAAATTCATGCGGTTGTCTTTTATCATTATTTGTTGATAATTGAAGAGGAAAAGGGTTCAACGAATCAAGTCGCCGAGATAAAAAATCAGAACTTATTTTCATCCCCTTTATATCACGCTGGCGGTGGTTCCTTGTCTTGTATCTCAACGAAAAAATTCATACGGGTTTTCTTATATATTTAGTTTTTGATAATTGAAGAGAAAAAGGGTCCAACGAATCAAGTCGCCGAGATAAAAAATCAGAACTGATTTTCATCCTCTCTATATGACGCTGTGGGTGGTTTCTTGTCTTGTATCTCAACGAAAAAATTCATACGGGTTTTCTTTTATCATAAATTTTTGATAATTGAAGAGAAAAAGGGTCTAACGAATCAAGTCGCCGGGATAAATAATCAGAACTGATTTTCATCCCCTTTATATCACGCTGGGGGTGGTTCCTTGTCTTGTATCTCAACGAAAAAATTCAAGGGCTTGTTTTTTATCATTTCTTATTGATGATCGACGTGAAAAAAGGTCCAGCGAATCAAGTCTCCGAGATAAAAAATCAGATCTGATTTTTATCCCCTATATATCACGCTGGGGGTGGTTCCTTGTCTTGTATCTCAACGAAAAAATTCATACGGGTTTTCTTTTATCATAAATTTTTGATAATTAAAGAGAAAAAGGGTCTAACGAATTAAGTCGCCGGGATAAATAATCAGAACTGATTTTCATCCCCTTTATATCACGCTGGGGGTGGTTCCTTGTTTTGTATCACAACAAAAAAATTCATGCGGTTGTCTTTTATCATTAATTGTTGATAATTGAAGAGAAAAAGGGTTCAACGAATCAAGTCGCCGAGATAAAAAATCAGAACTGAATTTCATCCCCTTTATATCACGCTGGCGGTGGTTCCTTGTCTTGTATCTCAACGAAAAAATTCATACGGGTTTTCTTATATATTTAATTTTTGATAATTGAAGAGAAAAAGGGTCCAACGAATCAAGTCGCCGAGATAAAAAATCAGAACTGATTTTCATCCTCTCTATATGACGCTGGGGGTGGTTTCTTGTCTTGTATCTCAACGAAAAAATTCAAGGGGTTGTCTTTTATCATTAATTTTTGATAATTGAAGAGAAAAAGGGTCCAACGAATCAAGTCGCCGAGATAAAAAATCAGAACTGATTTTCATCCCGTTTATATCACGGTGGGGGTGGTTCCTTGTCTTGTATCTCAACGAAAAAATTCACGGGGTTGTCTTTTATCATGAATTTTTAATAATTGAAGAGAAAAAAGGTCCAACGAATCAAGTCTCCGAGATAAAAAATCAGATCTGATTTTCATCCCCTATATATCACGCTGGGGGTGGTTCCTTGTCTTGTATCTCAACGAAAAAATTTACGGGGTTGTCTTTCATCATTAATTTTTGTTAATTGTAGAAAAAAAGGGTCTAACGAATCAAGTGGCCGAGATAAAAAATCAGAACTGATTTTCATCCCCTTTATATCACGCTGGGGGTGGTTCCTTGTCTTGTATCTTAACGAAAAAATTGAATAGGTTGTCTCTTATCATTACTTATTGATAATTGAAGAGAAAAAGGGTCCAACGAATCAAGTCGCCGCGATAAATAATCAGAACTGATTTTCATCCCCTTTATATCACGCTGGGGGTGGTTCCTTGTCTTGTATCACAACCAAAAAGTTCATGCGGTTGTCTTTTATCATTAATTGTTGATAATTGAAGAGAAAAAGGGTTCAACGAATCAAGTCGCCGAGATAAAAAATCAGAACTGATTTTCATCCCCTTTATATCACGCTGGCGGTGGTTCCTTGTCTTGTATCTCAACGAAAAAATTCATACGGGTTTTCTTATATATTTAATTTTTGATAATTGAAGAGAAAAAGGGTCCAACGAATCAAGTCGCCGAGATAAAAAATCAGAACTGATTTTCATCCTCTCTTCATGACGCGGGGGGTGGTTTCTTGTCTTGTATCTCAACGAAAAAATTCAAGGGGTTGTCTTTTATCATTAATTTTTGATAATTGAAGAGAAAAAGGGTCCAACGAATCAAGTCGCCGAGATAAAAAATCAGAACTGATTTTCATCCCGTTTATATCACGCTGGGGGTGGTTCCTTGTCTTGTATCTCAACGAAAAAATTCACGGGGTTGTCTTTTATCATTAATTTTTGATAATCGAAGAGAAAAAAGGTCCAACGAATCAAGTCTCCGCGATAAAAAATCAGATCTGATTTTCATCCCCTATATATCACGCTGGGGGTGGTTCCTTGTCTTGTATCTCAACGAAAAAATTCACGGGGTTGTCTTTCATCATTAATTTTTGATAATTGTAGAAAAAAAGGGTCTAACGAATCAAGTTGCCGAGATAAAAAATCAGAACTGATTTTTATCCCCTTTATATCACGCTGGGGGTGGTTCCTTGTCTTGTATCTTAACGAAAAAATTCAAGGGGTTGTCTTTTATAATTACTTATTGATAATTGAAGAGAAAAAGGGTCCAACGAATCAAGTCGCTGAGATAAAAAATCAGAACTGATTTTCATCTTCTTTATATCGCGCTGGGGGTGGTTCCTTGTCTTGTATCTTAAGGAAAAAATTTACGGGGTTGTCTTTTATCATTAATTTTTGATAATAGAAGTGAAAAAGGGTCTAACGAATCAAGTCGCCGAGATAAAAAAGCAGATATCATTTTCATCCCCTATATATCACGCTGGGGTTGGTTCCGTGTCTAGTATCTCGACGAAAAAATTCAAGGGGTCGTCTTTTATCATTAATTTTTGATAATTGAAGAGAAAAAGGGTCCAACGTATCAAGTTGCCGCGATAAAAAATCAGATCAGATTTGCATCCCCTATATATCACGCTGGGGGTGGTTCCTTGTCTTGTATCTCGACGAAAAAATTTAAGGGGTTGTCTTTTATCATTAATTTTTGATAAACGAAGAGAAAAACGGTATAACGAATTAAGTATACTAAAACTAAATTTTGTCTTTTCCGTTAGCTCCCCTTGGTGACCTATGAGGGGTTGTTTATGATCTATGGTTACTCGTAACTCCTTTTCATTATTATATTAGTTCATTTTCATGCAACTTTAGCCTGTATACAGTTGCTGAATCTTTTATTAAAAATATCCAATTTTCGATCTAATTCAACGTTCGAAACTTAAGTGACATCTCTCAAGAACCTTAGAGACTTTACATAACTTTGCTATAGGACGAGTTTGGAAAGGATCATCCATCTTAGTTTGTTTCGCCAGAGGTAGAAGAAATTCACTTTTCCAGGACTCAGGAAAATAGCTAAGAGATAAGGAGGTATTCACGATAGAAGCCAAACTAATAGACACAGAACCACCAATCATCCTTAGCATATCAGCTGATATTCGATCAGGACCAACCGCCTTGGAGCTAGATGCACGAAGAAGATTCACAAGATTAGAGGGGTCAACTGAAATAAAGTTAAATACCGGAAGATCTGATCTTAGCGGTAGAGCAAGAACTCGATCAACATCAGCATTGGTTAAAGCTGGGCTCTGAGAGGAAACAGAAGTATAATGCTCTAGGAGCACAGATTAAGAGAAGTATTTAAGAGTAGAAGGCAGAACACTACTAGCCAAGCCAAGCTTACGTAATTCAGACCATTTGCTCATGACTGTAGAAGCCGATGAAACTTTATTAGCTATGCAGTCATTTTTTAGTTTACAAAGAGAATTTGAGACCTCGTTTCTAAGTAGCTTAAAACGAGCATAAGCGTCATCTGACCCGGTTCTCATAGCCAGTTTATAAAACTTATCACGATTTTTCATAAGCAACCTGATATCGTGATTAACCCATGGCTTACCTTTGCTGGTAATCTTTATTACCTTTTCAGGCGCAAACTTGTCAAAAGCCTTAACTATACCAGTGGAGAACAAATTAACCTTGTCTTCAATAGTATTAACACTCAAGGTCTGAGGTGACAGTAAAAAATTAACTGAACTATGACTAGAATTAAATGCATAGTTAGCCAAAAATCTTGAAGAAGAAGAACACAAATAAGAAAGACTCGCAGGAGAATAGGAAAGATTAGAACTCACTGCAGCATTGAGTGCGTCAATGTTACAGTTTGACAAGTTCCTAGTAACAAAGGATTTAATAATCTTTTCAGACCTAGAAAGCTTAAGTTTAAGCTTGATCAGATCATGACCTGCAATGAATGGAGCGGCAGATTTCTCATAAGATAATAAAGAAGAGATCAAATTTGCATCAAATATATTTATTTCTTTAAACAATATTAAAGTCTCATTTTTTACAAGTATATTAAGTATGCTCGCTTTTTTTAAATAAATATTATTCTAAAATAAATTATTTCTTATACGAAATAATTAAAAATATTAACAATTGATAGTTCTAGTTCGCCCTATTGGCCCAGTTCAGCCTCTTGGCCAAGCTACCGACATCCTTGACCACCTCTGTGTCAGGATGTTTGCCCACCTTTTTTTTACCATACCTATATTTTTCTTGTACCTATGTTTCCTACCTATTTTCCTACCTATTTTTAATCTACCCATCCCCGAGAAATCACAGACTGCCACGTTTCTAGAACAGTCATTAAGTAGATTTCTACGGTAGATTCCTGCATTTGCCCAGGCCTAAGCCTGTGACGTAGGGAAAACTCCCCCAGGAGAAAACCTACACCAGGAATATTTACCCATCGCGCTCAGAAGTTCTTTATCTGATGAAAAACATCTGAAAAAAATTTCAGGTGTTTTCACCGGAAATCGAACGCTCGACCACTCGGAGCGAATGTGTAGAGAACGTATAAGGCGTACGCCTCAGCCGGTTACGCCACAGACGCTCCTTAACAATGATAGTTATGTTTATAATATTATAGTTTAATTTTGTCTTTATAAATATATTGATATTAATAAAAAAATGTAAAGTATTACATATAAACTCATTAATACCATAGTTTAATACATATATTACGTAATAAATGATACAATAAATAAATTAAACTATAATATTATAAACATTACTATTATTTATTTATTAATATTTTAATAATTATTACGTGTAAGAAATAAGTTATTTTATAAAAATATTCATTAAAAAACAACAAGCATACTTAATATACTCGTAATAAATTAGATTTTAATATTATTAAAAGAAATAAATATATTTAATGTAAATTTGATATTATATAGAATTATATTATTTTAAATAACTAATGATAACTATAACAACGAAAAATAGTTTTTAAAAAAGCTAACTTTCATTATTTGTATTAAGGAGACTCGTGTGCCCAGGACCGTACCTAGTCAGCGTCCCGGAAAAAGGAACAAAATAATATTTTTTTATTGTAAATAATTTTTAATGTCAATATTATTTATTAATGTTTGAATTACATTAATTTCAATGAATTTTTTAAATATTTTTATTTTATCGATAACTTGTAAATTTTTTGATAGATTTGAATTTGTAATGAAAAAATCTATAATTTTCGTTTTTGATTCATAAAAAACTACTATTTATTACTGACTAGGAGAGTGTTACACCTCCGGATCACGGATTCTGCTCAAACTTTAGGATAAGTTTTCAGATGATAAAATATGAAAAAAGCTAAAGTTATAGTCACAAACACTCAATATTTCTCTAGTTACAGGCAAATAAAGAAAATCACTAAAAAAGTTACCAGATTTTTAAACGAACATAGTTCTTCAGCATTGCTAGCTAGAAGCTTAAAACTTTTTTTAAATTAAAGCTGAGCTCAAATCCTTTCAAAACAGTACTTACAGCATATCAAAATATTATTTTTTCCCAAAGTTAGAGCGTAATAAAGATTGGACCTGAATTTAGCTTTTATTAAATCAATGTTTTAAAAAGAAAATTCAGGTCCATTCCTTATTACGCTCTAATTTTGGGAAAAAATAATATTTTAATATGCTGTAAGTACTGTTTTAAAAGGATTTGAGCTCAGCTTTAATTAAAAAAAAGTTTCAAGCTTCTAGCTAGCAATCTAAAGAACTATGTTCGTTTAAAAATCTGGTAACTTTTTTAGTGATTTTCTTTATTTGCCTGTAACTAGAGAAATATTGAGTGTTTGTGACTATAACTTTAGCTTTTTCCATATTTTATCATCTGAAAACTTATCCTAAAGTTTGAGCAAAATGCGTGATTCGGAGGTGTGACACTCTCCTAGTGAGTTATGAGCATAAATGTAATTTTTTCCATAAAAGCCTATGTTAAATTTTGAGATTACTATAATTTTTTTCTCTTTCATTTGGTCAATAACCTCATATTTTCAAAATTTCTTTGAAATACTCGTAATTTATACTTTTTTTAGTATTTAAAAAAATTTCCTTTTCAGAATGGGTTAACCCACCGAGCCTCCTGAAAAGTCTAGATTTTAAACTGTAATAACTGTTTGTAATAGTTACTAAAAATTATTTTCTATTGATAATAATTGATAGAGATTATTATTAGTTATTATTTTTCATTATCTTTTTCCGTAGGGAAAGAATACATATACTGAGAGAAAATTTATATGAATTATTACAAGAAATATAGTACATTTTTACCATGTACGATAGCAACCGACTCAGACTAATATCTTCGAAATTTTATTATGTAGCATTGTAAATTTTTCAACTTTGTTAAAATTTACTATGTTACATGGTGAATTTTATTCCTGCACTTGATTAATTTTATATAAAATATTCAATCGATTAAAATTTTTTGCTGCTTACTAATTTACATTTTATGTATAGCATATTATTTTCATATAGATACAAGTATTATTATTAGAGTCGATTTTAGACACAATGATTTATTTTATATTGTTATTTCTACCTTCGCTATGAATTAATCTAACCTACACCTAAACTAAATATAAAAATAACCGTACAGAAGTCACTAGAAAATACGCGTGCATTTTAACCCTCTTGCACACGATGACGAGATATCTCGTCAAGATTTCTATTTAAATACATACTTTTCGATTTAGTGCCGTGCGCAGGATGGTTAATAAGGATTAGATGGATCGGTCTTATATACGGAGTATACTAAACTCTTACCATTCGTGGGAGTTGGACACGAAAACTTTAATGCTTCAAGCGCCAGGATTTTCAAGTTTAAGATATGCTGGTATCGTCAGCTGCCGGTATCATTCTCTCTTGCTTGCGAATCAACCTGTGCATGCGCAGGGGATATTTTCACAAAAATTTATAGGGTTTTTATAATGTATATGACACAAAAATCACTATGTGAACTAGTAAAAATTTATAGGTATTATTGAAATAATTAAAATGTTCGAAATTCTACTAAGTTAACATTGTAATTTTTTCAAGGTTCTGTAATATTTCCAAAATAGCCTAGCATTTCGTGCTGTTTATTTCGTAAACAATTGTAGGTATCTAATAAAATTTACTACAACGCTAGAAAAAAGAGCACATTTTCATAGTCTGTGAGTTCTTTACAATGCTAACCTAGTAATTTTTAGAATAAAATTTCTTTTAGTGTATAAAGCATATGGTAAATAAGAGTTAATATCAGTTATTATTTTTGTACGTAATAAAAATAAATAATGTCGAAACCAAACTTGTAATGTCTCCTTTATTGAAATAAAAAATATAGACGTATTTCATATTTTATTTATTGTAAAATGTTAATTTAAATGATTGAATCATTAATTAGCAACTATAAATAACTTGATTATTTTATTAGTTCGTTAAGAGTTTACCGAACCTTTGTCTTTTTCTAATTTAAAAATTTATTTCTGTTTACACTTTTTGCAGAAAAATAAATTTTTTAATTAGAAAAGAATAGAGAGATACGGTAGTATCTTAATTTCTCTGTAAAGAGAATAGTATATTATGCGCCAAGAGGAAAAAGTATGCTGTTCGCTCTCGCGTATAGTTGTCGCCCGAGCGTAGCGAGGGCGACACTTACGCGGGGGTGAGGAGCATACTTATTCCTCGAGCGCAATATACATTTTTTTCACATCCCTAGCCTAAAGTTCGTTTAAAAAATAATAAAATTACATATATTTATGTGATAATACATTTTTTACATAATTCATATTTATTCAACATAAATACATTTTTCAGGATTATTTTGATTACAAAATATGATATTTTAAACTTAATTTATTTGTCTTAGGAATAGATTTTACTCAATGCGTTTTTCAAGAAAATTTACTTTTATTCAAGAAGAGGTTAGGTCAAAATTTAATTGCGTTATTGACGAAATTTTAACTCAATCTAGATTCACTAACAAGTTTTTTGAAATCGTAGCTAAACTATATTAGTTATTGAATGTAATTAATATTTATTGATGAGACACAACTTTTAATAAAAATTTTCTAAGTATATTGTAAAAATACTAACGCAAACTCTTCGAGGCTACGTATCTCTAACAGTTTACATCGTTCACAAGAGTATAGTTGCGTACACATGAGAATCATGGAATATGAAACGCGCATGCGCATGCTTATAAAACCGACGACTGAATGCAGTACTTTTTCCTCTGTTCAGCGGGAAAGAAGTACGAACTTTAGGCTGGAGGATGTGAAAAAAATAATTGATATAACTCGTATGATCTCTAGACCAAAATGCTAAAAAAAGGACTGATAACAATTTTTTTAAACTCTTTATTTTTCGGACCAAAAAAGCTAATAGAAAAATAATAACTAACAATAACTTTTATTTACAGTATACTTTTTTCGTATACGTTCCAGACTAAAATACTTCATAAAAAACAATTGAATATAAAAACTGATAATAATTTTTGTTCCATACAAAAAGTAATAAAAAATAATAAAAAAACGCTGCTAAGTGCTTTCGCGCAATGTTTTCTCATAGAGATTATTGAGTTTGAGTAATTTGATTTGATTTTTTAAAATGTGATTTCAATGTCAAAAACATAATTTTTATTCAAGAAAAATTAGTGAGTGTGAGAGAGTGATTAGGAAATAAGAAGAGAGAGTCAGGGATGGATAAAAATAGGGTAAAAATAAGAATCAATCTAAGATAAAAAGACAGAGAGGAAGTGAGAAAGTAAGAAAAGAGTTAGTGAAAGCGTTGAATCAGAAATCAAAAGAGGTGATCAAAGAATTACGCTAAGAAAATTATTTTTCAAAAGCTTCTTTTATAAAGACAGTTGCTAATAACATGGATACAAATTTTAGAGCAAATCTACTGAGTAATTTACGTAAAATGGAAAAAAATGAAATTAAAAATTTTTTTCAAAATTTAAAAAATTTTCTAAAATTAAAACTATGCTAAGAAAAGTGGTTTTTAAAAGTCATACTTCTTTTGACAGATGCAAATGATTCTCATGCAATCAGTAATTTACAAAAAATTAAAGAAAAAAATGAAAAAAATCAAAATTTTTTTTCAATTTTTCAAATGGTTTTGAAATTAAAACTACACTAAGAAAACTAATTTTCAATAGCTTCCCACGTACTTGGATAAAAAAATTGTATGCGAAATTTGAAGCAAATCCATCGAGTAATTTTCGAGATCTAATTGGCTAAATGAATACAATTTTCTTTTCATAATTTTCTTTCAAAATTTCCAAAATGCTCTAAAATTAAAACTGCTAGAAAAATCAATTTTTGAAAATTTTCCTTCTTTCGGCAGTTGTAAATGATTTCCCTGCAAATTTGAGAACAAATCTGTCGAGTGCTTTACGTAAAATAAAAAAAAATAAAAAAAGAAGAATCGAAATTTTTTTTTAATTTTCAAAATTCTCTAAAATTGTAACTACGCTGAGAAAATTAGTTTTCAAAAGCTTGTTTTCTTTAGACCATAGCAAATAACTTTCATACAAATTTTGGAGCACATCTATCAAATGGTTTTCGTAAAATAGAAAAAAATTGAAAATAAAAATTTTAAAAAAAATTTTTTAAATGCTCTAAAATCAAAAGTACGCTAATAAAATTAGTTTTCAAAACTTTTTCTTCTTTTGGCAGTCAAAAATAATTTCCATGCAAATTTTCAAGCAAATTCTTCAAATAGTTTACGTAAAATACAAAAAAAATAAAAAATCGAAATTTTTTTAAAATTCTTAAAATGGCTCTAAAACTATGCTAAGAAAACTAATATTCAATAGCTTCCCGCCTAGTTAGACAAAAAAATAAATCGAATGTAAAATTTGAAGCAAATCCATCGAGTAGTTTTTGAGATTTAACTGACGTACTGAATTTACACGCACATTGTCTGGAAACCTCTTTTGAGTAAAAATATGTACAAATTAATGAAAAGAAGAGAAAAAATTTTTTTATCGATACAATGCTTGTATTTTTATTTCTTTCAAGATCTGAGACTTAATACATAATCTCTGATATGTATTTCATATTATCAGTATAGTTCTACATGATTTCAAAAAGCAGGACATTTAATTCACTCTAAAGTAGTCTTTTCGGCTTTCTCAAAAGCTACCAAATGATATAAAGAGCATGAATCACATCTCTGGAGTTGTTATATGAAATTTCAGATCTAAATATTGAACCAGTTCTTAAATGTTATGGAGAATAAAAATTTTAATTTGTAACATTTATTTGTATTCGACTGCACTAACCAGACTTAAAATATCATGTATGAATCCTCAATACGTCTTACATGTACTTCGTGTAATTGAAAAAATTTATAAAATGTTGAAGACCTACTTTACTTTTGAAAATCAATTTTGACATACTTATTACAGAGAAAACCAGATGTATTTTATGTTTTTAATCTTATCGAACTATAAATATATAATCATGATCATTGTAAGGAATCACGAATCAAGTTTTAAGTCTTTTTTTTAATTGGAGAAAGACAAAATCATTTTAAATATTGAGTTATGACAAAATCCCTATTAATTTTGAGATATTATTTTTTTTGTTTTGTTATGCATTAAAGATCTGAAATTTGATACAAGATCTCTTCATATGTATTTCATGATATCCATATACTTTAAGGTAATTTCAAAGAACAGAACATCTCATTTGCTATAAAGCAAATATAATGATGCTGGTTTTTAAGGGGATGTAATAGGGTATATGATTTATACATAGTTACCGATATTGCAGTTTCCCAAATTTTTAATCTTTATTCAAAAATTTTCTGAAATATCTCTATATTAGGCTCTTCATTAGTAAAGATGGATGACTGTAATATAGAGATATTTTTAAAACTTTTGGATTAAGAACCAAAAATTTTAAAAACCAAGATCGGTATTTTACGTTTCCTTAAGTAACAAGTAGTCTTTTGGCTTTCTCAAAAACTACACAAACATCATGGATTGCGTCTCAGGAGTTCATACATAAAATTTTAGATCAGGATATTGAACCAGTTCTCGGATATTATAGAAAATTAGAATTAATACTTAACTGTTGCGCCAACTACACCTGAAATATACAACTCTCGATATACCTTTGATATAGTTATTAATCGTATTTTCGCTTTCTCATAGAGAAAGCATTGTATCGATAAAAAAATTTTTTTTATATTTTTTCATTAATTTGTACATATTTGAACTCCGTGAGTCGAAAAAAGTGGTTTCCAGAAAATGTCTGTATGTATGTGTGTGTGTGTGTGTGTGTGTGTGTGTGTGTGTGTGTGCGCGCGCGCGTGTGTGTGTGTGTGTGGATGTATAATTTCAGTTAGTAAATTGTATCTCGAGAACAACTTAAAGGATTTTCTTCTAATTATGCATGCAATTTAGTTTTTTGACTAAATTGCTGGGAAGCTATTGATAATTGGTTCTTTTAGCGTAGTTTTCATTTTAGAGTTGTTTAAGAAAAAAAAAAAATTTCGATTTTTAATTTTTTTGGTTCTTTTTGTTTACTACTTAATGCATTTGCTTCAAAATTTGCACGGAAATTATTTGTGATTGCCCAAATAAAATAAATTTTAAAAAACTGATTTTCTTAGCTTAGTTTTAATTTTAGAGCATTTTGAAATTTTTGAAAAAAATGTTTCTATTTATTAGGCTAATAGAATCTTAAAAACTACTCGATGGATTTACTTCAAATTTTCCATACAATTCAATTTTTCGATCAACTGGTGCGGAAGCTATTGAGAATTGGTTTTCTTAGCGTAGTTTTTTTTTTAGAGTCATTTTAAGAATTTTAAAAAACTTTCTATTTTTCATATTTTTTGTGTTTTACGTAAACTACTCAAAGAATTTGCTTAAAAATTTGTATGGAACTTATTTTTGACTGCCAAAAGAAGAAAAACTTTTGAAAACTGATTTCCTTAGTGCACTTTTAATTTCAAAGCGTTTTTGAAATTTTTAAAAAAATTTTTATTTTTAATTTTTTTCTATTTTACAAAAACCATTTGATAGATTTGCACCAAAATTTGTATACAAGTTATTTGCTACTGTCTGAAGAAAACAAGCTTTGGAAAACTAATTTTCTCAGAGCAGTTTCAATTTTAGAGCATTTTGAAAATTTTCAAAAAAATGTTTATTTTTCATTTATCTTTTATTTTGCGTAAACCATACTATAAATTTTCTCCAAAATGTTTGTACAATCAATTTGCTATTGTCTGAAAAAAATAAGCTTTTAAAAACTAATTTTCTTAGAGTGGTTACGATTTTAGAGAATTTTAAAGATTTTTAAAAAAATTTCGAATCTTTATTTCTTATTTTTTTTATTTTACGTAAAGTACTCGATAAATTTGTTCTGAAATTTGCAGGGAAATCATTTGCAACTGCCAAAAGAGGGGAAATTTTCAAAAATTGGTTTTCATAGGGTAGTTTTAATTTTAGAGCATTTTTAATATTTTGAAAAGAAAATGTTATTTATTGAACCAATTAGATCTCGAAAATTACTCGAAGGATTTGCTTCAAACCTCGCATACTATCTATGTTTTTGTATAAGTAAACGGGAAGCTATTGAAAATTGGTATTCATAGAGTAGTTTTTTTTATAGAGTCATTTTACAAAATTAAAAAAAAAATTTTGATTTTTCATTTATTTTGTATTTTACGTAAATTACTTAATGAATTTACTTTGAAATTTGCATTGGGATTATTTGCAACTGCCAAAAGAAGTATGACTTTTAAAAACCGATTTCCTTAGCGTAGTTTTAATTTAAAAAAATTTTTTTAATTTTTCTTTCTTATTTTCATCTTTTATTTTTTTTCTATTTTACGTAAGCTACTCTATAGATTTGCTCTAAAATTTTTATACAAGTTATTTGCTGCTGTCTTTATGAAACAAGCGTTTAAAAAAATAATTTTCTTAGCGTAGCTCTTTGATTACTTCTTTTGATTTCTGATTAACGCTTTCACTAACTCTTTTCTTACTTCCTCACTTCCTCTTTGTCCTTTTTTCTCAGATTGATCCTCATTTTTACCCTATTTTCATCCGTCCTTGTCTCTCTCTTCCTATTTACTAATCATTCTCTCACATTCACTAATTTTTCTTGAATATCAATTGTATTTCATATTGAAATCTCATTTGAAAAAATCAAATCAAATTATTTTAACTCAATGAGCTCTATGAGAAAGCATTGCGCCAAAGCACTTGGCAGCGTTTTTTTTAATGGTAAAAGACTAGCACATTTGTAATATTAAATTATATCAAAATTTCCATTTCTATTAAAAGGAGGTCACGTATCTCTGTCCTTTTCTAATCAAAGTATTAATTCTTAGCAAAAACTAATAACTTTAACCAAGGCTGGTCTAACACCACCTGGGACCCGGGGCTACAAAATCATGAGGGCCCATCGTGATCATGATCTAAGGGTGCTATTTCATTCTAAATAAAGAAAAGTAGGCATTTTTTTGAATATGATTTTTTAATTTTTCATGTAACTTTATATGTTTATATAATAGTTTTTTGAATTTCTATTAACAATCTAATCTTTTTAAATATTAATTTTTTATGAGATACAACTTTTTTTATAGTTAAACTATTAGAAACCACAATTAACATTTTTTCCTATGCAACTATTCAAATGAAACTTAGTGCAAAATGTACTGAACGTCCACCTCCATATTATTATTTACAAAACAAAACCTGATTCGACACGATACTGTAAGTGCAAGCACGCTGAATATAGTTGCGAACGAAGTTATTAAATTAATATTTTAAATTTCTTATACTGTAATGGTATTCTACCGTGTTTGAATCTTGCGCGCTTAGGCATTATAATAAGACAGAGGCTCAGTCATATATATCATCTAAGACAAGTAAAGAAGTGCGTATCTTGACGACCAGCACCGAGAGAGAATCAAGTCGACCGCGAGGTGCTTCAGAGAGTTTCGAGCTACCATTGCGTTAACACGAAATCTAAGCCGTGCTGTGCTCATTAAAAGATTTCGCCACGTGGTCTTATAATACGTTAGACTAAGTTCGCAATTGATAGCACGAAAGATTGTCTTAAATAAAAGTCCTTAGTTTATGCCGACTAACGTATTATATCATATTTGCTAATTGCAACTCTAAGAAATTCTTTCTGTAGAGTTTTGCTTGATCACTTCTCGCGCGTCTTAGCGGTCAGCCATTAACCTTCAGGCGGCCGGCATGACCCCTTTCGAGGTCATCTGATGTTGGCCACTTATCAAGTCATACTTTGTAAAAAATTTCCATACTAAACTTTCAAAAATATCTAGTGATAAGTGGCCAACAACAGATGACCCCGAAAGGGGCCACCCCGGCCGTCTGAAGATTAAGTGCAAGCAAGTGCCTTGATCGGCATATATCAGGTTTGACCGATCTACATCAAGGCAACCACGTTGGCAGAGTTCAACTAAATTCAACGATTGGGAAGAAACGTATTTCACCGGTTTATTTCAGAGCATCTATGTATTGATTACGTACGAAGAAGTAGCTACGGTAATAGGCGAGCGGCGTCTACGTGTAGGTAATTAGTGTAAGCTGGCCAATGCTTTACTGTAAGTGCAATTATACAGTGTGATATCCAAGTATCTCTTCCTCGAGAGATACTTGTCTGGGTAAATTGTATTATCGGTTATATAACCGATCAGGGTTTTCATAGCTTCCAGCGACTTCGCATATAGTTAAATTCATGAGTTAATTAAAGTTAATTCTTTTTTGTAACGAAAGTAAAATAACCGTTGCAATACACCATGATTTAGGACGTCAAAATACATTTCAATGATTACTGAAAGTATAGAATTATAAATATAATATCTTATATTATATTAAAGTTTTCTCCGTTTCTCCGGTTCTCCGGTTCTCCGCATTTTTTAAATGTGTCTTTCTTGGGCCTTATATTTTCTTGAGCCTTTTATTTTCTTGGGCCTTTTATTTTCTTGGACCTCATATTTTCTTGGGCCTTATATTTTCTTGGGCATTATAATTTTCTTGGGCCTTGTAATTTTTTGGACTCAATATTTTTTTGGGCCTAATATTTTTTCGGTCTATATTTTTTGGGCCTTATTTTTTTGGGCATTATATTTTATTGAGCCTTATATTTTCTTGGGCCTTATATTTTTTGGGCCTCATATTTTATTGAGCCTTATACTTTTAGGGCCTTATAATTTTTTGGACTCAATATTTTTTTGGGCCCAATATTTTTTCGGTCTCTATATTTTTTGGGCCTCATATTTTATTGAGCCTAATACTTTCTTGAGCCTTATATTTTTTTAGGCCTTATAATTCTTTGGACTCAATATTTTTTGGGCCAAATATTTTTTCGGTCTCTAATTTCTTGGGCCTTACATTTTATTAAGCCTTATACTTTCTTGGGCCTTATATTTTTTGGGCCTCATAATTTTCTGGACTTAAAATTTTTTTGGGCCCAATATTTTTTTGGTCTCTATATTTTTTGGGCCTTATATTTTCTTGGACCCAATATTTTTTCGGTCTCTATATTTTCTGGGCCTTATATTTTCTTGAGCCTTATATTTTATTGAGTCTAATACTTTCTTGGGCCTTATAATTTTTTGGACTTAATATTTTTTGGGCCCAATATTTTTTCGGCCTCTATATTTTTTGGGTCTTATATTTTCTTGAGCCTTATATATTCTTGGGCTTTATATTTTTTTGATTCCTACATTTTTTTGGTCAATATGTTTTCTAACATAGCGTTTCATCCAAGCCTGTATACTTTTACATTGGATTCTTCAGTGTAGCGTATTTTTATAATGTTTTATACAGACTCCGCTCCAGACGCTATAATATTTTTTTTTATTTCAAATACAATGTTTTAACGTCTTATTCTTAGACTAGACATTGCAAATCTAATAGCGCATCTCCATATGCAGCTGACTTAACAGCATGTCCTCATGTGCAGCCAATTACACAGCGCATCCCAATATGCAGCCGTTTGAACAGCGCATCCCCATATGCAGCCGATTTAACAGCGCATCCCAATATGCAGCCGATTTAACAGTGCATCCCAATATGCAACCGATTTAACAGCGCATCCCAATATGCAGCCAATTCAACAGCGGATCCCAATATGCAGCCGATTCAATAGCGCATCCCAATATGCAGCCGATTCAACAGCGCATCCCAATATGCAGCCGATTCAACAGCGCATCCCCATATGCAGCCGATTCTACAGCGCATCCCTATTTGCAGCCGATTCAACAGCGCATTCCCTAATGTAGTCGATTTAATAGCGTATCCTCGTATGCAGCTGACTCAACAGCACGTTACCTTATGCAGCCGATTTAACAGCGCGTCCTTTATACAACTGATTCTACATCATATTAAACTATTTTAAAAGCGTCAGTTGATATTTATTTTTATTAAACATCATATATTTTATTATATTTCGAGTTCAACTATTAACACAATCTAAAACATGAATATAATATACATATTGACATATTCCTTATGATATTTCTTCATAAACAATGTTTTTTGTATATATTGTGTTCTGATCATTTTTATTTTCTCCGTTGACAATAGCGTAATCACCTAAAAATAATTTTAAATTGTTTTTAAATTTTGTCCTTGAAAGAGCAACATATAATTGCCCATGACTGAAAACTGGTGACGGCAAATAAACACCAACTTTTTCATAAGATTGTCCTTGTGATTTATTAATAGTCATTGCGAATCCTAATCTAATAGGAAACTGTTTGCGTTGCATATTGAATGGAATTTCTTCTGTAGATGGAGATAAATTTATTCTTGGAATGAAAACTAATTTACCTTTGTTTTGACCAGTTGCTAATTCCACTTGAATGGAATATTTAAGCATTTTTTTTACTATCAACCTTGTTCCATTACAAAGTCCCTTATTGACATTAATATTTCTTAAAAGTATAATGATAGCCCCTACTTTTAAATGTAATTTATGTGGTGGAAGTCCATTAGGAGTTAACTTATTAAAAATTCTGTAGGTAACATAATATCTAAATTTTCTTTGTTATCATCTTCAGCAGTATCAATACTCAAATATTCAACATGGTTTCCTTCCCTTAAATTCAAAACATTATTATTGATTTCAGTAACATCGTTATTTTTAGGAGCCAAAATAACTTTTTCCGTTATATTCGTATTGTCTATTTTTATTGTTTTTCCGAATATTTCTTCGACAAGATTTTCTTTAATGATAAAATTATCTGGTCTGGCACTTACTTCATTATCATCTTCAAAAACATCGCGGCGTTTTCCTTCTCCGATGTCTAATAACCATTGTTTAAAATTATTATCATTATCCGGAACTCGCAAATTTTTATTTAACTGCATTTGCTTAAAATTTTGCCATAATAAACTAAATTTAACTGAATTTTCAATAATGTTCATACGGCTACCATGTCGTACAATTGGTAATGTTTGCCTGAAATCTCCTGATATAATTACAGTTTTACCACCAAAGGGTTGGTTTACATTGCATAAATCTTGAAAAAGACGATCAACCGCTTCAAAAGCAAATTTTGAAGTCATGGATATTTCATCCCAAATAATTATTTGTGTTTCCGTTAATTGTTTGTCTTCGGCAGAATTAGGCTTAACATTACAAGTTGAACAATCTGTTATATTTAACGGTAGTTTAAATGTTGTATGCACGGTATTTCCATCGACTAATGAATTCGCTGCTATACCTGACAAAGCTACACATAAATAATGTATGGTATGATATTTAAAATAAGCCATTAAAACGTTAAGTAAATAACTTTTTCCACTTCCACCCGGTTCATCTATAAAAATATATTTTTCTTTACTTTGGTTGTTTAAACTTTTTAGTGTAGAGTCGAATATTTGCCTTTGTTTATTATTTAAAGAATTTATTTTCATTTCCAATTCATTAAGAATATTATTATTATGATTTAAAATTGTTTCATTATTATCTACTTCTATAAATGTGCTTATGTTAGGTAAATTAAAATCGTTTAATGAAAATCCATTGACTTGTAAATTATTTTTAATAACATTCAATGCAAGATTTTCACCTACATTTTTTTCGTATTTAGGGTGGTAAAATTTATCTTTATATTTTTCATATAAATCTCGTGCACTTATAGGATTATGAAAAACGCAAATAAAAGCAAATAATTCACAAAGAGCATAAGGGAATTCAGTTGAAGATGCTTCTTCCAAGCATCTATCCCATTCTTTATCTTCATTAATTAATTGTTCTGCCTTAGCTGCCTCATAAAACGAATTGTACATCACATCATCAATAGTACGCAAAGCTTCAAAAGACGTGACTCCTTTAAAATGTAATAGTAATAACCTAATAAAATAACGTTCTCTATCTTTCGGACTTACTAAGTACATTCTACTGAATATTGGTTTTCTTTTTTTTTTCTTTTATTCCACTTTTTCAGTTTTTCATCAAATGTATAAAAATTTGGTATTTCTGAATATAAGCAATTTCGTGCTTCGAAATCTTCTCTATGCAATTCAAAATATCCGTTTAATGTTGTTCCAACATTTTTTTGCATGATCATTTCTTCTTTTCCTTCTTTAGAAAATACGTTTTGTTGATTCTCTTCATGAACGCTTAGACGTTTTATAGTATGTGGAATAACATGTAAAGGATATTCTAATCATCTGTGCATTGCTTTAGGTGGACATAAATATCGTGTATTAATGTATTGTTTGATTTCGTCATATTCATATTCAACATTTTCACTATTGTCATTTTCAAAAGTGTCTTTATTTTCTGATCTAAAATCAACATTTACTTGATGTATTTTAATGTATGCACAATTATGACCTTCATGACAGTATTTAAATAAATATTTAATTCATTGTACAGTGGAACAAACTTCTACGTTTATGTGTGCATTAAATTTCAATAATAAGTAAGGATTATAAGGAACAACGAATCCATTATCTGCAATTCTTTCTTTAAATTTATTTTTAAAAATAATTTCGACGCCATCATTTTTGCGTTTGTATAGTGGATACCCATTTGATTTAAATGTTGTTGTATTATTAAATTTTTTTGGAAAATTTTTCGTACATTGTTTCGTATTTTTATCCATACACGGACAATTTATATTTTGCATACCACAGTGACCGTGTATCATAAATTGTTTAACAATACTATATAATTTTGGATAAATATATCTATTTGGGATTTCTGCACTTATTATTTTATCAACTTTTTCGGGAATGTCAAATTTATCATTTTTATCCAAGAGTAACAAGATATGCATATGTGGTAATCCTCGTTTTTGAATTCAATTACATAGCTATATGCAATTTATTTTCCTAATATTCCCTTTTTTATTACACCATTTTTTAATTCTTCTACTTTTTAATAAAATACTTTTGTTATCATATCTGGCCTACCTATATTGCATTTTCATAAATTTCCAGGTTTTCAGTTATTTCTTTACAATGTGGGTTACAGGTCATAGTAACAAAAAGGTCAGGTTTACCATGATAATTTACAAGTGTCATTGAGTCAATGTAATTTTGTTTTAAAAATCGTGGACTTCCTGTAAAGTTTGACGGTAATACTACCATTTTTCCAATTTTTGAAGAATCTAATTTCTTTTTGTTATGTAAATAGTCCATAACACATTTGTAACAATCACTTCTTAATACATTTTGGCTTTTTCGTATGAAATATAATCTGGAGGTTTCAACTTTTATAAAATTGCAAATTTTTAATATTAGATTTTCCAAATTTATTTTTCATATTTGACATCCATGCGGAACCACCATTAGGATGAATAAGTGAATATGTCATAGAATCTGTGTGTTTGCTAATTGTTAGTATACTAATTAGTTTATCAGACTTGAGGTTAATGACAATATCACTTTCAATAGGAAGCATATCGTCTTCTTCAACGTATACTATTGCTACTTCATTACAGGTTAGTAGATTATATCTATTTTTATCGAAATTATTATTGCGGACAATAGGCATAGTAACAGTTTTCAGAAGACAATTGATTTTAGCACATCGTTGTAGTTCTTCTTCTCCTGCTTCATGCATCATTTTATAGGCTTTAGCATGAGGGTTAATATCTCTTATTAAGTTATCTAAATGTTTTAATAATGTTAAGTTTGTATTAAACTTATGTCGTTCAATCGTTGCCATTTCATTATCTAAAATATATAATTGTCCATATTTACGTGCTTCATCTTTATTAGGATGTAACGCATATACATTATGGTAAATTTGTCCACATATTCTAATAACTTGTGGTCCTTAACCCGGCAATGTATCAAAATTGGCATCAAAACTTGCAAATACTAAGTCATTGTTGTACAACCTAACATTTCGTCGAAAATCAATACTTTCTTCCGTAAATTCAGTCGCTCAAAACATTAATCATTCCGAGTAAGGTGGATTTTCTAACAATTCTACTTCACCTTTATGACAACAAGTGGAGAAATCGTTACTTTTAGTATATTAAAAAGCAAAATGTTGCGCATCACAATAAACACATGTATTCGTCATGGAACCAATGTAATTTTCAGATATGAGATTTTCATCGAAATATATATTTGCCATACAACCGAACAGTTTTAAATTAATTTTTTCAGTTAATATTTTTTCATTTTATTTCTTTAATTTTTTTTCTACTTTGCCCTTTATTGTTTTATCAATAACTTCGTTTAATACAATATTATGATTGTTATTATGATTATTATCATTCTAATCTTCATAATTATTATCTTTAATTTTGAATCGTTTACACTTAATATTTTCTAATTTTTCTTCATATTTTAATGGTTGTTTTTCTTTAATTATTATATAAGCTTCTTTCTTACGTAAAGCCTCATTCGCACGTATTTGTTCCAATTTATCAGTACTCATTGTTTCTTTGCATTGCCATTTTGTTATCTTAGTATTTTCTAATTTCTGTTTATATTTATTTGGTTGTCCTTTTTTCATTTTCATATAAGCTTTTTTCTTACGTAAAGTTTCTTGAACACGTCTTAGTTCTAATTTATCATTACTTTTTTGTTTCTTGCATTTCCGTAATAATGTCTTTTTCTGAAATTTTTTTATATTTATGTGATTCTTCTGTTACCATTTTCCTATTAACGGGATGTCGGAGCTGCATCACTTGAGTTTTGCTTTTTTTATTATATCAGTATCTTTTTAAATTAATAAATTAAACAAATATAATGACTTGTCCGTACTAAAGCTATATTAATACAATAATTTTTGTCAGAATAAAAAATCACTTAGACTTCTTATTTTTTTATGAGCTTGGATTGGAAATTAAATATCAAACTTGATAGACCTAACTTTAAAATACGATACATTAAAAGTTTTTATTATAACTTTATATGTCTAATATTTTGGTGGATTTCTTGAGTTGTCCGCACTGGAGTATAATCTTACAAATTTTTACTTTGTAGCAAAAAAACTTGATTAAACGCATCGTTTATTCATAAGTTAGGATCGGAAATATTATTAGAAGGCGGGCAGCTTCGTCAAGCTCTTAAGTTCTGTTACAAATAAAGTTTCATTTTCATCTATTTCTTTTGATTCTTTTTTTCTTCATTTAATTTAATCTCAACTGTCCCAATTTTCTTATCGTTATAATTCAAGTGGATGTCATCGGTTCCCATTATATCATTATCTGGTTTTTAAAAATTTCTATCTGAAATGTCATTGTCAATTTCCATCAAAATTGTTTCATGATTCAAATTCTTTTGTTTACGATACATTTCCATGATCTTTTTTTGTTCTGGCAATAAATGCATTTGTGTGTTTTTTTTATAATATTTCAAGCTCGGCGAAATCTAAATTAAATAGTATTTGATTAAGACCTTGCTCATGACAAAAACTTCTTTTTATCATATCTGATGGATTATCGTAATTAATTTTTGCATCATAATTTTGTAAAACTGGAAACATTTTTATTTTTTGCGTTGTAAAAATTCTTTATAAACATAATCGCATTTGAGAAACATTATATCTTAAACAACATAGACCTAAATTATAAAGTACTGCAACAGCAAAAACCATTGCAAAAACGCTACAATCATAATTATTCGTTTGTGATTGTACTGTTTCGAATACTGTGCATAATTCTGATTTGTTTCGAAATAATCTGTTTATATAAATCTTATACTCATCTTGTAAATATATAAGATTCAAACTGTCATATATATGAATTACCTTATTATTATAATACACACGAATCCGGTGACTCTTTTCTTAATTCCCGGTAAATAATAACTGTATAAATTCTCCATCAATCAGTACTGAATTAACATATTGTGGTCTCTGAATTAGTGAAGTTAATTGCATGTCGAATGAGGTGCACTGGTTTTAAATGTTATTAAATTCTAATATATGAATATCAGTTAACATGAAAGCAATTCCACTATACAATCTCCGTCTTGTAACAATCAATTTATCTTCCTCAGTCAAAACCATTATTGAAAATGAAAATTCTTTTAAGAATTTTCATTTATTTTTAATGAACTTTTCCCAAAGATATTCACAAAAGAATTACTT
This sequence comes from Anastatus disparis, assembly GCA_017163975.1. Lineage (NCBI taxonomy): Eukaryota > Metazoa > Arthropoda > Insecta > Hymenoptera > Eupelmidae > Anastatus > Anastatus disparis. The sequence goes on along the minus strand of JAFFSR010000274.1, from coordinate 5,072,822 downwards.
TTATATTAACTGATTTAATTTACTGCCTTTTTACTTTAAAAGCTGAAAAATTAAGGATATTATGAAAAATGCTATGATTTAATTGTTATATGATAAATAAATAATAATGAAATTTGTAAAAATAAAATAATGATAAGAAATGATTATTTTCGGCAATTATATATATATATATATATATATATATATATATATATATATATATATATATATATATAATCAATCCACGTCAAACGGATAATGGCTATGTCCAAAATTGTAGATCACCAAAAAAATCGTATATAAGCTTAAAATTTTCGTCTTACACTCTACTTTCTTTTGCAATGTGGTGATTTGAAAAAATCTAAAATGGCGGCTCCAATATGGCGGCTCAAACCTAGAGATATCATAAAAAATTTTCAAAAATTGATTTTAATTTATTTAAATCAGATCCTACGTATTTTTTTACATCAGAAATCAATTCAGCGTTCAATTTTACATAAAAATATTGTATTGCATTCGAGGTAAAAAAATTTACAATGTCATCGGAAGGTCATATCGGGAAATAATAGTTATTTTTTAAATTACTCATTGATCAATGTTGATTAGTGAGGAAATAAAGATACTGATAGATAACTTGAGTTGCTGAATTCAAATGTGATGTCCGCTTAACCCTACAAGATCTGTATGAAAGTCATTTGAAGGTCTAATCGCGAATATCTTTTATTATTTGATAACATTAGAACACCTTCAAGTTTTACGTGTCGCTGAATTAGAAACCGGGGTCTGTTGGAGTGTCAAACGACGTAATCACGTAAAAATTAATCAAATATTGACCAAAAGAAAATTTTTGTTCTCCAAGAAACCACAGTTTGAAACGAATTTTTCTGTAATTACGTCATTTGACACTCCAACAGGTCTCGGATTCGGATCCAGCATCACGTAAAACTTATAGGTGTCTTGATCTTATCGAATAATAGACGATATTTGCGATTTGACCTTCAAATGACCTTGATAGAGATGGTAGGGTTAAGCGGATATCAGATTTGGATTCAGTGACTCGAGTTACATATCAGTATCTTTATTTTCTTACTAATCAACGTTTATCAATGATTAATTCGAGAAATAACTATTGTATCGCGATATGACCTTCAGATGATATTGTAAAATTTTTTTACCTCGAGTGCAATACTATATTCTCATGTAAAATCGAACGCTAAATTGATTTCTGATATAAAAAATATGTAGAATCAGATTTGAATGAATTAAAATTAATTTTTGTAAATTTTTTATGAAATTTCTAGGTTTGAGTCGCCATATTAAGGCCGCCATTTTGGATTTTTTAAAATCGCCACATTGCATAAGAAAGTAGAGTATAAGACGAAAATTTTAAGCCCGTGCACGATTTTTTTAGTGATCTACAATTTTGGACAGAGCCATTATCCGTTTGACGTGGATTGACCCATGTATATATATATATATATATATATATATATATATATATATATATATATATATATATATATATATATATATTTATACATATATATATATATGGGACATTTTACACCTACTGGAAGAGCAAAAAAATTAAAATCGCTGAAACTCTGAGAATATATTCTGTCTGTTACTCAAAATGTGTAAAAGAAAATTCAAGGATTTAGATTTGAAGGATCAAGAGCCATAGATTCTTGAAATTTGGAAATTTTTAAAATTTTTGGAAAAGTACCAACTTTATGATTTTTTTTCTGAAAATCTTGATGTTTTAGAGAGAAATTCATGAGAATTCTTCTTGTTCTAGATAAAGAGGAGAGTAAGCATTATTTTTTACAGAGCTAAATTTTGAAGTTTTCTATTGGTTCTTATATGTATTACATGGTAATTGAAATTACTCATCGTCTGCTATTTCAGAAATTGCTTTTCAAGGGCTTATTACCTTCTATTTTTTATGAACTTAAAAATAAATTTTTGACTGTGTAAGAAAGAGCCACCAATAAGGAGTTATAACAGTTTAAAATATATATTTTCATGTCTAATTTATTTTCAATAAAAAAATTAATCATACATGATAATATATATTTTAAACTGTTCTAACTCCTTATTGATGGCTCTGACTTACATGATCAAAAAGTCATTTTAAAGTTCACGTGAAATAGAGGAAAATAAGCACGCGAAAAGAAATTTCTGAAGTTGGAAGCAATGAGTAATTTCAATTACCATGTAATACATATAAGAACCAATAGAAAACTTCAAAATTCAGGTCTGTAAAGAATCATGCTAACTCTGCTTTTCATTAACAACAAGAAGTATTCTCATGAATTTCTCTCTGAAATATTAGGATTTTCAGGAAAAAAATCGATCAAGTTGGGACTTTTCCAAAAATTTTGGAAAATTTCCAAATTTCAAGAATCTATGGCTCTTGATCCTCCCAATCTAAATCCTTGAAAATTTTTTTACACATTTTGAGTAACAGGCAGGATATATTTCCAGAGTTTCAGAGATTTTTATTTTTCTGCTTTTCAGTTGGTTTTAAATGTTCCATATATATATATATATATATATATATATATATATATATATATATATATATATATATATATATATATATATATTCATTAAAAAAAGTTTGTTGTAGAAAAAACTAAAATCAAAATTATTTCGAATTATTTTTAATAATTGTATCCTTCAATTTATTTACAGTTATTTATAGTTATTTGCAGTATCTACATTTGAATAATGTATAAATGATAATAAATAACCCACACAGCATGAAATATTTATGGAAGCTTCCTGGAACATTGGCAGCGAAGATTTGAAATATTTTAGGAATCTTCCATGGAATATTCCTGTAATATTCGTATGTCCTTGATTCTTCCTACATTGGAATATTCCATGGAATATTGCTGGAAGATTCTAAGAATATTTCATTGGAAGATCTAGGACATCTCAGATCTTTTATTGAAATATTTCAGATATCTTGCATGAATATTTCATGAAATATTCCGTTGGAACATTCATTGAAAATTTCTGGAATATGGGAACGGTAGATTTGAAACATTTTATGAACCTTTCATGGAATATAAACGAAAGATCTAAAGAATCTTTCATGGAATATGCACGAAAGATTTAAAGAATTTTTCATGAAATATTCCATGAAATATTTCTGGAAGATTTTAGAAATCTATCGTAATATATTCCGTGGAATATTTATGGAAGATTCGCAGAATATTGGCACGGAAGATTTGGAATATTTCAGGAATCTTCCGTGAAATATTCTTGTAATATTCGTGTGTCCTTGATTCTTCCTACATTGGAACAATCCATGGAATACTCTTGAGAGATTTCAAGAATATAAAAATGGAAGGTTTGGGTAATCTCTCATCTTTCATGAAATGTTCCTGGAAGATTTTTGGAAAATGTGAAATGCTGTGAGGGGATGGTATATATATTATATAATAACACATTACACTCATACATCAATACATATACGCTTACATAAACATTTAGCTATAAAATCGCATTTAAATATTCGCTTCGACTGTGCACATCAAAGTGCTGATACCCTTTTGGTTTTATAGTAAGTGAGGTATCTTTTAACCGCTTGGGGATAAAACTGCCATTTAACAAACATCCCCTTATCGGCGTCACTGGAAACCTCCCGTAACGTTCCGCGCAATCTTCGAACGAAAACTTCATGGAATCATTCTAGAATGTTTTAAGCAATATTCCACTGGAAGATTACTGTAATCTTTGCGTAAAATATTTCGTGGAATATTTACGGAAGATTTATGTAATATTTCGCTGCACGATTTAAAAGTTTTTAGGAATCTTCCAGTGAAATGTTTCTGAAATGTTTCTGAAATCTTTCATAAAATATTCCACTGGAAGGTTACTTGAATATTTCTGTGGAACATTTTGTGGGATATTTATCGAAGATTTATATAATATTCCGCTGGACGATTTTAATGTTTATCGGAATCTTCCTGAAATCTTTCATGAAATATTTCATCGGAAGATTACTTTAATCTTCCTGTGAAATGTTTCGTCGAATAATTATAGAAGATTTATCTAATATTTCGCTGTACGATTCTAAAGTTTTTTGAAATCTTCCAGTGAAATGTTTCTGAAATCTTTCTGAAATCTTTCATAAAATATTCCACTGGAAGACTACTTAAATCTTTCTGTGGAATATTTAGTTGACTAGTTCTAAAAGATTTATGTAATTTTCCGCTGTACGATTTTAAAGTTTATCGGAATCTTCCAGCGAAATGTTTATGGAATCTTTCTGGAATCTTCCATGAAATATTTTACTAGAATATTTATGAACATTACATGGAATATTTTATGAAATATTTCAGAAATCTTTCGTGAATATTACATGGAATATTTCGAAAAAGTTTTCGAACATTCCTTTGAAATATTTCTGAAATATTCCTGGAAGCTTTCAATGGAAGATTCCAGTGGAATATTCTGAAATATTCCGTAAAGACTTTTAATAATCTGCATGAAAGGTTCCATTGAAATATTCCAGTGAAATCTTCCATGCTATGTGGGAACCATTATTTATTTCTAGCCTAACGCTTTTTTATTGTTATTTACAGTTTTCAATATTTTCTTATAATCATTTGTTTATTCGCAGCATTATTCTACTCTTACAAAATAATTTTCATATAAGGTAATAAAATATTTTACTCTAAGATAATATATATATATATATATATATATATATATATATATATATATATATATATATGTTTCATTTCACATAAAAATTTCAACATCAAAACTAATTCTCTAATGTAAAGAATAAAAAATTAAATTGGTATAATTTTGAAAATTTGATATGGGAATACTTTTTATGAATAACTTTTTAATAATTTTGAATAATGGTAAATTTTTTAAATAACTTGTGGTATTGAATGTTAATTATATTTAGTTTTAACATGAAGTTAATTATTTAGGTTGGAAATGTATTCAATAAAATAATATAACTATTTATAAGTTATCACTTAATTTTTTAAACTTTTTATTCGTAGTTGACTATTATATTGAATATATGATTCTGATTTTAATAGTTTTTATATGATATTATGTGAATTTTATAAATATAAATTATTTAAGGAGATGTAAAATAGACAGCACACTTCCAGCCATAAATATTGATTATATTTCTATTGTATTTTAGAATTTTGAATAAATAGATGCATTAACATACAGTATGTATCACGAAGATTATTCAGTTAAATTTTTACATAATTTTATTCATTAGTTATTGGGAAGTTCGGGTTCCAATATTATTTACTAAAATTTTTTTATTTGGAATCAGAAATTTAAATATCTTGAAAACTAATGATTGGAATAATTTAAAAATTCAAATGAATAATCATCACGAGAGATACTACACGTTAATACATTCCTTTTATGGAAATTCAGCAGTAGAATGGAAAAACAGTTAATTTTTTTATCTTCTTATAGTAAAATATAATCAAACTTTGACGACAAATTTAACATAATGAAATAATTGTACTTTCAATGATTTGTATCATATTTAACCTTCAGGGGACGGGAAAGCCACTATAGTGGCTCGACCATGGATAGACACTTTACATATGAGTATTTCCCAATATTAGAGACACATATTATGTATTTTTTATAGAAAATACTAAGAAATTGAAAATTCCAAATTCCCCGTCCTCTAAAGGTTAATACAAATTATAGAGTGATATTACAGAATATTATTTTTTTCCGCATTCATAATAAATGTTTCGCAAATCATAAGTAAATTTTCTTTTAAAATGTTTACTTTTTTAGAGGGAATTCTACTTCTATCTAGACAGTTCATACATATAAATGCATAATTATGGACATATTCAGAAACATTTATTCATATTTTATATATTGTCCTATCTTTATAATTGACTATTAAAAAAATTTAATATCCAATAAATAATTTTTTTAAATTGTATTTCATAAAATTTATGTTCAAACGATATTAAAAAAAATATTTTTATATCATGTAATTATAATTTTTCAAATAAGGTAATTTGATATTCTTTAAAAATTGATGTTTCTCTTATTAAAAATATTATTGCTTCAATGAAATGAATTGTTTACAATTTTTATATAAATCACAATTTATTAAAATATAAACACGTGTACAAATGAAAATGTAATTAAGGTTAAATGTATGTTATTTATAAAAAATTGTTAACAAGTAACTTTTTAAATAATATATTTTCATGAAAACTAATTTAAATACCTCATTCTCTGAATGATAACAGAATACAATTTTAATTTAATAAATTTAGTTATACAGTTATAAATATATAATATTTATATAACTGTTCATCAAATAAAATTATTATTTTTTTAATATATATATATTAAAAAAATAATTATCACAATAGATTGTAGTTAAATAAAAATGTTTATTTTAATAATTATAGCGTTGAAATTAATTTGATGAAAATGTTATTTGATTGACATTTACAGTATTATTTTAACTATTTTTGAAAAGTTGCTTGTCATCAATAAAAAAATATTTAATTTTCCAAATTAATAATCTATTAATATCAAGAATTTTCTAAAAATTATAATATTTATGATATGCAAACCTCACTTGTGATACATACACTTTGTAATATTTGTATCTCATTTAATTTTTATATTAAATGCAAAAAGGATTGTTAAGTAATTGCAAAAAGTTATTTTTTTATTCCGAAATATTCGAATTTAAAATTAACTAAAATATTGTATTCAAATCTTATGATTTTTTTCTATTTAAATTTCGTATTTCATATATATAAAATACATTTGTGAAGATATTTTTATTAGAAATCAACACGAATTTCTTTTAAGCATGTTTCACTCATAAATTAATTTCATAATTCAAATTCATGGTCATATATTGAGCTCAAGTAGAGTGAGAAATAGTCATTTGAAATAAATTATACGCTTTTTTACTTTAAGCACATGTGTACATATATTTTTATATTATGTTTCATCAAATTATTTTCAATTTCATTCAGTACTCGAAATTAAATTAATTAATTCTTATTTACTTAAAATTAGTCATTTATACATAATAATATAATAAAAGAAAATTCAACTAAGCGACGTTAGGAGCGAAAAACTTCAATATAATTAATACCTGTTTACGTAAACCCAATAAATTGTGTAACGATTTTCAACAGTTGATAAATATAACGTAAATCATATAATATATATATATATATATAGATCAATTTTAAATTTCTAATCATTAATTTAAAACTCAAAAGTAACTATTTTAAAACGGAATATGGAAGATAAACATGTATCGTTTTAATCCTTGAATATCACGAACTTAAATATTCATTATTAATAATTTTAAAGAGTTATATATTATATAAATAATTCTATATTTAATAATTTTCAATTTTAGTAACAGAAAAAGCCGCACGAAAAGAGATTATCAATTACACTTTCTGCGAAATATTGCCCTTGAATCGAGTAGGTGAAAGATCAGTCTTAATACCAAAAAAAAGGCAGTAAGCATCGCAAATTTATGCTCTTACTTTATAATATAATAGTACCAACATTGGTCCCTAAAATTCAAGCTATAGTACTAATTGAAATTATATCGTCACTCTTTTTTTAAGTACCTTAATACATAAATTAGATATACTTGATTTAGAACCTATTTTAACAATACTTTCTTTTCTCCGTGCAGTTGTTAGTTCTAGTAAATACTGTTTTCGATTATTTCATGGTTCATGATTGAAACACGTGATTAAAAAGAAAAAATTCCTATTATATTTTTTCATTTATTTAAATGCAATTTAGTAGAACAAATTCTTAATTCATCATGATATAATTTGTATTTAAACCATTTTTATGCACATTGTAACTTTAATTAATCTTTTTTATAAAAATAGAAAAATTTAATTTAGTACAAAACTACAATATCACAATTCATAAACAGCATCGATTCTTTTTGCTTTCTCATAGAGAAAGCATTGTATCGGTAAAAAAAATTTTTTTCTATTTTTTCATTAATTTGTGCATATTTAGACTCAGGGAGTCGAAAAAAGTGGTTTCCAGAAAATGTCTGTATGTATGTGTGTGTGTGTGTGTGTGTGTGTGTATGTATTCAGTACGCTAATAAGATCTTGAGAACTACTCGATGGATTAACTTCAAATTTTGCATACAATTCAATTTTTCGATCAACTGGTGCGGAAGCTATTGAGAATTGGTTTTCTTAGTGTAGTTTTTTTTTTAAGCCATTTTAAGAATTTTAAAAAATTTTTGATTTTTTATTTTTTTGATATTTTACGTAAACTACTCGAAGAATTTTCTTGAAAATTTGTATGAACATTATTTGCGACTGCCAAAAGAAGAAAAACTTTTACCAACTGATTTTCTTAGAGCACTTTTAATTTTAGAGCATTTTAAAAATTTTGAAAAAATTTTTTTTTTTCATTTTTTTTTTATTTTACGACAACCATTCGATAGATTTGCTTCTAAATTTGTATGCAAGTTATTCGCTATTGTCTAAAGAAAACAAGCTTTGGAACACTTATTTTCTTAGTGTAGTTTTAATTTTAGAGCATTTCGAAAATTTTGGAAAAAATCTCTATTTTTCATTTTTTTTCTATTACACAAAAACCATTTGATAGATTTGCTCGAAAATTTTTATGGAAATCATTTGCAATGGCCTAAATGAAACAAGCTTTGAAAAACTTATTTTCTCAGTGCAGTTTTAATTTTAGAGCATTTTGAAAATTTTGAATAAAATTTTTCTAATTTTTTTTATATTTTACGTAAACTACTCGATGAAGGAGCTTCAAATTATGTATGGAAATTATTTATGATTGTCAAAATAAAATGAACTTTTGAAAACTAATTTTCTTCAATTTTCTTAGCGCACATTTAATTTTAAAGCATTTTGAAAATTTTGGAAAAAATGTTCATATTTCATTTTTTTTCTATTACACAAAAGCCATTCGATAGATTTGCTCAAAAATTTTGATAAAATTATTTGTTATTGCCTAATTAAAGCAAGCTTGGAAAAACTTATTTTCTTAGCGCAGTTTTAATTTTAGAGCATTTTGTAAATTTTGAATAGAATTTCACTTATTTTTTGGTATTTTACGTAAACTACTCGATAAAGTAGCTTAAAATTATGTATAGAAATTATTTACGATTGCCTAAATAAAATGAACTTTTGAAAACTGGTTTTCTTAGCGTAGTTGTAACGTTAAAGCGTTTTGAAAATTTTAAAACAATGTTTATTTTTCAATAATTTGGTATTTTTTGTAAACTATTCGATGAAAATGTTCCAAAATTTGTATGCAAGTTATTGGTTATAGTGTTAAGAAGACAAGCTTGGGAAAATTAATTTTATAAACGCATTTTTAATTTTAGAGCATCATAAAATCACATTATGCAAATGGCAAAAGTAAGAAAGAGTAAACTTCATATAGTTTTTGTAGGTATTAAGACAGCCTCCAATACAGAGGATAGGGACATTTATATTAAAATCGTATTTAAAAAAATAAAATCAAAATACACTAACTCAATGCGCTCTATGAGAAAGCATTGCGCCAAAGCACTTGGCAGCGTTTTTATTTTAAAATTGGCTAATTTATACATAATAATATAATATATGAAAATTCAACCGAGCGACGTTAGGAGCGAGGTATTTTTTGCTAGTTTATTATTATTTTATTATTTTTATAGAAATAAGATTATAAAAAATGAATTCAAAGAATTATAAAATAATTTCATATTAAAAGAATTCATAATTTTGAATATAAAAATAAATATTTTAGTAAGTATTATGATTATTTTCAAATGAAAATGTTTCTATATTTTTTATTAATAAATGCAATGATTAGTAGATTACATAATTATAAGATATAAAATTTGTTATACCGATATTTTAATAAGTAAAGAAAGATATGTAAAGCTAGGCCACTTAACGTTGAAAAAACTCGGGGTTTTTTTAGTAGTATTAAAAAAATCCTATTATTGTAAAATAATAATAATAATAATAACAACAGCAACAACAGCAGCAACAACTGCAACAACAACAACGACAATGACAACGCTAAGGATAATGATAATGATAATGATAGTAATAGTGCTGGTGATAATGATAATGCTAATTATAATGCTAATGATAATGATAATGCTAATGATAATGATAATGATGATACTAATGATAATGATAATGATAATGATAATGATAATGATAATGATAATGATAATGCTAATGATAGTGATAATGATAATGCTAATGATAATGATAATGATAATGATATCGCTAAGGATAATGATAATGATAATGATAGTAATAGTGCTAGTGCTGGTGATAATGCTAATGATAATGATAATGATGTCTGGGTGAATAGTCTGGGTCTGACTTTAACAAAAAATAAAGAGAAAGCCATATCTCGTATTAGAAAAAGCAAAAAATTTCTTCGATAAGAAAGAATTAATTTTATTGCTTCGTTTTCAAGAAAACCTTGAAAAACCTAATTGTTTACCCTAACCTCTATATTTTGTTTTTTTTAAGGATTTCTTGAAAACGAAGCGACAAAATTAATTCTTTCTCATCGATGAAAATATTGCTTTTTGATACAAAATGCATCTTTTTCTTCATTTTTTGCTTAAATTATTATTTTTTGTAAAAAAAAAAATCATTTTTTTGATCAGAAAAGGAAATATACTCGACCTTCTTTTTAAATATTATTTTATTTATCGCAATACAATAAAGATCTGGAACTTGATGATCTTTTAATATGTATATCACAGTATAATTTAATATGATTTCAAAAAGCAGAACATCCAATATTTCCAAAATTTAGAACAGTTATTTGCGTTAGAGTAATTGATATATCATTATCAAGAATTTTCAAATGAATACATGCAATCAAGTAGTAACACGAGGAAAAAGAAATTACAAATTTCAAAAATGACAAAAAAAGGTTAGTGAAAAAAATAGTTATCTTGTAGTCATAAGGCTTTATAATTTACTGCCAAATGAATTAAAAATGTTGGAAGGAAGTAGAATAACAATTAAAACTAAGCTAAAAAATGGATTAAATCCAATTCATAACTAAAATTATCGGGTAATATATATATATATATATATGTATTTATAAAATTATGAATCTTTCAAGGATTATGATATATTGATTGTTAAATGATAAAATAAATTTATTGTGAACTACGCTCTTCCTACTAACAAGTTAGTTAGTTTGAGCGATGTGATAATAAGTATTAAACACGGAAGTAGAAATAGTACATTACAAGTATTTTCTGTTAGTATGTAATTTTTAGATAAGTTAGTTTTGAAAATTATGTAGTCCATACTAGACCTGCGAGAGAGCGCGGTGGCGTAACGGATAGAGCTCTTGCCTTCAACGTGGTGGGTATGAATTCGAATCCTGGCCAGGTACCTCTGACTTTTTTTTTCAAGAAAAATTAGTGTATGTGCTAATAATATCGCGTGGCTCTTACAAAATCCGATCCCATTGGGTATCGATTGATTGTTGGTCATAAAAATGTGACTGACCATCGATCGGCAGTCAAAGATTTCGGTATGGTGTATCAGATGGGATAGCCTGATGTAATGTGTTAAACGGTTCCAGGCTACAATCTGAGGCTAGACCTGCGATCAGGCATATAAATGCCTACGTAGAAATACTTTGTAATTAACTGGTTAATAAATAAAATAAAATTAATATAATGAGTATTGTGGTTTATATTTTGATTGCGTTTCAAATGGTACCTACTATATACATGGTAATACAAATACTATTGCTAATTGTGGCATGCAAAATACTAATCATAATAATAATTTTCTTGTTAATCTCATCACAATTAATATATCCAAATTTGTTGAAGACATTGTCTCGTTAGGTTCCAAATTTAATAAAATAAAACCTGAAGTTGCTAAGATATAACCAATATTGTCAAAAATCTTGAATATAGATTAGGAGACTTGAAAATTGCTGATTAACCTAAAGAAAAAATTATATATTCAGTTTTCAATTCAACTAAAGATTCTTATTATAAATATTACCGTTTAACTAATGAACAAAAACTTTTTTACATGAAATATAAAAAGATTATTAAATTCTATAAAGATAATATGGGAATGATATTTTTAAATTCAGATAAGAGTAATGTCACTGTATGTACTTATAAAGCAACGTACATTGAAAAAATTAAAACCTTGTTGTCCGATCGCGATACATACTGTCCTGTTACTAGTTGTGCACTTAAACACATGAGAGAAATAGTTTCTAAAGTACTTAAAGACTTAAATTTAATTATAATTTTAATTAAATTATATATTTCTCGATACGAAACTTACTCGAAAAGATAAAGACAGACGCTCAGATCAAACGTACACTCCACCTTACAATTCAACTTTTTGGATATAAAAATCCAGTGGTAAAATGCCAAGCATTCGTAGATCGTAATCTTAAAAGTCCAATTCTGGAAATTTATATTTACCATCATTTTACATTGTGAATTCTAATTGTATAAAGAAATTATTAAAAGTAATACAATTAAAATGGGTATCTTCCCTTGAAGTTTTAAAAAGGCATAAATAATTTTGAAGCTGATGGCAGCAAATTCTCAAATATAAGTTGTTAGAAGCTAATGGCCTTTCTGCCAAGTTTTTAGACATAAAATGGCACAATTTTGATGTTCAACTGTAGCATATTAAATAAAAAATTTCTGAAATGTTGAATCTTAACGTTTCGGAAATTTTTCATTAAATATGCCTTTCATCAGGAATAAAATAAAATATATATCACTAAGATCAAGTATGGTTAATCAATGTTTAAGTATTAATATTCACTCATAAAAAAAATAAAAAGTTGATCTAATATATCATTTTTTTTTTCAATTTTGATGTTTATTATCATCGCTATCTTCATCTCAATAATCACTTTTTTCATAAATTATTTGGCAAAGTTTTTCCAAACATTCGTCTATTGAAGAGAATATAAATTAAACATTTTATGAATTTTATATTATTAAAAAGAAAGAATTGAATACACAAGTACTTGAAGATTGCTTGATTGATTTCAAAACTTTCTTTAGCCAAAACTATAAATATTTCATAAAATTTTATATTATTAAAAAGAATGAATTAAATACAGAAGTACTCGACAATTGCTTAATTGATTTCAAAACTTTCTTAAGCAAAAATTATAGATAAATCAAGTAAAAGGTATAAACTTCATAATAATTACTCAATTCATTTCTGTACTTTCAAGAGCTGAAATTGAAAAAAAAATGATGTACGTAGTAACATGTTAGAATATAAGTGCGCCCATGCACCTATGTACTATATATATATATATAATATAAAGCATCTTGGTTTCCCCTTCTCTCCTCGTATCCAAACTTGACCATAGCTGCCGTTTTGTCTTAGCTTTGGTATTTAGTCTTTGCTGTGCGCTTTATTAGAAAGCTTTCCCTTTTTCCTAAAGAGTGTTAACGACTGTTCTCACATATAAAGAGTGTTCATATGATTTCACACATATTAAAGAATGTTACAATTCTAATCTTGTTGTTATATTTTATTAAACCATATCACTAACAGGTTATGCGCCCAGAACACGCTTCAACTGCGCGAATAATAAGTGATATCTTTGCAAATATTTATAACAAATTAGAAATTGTTTTATATTCACGAATCCTAGTGAGTGCATAAATAAATAAGGAAAAATTGCCATTTAAAATAACAAAAAAGAAAACAACATAACGAGTGAATTAAAGAGTGTTTTATAATAATAAAAAGGATAATTTATATTATAACAATGGCAGAGCAAGCTAAAATTGAAAGTAAGTAAAATTATATTTATGCATATAATTTTATAAAGACGTGTACGAGTGTTTATATGATGTGTTTCAATAATTTTATTCAATCTTGTCTTTTCTCTCCTTATCCATATAATGCATGAACGTTGAAAATATTATGAGTGTTAAAATATATCTAATTAACTTATAAGATGAATCCTAAGAATAATTATAATAAGAAAATAAAGAAAAAAAAAAGAGAAAAGCGTCAGGACGCTTTGAACATGCAAGAAAAGGAGAGAAAACGAAAGAACGAAAAAGAAATTTTTTTATAAAGACGGTCAAAGAGTGTATTGTATTTGTAAAAAGAAAAAGCAAAAACGTGAGTCATAAGTTTACATCTAGGCAAAATATTGCTTGGATGTAAACATGTGGTGCCTAAGAACGAACTGTAAAGCAAACGAAAAGGTCTGGGTTTTTCCCGGCTTGCAGGCCCGTGCTTAAACGGCAGGTCAAGTATGAGCTTCAATGGCTATACTGTCATAAAAAAAGGGCCCTAAAAGAAAATAATACACGATGTGAATACATATTGTACGTTGTACACTAAAAAAAAAAAAAAAAAAAACATTATTTTCTAAAAATTTAGCTATACAAATTATAATTTGTACAACTAATGCACCAAGATAACGAGAGTTTTAAAATACATAAGATGTGCTTATGCCATAAAGAGTGTTAATTAAAAATAAATAAAATAAATATGTAAATGGCATGTGTGTATATATGTAAACATGTATGTACATATATATAAATATGATAAATCATAAAACTGCAGTTATGAATAATAATAATTCAAATTATTATTTATTTTTAAAGAGTGTACGACTGTATTTAAGAATGTACGAGTGTATTTTTAAATAGTGTCAAATAATCTTAAAAATTTATGCGCATAAAATAACTTTTTTTACACAGGGCGCGTACAGTGGGTACTTTACTCCCTCCTAGCGAAAAGTAGGGTACCCACTGTACGCTGCCTGTGTAAAAAAATCGTATATTCTCCACGGGAGTAAATGAAAAATCCCTTAAATCGTATGTTTGTCACCCTCGCCTTCGGCTCGGGTGACATTTAACATACGATTTAAGACATTTTTCGTTTTTACTCCCTAGGTGAATAATATACTATAAATAATGAATTTTTTACATATTATTTCAGAAAAAATGAGATTTTAAGGCGAAGATTTATTTATCGAAGCCACCGAAAATACTATTCAGTTTATTACGATCAGTAGGTTGGTAAATGAGAGTACTCGAGTAAAATAAATTTATTTTAATTAAAAATATATATACATATTAAAAATCTAGCTAGTAATTACGTCTTTACTCCCTTTATTGATAAATTTATTATAATAGGAGTAAAGAACAAATGAGTCAGCTGACAGGTATATACATTGTGTATGTATATACCTACGTGTATGCACATGTATATATATGTGTGTATATATATATTAAGACACCGATACCTTGTTGGGTCAATTGCATACAGGTGAACGCTGTGCGTATTACCTGTATGTAAGAGACTAGGGTGATTGGGCTTGTGATTTTGTGTTCAAACACAAATCTAATTACCTGTTACGAATTTATTGTACTTGATGTTCGGTCAATAAGTTCAGTAGCAAGGCTTCATACTTAATCTTTATTGCTGCTTTACAGATCGATCTGCAACGAAAGAAAACGGGTGGAAGCTCTTAAATGACAGACTTCAAAGACGTGCAGAGAAAAAAAAAAGAGGATTGAAATTAAGGAAGCCCCAATCCAACGAGAAGGAAAATCTGTTCAGGAAGCTAAAAACATGATATCAAGGATTGTCCTAACGATATCCACGGTGACAATAACAACATAAATATTAATTTTAATATTACAATGACAGGTAAACGAGATATACTGATATTATAATTAAGTCACATTGAAATTAAAGAACAGTATAGGATCAGTAAGACGGTATGAAATTCTGCATTAAGAGTGTTGAAGAGTGGCACGTGCATGTGTGAGTGAAGTAAGAACAGTATGAGTGTAAAAGCAGCAAAATAAAAGAGAGTTTATTTAAAAGAGATAAACCGAAACTTATGGTGTCTAAAGTTTCAGGTAACGAGTATGATGCAGAAATTATACGATATAACGAAATTCTTGAGGATATAATGAATTTGTGTGAAACTACAATAAAGTTCACAAAACAATTCACAGCTTCCATAACAGATTTCAAGAATACGCTTGCAAAAGCATTAAATCAACAAAAGGTATACTGAAGGCAATAAAGCATGAATCATGGGAGTAACATGATCAAACAACGAGTGTTCTTAAAGAGATTAAGATCAGTTTTGACACGACTTGGTTTAGATATGTGTAATGTACACGAAGTTATTGGAGAGAATTACGAAGATTTAACAGAATCGCAGACTCAAGATGGAGTTCAGGACGTAAAAGAATTTAACAACAGTGGCACAAGATTCGATTGAAAATAATCAAGTATCTCACAGTATTCAAAATGCAATGAGTCTATTCAATCGCAGTTATCGCAGAATTTGAAAATTATTAGAAAAAAAAAAAAAATTTTTTTTTGAAAGATTGAAATATAACAAACTCAACGAACAATTGGATGTCTTCAATCAACTGAAAAATAACTGCAAAAAGCACTAATATATAAAAAAAAAAACGAGACCATAAATCTACAAGCCAAATGAGTATTTGAATATTTTTATGACTGTTTAAAATCAGAATGAAGATCATGCGATTGATTTAATATTACAGAGAAAGAAATTTGATAGTAGCCATGCATAGGACAGACTTCTTACGAAGAACAAAAAAAAAAAAAAAAACATTTAAATGTTAGGATGAATTCAAGAAGTTTGTTAAATGAAACGAAATTTTCTGACACGCTGATCAAATGTCAAAAGAAGAAAAATATAATGCTTTCTATAACATCGCTATCACTATACTGCCTGAAGTTCAGGCCGTACAATTTGTGATTAAAAATACAATAAAAAAAAAGACTTCAGTTGGGATCAGTTATATTATACAACCTGAAATCTCAACATGTGATAAAGGTAATGGCTCTCTGTAGATAGTTCTCTCAAGCTAGGATTGACCTCAACGATGCAAGATGTTATGATTATAAAGATCGAGAACATTATAAAAGGAGTTGTCTAATGGAGAGTGAAATCAAAATGCTATAACTACAATAGCTTTGCTATTATGCAACGTTACCAAGTTGCTTCGGATTGCTTAAAGGAAACACAAACTGGTAGGTTTGTCACAAAAAAGAGCAATTTAAATCGGACAGAAAGAAAAATTTTCATATACAAGGAAAATAGATAAAGTTAAACATACAATGATAAATCCAAATACAACAATGCAAAGAAGGCCAACTCCAATATATATGAAAAATCTTAAAGTTGAAGTTGAAGAAAATAACAGATCAACAAAAATAAAGAATATCGAACCGATGACATAAAATCAAGCTTAGAGGCAGTAGAAATTTAAGTAAATGACATCAATATTTACAAAATTAATAATGTTCTTTGTGCTGAAGATTTGATAGAAAACTTTATCTTTCTTAGAAAATTTATTAAACAAGAACTTAACATATACTTGAATTATAAAATAATGGACATCTTGATCCTGCGTTGAATGAATCATTGATAATACAAGCCTACGAAGAATCTTTTCAGAAAACAAGATTAAAGGAATTCAAGAGTGAAAAGAATATAAAAATAAAATTTAAAGAAAATTTTAAAGCACCTAAAAGGATCAATGTAAATACAGCTAACGTTGTTAGCTCAAAAAGATTAAAAATGAATACATATTTCGCCAGAAATACTATCTTAAAGAAAATCGCCATTTATAATTTCTAAATTTCTATTGATTCATTTGATATCTCCATAGAAAGTTATTAAGGTAAAGAGAGTGGACCAGGAAAGGAAAAAACAACGCAAATGATAAATGAGAAAAGTTTTAAAAGAATTGAACAAAATAAAAAAAAATTCAAGGTGTTATCAAATTTAACAATATATTCATGTATCAGTATATTGAAATAACTATATTGAAATACGATCAAAGGTCGAACACTAATTGATGAAATTGGCCAAAATCGAATTATTACAGAAAGAAGCAATGTTTAATTCAAATACATCAAGAGACTCAATATTAAACAAAACTATGCTATGTTACGTAAAATCAGATCGTGTGTTATCACTCTAAAGAACTTGGAAAGAAAGTAGCTTCATTCGAAGGACATGGAAAGTCCTATTTTTCATGAAGCTATACAAGAATGCGAAATTCACATAATTACAAAATAAATTTAAGAACATGTACTACGAAAGAATTGCAGATTATACATGCTGATATTGCGAAATCAATCACTTCAACAACTCATCTCAAAGGTTATCGTTACACGACGATATTCATACTCTGTGAAGATAAAAAGATGTGTTTTTAAGTACCTATCAAAATATGAAATTTGCCGAAGAAATTACTATTTAAGTTTTGAATTAATAGAAGCTCAGCTTTAGATTGTCCAGGCACGCCTCAATATAATGAAACTGCAGGAAGATTTGAATAAATAATAAAAACAAAAGAAGAGTAAAAGCCTACACATATATAATCAAAAATCACCTAAAAATATGTGGAATTTAAATTAAGAAGCGGCCGTATATAAAGAACGTCTCATGAAACAAACGACTTGATTATATTCATGTAAAAGTTCTGAAAGAATTATGACATTAGTCAAATCAGATGTTTTAATTATCTAGTGTACGTAAAAGTTCAAAGAAAAGTAGAATCGAAATTCTTCCTATATCGATATCTCTTCCTAAAAACCGGAGGGAGATAAATTTAATGAGAGTAAAGATGTGAAATTTGAAATATAATAAAGACTGCGTAATGATTTGGCCCAATGACAATGAAAAATGAAATGATTTACCTGATTGAAGAAGGACTGTGAAGAATTCGTAAAAAACATTAAAAACGGAGGAAGAAAAAAAAAAGAAGCAACAAAAGATAAAGATATTTTAAAAAAAAGAAGTTCTGTTGGTCGATAATAGCTTTTCAGATACACTTCTCGCCTTAAGCATGTTTCAAGTCTTATTAAACATATCTAAAACAGCTAAACATGAAAGATGTGGCAATTAAAAGATTGTTAATGAAGTTTTTTTTCTTTATTAGCGAAGATTATTGAAGACTATATGTCATTCAGAGAAGTATTGATATTTTTCGAATAAATAAAGAGGCAACATGTCATCGAAAAACAATGATGTGTCAATAACAGGAAAAACAACGAAAAATTGTGAATAGATCAAGAAGATAAAAGACGGTACAAAACTCAATATTATAGATTCTAGATGGATCTTTAAGAGTGGAGAAGATGGTCAAAGAAAGCATAAAGCTCAATTAGTTATAAGAGCATTTAAAGATAAAGATATATAAATATATAAACTATAACCTAAGAGAAACATATACGTCTGTATCAAGACCTCCAATAGTGAAAACATTAGCTGTGGCAAATAAATATAACTTAGACATTTATCAATCAGTATTCTTAAATGGAATCACAAATAAAGAAATCTACACGGAAATTCCGAATGTACTGCGAATGAGCAATAAAATGAAGAAATCTTAAGTATGCAAACTGAAAAGGGCACTCTACAGTCTGAAAATAAGTTCAAAGAAGTAGCATGAAAGATTTTCTGAAGCAACTCGAAAAATAGGATTGATATCAGATGATCATTGATATCATAATGATTCTTGTCTATTTATCTGGAGAAATGGAAAATATGGTCATATTATTACTTTATGTAGCCGACATCCTTCTCACAGTCAACGACCATAAGAAAATGAATGATATAAAATCCAAACTCAAAGAGGAATTTTCAATGAAAGACTTAAGTAAACCTAAAGAATTTTTATTAACAAAATATATAGACCAATTGCTGAAGAGATTTAAATTCGAAGAGATGTATTTGCAAAGAATAACTCTCGTAACCACACAAGTTATTAACAAAGAGAGAAGAGACAGAGAAGATGAACATTTGAAAACAGAAACGATTGTTTCCGCACCTTACAGAAAAGCTATTGGTTCGTTGTTATACTCAGCCGTTGCAATACGACCTGATATTTCTCATGCAACAAATCTACTAAGCATACATCAACCAAATTTTACTATATGAATGAATGAAAAATGATGCAAATAATTTTCAGATATTTGAAGGGATGAAACAGTTGACTCTTTGTTATCGTGTAAATAGAAATGATTTATAAGCATTTGCTAATGCAAGTTTTGCCGATTGTAGTTTTGACTTTAATTACGTGTGGACATGTTATTCAGTTATTTGGTAATGCAATCACTTGACGTACGCACAAGCAATCTTATGTGGCTCTATCTACTTGTCAAGCTGAGTCTGTCGCTATGAGTAAAACTTGTCAAGAACTAACTGCATCAAACAAATCAATAACCATAATGCTAGACAAGTCTTTTCATCCTATGAAATTATGGTGTGATAACAAGGCAGCAGGTGTAAGTGCAAAGATAACTGGTTGGAATAAACTTCGACACACGACGGAAGTAAGAGAGCATTATGTAAAATAATGCTTTAAAAGAGATTTAGTCAAGGTGTGCTGGATTCTCTCAAAAGAACAAAAGCTGATATTTTTACTAAGCCCTTCAGTGTACATAAGAATTTAACTGATAAAATTCTAAACAGAATTAAAAATGTGTGAAGAGTGGTTGACTTGATTACAATAACCAAAGACGTGTAAAGAATAATTGACTTATAAAGATTGGTTTACAATGATTAGAGATGTGTAAGGAGTGATTGACTTGATCACAATAATTAAAGACGTGTAAAGAGTGATTGACTTGTAAAGATTGGTTTACAACGATTAAAGATGTGTAAAGAGTGATTTAATTTATTTATTTGTTTCAGAGAATAAAAACAAGCAATATTGAAGACGTGAATCAAGAAGATAAGCAAATTCAAGAAAAGGAAACACTACAACTCAAAAATTTAAATAGACAAATAAAGTTCCTATTAATCTTGTTTTAAAATTAAAATTAAACTAAATTTTTGCTATTTAAATGTCAACAGTATTTTGTAATTTTATACGCAATTTATACGTCAAAATATATTTTAAAGTCTCATGTTAATAAAACCAAAGGAGCATGGTCAGGAGGGAGTGTTAGAATATAAGTGCGCCCATGCACCTATGTACTATATATATATATATATATATATATATATATATATATATATATATATATATATATAATATAAAGCATCTTGGTTTCCCCTCCTCTCCTCGTCTCCAAACTTGACCATTTCATTACGTATAGCTGCCGTTTTGTCTTAGCTTTGGTATTTAGTCTTTGCTGTGCGCTTTATTAGAAAGCTTTCCCTTTTTCCTAAAGAGTGTTAACGACTGTTCTCACATATAAAGAGTGTTCATATAATTTCACACATATTAAAGAATGTTACAATTCTAATCTTGTTGTTATATTTTATTAAACCATATCACTAACATAACAAAAATAAAATATTTAGAAAAAATGTTCTAAAGAATACTATACTATTTAATACTTAAACTTGCCTAAAATATTTTTTTTTAAAAGTAATAATAAAATAATAAAATTGTATTCATCACTTTGAATAATGATTAACAACAAAAAATAACAGATATCATGTTATGGTTTACATGTGATTCTACGCTTGTGTCTCGTGCACGCAAGCATGTGTCGCGAATGGAGGCGTACACCTACGAGTTCGGTGCTTTCCGTATTCCATTTCGCCGCTTATTAATATGATTCTTCTTTCTAATGTTAAGATCATCATGAGAGGTCTTAATATATGTGTGTATATATATATTTATACAGTAAATAATAATAATGTTATGAATTTTTCTTTTGAAGATAAATAATCAATTTTTAATTTACAAATGGAACGATTAATTCTTGAGTAAATAAAAAAGACTCAATTAGACAAGGACAGCGAATCCAGGCTGTTCTTAAAATCTCTTTTTTAAAAAGTGTAAGTAATTTTTTCGAGATTAAACTAAATAATAATATTGAAAAATATTATTATTAGAAAAATTTGTAAACGGGGGTCGGCGCGCAACGCACGCAGGAGGGACCCCCTAGTATATATTAGTTATATAAGAACTTTGGCCGTATTCAGATAGAATATGAATGGAGAACAATGTATGTCGCTTGAGCTGAAATTGCCGAGGGCGCACGAAGCGCGTCCGAGGTAGACTCCAGCTCAAGCGGCAAAAATTGTTCGAGATTCAGATTTCACCTGAATAAACAGCCAAAGGACATAGATTATTTTATGTCCGAAGTAGGTCGTATGAGAAACTATAACTCAATAGTTGAAAATATTAATCGTTTTTTCAATACTTTTAAAATTTAATTTTAGTTCTATTGACTTATTCTTTTGTTTTAAAGATTGACATTTCGAAATGAGTATAGTTGCTGTCAAAGCGTGAGTCATTTTTTCACCAACCTCTGTTCAATATAATTGCTCTTTGACTATATTGAACGAAACATAATAGCATCCATGATGCTATATTGATTTCTCCTAAGACATATTGATTATTTTTGCCGAGCACAATATAGAAATAAATTTCGTGAATGTATTTAAAATTTTAATGCATTTCATTACGTATAGTAGGAGAAAATTGAACAGCGGATTTATGATTCTCGGTCGGTATCGAATCTGCTTCGGCCTGCTCTTAAGCCTATAAGTTAAATAACATTACCTACATTTTATATCGTTTGAACTTTTAGCGTAATAAAATAATTATTCAACATAATTTATTAGTATATAGTAGTAAATTTTTACAAAAAGCTTAAAGAAGTTTTTTTTTGGAGCATATCGTTTCGAGTATCAGGTGCAGAACTACGAGCAAATGAAAATGGCGCGTTTTTTTGGTTTTTTGACCAGATTTCTAGGCTATGATTTGAAAAAAAATCAATATAAGGTCAAATAAAAAATCAACCTTCAGAAAATTAAAATGAATTAATGCTTGCATTCACAGAATCGCTTAATCCAAATCCAGAATTTGTTTCACTTCATCACGTCTGACTCTTGGACTTTGAAGGTCAAGTGCAAAAATAACCTTCAAAAAATGAGAAAAAATTAATTTTTACGTTTTTTGAGTTATTATGAAGTTTTTGGATATTTGCGAAAAGGATTTTTTAAATTTCATTCCGGGTTTAAATTAAATTTTGGTTGGTGCAAACGTTGTATCCATAGTTTTCGAAAAGTAGCAATGTGTCCCATAGCCATGTTCACATGGCCTTGATTTTGCTTTTTACAATCCATTATCAAGTTTGCTGTTGACATCGGCGTTACCCGGTGTTCACCAAGGAGAGGTTGTTCGATTGGACTTTGCACATAATGTAAGCCTTCAAAGGGGCCGTTTATGTATTTTTTTAGTTCATTTTAATTTTCTGAAGGTTGATTTTTTATTTGATATATGACTGTTTCCATTAAGATTCATGCAGGCCGTCACTGATCGAATTTTTTTTCCTCTTTTAAGAGCAGGTCAAGTATATTTATCCTTTTCTAATAAAAAATTGATTTTTTTACGAAAACTAATAATTTTAACAAAGAATAAAGAGAAAGCCGCATCTTGTATCAAAAGACACAATATTTTTATTGATAGGAAAGAATTGATTTTATTGCTTCGTTTTGAAGAAAACCTTGAAAAACTTAAAACATAGAGGTTAGGATAAACAATTTGGTTTTCCAAGATTTTCTCGAAAACAAAGCAATAAAATTAATTTTTTAACCTTAAGAGGACCGGAAAACCACTATAGTGGCGTGACCCCTGATCGACCTTTACCCCAAAGTCAATTAGTGATATCAGATACCTTTTTGGACCACTTTCTTAGAGCGATCACAAATCTCAAATACCGGTCCTCTAAAGGTTAAAGCACCCGTGTGCAAAACACAGTTTTTTGTGTCACTATTCAGTGTGCGAAGCAGTCTTTTTACTCACTACGGTGCGCGAAAAATTTTAGAACCATTTGTCATTGTTTTTCGCTTAGCGCTGGCTTCATGCATGCAAGCTTTCTTTTTTTTTCTCATATATAAAAAAAACTAACCGAAACATTTTGATATTGTAATAGTATATTTCGAAATATACTATATATATGCTATGTATATTTCTATTTTTAATCAAACCAGATCTCAAATAATTGAGTTGATAATGCTAAATATTAATTTAATAATTGTATGCCCACCGATAATGGATTATTTCTCGTTGTTTTCTTTGTTTTTATTGGAATATTTCAAAAGATTCGGGAAAGAATCAATTGACGTTAGGTGTATAGTCAGTTTTATAATAAATGAAAAAAAATAATGAAATATTTGTACATTAAGTAGTTTATCAATAAATGAATTGTATACTTAAATTTATTTGGTTGTTTTGAATTATTTATTATATTTATTTAATTAACTATATCTATTTTTTGTAAATTTGCTATGTATATTTTTTTGTGATATATATTTTTCTTTATAATATAAATAAATATATATTTATATGTATTTTTATTTATAACATGTTATTTACTCGTTTTATTATTATTATCGCTTCGCTTAGGTGACAAACAAAACTCGTAGCTTGTTACGACCGTAAAAATGACGTTTTCGATTGCCTGTGTTTCGCCTACGGTGTCTTAAAAAATAGTATACGCAACATGTGCGCGATGCGGTTCACACACTCGCCTTTTTGTCTCGACAAACTCGGCTCGTGTGTGAATTGCATCCTTCGCGGACTTGTTACGTAATATACTATTTTCTTATCAAAGAAAATGTTACTTTTTTTCATACGAAATGCGGCTTTCTCTTTATTTTTTACTAAAGCTATTAGTTTTTGAAAAATATTAATTCTTTGGTTAGAAAAGGACGGAGATTTGCGACCTCCTCTTACCTTCTAATATTGGCGGTGGTCCGAAAGCCGATTCAAATGAAGTCAAAATGTAGAGATGATCTGTCTCCATAGTTTCATTATGTGCATAATACAAAAGAAAAATTCATTGAGCTTAGGTTTGACTGTTCTTATCTAAAGATTTTAGAGCCGTTCAAAAATTTTGACTAACGAAAACTCGAAATTCCATACTAAAATGCTTTTTTTATTATGTTCAAGGTATATATACCTTGAAAATTACTGAAAAGTTATATAATTTAGTGAAAAAATTTGTAAATGAAAATTTTTCTTTGATTGATGAACGATTTCTGTTTGGTATATGTAGTACTTGTCAAACAACCCTTTACGAGTATGAGAAAAGAAAAGAGACAAGATCTTACCAAAAATGCCAAATTACGAACAAATTTTATCGATAAAATGTACTAGAAATCAACCGCAAAATACAGATGCTATTTGCAATTGTTATACATGTTTAACTGCAAGATTTATCGGGCATAAGAAGAATTTAAAAGGTCGTGGCCTTAAGAAAAAACCGGTGCAAATTAATAAAAGTAATGGCATTAATAGTAAAATCTAACCACAAGTAAATATTGTAGATACACCGCAAACTACCGATACACCATCTAACAACATAAGTAAAGAAGACATCATATGTTTAATTGGTAAACTTCCTGAAAAGCAACAGGAACAAATTGTTACTCATGTCATACGCAAGAAAATTGTTCAAAAACATTGTCTGCTAAAGTACAAGCAAATAAAAACGTCAAACTTGAGCTTAGTAATGACAAAGGAAAGAAAATGAAAATTTTGTTAAATAACAAACAAACATCTGAAAAACAGACTTATTTTTCTAAAGATAGTTTAGACGACTATTTTGTAAATAATAACATGTTACAAAAGCAAATCAAAAGTCTTACAGCTCTACTTCGTTCACAACGTAGTAGAAACTCTGTGCCTAACAATTATTCTTCTCATACAAATGAAAAGTTAAAAACTTTAGAAAGCATTTATAAAAGTAGTGTATTTGAGTTTCAAACAAGTTCATCTATGAGCCTAAAGAAAAAAAAAATAAATCTGAAAGTGCCAGTGTTAACGTGAAATTTAACGCAAAACTTATGAGTGTTAAAAAAGTATTAATGTTATGCATCGTCCCTGACATAAAAGAATCATACGAAAACGTTAAAACATTATTTGAAATAATAGGTATTAATAACATTTCATTTAAATTTGTAGCTGATTTTAAGTTAATGTTAATAGTAAATACGCAACAAACGGCTTCTGCTATATATTTATGTCCGTATTGCTTTATAAAGTTAAGACAATCTGATAAATTGTATAATGACGATGATCTTTTTGCTAATGATGACAATTTTGTAAGATTGAAGACTTTTGAGGACCTTAGAAATGACTATCTGGTTTTTATAAATTTAAAAAGAGATAAAAAAAAGCTTGTTTGGCTCGAAGTACCGTAAATGAACCTCTTTTTGCCGAAGGTGATATAACAGTTGTTATCGAGAAATGTGTCATATCTGAGCTGCATTAACTTCAAGGTGTGGTCAACCATTTATTTTTTAAAGGATTAGTTCCACTTCTCACATCTGGAATTGCTTTTTTGTGGCCACGAAAATTGTATTTTTCTTGAAAAAATTATCATGCGAAAGTATTTGAAGGTAACGCTTGCCATAAACTACTTAAATCTGCTGATATGTTGGATGATAAAGAAATTTATAAAAATGTTGGTCGCCTTTGCTTGCTTCCTTATAAAAACGCATTTAAAGCAATAAATAAGATAGTAACTGCTTTTCTGCCAAGAAAGTTGGAAAAGATTTGGATAAAAATTTAAAGGAGTTTGAAACAATGTATAGAGCTACCGAGTGTTCAAAAACATTGAAAATTCACGTAATTTTACGGCACATTAATGATTCTCTTCTGTTTCTTGATGGAGATGTTTTAGAATTTGGTCTGAGCAAGCCGGTGAATCTTTACATCAACAATTTTTGTTGCATTGGAATAAAAATAAAGTAAATACACTATGTCCTTGCATTTGTGAATATATTTATTTCTTTATATAAATCCTTTATGAATAATGTTTTGGTTCTAGTAATAAGTTCAAATATTATTCAATATATTTGATAAATAACAAATATATAAAAGTTGAAAAATGTTGAAATTTAAAAATATATGTTATGTTGTTTGTAAATGTATACTATATAAGTATAATAATTATAAAATCGACTTTGTTTACATATTTGTTGTTTTTTATATTTTTTAAATGCAAAGATATCTATCCTCATAGACATATATATGCATGTAACTGTTTAACATAGCAAGAAATATACTTCAGTATGAAATTTCAAGTTTTCGTTAGTTGCAATTTTTGAAAGTCTCTAAAATCATTAGATTAGCACATTTAGACCTAAGCTCAACGAATTTTTCTTTTGTATTATGAATACAATGAAACTATGGAGACAGATCATCTCTACATTTTCACTTTATTTAAACAGGCTTCCGGACCACCGTATATGTACATGAAGCTAAAATTTACCTCGTAGAGCGCTCCAAAAAATATTTTTTCCTCGCTACAGCGTATTTAGTGTTGGGTGTAAAAATAAAAATTAAAAAATTGAAGAAACTAAAAGTAAAAAAGTATAGTTTTTTCACTTATAAAAGAGTAAATTGAAGAGTTTACGACTAGTAGAGATATATTGAATGACTTTATAATTTATAAAGGTAAATTTAAGCAGTTCACTCTTTCACTAAAAGTAAGAACTTATTTTTTTGACTTAATGAAAATGAAATGATTTTAAAAGAATAAAAGATTATGGTAGTTTTTCTAAAGTATTCGATGTGTTAACTCTTGTGACAAATGGTAAAAGACACATTTATAACTTTATAGAGTAAAATTATACTTTAATAATTGTGTGGGTTAGAATGAGAGTGGTATAAGTTACATTGACAAAAAAATTTATTTAGATTTATATCAAGATATTTCTTAGTATCAATAAGGGACATTTTCTGGAATAGTGTGCCTTCTTTGCTCTTCTTTTTCAACATTAGAAGCTTAGAAGGTGCAACATTTTAGAAAATTAATTTATTCAATGTTAAAAATTTCTCAATACATCGCTAACTAAATTTTTTTGTCAGTGACTTATGCCACTCTCATTCTAGCCCTCATAATTAAAAAGGGAAATTCGATCAATATTTACTTTTGCGGTATTCCACAAAAGAGTAAATTCATCAATTTATTATTTTTGGGATGATCAGAAATCACACAAAGATTCGGAAGTCACTACAATAAGTATCCGAGATACTTATAATAAACGATAGGAATTTCAGTATTCTCGAAAAGTTCTTGAGTGCGTGTAATAAAAAATAATAATATACACCGCCAGAATCATACTTTTCGAAAGTTTGTAAAATTTTAATTTGTTGATATTTGCTTTTGAATTAAAATATTTGAATAGTGACATGATTAGTTTTAAAATTATTAATAGCATTTAAGAGGAGGCCGCGTATCTCTGTCCTTTTCTAATCAAAGAATTGAGTTTTTTACAGAAACTAATAACTTTAGCAAAAAATAAAGAGAAAGCCGCATCTCGTAATAAATGAAGCAATATTTCCTTTGATAAGAAAGAATTAATTTTATTGCTTCGTTTTCAAGAAAACCTTGAAAAACTTAAATCATAGAGGTTAGGGTGGACAATTTCGTTTTTCAAGGTTTTCTTGAGAACGAAGCAATAAAATTAATTCTTTCTCATCAAAGAAAATATTGCTTTTTCTGATACAAGATGCGGCTTTCTCTTCATTTTTTGATAAAGTTATTAGTTTTTGTAAAAAAATCATTTCTTTGATTAAAAAAGGACAGAGATACGTGACCTCCTCTTAAAAACAAAAAAAATTATTATATTACATGCAGTTTATTTTTTTTTTAATTTTCTCAATGTTTTTTATACTTTAAGACTTATTATTTTATTCAATCAGTATAATTTGACGAGAAATTAATAGAATAAGCTCAAAAAAATGAGTAGATAAGCTAGGCAAATTCTAACCCACCTGGGTTAAAACTGAACTGAGCCAGAATTGAATTGAGTCAGAAACGACCTAGAGTGGGGTAACCTTTTCTGACCCAAGTGATATTTTACGTGGTATTAGAAGATGAAACAGCTGATCGAGCCAGAAATTATTTGGGCAGGGGAACCTTTTCTAACCCAAGGATTAAGAGAGAAACAGCTGAGCTAGCCATGGTAGGGGAACCTTTTCGAACCCAAGTGAGTCAGGATCGAGCGGCGAGGACCCGGCCGCTGCATACCTACGAAAAACTTATAAAGTTTTATAATTTTAATTTTTCAATATTTTTTCTATTTATTTATTCAATATAAATTAAATAAAAATCATTTAAGCATTAAAAAAAATTTTTGACTATGGTCGGAATCGAACATACGACCCTTTGGACGCGAGGCAAGCACGTATACCACTACGCCACGGAGCCACCGTACTAAAAAGATTTTAAAACTTGAATAATAGATGCTCCCTGATTTTCACATCATTCTTTTATTATTATTAATTACTTAATATTTATTATAAATATATATAAGTATACATTTAAAGATTAAAATAAAAAGGTGTATAAAAAATATTAACTATAATTTATTAGTATTATCTGAGTGAATAATCTTCTTCTTTATTATTTTTCATTGGCCATGACAAGCACTTTGGCTTTTGGTCATTCGGCCATTACCAGGTAAATCTTTTATATTTTTATATCCAGTTGTGCCCAGTGGGACTTTTTTAACAACACAATTTTTGCCCAATGGGACTTTGTAAATAAGTTTTTCGTGGTCTCCGGGTTCTACTCCCCGCAGAAAAATTCGAAAAAATTTTTCCGAAATTTTCCCGGGGAATCGAACCCCGGTCCACTAGAGCGCGAGCCAAGAGCCTTAGCCCCTGCGCTACCGCCGCTCCTTGAGTGAATAATAGTTACAGCTTAAAATAAAAATAATGGCGATCTACTTTATCAACACTATGCTTATTCATGCTTGTATGCTTATAAGTTAACACTGGAGAGTCTAGTGAATTTTAAAACTTGTTTAAGTAACACATCACTTGCGCCCTCTGCTGAAGAAAGTTACTGTCTACGAATTTCATAGGCTTATTCTGTATTTTATATTCGTGTTTCTTATGCTACCGTTTCTATGAACCTTTTTAATGGGAACGTTCATGTTCGAATTCCTTATTCAAATTTTCGCGGGAACTAGGTTATTTATTACGTGATCTACTATAGTGTCATATTTGAATCAACAATTCCTTAGTCGAAGGATAAGCTGTAACAGAAACAGTAAAAAAAAAGTTTAAAATCTCTTCCTCTCTCTCTCGCTAAATAAAAAAACAATGAAAAGATTGTATTTTTTTAATTAGTATTAAATAATTATTATCATCTAATACATATTAAAAAATTATTTTTTTAAATTTTTCCTTTTCAGAATACCGAGTGGGCCACGATCGAAAGTGGTCGAAATATTTTTCCGCGAAGCCACAAAAGAATATGGAAGATTGAAATCATTTTTAGATTTCATAATCCGGGCGACTGCTCATGATCAGGTTAATGGGTTTTTTTATTCGTTGGGCTGCTAAGCTATTTCCAAATGTGGCTACATTAACACATAAAATAGTCCAACAAATAATAAAAGAATAGGTGAATGTTGAGCAACAAAAATTTAAAATGAAAAAAAAACAAAATTAATTTTATATTTTGATATTTATATTTATTTTTTGTAATATTTGTATTTATTTTTGTAATATAATAGCTTTAAAATATAAATTTGAATGTATTATTTTTTCCTATTACTTCTGTCAAATAGTATTAAAAAAAACGAACAAAGTTACTTTAACATTTTTTTTTAACTTAAAATAGTTTGTTACTTTTAGTAATTTTATCACCTCAAAACATATTCTTAATGTTTTTTTTTTATGAATATATTTTGAAAAAGGTTGCCTGTGGAGAATGTATGTATAAGTGTGTAAGTGAATAAATATCTTAGACTCTTGAAATAACTTTCTATATTATTTTTCAAACATAAAGTTATATATCAAATTTCAGATCCTTATTTCTTTTAGTTTCTGAGATATGAAAAATTGACAATAGCAATTTCGTTCGATTCAAGTTAAAATTCAAATATAGATTAATAGTCTCAAATTGATGTTCTTATTGTTTTTATAAATGTGTATAATTATAAAATAGTTATAAACAATAAGATTGAACTTATTGTATTTTATACATTATAATCAATGATTTATAAGATTAAGTAGTTGTAATATGTTTCAAGCTCTAAAACAAATTTTTTCAAAATATAGCTGTTATTGTTCCAAATTGAAATAGCAAATATCTTATATCTCTGAAGCTAGAAAACATAGAGCTTTAAAATTTTTACTGAAAGTTTGTTTTAACTTATAGATGAAGATAAAATATTTGCTTATGACATAACTCATAAACTTTGAAATTTCATTCAAATAAGTTACATCTGAAAATGAATTCATTTATAGCACTATACACAATTTATGTTCAAACCTTTTAAAAATATAATAAATCTAATATTTAATTTAAATATAGTAAAAATATCATATGGGATTGATGATTTCAAGCATGAAATAGATATGTAATATTACAATAAGTTATTTTATGCTCAAATATTCTCACCAAAGCAATAAGTAATTAGATTTAAATTGATTAATGTGTATTTTTTAAGAACATTAGTTATCAGCTATTTCCACTATTATCCATTTTTCATATCTCAAAAACTAAAATAGATAGGATCCGAAATTTGATATATAACTTTGTTATGTTTCAAAAATAATATAGAAAGTTATTCCATCATTTTCAGTTATTTATTTCTTTATTTTCTTAATGCAAAGTGGTGTATTAAACTAGCGAAAGATCCAAGTTCTTATAAAAGTAATTTATTAGACTAATTTAAATTACTTTATACTTGCATGAAAGTTGAATCTTATGACATTAACTCTTTTAAATATATTTATTGAAAATCATTATTTATTCTTAATAAAAATTCTAAATTATTAAAAATTGATTTTGAACAAAAAAATTGTCTTTGTTTTTCAAGTCTCAAACTGTTAGAGCTTTGAAAATTTTTATCTTAACTAATAAGATAGATTATACAAGAAAAAAAAGGAAAGGTTATATATTCATGTCTATTAATCTAAAGTTCAATTTATTGAAACAAAAATAACAATAATAATTTTTCTTGTTGATGAATGGTAAGAGTTCCAACCAATGCTCTCACCGGTGAGGTATAATCAATTATCCACACGACCTCTACAATGAATGTTTGGAAGATTATTCCTAACCCTGAAAAATGTATCATGTACTATCTTTGCGACGAACCTTGCTGACTGAAGCGAATCAAAGAAATGAATTTCAGAATCGAGCTCACCTTCTTTTATACTCGTGGAACAGGTTAGGTCAAAAGTGGGAATAGAACTTCAGCGCGTTTCTCCCCACTTTGAGTCGTGCGCGCATTCCCATCGCAATACCCAATCCTCGCGTATATATGAAAGCGTTCTCGAGAGAGCAACTCAGTTCATTGGGAATCATCGTCTTTGAAAAGTTTCTTCCTTAATCATCATGGCCACCACAAAGCATTTCTAGTATACAACACATTTGCTGTTCGAATCGTATCAGCATATGATGGCTGGTAAAGCCAATGCTGACGATATACGTAG
This sequence comes from Anastatus disparis, assembly GCA_017163975.1. Classification (NCBI taxonomy): domain Eukaryota; kingdom Metazoa; phylum Arthropoda; class Insecta; order Hymenoptera; family Eupelmidae; genus Anastatus; species Anastatus disparis. The sequence continues at coordinate 5,040,331 of JAFFSR010000274.1, read as the reverse complement.
ATGACTTAATGTCGGTAATGCAGCTCTTGAAAACGCTGATTTGTTGAGTCGTTCGGTGAATTTAACTGTCGTGGATAAGCAGAAACTGCAAGCTACCGTAGCTCTTATCAAAAGTGTTTTACAATTATTAAGTGCTCATCAAGGTGCAATTACAGATTATGGTGTCGTTGCTACTGATAATAATTCTAGAGTCAGTAAGGATGATGTTGACAGTGCGTTCGAGAATCGAATTAAAACAGGTAACATTACCAACTACAAGCATCTGGACATTCAACGTTTCTTGAAAGATGCTAAACGTAAATTGATCGCTCAAGTTAATAAGTCTCTGGAAGAGCATCCTGTAATGTGATTGTGAAAGATGTTTATGACATCGAGTATTTCAATACGAAGACTGCTCACATTTACTCTACAACTAACCTCGATGAGTGGTATGCATTGAACATTGAGCAACCCATCAGGACTAACATGGAAGAATTTGCTGAACAAGAATCAGGCTGGACTCTACGAGCAATTCTGAATTTAGTAGTTATTATTAATAAATATAATCCCGTGAATGAAGTAATTTTTTCGTTGAATCGCCTGATTTTATTAAGAATGACAAAGCTTGTGTAAACGTTCGGAACAAAGACGATTATTATTTCAAGTGGACTATTCTGTCAGCTTTTTATTCTGTACCAAAAAATGTAGATCGTGTGTCTTTGTATGAAAAGTATGAAGACGAATTGAATTTTGATGAAATAGAGTTTCCAGTGGATCCAAAAGATGTTGGAAAGTTTGAGAAGCAGAATGATATATCTGTAGATGTATATTTTTTTTAAAAAACTGGAAATAAGTTCGTTGTTCTACCGCGATATGTTACGTCAAGCAAGAAAGATAGACATGTAAATCTTCTTTTAGTAGAAAAATATTATGTTGATAAAGATGAAGAGGAAGAGGAAGGACTTAACGACTCTTTTGACATCATTGATTATAAGCATCACTACGTTTGGATTAAAAATCTTTCACGATTAGTCGGAAGACTATTGAATGCAAAAGGTCACAAAATGCACATTTCTAATCGATGTTTGCATTATTTTTTAACGGCTGAAAAATTAACAGCATACGTTACTGACTGCGAGAATTTAAACAAATGCAAAATTACTCTTCCAAGAAAAAAGACAGTATACTGAAATTTAAAAATTTCAAAAACAACATTCCTGTACTGTTTGTGATTTATGCTGACTTCGAATGCTTGTTTGATAATATAATAGACAATGAAAAACGTGCCTATCAACTGCATGAAGCTTTCAGCGTTGGATATTTTGTCAAGTGTAGCTTCGATGACGCTCTATCAGAATACAAAGGCTACAGGCAAAATAATCAATTAGACAAAGCACCTGCCAAATGGTTCGTGGAAAATCTCCATGCCTTGCCATCGCAAGATATGTATAAGAATCCACGACCAATGAGAGATTTGACACAATTAGAAAAGATAAGATTTGATAGTGCGCGTTTATGTCATATCTGTCAAAAACATAAATTTATGTATATTAAACATAAATTTTTTTTAATATCGTGGACCTGCTCATAATATGCATATAATATGAAGTATTAGGATTCCCGCAGGATACCAGTGATCTTTCATAACCTGAGTGACTATGATGCGCACATTTGTATCAAAGAGATCGCTTCATGCTTTCCTGGACAGTGACTCTTCTTTCACAAATAAAGAAAAAATACATTTTTTTCACAGAATTTGTTGAAGGAACTGACATTGACTTGAGCTTTATCGACTCATTCCAGTTCATGGCTTCATCGCTGGACAAACTGTCTTCATACTTGGAGAACCACGACATAGATAAAGTTTTTGAACAAACCGATGGATTTTCCGCTGATCAAAGCATGCTTTTAAAGAGAAAAGGTATCTTTCCGTATGACTACTCAGCTCTTTGGAAAAGCTGGAAGAAACTGAACTTCTATCCAAAGAAAATTTCTACAGCAGCCTATATCAAGCTCACATCAATGATGAAGATTATGAGCATGCAAAATAAGTTTAGCAAACTTTCAATGTTCAAACGCTTGGAGAGTATTCCGAATTGTATCTCAAAACTGACGTTTTACTCCTTGCTGAAGTGTTTGAGAATTTCAGAAAAAATTGTCTCGTGGCATATGACCTGGATCCTGCTCACTATTACACTATTTCTGGATCGACGTGGGATGCTATGTTAAAGTACACTAAAGTAATGATTCAATTTTTAATTTATAAATATTATTCTTTCTTTTATAACTAATTCTTTTATAGCTTCTGACTGAAATTGACATGCTTAAGTTCATCGAACGAGGCATACGAGGAGGAATCAGTCAGTGCTGCAATCGCTATGGCAAAGCGAATAATCCATACATGGGACAAGACTATAATCCTAACAAGGATGAAAAATACCTAATGTACTTTGACGTCAATTACTTGTACGGTTGGGCCATGACTGAACCATTACCATCTGGGGGACAGGTATGACTTCTTTGATATTCATGATGACTATCCTTTTGGTTACATACTGGAAGTAAATTTGGAATATCCTTAATCTCTTGACGACGAATATAAGGATATGCTATTTTGTGCTGAGCACAGAGCGCCTGAAAATTCCAAACAAACAAAATTGATGACCACTTTACACGACAAAGAGCGTTATGTACTTCATTATCGTGCATTAAAGCAAGCTTTGCTTCATGGTTTGCGTCTGAAGAAAATCCCATCAAGCTCTCAAATTCGATCAAAGTCGATGGCTTAAAAAGTACATCGATTTGAACAGCGAGAAGAGGAAGAATGCTAAGAACGAGTTTGAGATGATGCTCTTAAAACTTTTTAATAACGCTGTTTATGGGAAAACCATAAAAAACGAGTGAAAACACATCGATATCAAGCTCGTGAATAAGTGGGATGGACACTTCGGTTCTGAGGCGCTCATCGCCAGACCAAATTTAAGTAGTTGCACCATCTTTGATGAAAATTTGGTAGCGATTCAACTTTTAAAATTTGCATCAGAAAACCCATCTACATCGGGCTCTTTGTACTGGATTTATCCAAAACTCTCGTATACCGCTTCTATTTTGATTACATGTTGAATAATGTTGCAAAAGGAGGAGGAAATCGCAAGCTATTGTATACAGATACAGATAGCTTGGTATGCGAGATAACTAGCATCGATATGTATCAAATTATGTAAAGATTGGATAATGTTGCAAAAGGAGGAGGAAATCGCAAGCTATTGTATACAGATACAGATAGCTTGGTATACGAGATGACTAACATCGATATGTATCAAATTATGCAAAGAGACATCCACGAATTCGACACTTCTGACTACCCACAGCCTAACCAGTTCAACATTTCTCCTGCCAATAAGAAAATTGTTGGCTTGATGTAGAACGAATGCAACAGAAACATCATGCTCGAATTCGTTGGAGTGAGAAGTAAGATGTACAGTGTCAGGGTCGAAAATCAGAAACCGATAAAGAAAGTGAAAGGAGTAAAGAATTCCGTAGTCAAAGCGACCATCACTTTTGATGATTGCATCAATTGTTTGAAAACAAAAGAAATCAAGATTCGAGAACAGAGAAACATAAGATCTCGTAATAATCAACTGTACACTGAGAAGGAAACAAAGATTGCCCTCAGTACATACGATAACAAGAGATTTCTTCAAGAAGAAACTACAGACACTCTTCCTTGGGGCCATTACCCAACAAGATCATGAAATCCAGAACCAGCAGATACCAAAGCTGCTATCGAGCCGCTGGATCCTGGAGTGGGGTAGCTAATATTGAGCTGCTTGATCCTGGAGTGGGAATAGCCGCCGTGGTAGGAAGCGCTCTATATGAACAGGTGCATAATCAGCCGAGCGTCATTCAGTTCGCTGACTCTTCAATAAAAGACGCAGTTAAGAGAGCCCCCCAACCAAACAATGAAGAAGCAGGCAGTAAGGAGAGATCCAAAATTGACATTTCTTGAATTAAGGTTAGTATAATTCTATTCATTCTTATAGCAATTTAGGTTTTCAAGTATTTTTTAATAGAATTTCAGAAAAAAGATTTAATTTTTTAATATAGTATCAATGAAGTTTAAATATAGTATCAACAAAGATTAAATATAGTATCAACAAAGTTTTGATATAGTATTAATAAAGTTTAAATATAGTATTGATTATATTTTTCAATCCAGAATTTGTTTTTCTGTTGCAGATGAGATGAATTACACTAAATTGAACGTCATCGCTCCAGGAGGATTTCTTCCCACTGAAAAGGTCACTGAATTGACAAAGGGCACTTCCTACACGGTCACATGCTTGAGAAAAGTGAGCACTCGCTATGGACCCAAGATTGTAGCAGAACTGTGCGAAGAAATGCAAATCTTCTTACATAAAAAAGAGTCGAAAGTTCTTGAAAAAAATCAAGAGTTTTTTGAAAGAATGCCGAATGCTGCTAATAAACTCAAACTTTGTGTAGTGTTCAAAGGAGATTATGTCCTCAAATTTTGTAGTATTTAGTGAGTGTGTATATAATAAGTGTTTAATTATCAATGTTTTATTGAAATAAACGTTACAATAAATTTTGTTTGATTTTAAAAAGAGTTTATTCATTTCGTATTATCTAACATACAGTACAAAATACAAGATTTATGATATATATATATATATATATATATATATATATATATATATATATATATATATATATATATATATATATATATATATATAGGACATTTTACGCCAATTGATAGAGCAAAAAAATAAAAATCGTTGAAACTCTAAGAATTTATTCTTTTTGTTATCCGAAATATGTAAAAAAATTTTCAAGGATCTAGATTGAAAGGATCAAGAGTTACAGGACCTTCAAATTTGAAAATTTTTCAAAATTTTTGGAAAAGTCCCAACTTTACCTTTTTTCCGGAAATTCTTATCCTTTAGAGAAAAATGCAGAATAACACTTCTTGTTGTAAATGAAGAAGAGAGTTAGCAGGATTTTTTACAGACCTGAATCTCGCAATTTTCTGATTGGCTCTTATATGTATAACATGATTATTGAAATTATTTAATGTTTGCCGCTGCCAAAATTGGCTTTCGAAGGCTTATTTTTTTCTATTTTTTATTAACTTTAAAATAAATTTTAGTTCGTGTAAGCAAAAGTCACCTATAAGGAGTTATCACAGTTTTAAATATACATTTTCATGTAAAATTTATTTTTCTTATTGAAAATAGCCTGTCACATACTAAACATGAAATAAGTTTAAAAATCATTTAGTAAAATGTCATTTATCAATTATAAGCCTAATTATTAATTAAACAACACTCGTTATTATTATGATTACAATTAATTTCAAAGGAAAATTAGACTCTGAATTATTCTAAAATCAAATAATTATTTTTCAATAAAAATTTACTTATTTTAAAGAATTAATTTATCAATAAAAAAGAATAATGAAATAATCACTATTTTCCTTACCTTAACTTTCTAGAAAAAGTATCTGTTGAATAGAAAATGATGATAGAATTTTGGAACACACACTAAATGAATTTTTTTTGTATTAATTGTAATTGAAATTAATTGTAATTATAATAATAACGAGTGTTGTTTAATTAATAATTAGGCTTATAATTGATAAATGACATTTAACTAAATGATTTTTAGACTTATTTCAATAGTTTTTGAGTATTAAAACCAGATGATCATGTTCAGTATGTGACAGGCTATTTTCAATAAGAAAAATAAATTTTACATGACAATGTATATTTAAAACTGTGATAACTCCTTATTGGTGACTTTTGCTTACACGAACCAAAATTTGATTTAAAGTTAATAAAAAATGGAAAAAAATAAGCCTACGAAAGCCAAAAGTTATAAACTAACATTCAATATATAATATTTTGAGTTAAAGAATACTTCTATCGGTTAAATAAAAATAAAAATATACAGGGTGATTGGAAAACATTTGTACATATTTATATCGTTAGATTCAGCGCAATGAGCTGATCCCGAAAAAAATGTTATAAATTTTTTTTTCAATTCTACCAATATATCGCCAATATATTCGCAATGTGTTGGTAAAATTTTCTCCAATATCGCCAATATATTGGCAATACATTGGTAAAATTAAAAAAAATTCTTATCATTTTTTTCAGAGTCAGCTTATTGCGCTGGATCCAATGATATAATGTAACCTGTTACCCTATCACCTAAAAAAGGATTGCACTTCCTGCACATAAAAAGGAATAAGGAAGGGTTGTTGTTTTACACAGACCCGTTTTTGCAGTGGACGTCTTGCCACGTACAGTCCGGGGTCTCTATGTGTTTATTGTTTGTTAGTTGTTAGTAATTTGTTGCCTCTTATAAGCCGAGTACCACAAAGAATTATTGACTCATTATAAAAGATAGATTAATTAGAATTACTAAGATTTAGAATAAATTTGAAGAACACTTTACAATCAACACACAAATTAATTTGCAATATAGCTGTGAATATGACTATTTCGTCATAATACATACGAGCTAATTATATTCTTAATATTTTAATCACTATTCAATCAAAGCAATAAATATATGTGTGGATATATTCGTAGTTTTAGCTACCGGTGCTGAGTTGGTAGTTATCCAACTCCTCGCGGACCTGCTAACCCTACAAAATGAAAAATACTTTAACACAAAATTTGATTTAGAGATGACTTTTATTGAAGAGAGTCGGCCAAAGAGTCCCGTACAAAGATTCGGCTTCGATCTGCTTAAGCGTCGATCGAGCCGCCGCGGCCGCAATCCTCTCCTACTACTAACAAGGAGAGTACCCGACCTTCGGGAAACGGATTTGGCTAAAACTGCAGGATATGATTTTTTGATGAATAAAAATGAACCCGTGTTTTTTCTTTTCTTTGAATAGGCCCCATAGACGGAAATATAGACATTGTTTCGAAAATATAATGAAAAGGAGCTTTTATAAGATCTTGAATAACCAAACAACTAAGACTTTCACAAAAAAATGTATAAAAAATAAAATAAAGTACAGATATAATTCTTTAATTTGAGCTTTGTTGCATTAAAAAAGCTTGTGTGGTTCAAAAGTTACAGGCGAATAAAATATGCTAATGAAATAGCGTAAAAGATTGATATGTTACACGCTAAAAATATTAATAAATATGTAGTAATTTTCAATTAGGCACAACTTTTGAACCACACAAGCTTTTTTAATGCAACAAAGCTCAAATTAAAGAATTTAATCTGTACTTTATTTTATTTTCTATACATTTTTTTGTAAGAGTCTTAGTTGTTTCGTTATTCAAGATCTTATAAATGCTTCTTTTTATTATATTTTCGAAAAAATGCCTATATCTTGGTCTATGGAGCCTATTCAAAGAAAAGAAAAAACGCGGGTTCATTTTTTTTCATCAAAAAATTATATCCTGCAGTTTCAGCCAAATCCGTTCCCCGAAGGTCGGGTACTCTCCTTGTAAGTAGAAGGGATACATTTACATATCTTACATTATACTATTACAGGTGCGCTTAGATGTGTGCTAGCGTACGTCACTTTATAGGCGTGGATCGGCGTACATATATTCTTATTAATATCCATCTCGCGCGCTGATATACTTTCTAATTGCTACGTCGCGCCGACGCACAAACGAGAGATAGACTTTTAACGCGATGATTCGAATTCAAGAGAGAATAAGATTATTGCTAATTATCTTTTATTTTATTCTTTTTTCTTACTTATTCTCTCTCAAATTCTCTTTCAATTCTTTATATTATAAATATAATATAAGTGAGGTCACAATTTGCCCCCGAAAAAACTTCTGACTACTTTCTTATATAATTATTAAGAGTCCGCTGTATCTCTGTCCTTTTCTAATTAAAAAATTGACTTTTTTCCCAAAATTAGCAACAAGAGGCAAAAATAAAGAGATGGTTTCGATGTGTTTAATAAAATGTAATATTTTCTTTGATTAGTATGAATTAATTTTATTGCTTCGTTTTTAAGAAAAGTTGGAATAACTTAAAAAATTAGAAATTAGTGTCAAATAATGGAATTTTCAAGTTATTCCAACTTCTCTTGAAAATAAAACGGCGGAATTAAATTATTCTTATCAGAAAAAAAATTGCTTCCTATTACACGAATCGAAACCATCTCTTTATTTCTGCCTGAAACTATTAGTTTTTATAAAAAATAAATTTTAAATAGGTAAAACAGGTAACTGTGTCGGTATACAGCTGACTCTTAAATATCTTAATTTAATTTCAGTTTTCGGAAAAGGAAATGCTTTTTAGTTGCATTCATGCGCGCGACTTTTAAATTTACATTATTTTTCTTTTCTTTTCTATTTAAACATTTTAATTCATTTTTATATTTCCTTTTCACTTTTGACTTATAAATGTATCTCATTGTACTCGTATTTGCCCCCCAAAATAAAATAATTTGCACTGTATTGTAATACTTTAATTAATAACTACATTTCTCTTTTGATCACACATAATTACTGTGCAATTTATTTTATTTTTTACACCAGCGTACAATGAGTATCCCTCTTAATGACAATCAACTATATAATATTTATATATTTTATGCTACCTTATAATTTTTTAAAACTACATTATTATAAAAAAAAAGATTTATAATTTAACTAATGATCAGTTGATATATTTTGATTCAGGTTCTTCTTTCACCTATACGTATTTATCGCATATATTAAGGGGTCCTTCTTCATTCTTGAGTGAGTTGCTTCTATGATGCTTTCCCAATTTTTTATAATTAATGCACATAAGCATTTCTTTCTTTCTTTTGAACTGGAGTTCTTTATTGATGATTTATCTTTCTTTTTTGGTCCTTTGTGGCCATAATCTTTTGTTAATGTTTCATTTAAGTTTTCATACATTTGTTCTTGAGGTTTTATAATTTCCTTTTTTATTTTAATTTTATTTGTATTCAACCTAGGTTTTCTGAAATTGTTTATTATTTTATATTTTAATACCTTTTTAAATTACTTTTTATCCATATACTTTAAATTGTTTTTTCTCCTTTCATTTGAAGAATAAGAAGATTTATTTTCAATATTTTTTATCCAATGTTTATGTGATATGAAAGGATCAGATGCATTATTAAATACTTTATTTTCTTTAGAAGTCAAATCTATTTGTTTGATTCCTAGTTTTTGTGATATATTATCACTTTTATTAATTTTTCCATGATCCTCATCTTTTGCGAGTTCATGATTTATATAGTTTTCTTTTTTAATGAATGCACATGTATTTGAGTCTTTGCTCTTCTGTGATTCTTTTAGTTGTTTATGAGTATACTCATTTAGTTTGAGCTTTTGCTCTTTATATTTTAAATTGACATATTCGTCATTCATATTCTACATCGAATTGTCCATCTTTTGTCAGTTATATTATAGCCAATGCCTGGAGGTCCTTGACTACCTTAGCTTCACTTAAGATTACGACTGAATACGATGACGCTCATCTTGATAATGTATGATGTAGGTATATACCCATCAATGTATATAGGGCATGAGGGAGAAGCCTTCTACTACTTTAAATATAATAGTGAAGGCTGTATCTAAATCAGTTATTCCTACAAAATGTGCTCGAAAAGTCATTCTGTCAGCTCTAAAAGGTGCACGTAGTGCTGTTAAAAAAGCAGGTGGTAAACAAAATGTAAAAATCCCACGTACTTTACGATTTCCAAAGAAAGTAGTAGGTTTCTTACCATTTCTTATACCAATCTTCGCAGGTTTAAGTGCTGTCGGTGGTGCCACTAGAATCGCTGAAGCGGTAAACGATTCCAAAGCTGCTAAACAACAATTAGAAGAAAATAAGAGACACAATAAAAAGATGGAAGAAATAGCTCTTGGTGAAGGTCTTTACTTAAAACCATATAAAACAGGCCTTGGTCTTCGTGTAAAACCGAAGAATACTTAAAAAAAAAGATCTATAAAGTGAAATTACCTCAAAGAGTACTCACCGATGCTGATCTCCTTAAGTGTGTGAAAATCCTAAAAATCCCATATTTTCGAGGAGTATTCATGAGGAATGCTATGACAATTAGTAGACCATGCTATAAAGAATCAGCTATTGTTAATCCCGATGATGCGAATGGACCTGGAATGCACTGGGTAGCATATCGCAAACGAGAAAATGATGTTGTGTATTTCGATAGCTTTGGTGATCTTCAACCTCCTTTGGATTTAATGATATATTTGGGAGTAGACAACATCAAGTACAATCCTGAGAGATATCAAGACTTTGATACCTTTAACTGCGGTCATCTTTGTCTAAGATTCTTGAGTAACACTCTTGATATATAAAAAAAGGAATGATTTGTATTTGTTCATTATGAGTTCAACAATCATGGCCGATTCATTAACTTTGAGTTTTTCAAACACATCGTCTGTACTGGAAGAACAGTATTTTCCACCAATTGAACTCTCACCTGACAAAAATTATGTTCTTGGGTTAGTTGCTTTCATGACATTCAACTCTATACCTAATACCGACAAGGGTAATAACATATTCCACGTTGGACAAGAAGAAATCGTTTTACTAATTAGTAGCTATGAAATCAAAGACATAGATAGCTATCTCAGTGAAACATTGGCATCAAAAGATATCTCAATCAGTATTAAACCAAACAACAATACACTTCGTAATGAGATAAAGTGCAATCGTCTGATTAATTTTTGACCAGAACGTTCGATAAGACCTTTATTAGGCTTTGCAAAACGTGTTCTTCCTACTGAGGTCACAAATCATTCAGAAATACCCGTAGCAATCCTGATGGTCAACGCTCTTCGAGTCGAGTGCAATATCGTCTCTGGTACCTATATAAACGGTCGACGAGTGCACACGATACATGAATTCTTTCCTGCAGTCCCACCAGGATATAAGATTATTGAAGTGTCATCTCAAGTCATTTACCTTCCAGTCATCGTCAAGAGCATAGATCATTTACAAGTAAGTATAGTCGATCAAGATGGAAATTTAATTAGCTTTCGTGGGGAAACCATTACAGTTAGATTACATATTAAATCAGTAAAAAAAATGGATGTCGTTTATAAACATAAAAATAACAAAGGGCATATAAGTAAATCAAGATGGCAGTCGAACATCAGTCGTCATCGACAAGTCAAAGTATTAACACGGCAGAACATTCAGTTTTTGAGAAGTCAAGGCTTAAAAATAAGAGCTTCTGGTGAAAAATTACGTGCTTAATTTTTTGCTGTTCTCAAAGAAATGGAGGAAATTCTAGACATAAGGTCAGGAGTAATATTGGATGAGTCAATAGCTCACTAAGAGGTGCACGCGTACCAGCCTTATAATACGACAAATTTCAATAATAGTGATGAAATTCGCATATCGATTCAACATCAAGATTTAAGTCTTTTGCCTTCGCGGAGTTCTCTGTACATAGTGGGCAAATTAACTTAACTAGATGGCAGTGCTTTAGCAAGAACTTAGTTAATAATGGCATATGTCATCTATTCGAGGAAGTTCGCTATGAAATTAATGTTATAGAGATCGATCGCTGTAAGAATGTGGGATTGACCACCGTTATGAAGAGTTGGGTATCGCTCAACCCTAGTCAAAGTTTATTATAGAAAATTCTGGTTGGATTGATTTAGCGAAAACTCGAAAGATCATCAATAACAATGGCTATTTTGATATTTTCATACTTCTCAGTATGATTATAGGCTTTGCCGAAGATTATTCTAAAATCATAGTCAATGTTAAACATGAACTTATTCTCACGAGATCCAGGAACAATATCAACGCAGTAATACAAACACCGAATGCTACTGATGTTTTTGAAAATTTCAAAATTGATCTTTTAAGGATCAAGTGGCGCATGCCTTACATACAGTTATCCAATGAATGTAAAATTCGCATGCTTCGACAAATCGAGAAAAATAAAACTATCTCAATGAATTTTCGTTCCTGGGAATCATACGAATATCCATTATTACCTGCATCAAGGAGATATGTATGGACAGTCAAAACATCTTATCAGCTGGAGAAGCCTTATTTTATCATTCCTGGTTTCCAGACAAATCGAAAAGGGCAAAAAACTGTTAATGCTAGTCAGTTTGATCACAGCAATTTGAGCAATGTAAAACTATTTCTTAATTCTCAATACTATCCTTACGGAAATATGAATCTTGATATGGTCAATAATCAGTGCGCAATGTTATACGATATGTACGCTAATTTCCAAAATGCATACTATGAAAAGGAGTCTGTGCCAGTGCTGAAAAAATCAGATTATATCAATCGTATGCCACTGATAGTCATCGATTGTTCAAAACAAAATGATTCTCTAAAGAGTGCTTCAGTTGATGTTTGTCTTGAATTCGAGACCAAACAAAACTTTCCAGCTGGAACTTCAGCTTACTGTCTAACCTTGCATGATTGAATTATAGAATACTATGCCATAAGCGTCGATGTCAGAAAATTAGTCTAAAGGAGTGAGGATAGTCTGCAAAGGAGTGGGGATGCTGTTCCTCTCGTTGAGTCGGCTGAACCAACGGTGCATATTTTCAAACCGCCTTTTCCTTAGAAAAAGTTGAGTGCGAAATATAAGCGTGAAAATCTCTGGCTCGAGCTTTGCTATCATGGACTAGCTTGGAATTCTGGAGATCACGACTATACTGAAATAGAGAAAATTCTTCGACAAACACTGCACAACGCTACACAAGTTTTTGTAATTGGTAAAGTGAACAAAGATTGGTTAGAAAAGTTTGATTTTAAAGTTGTAGATATCAGTGGACTGGGTATTCTCCACTTTGATCAACAGCTAACTAAAACAGTTTCTTGTTCACATCATAATTGCATGTATTAAAATACTTGTGCTGTCAACAACGTTAAATCAGTACAAAAATTGTATTACAGTGATTTCAGTGATTGGGTTATGGACTGGAAATACACTCGTGCAAATGCCGTCAGTGAATCAGAACTGTAAAAAAGTTATTAATCAGCATGGAGTACTTGGTGGATATGCAAGATTTCAAACAGTCAGGTGATGACTATATTCTCAAAGAGTTGGCTATAATGCCGCTCAATGATGATACCGAGCCTCTGTTACTCCTTTTCAAGAAGCCATATTCTTGGCGTAGACTTTCGGACGAGTACAACGAACAAAATATGTGGTTAAAATATTACTATCATGAATCATCATGGAGCTATGGATTCCCTATACTGACTTAGGTAATATTCTAAGACAAGCCCTACATGATGCGACCAAAATTTTTGTCGTGGGTAGCATAAGAAAAAAGTGGCTAGAACGCTCCAAGTTTAAAGTTTATGACGTCACAGGAATGGATTTTCCACCAGCTGATAAAATAAAGCTTGTAACTGTTTGCCCAAATCACAATGATACATATAAAGCACGTTGTGCTCTGCAAAATGTCCGACTTATGAAAAGATACTTTACTAAAAACAACTAAATTGATTTATGCTACGATAGGAAGTAAAAAGGAGAGATAATGCTTAATGGATGTATCTCACTAGTGGAGGGCGATAATTGAGGCTCTTACCACTTTCTATAAAAAGCATACACATCATGATTCACATTCATTTCACCATAGGACAGATTCCAAGTCATACTACACAAAATTCTTCAGAGTACACTCCTCTTCTTCCTTCTGATAAAAAGGTGAAGGATGAGAAAACAACATGGAAAGAATATTATGAAAAATGTAAACCATCGAAAGATATAAAATATAAAAAGCTATAAAGTTTTTAACTAACAAGGAGAGATTTTCAACTCCGGGAAACGGATTCGGCTGAAACTGCAGAACGTGATTTTTTAATGAAAAAAAATGAACCCGTGTTTTTTTTTGTCTAATAGGCCCTCTAGACAAGGATATAGACATTTTTTCGAAAATATAGTAAAAAAGAGCCTTTATAACAACGTTAATATCCAAACAACTAAGACTCTCACAAAAAAATACATAAAAAATGGAATAAGATGCAAATTAGATTATTAATTTTCTATTAATATTTTAGGCATATAAAAAAATTATCAATTTTTTACGTTATTTCATTAGCATTTTTTAATCACCTGTAACTTTTGAACCACTAAAGCTTTTTTAATGCAACAAAGCTTAAATTAAAGCATTTAATTTGCACTTTATTCCATTCTTTATGTATTTTTTTGTGAGAGTCTTAGTTGTTTGGATATTCAAGTTCTTATGAAGGCACTTTTTTTACTATGTTTTCGGAAAAATGTCTATATCCTTGTCTAGGTGGCCTATTAGACGAAAAGAAAAAACACGGGTTAATTTTTTTCATCCAAAAATCATATCCTGCAGTTTCAGACGAATCCATTTCCCAAAGTTGGGGACCTCTCCTTGTAAGTAAATGAGAATGGAAACTGGACCTGAATTTAAACACCATGTCGATCCTAGCTCGCTGTAGGTAGTCAGCAGCCAGCAGCCGGGTCTTTGTCGCTCGATCCTGACTCACTTGGGTTCGAAAAGGTTCCTCCACCATGGCTCGATCAGCTGTTTCTCTCTCAATCCTTGCGTTAGAAAAGGCTTCCCAGCCCAAATAGTTTCTGGCTCAATCAGCTGTTTCTCGTGTAATACCACGTATAACATTGCTTTGGTTAGAATTGGTTCCCCCTCCCTGGCTCGATCAGCTGTTTCATCGTCTAATACCACGTAAAATATCGCTAAGGTTAGAGAAGGTTTCCCCACTTTAGGTCGTTTTTAACTCAATTCAATTCTGGCTCAGTTCAGTTCTAACCCAGGTGGGTTAGAATCAGCCTGAGCCAGAATCGGCCTAGCTTATCTATTTAATTAAAAAATAAATAAGATTATTAAAATTTTTTGTTTAAAATTGTTTAAATCAAAGTATTGAACTTTAATGTACAAACTTTTAAATATGAGGAATTCAAGAATTTAATTTAATTACATGACTTTATCAACGCGAAAATAGTAAATTGATAAATTTACTCTTTTGTGGAATATCATAAAAGTATATATTGATCAAATTACTTTTTTTAGTTTCTTAGGTATTATTTTACACTTTCAAAAGTTACAAATGTGCCTTTCACTCTTTGGCAAAAGAATAAATACATCAAATTACTCTTTAGAATCTTTTATTCTTTCGCAGTGAAAAATATATTCATTAGGAAGGGGCCGAACTATCTGTCTTTGTCTAATAGCGTTTTTCATCATTTATGTAAACACTATCCGGTATAACAAGAAAAAAATAGCAGCCCCCGCTAGATATTAGTATAATTAGTAAATTTTGTAATAACAAGCAAATTTTTTAATGCATAGTTTTTGACTAATTAGAGACCTACTCGCAATCTAGAATATAACCTATCTTTTTTTGGTAGGTCTCTAATTATTCAAAAACTACGCAGTGAAAAAATTTGGTTGTTATTACAAAATTTACTTATTATACTAATATCTAGCGGGGGCTGCTATTTTTTTCTTGTTATACCGGATAGTGTTTACATAAATGATGGAAAACGCTATTAGACAAAGACAGATAGTTCGGCCCCTTCTTAATCTTTATGAAAAGAGTGAAAGCATCATATTTGTCTTTTAAAATCATTTCATTTTCATAAAGTAAAAAACATACGTTCTTATTTTTAGTACAACAGCAAATAGGCTAAATTTATCTTGATTAACTATAAACTCATCTAATTTACCTCCACTAGTGATAAAATCTTCAATTTACTCTTTTGTAAGTAAAAAACTATACTTTTTTACTTTTTATTCCCAATTTTTACTTTTTTGGGTTTAGAATGTAAGGAGTTGGCATATGCTACCGCTAGGTGGTGACGATTTGCGATAATTAAATTCATAGTCATTAGTGCATGAGACGAATCATATTTAATATCGTCAGAGACGATGACATAACTGACTGTCATATTATTTCCAAACTAGCATACTGATGTGAATATTGATAATTGGTTTACTTCAATGGTAGCTTTGGATTCTATTTTGATGTAGGTCGGTCCAATGTCCTGCAAAATCAACATGAATAAGTAATTAAAATTGGCTTTTTTGCTAAAAGTTTAACCTCTTGAATTGCAACACTTTGAATTGCTTTAACCATTTTATGAGTACTTACAGTGAGAGCGCGCTCTCTTAACTCAAATAAAAAATGTTCAATTGTGCTAGTTTTATTCAGTAAATCTGATCTTTCCCAAATACCGTCAAGCATTTCTTCATATAGATCTTCTTCTGTCAAAGAAATCACTTTTAAATCAATACTATCTCCTATTAGACATTCTTTACATTCTCTCAGTACAGTTTCATATCTTTTGAATAAAAAAGTAAAAAATATATTTTTAATTTGAAATTCGCAATGTAATGTTTATTCTCTTTTTTATATTTATTCATCCAACTTAAGTTTCAGGCTCTTGCAATAAATGCAAAGACACGAACCGTTGTGGAATGTTGTATAGTCCACTTTGCTCTTATGGCATGTTGATTTACCGATTTTTGTTTTCATTTCAAGATTTTTTTCTATAAATAGGTGATATATTCCTTTTATGCTTCGCGTAAGAAAGCGTTTATTTTTTTTAATTTTTATATTGTTCTCTTTAACAGATATTGTGTCACTTTTGTTTGCACTTTGACGAGAACGACTGAAACCATCGTTCAAATAATAATTTTTCACTTTCGTTATAATTTTACCATCCAAAGAATGGCCACAATAGTCCTCAGGATTTTTGTAAATATCTTTATTAATACCAATGATCTTGCTTGATCAATAATATCAACAGTTACATGTGGTAAAACTGATAATAAATAATTTTTTGAAATATCGCTTGGCATAAGACGTACTTTCTCAAGAAAGTCGAAAAGGCGCAAAATTCAAACTGAATAAAAAATTTTAATTTTCAACAAAAGAAAATTTCTATTCATATAAACTTAAAATTGTCATATCTTAAGTTCTAATTAATAAAAAATTTGATCAGAGGTTTATTTTAAAGATATTTATGGTACATATACTAATTTTCTTTAAAAAAAAAAGTCAGAAGTACCTGGCCAAGATTCGAACCCATGCCCAACGCGTTGAAGGGAAGAGCTCTATCCGTTACACCACCGCGCTCCCTATTAGCATCCTAATAATATCATAAATACAGCGACGTTAAATAAACTAGAAGAAAACTTCTAAATTCTCTTTGTTATGATTATTTACATGTGATGTAAAATGTACAAAAGTTTTGTAACAACCTAACAAAATATATTAAATATATTTTAACGAACCATATTATTAATATTATATCTATTATTAATACCTATATATTTATTGATTTAGTGTAAATCAAATGTATCTTATAGAATATGTAATCTTTATACTACAATAAATATTCAATGGAGAATAAAATTTCTAACGTATTTAGAAAATTAAACATAAATAAGAAAAAAATTAACTCAATATTTTTAAGCTTATAGTACAAAAGACTAATACTATATGTTCATAAATTATATTAAAAAACGCTGCCAAGCGCTTTGGCGCAATGCTTTCTTATAGAGCTCATTGAGTTAGAATAATTTAATTTTATTTTTTAAATGTGATTTTAATGTAAAAAACAGAATTTTTATTCAAGAAAAATTAGTGAGTGTGAGAGAATGATTAGGAAATAGGAAGAAAGAGTCGGGGGTGGATAAAAATAGGGTGCAAATGAGAATCAATCTAAGATAGAAAGACAGTGAGGAAGTGAGGACGTAAAAAAAGAGTTGGTTAAAGCATTGAATCAGAAATAAAAAAAATGATCAAAGAGCTACACTAAGAAAATTAATTTTTTAAAGCTTGTTTTATAAAGACAGTAGCAAATAACTTGTATAAAAATTTTAGAGCAAATCTATCGAGTAGTTAACGTAAAATAGATGAAAAATAAAAAAATAAAATTTTTTTCAAAATTTATAAAAAGGTTTTAAAATTAAAACTATGCTAAGAAAATTGGTTTTTGAAAGTCATACTTCTTTTGACAGATGCAAATAACTGTCATCCAAATTTCGAAGCCAATTCATCAAGTGATTTTCGTAAAATAAAAGTAAAAGATCAAAAATCGAATTTTTTTTTAAATTATTAAAATGTCATTATAAAAAAACTACGCAATTAGAACCAATTTTTTATAGCTTCTCGCCTACTTATACAAAATAATAAATAGTATGTCAAAGGGTACCCCCGTTAAGATAGTCCAAATTGCCCTGTCCCTGAAATTTTTGTTTGACCTGGTAACTTTGTTTTAGATCGAAAATAAATAGTTTTTGTCATATTTGCAGACCGCGACCCCCTCCCTCTGTCCACAGCATGAAAAAAATGACTTTTTCACTATTTATTTTTTTCTCTGAATAAAAAAGATCCGAGAAAATCGTGCTTTTAGTTTAAATGTTTACAGATTTTATGGAATTTTTTCATAAAGATTTAATGATGCTATATAACCTAAAGGATGAAAAAAAAATTAAAACCCTTCTAATTTTCACGGGAAATGCGGTACAGGGCCAACTCTTGCAAAAAAAATTGTATTTTGTTTAAAAATACTTGCCTGAATTTTTTCAGATATTTCCTGGAGGTGCGCCATAGTCAAAATTGCAAAAAACTCACTTTTTGGACGTTTTTGGCTGATTTTACCTCATTTGCAGACTTTGTATTATTCTTTATAACATGGAATTGTATTTTAGAACTTTATTTATGAATTGAATTATGCAATCATGTCGGAAAAAATAAAATCTACAAATATTCGCATCATATTTTTGCACGAATCCACATTTTAGATTAGGTATTTAAACACTTCTTTCATGATTTTGTTGATATTTCACTATTTTATATGTGATGAAATCTTTTAAATATTATATTACTTTAATGAAAGAAAATGTTTTGATAAATAAGTCATTTCACAGGTACGGATATATTAAGTACGGTCAAAATATCAACTTAAGATTACATATGAGTTAATGAATTCATATTTTGTAAGTAAAACTTATCAATGCAAACATTAGAACCATGATTTATTAATATGAACCTTGACTTTGGCATTTATAATACTATGTAATCTAAATCTGCACTTAAGTCACACTTTTGCGACAGCTATGTGGTCTATTTTTACACTTTGAAAAAAAATGTGAGCATGCGAGTACATTGAAATCTTCTTTACATGTCTAATATTAATATTATAATATTAAATATATTTTTGTTAATTATTCGCAATTATTTTATGACATTTGTAATCGTTTTAGAGATTATAAATAAAGTTTGCACTTATATCATGTATTGTACTATATTATCTACATTGACATAGGTACGAATTCAGTAACGTAATCGTTACGCTGGAAGTTATAGTTTTTACTCAGTTCTCAGATATTCTATCTATGTTTTTCTTACCCTTTTTCCATAAGAAGAACAAGGATAGAATATTTGAGAACTAAGTAACGACTATAACTTCTAGCCTTAGAATTGAGTTGGGTCTATGAATTCGAGCTATAAAAAAACATTATGTTAAACGCTATTTCATCACCAAAGAAAAGTAACATGTAAAATATTTTGAAAATAAAATAACGAATATTAGTATTAAAACAGTATTACGTATATTAGTATAAAAAATAAAACCCTATATATTTATTAATTTTATATATTAGGTAAGGATTTATTTCTAACGAAATTGTAGTTTAAAACGATAATATTATTTCATGTGATATATTATAATATTAGAATAACATTGTATACAAAATATTTTACATGTTACTTTTCTTTAGTGATGAAATAGTGTTTAACATGTTTTTTTATGACTCAAATTCATAGACCCAACTCAATTCTAAGGCTAGAAGTTATAGTTGTTACTCAGTTCTTAAATATTCTATCCTTGTTCTTCTTATGGAAAAAGGGTAAGAAAAACATAGATAGAATATCTGAGAACTGAGTAAAAACTATAACTTCCAGCGTAACGATTACGTTACTGAATTCGTACCTATGTCAATGGAGATAATATAGTACAATACATGATATAAGTGCAAACTTTATTTATAATCTTTAAAACGATTACAAATGTCATAAAATAATTGCGAATAATATGCGCTTTTTAACAAAAATATATTTAATATTATAATATTAATATGAGACATGTAAAGAAGATTTCAATGTACTCGCATGCTCACATTTTTTTCACAGTGTAAAAATAGACCACATAGCTGTCGCAAAAGTGTGACTTAAGTGCAGATTTTGATTACATAGTATTAAAAATGCCAAAGTCAAGGTTCATATTATTAAATCATGGTTCTAATGTTTGCATTGATAAGTTTTACTTACAAAAAATAAATTCATTAACTCATATGTAATCTCAAGTTGATATTTAGACCGTACTTAATATAGCTGTACCTGTGAAATGACTTACTTATTAAAACATTTTCTTTCATTAAAGTAATATAATATCCAAAAGATTTTATCACATATAAAATATGTGAAATATCAACAAAATCATAAAAGAAGTGTTTAAATACCTAATCTAAAATGTGGATTCATGCAAAAATATGATGCAAATATTTGTAAATCTTATTTTTTCTGACTTGATTGCATAATTAAATTCATAAATAAAATACTAGAATACAATTCTATAATATGAATAATAATACAAAGTCTGTAAATGAGTTAAAATCAGCCAAAAACGTCCAAAAAGTGAGTTTTTTGCAATTTTAACTATGGCGCACCTCCAGGAAATATCTGAAAAAATTCAGGCAAGTATTTTTAAACAAAATACAATTTTTTTTGCAAGAGTTGGCCCTGTACCGCATTTCCCGTGAAAATTAGAGGGGTTTTAATTTTTTTTTCATCCTTTTAGGTAATATAGCATCATTAAATCTTTATGAAAAAATTTCATAAAATCTGTAAAGATATAAACTAAAAGCACGATTTTCTCGGATTTTTTTTACCGACTAGACTCAGAGAAAAAAATAAATAGTGAAAAAGTCATTTTTTTCATGCTGTGGGCAGGAGGAGGGGGGTCTTGGTCTGCAAATATGACAACAGTTATTTATTTTTTATCTGAAATAGAGTTACCAGTTCAAACAAGAATTTCAGGGACAGGGCAATTTTGACTATCTTAACGGGGGTACCCCTTATCCCAAAGTTTTACTAAAATCTGTGATCGAGAGTAGTGATACTCTCCTAGTTAATAAAAGTAGTGAAAGGGATCCGAAAACGTAAAAACCCGATTTTTAAAGCTATTTTCCATATTTCCTGTTAACCTCTAATGGTTAACCCTTCGTGGGTAACCAAAAATTTAGAGCATGAAGGGTAACCTGGGTCGTTAATGTCTAGTTTATTTCTCTATGAAAAATCCAGTGAAAAAAGCTGAAAAAATTCTGGAATACTTATTTTTGCATCTTCTTTATAGTCCAAGAGTTTATTTAATGATTCATAGTAAACAAAATTGTTTATAACAATTTTTATTTCTAGAGATATTTGTCCTGAAAATTTAGCTTGTGCTGTCAATGACCCAGATTACCCACAGAGGATTATTTAAAATTATATAAAATATTTGACTTAATATAAAAGCATGACTTTATGTATACAGGCATTCACAAAACTTTTAATTGTCTATATGCATTTTTTCAAAAACTTGTAAATAGTTATTATTTTCTAATGATAAAATTGAAAAAGAAATTGTATGTAATTTAAAACTTGATTAAATATTTATAATATTTAGAAATTTTTTAAATGACAATAGAAAATAACTATTTTGCAAGTATTAACGTTACATTTATGAATAATTTTCGATTTTAATGGTTGTTTTAGAAAGAATGGTTTGTAGATACTTCTTCAATTCTTCTTAAAAAAATGTAGTAAAGAATTATTTTTAATACAATTTCCCAAATGAAAGTTTTTTGTAAACATTAGATTGTTTTTAATTACATTTGAAAAATTTATAAACTTAATAACGATAAGTATACCAGTAAAATATATATAAAACAATAATATTGTTGAAAATATAATAACGTTAATGAATTTTATATGAAAAATTTATTGAACGTTTAAAGGTAGATTTTTTTTACAAAATAATAAAGCAAGAGTAGTTCAATCAATAGAAATGCAAAAAAGGGCTATTTTTGACACTAATTCAGGAACGGATGAGACTTACACAAGGGTGTTAAGGGTGATGTAAAAACATACCCTATATAGTTTGCGACTCCTAATTTGCCATAGGCTCTGCTCCAGGAAGGTGCAAAGTTGGCTCAAACGGGTTTTTTAATTCTTGCAACGTATGCATTTACAAAAAAAAAGTTTCAAATAAAAGTTTTAGAGAATAAAGAAACCTATAATTTGAGATGTTTTGCGATTATTTTCGTTAATTAGTTTTTGTAAAAAGTCGAAAAAACCATGAAAAATGACCATTTTTTGCATATCGATTATTAATAGCAAAAATAATTTTTTAAATAATTTTTTGCTTTTAAAAGGTAGCCTTCATGATTCTCAATAAAAAGAAAGGTTTTGAAAGGAAATCGATTAATTTGTTGCTGATATATTTTCTTTCATTCATCCCGAGACACAATGTTTAAATCTATAACTTTTTGTTGGGCAAACATATCAAGTTGCGTAAGGTCGCAATCTCTTCGTGAAGGTTCAAATTTTCATAGCTTATTGAGAACCAATGAGAAAATTGAATTTCAACCCTTCATATATCGCTTTAAAAAAAGGAATGATTTTTTTTTATAAACAAATGAAGCTGGAGCTTTGTTTATAACTTTTGTGAAGTTCTAATTCAAATATTTCAAAAGCTTATTTAGAAACAAAAATTTAAAAAAAAAGCTCTGTACGACCAATAGGAGCTGAGATAAAATTTTTCTTATAATAATTCAAAACTGTTTTGTTTATAATAATTAAGAAACGAATGACAGTGCATTTTACAGTTTAAGACTTATATTTTCAAAATCTATGATCAGATATTTGAACGTGTGACTCTTTGCTATAAAAAATCATATTATAAAGTGGCACAAAAAAAATAGCAAACCGGAAAGTGGTGATGGCTTAGTTAGACTGCGAGAAAATTGAGCGCGCAACGTCTTGAAAGAAAAAACGAAAAAAATGACCGTATCTCGGGAACTAATGGGCCGATTGTGGTGTTTTTTTAAAATCTGGGGTACTTTGAAAAATAATGAATAGTGGTGTAATTTTTTTTATAGTAAGTTATATTTAATTTTTCTAAAAAATTTTTTAAGATTGAGATATAATTAATTTCATTTTGCGGGTTTTTACGTTTTTGGACCCCTTTCACCACTTTCACTAAGCTGAAAAAATTCATATCTACGATCAAGTAATTTTTTTCAAAATAATCTGTATTTTAAGTGATGAAAAAAATAAAATAAATTAATTTTAGTTTCCTAGTAACGGAATCTGAGATCGAAAAAGCAAAAAATGATCTTATAAATCAGCTTTTTGTGTTTTTGGACCCCTTTCAACACGTTCAAAGATACGAAAAACATTCATGATTACAATTAAGTAATTTTTTTCGAAACAATCTATATTTTAGTTGGTAAAAATATGAAAATTAATCAATTCTAGTTTGCTAGTAACGAGATCTGATGCTGGAAATTCGGAAAAAGGCCATAGAAATCAGGTTCTTGCAATTAAGGACCCCTTTAACCGCGTTTATAAATACGAAAAACATTTATAATTGTAATCAAGTGATTTTTTTTTAACATAACCTATATTTCAGTTAGTAAAGATATGAAAATTAATCAATGCTAGTTTGCTAGTAACGGAATCTGCAGCTGAAAATGCTGAAAATAGCCTTAAAAATCGGTTTTTTAAGCCCCTTCCACCACTTTTAAAAATCTGAAAAAATTCATGATAATAGTTTTTAAAAACGATTTATCTGGCTGACAATTTGTAAATCTTCATGATTTTTAATACCAAACATGACTACATATTTATTTTTCCAAAATCGCTAAGTGCAATTTCGGCTATACTCTTTGAATCATGAAATTAGTGAAAATTGGCTTATAGATGTAAAAAAAGCAGGAATGATGACAAAAATTTTTTTTTAAATATATCCGTCAAATATTTATTAATTAAATATCAAAGACTCTAGCCGATTGAGCATATATAAAATGCCTTTGACTGAATATGTTTATTTGAATAATGGGATTCAAAAAGGGGTAAAAGAAGAGAATTTTCGAGTTTTTTTTCGAACTCGAAATTCAGTTGCTTTTCTTATATAACTTCAAAAAACGCGTTTTTTGGATTTGAAAACATTCTTTTTATTTCTTGAGTTTTATGAGGGCTGTAGTAACGTACCAGACGGCAATAATCTTGTTGTTTGATGAAGAATTAGCAAAAAATTTTTTTTGATGGAATAGCGCGCAAAATTGACTGTAAAAATTTAAAAATTTAAAATAGCGCTAATTTTTGAATAATTATAAAACATACCCGCACCCCAATACGACTTATTTATCTAACAGTCGTCCAAGGAATAAATTAAGCGC
Source organism: Anastatus disparis (assembly GCA_017163975.1). Taxonomy (NCBI): domain Eukaryota; kingdom Metazoa; phylum Arthropoda; class Insecta; order Hymenoptera; family Eupelmidae; genus Anastatus; species Anastatus disparis. The sequence goes on along the minus strand of JAFFSR010000274.1, from coordinate 5,015,870 downwards.
GCATCGTGCTCATCAAACATGCTCCGCCTCATGGCGGCGCCACACTACACATATACATGATTGAGCGTGTCTATATTTTTAACACTCCCTTCCTCGCTCAATATTACCTAATTATACATAAATGATTTTTACTAAAATACATGAATGAACATATATTGAAAAAATGTAATTTAAAAATTTTCAATCTTGATTTAAAGATGATTGCTGTCTGCTCTATCGTTTATTGTTTTATTTAGGACCTGTAATCTATATAAAGTAAATAATATTAAAATAAAATTTAAATAAACGAATATATATTTTGTTAAATTTTATCAGTCTTATCAGTTGTAGCTTTGACAGTCGTTCATGCAGTTTAAATATTAACGGTTTTTGTGAATACGTTAGCCATCTGATGTTTAGAAGGAGCCCAGCTGACATTTATCAAACCTCTTTCTACACAGTGTTCCTTTATTTCTGTCGTATGTTTCGTATACTTGCTTTAACAATCTTTTAAAATTTGATATAAGAATATCAATTCTTGAGCACATTCGCTTATAGGAACAGATTTCTATTTGTGAGTTCTTCAGGATATTGTATCTTCAAAAAACTTGATCACATAGCTACTGGTCGTAAGAGAATCTTTGCAGTCGTCAAAACTTGCATCTGAAAATCCTTGTAAACAGTCCTTTGTATCTAAGTTCAAAGTTTTTTGTACCTCTTAAGTATTTAAATACTTTTTCAACCTTCTACTGGTCATTTTCAGTAAGGTTGATTTGGTGTCTCTTTAGAGTATTTACCTCATATGCAATTTCTGGCCTGCTTACATTGGCTAGATATAATAATGCAAAAACTACTTCACGATAGGCTTGATTACATTTACTTTCTGTCATTAGTTTTTCACTTACTTTCTCCTTTTCTACACGCTGTATTCTCTTATTAGTTCTTTCTGATTAATTACCATAGGTGATTGTTGCGGAGGTGATTGATCAAAACTAATCTTCTTTAGCATTTTGTTTATTTATTGCTCTTGCTTAATGTTCAGTATCCTTTTTTTCTGTCTTAATTTATTTCTGAGCCTAAGAAACTTTTAGTCTCGCCAGTTTCTGCCATTTTAAATTCTTTCTTTACAATAAATTGTCTTTATTCTTTCAAGCATCTTTACATTGTTGCAAACTAGCTAAATGTCATCTGCATACTATAGCAAGATAAGAAATCCGTCTTTTTCTTGCTGAGTAAATAGAAACGGCTCATTGTTGAATGATCTAAGTCCACATTTCTTTATTGTCTCTTTAAATCTTTCATTCCAACATTTTAGAATAACTTTCAAATCGTATAAAGCATTTCCCAATATACACATCTTGTTTTGTTTGATTCTTTCATAAGCAGTCATCCCTTTAGGTGTTTCCCTATACATCTCACTGTTTCAATATCCATTTAGAAAAGCTGTCTTTACGTCCATCTGACATATTTCTAAATCCAGTTTGTTTGCCATTGCCAGTATAGATCTGATTAAATGTAATCGTGAAATCGGTGCATATGTTTCTTGCATATCATACTCATTTCTGTCTTTAAAACTTCAAATTACTAGTCTGGCTTTATATCTTATTTTACTGTCTTCTTCATTTTAAATACTCATCTTAAATGTATAACGTTTGAACTTTTTCTATCATTCATTACAATTGATCTGTCAACTAATTTTCATACATTATTCTTATACATAGTTTCTAATTCTTTATTAATACTTTGGTCCATTTTTTATTTATCTTTTGTCTTCATGGCTTCTAAGTGTGTATTCAGGTCATTATTTATTTCTGCTAATAAAACATGAGTTCCTTCATCTATCTTATTTTCTGTACTTGTTTGTGTTTCCATTGGTAATTTAATCTGTCGTTTTGTTTTCTCTCATATTCAGTATTTTTCTTGACTTTTGTCGGTCTTCCTACTAATTTTTTTTCTCTTCCTCCGATCCTTATTACTTTTTATCAGTCTTATTATTTTCGTTTCTTGGCCTTCCAACTGGTCTTTTGACTTTCTCTCTCTCCGGTTTTTGTATTCGTGTTTCATTTTCTCTGTCTCCTAATACAAAATTCATAAATCATGTATCTTTATCTGTTCATCAATTTGTTTCCAGTCTTGTATATCAGTTGTTGCATATCTGACCTTGTAGACGTTGAATCGTACATCTCTGCTTTCGTATAGTTTACATAAAACCCATCGTGTCTGAATTTATTATTTGCAAAGGTTCAATTATTGTATGCTTGATTGTCTTAAGAGGCGGTCGGAACTAAATCGGTGACTTGTGGTATATATCAAGTCAGCATTTTTCGCTTTACGATAATATTTTGTATATTTTTATGGCTTTTAATATTTCAAATTATTCTTTATATACATGACTAGAGGAAATGACTATATTTTTACCATATGAATGAGTAAATAAATTATTATAAGCATTTATTACAAATATCAAACTGACTTGACATATACTGCAAGCAAAAAACTGTCGTGTCAATTGTTAGGTGGCATTTTTCGCTTTATAACAATATTTTGTATATTTTTGTGGCTTTAACTATTTTAAATTATTCTTTATATACATGACTAGAGGAAATGACTATATTTTTACCATATTAATAAATGAATAAATTATTATAAGCATTTATTACAAACACCGAACTAAGTCACCGATTTGGTTCTGATCGCCTCTTTAATGTCAATTTTTTAAACTTTGCAATCATACACACTTCACAGTTTTTCAACGTATCATCAAATACAGCCTGTTTTAAAGTTATGATATTAGAAAATTTTAATTGTTATTTTCTTAAATAATCAACTGATGCATGGCCTATTCGAACATGCCACAACATAGCGTAGTTGTTTGTATTTATTTTTTCTGTCGCTTTTGTATTTCCAATCCCACATTAAGATTTTTCACTGACTTCAATCTCATGTGATTTATAAATATTTCTGTCTGCAATCTAAACATTTTTCTTCTTTGACCGTCTGATTTGCTTCCTTTTCATTAAATTGATTATTTTCTTCAATTTTCTGTTCTTCAATCATTCTACTTGTCTTTACATATTCTTAAAACCTGTCTTTGTTTTAAATTATTTACTGTCGCATCTGATTAAAATTTAATCAACTAATATGGCTGATTATATATTGGTAAGGATAAAAAATTTTCATTTAAGTTTCCCGTGCAGATTACTCTGTCTAAAATAATAAATTATCCATCAGTCGTATTTGTTTGCACGCTTCCTTTCCCATTAGATTTAAGATTTGCGCTGCTGTCTTTATTTGCGCATTGGATTCCGTCCAGTTGTTTAATAAATGTCTTGAAAATCAACTTTGAATTTGTCAAACGTTCTGTCGCATCACGGTCAGCACTCGGTCAATTAGTCTTCTCGTTTCTAGATTTTAATTGGTTAAAACTGCCTCCTTTTTGATATTTTCCTCTGTTGTATTTTACTTAATTTTCTTGTCTCCTTTTATTGATAGATTTCGCTTGTTTTTGATTGCCATTATTAATTAGATTAGCTATCTTATGTTTGAATGCTGTCCGACCTGTACTTTCTTTACTTTTATTATTATAATATTTTGATTCATACCTTTTTCTGTCTTTCTATCTCGAGTGTTCCTGACGCTTTGAAAATGTTGAGATCACATAGTCATGGGTAAATTTCTGACAAAAGAAACACTTCTTTATGCTAGTTCCCTGTTGTGGGCAGTCGCTGGCACAGTGCCCATAACTGTCGCTCTCAAAACATCGCACTTTCTGTATCGCCCCTGATTTGGCCGCCATAGCTGTCGTTGGATGTTTGTCTGTCGTTTGATGGTTTTCAACCTGCATAATAAGTAACTTTAGTTTATCATAAGATAACCCTTTTACCATAATACTTCCTGTAATAAAATTTATTCCTTGTACTTGATATACTCTGCTTACGATAGCATTATAGAAGAAATCTCTTTTGTCTTTTTTAGACAGCGATTTAACTTTTGGCACGTTATTATCTATCTATCTTTGGGGTTTATCCACCTACAGCCTATTTGGCCCAGTAAGTGACACCTCGACCACCTTCGTATTCCGGTGTTTTCATGTTGGAAACCATACCTCAATTTTCCCTAACTTCAGTAGGTGGTGCTCGATTGTGCAAGCCTACTTAGGCGGGGAGCATCGCTCAACCCATCCTTTTTAGAGCATCGGAAGCTCAAACACGTACCCGCCAGAACGGTCCGGCTCAACTATAATAGTGGAGCAGTCGCGTTCTGCCTTACCGGCCCTCAAGTGACTTTCGTCGGTTTTTGTTAAAACCGAAAAAAATCTCTCGGGGGTGGTCCACCACGGTGTCAGTGAGCTCGGGATATCCTCCACTTTTAATATTTAAATTAAAAAATGAAGGAAAAATCCTGACCTCACCGGGATTCGAACCCCGGCCCTCTGCGTGAGAGTCGGATGCTCTAGCCCCTGAGCTACCGCGGCTCCTTTGGCATGTTATTATAACTTTTTACTATTTCTTCAAATCTGTCTATAAAATTAACTGCTTTTTTTAGCTGGATTATACTGTATGTTGTACCTTTTTTTTTATACTAGATGGAGTTACATTTACCTCGCTTCATTTAATTACTTTAATTCTGTTCAATAATTCAACTGTGTCTTTAATTTTCATGACTCTAGCATGATAGTCTTTATCTATTCTATTCATTAAAATATCACGAACTTTATATCTATGTTTATCATTTATACTTTCAGATAAACTTTCATTTGCTACAATAGTACTATCTACAACATACAATAAGTCCAGCGAACTTAATTCAGACATGAAATAATCCATAGAGTTTTCAAATTTAATTTGAGTCGTTAATTCATAATAGCGTTTTATTGGTCCGTCTTTTCCAGTCAGTCCGGTTTTGATAATTTTTGTCAACTGTTTAAAAATGTCTAAAATACTGTCGCTATCTTTATTAAGTCTTTTATCAACCTTCATTTGTATTAAACGTGATATGTCCAATTTATTCACCGGTCCTTATATGTCGTTTTGCTATCTTTAGATTTATCTGTCCTTTCTACCTCGTTACCTGTAGTCATCCTCCTTTCCCTGTTCACATTCCTCCCTCATCGCGTCCAGAGCCTGGCTCCCAAAGACCCGAATGGCGCTTCCCTCCTTCACCATCAAAGCCATCAAATCTTCATCTTTTTTCTGTTCTGTTCTCCTTTTCTTTTCTTTATCTCTCTTGCTCTTTGCCATTTCTGCCTTAACTGAATTGAGCTTACATTACCTTGTCCAATTTGTCAGATAGGTCTGCTAATTTTGCTATAGTCATTTCATTCATTCTGTTTTCTGTCTCTGTCTTTATTTCTGCCGTTTCAGTCGTTTTGTGATCTGTTTTTTTTTGTCGTATACATATTTTTCCAATACATCATTCAATTTTGCTGTCAAACCTTTGATTTGTTTTTGTCTTTCTTTATGTGTCGCTATTTGACCTTCGGCAGTTACTTCAACTACAGTTTTCACAGAGCCGTCTTCAAAACCGTCACTTTATTCTGCTTTCTGTTCTGTCTCGTTATATAGCTCCTTCGTCTTCTCATTCTTATTGCTGTCGTTAATTCTGTCTTTTCTCTTTCTTATCAGTCATAGTCATAGTCTTCTTAACTTTAAAGGAATAGTAGACCAATATAAATAAAATTCATATAATTTTGTTGAACACAAGCAAAACTAGATAATTTACGTTAGAGTTTATTATATATATATATATATATATATATATATTATGAGCTTGATAGACCGAACACAAAGCCTTTAAGCTCAATATATCTATTAAAATAAAGAGAATCAACCTAGTATGCCGAATACAAGCAATATTAGGTAGTTCATATTTATGACAATTAAAGAGAATCAATCTAACAAGCCGAACACAAGCAATGTTAAATCAATCAAATTTGCCAGTTATTTATGTGTATTTTTATATTAATAATTATACATATGTGCTATTATTCCCATACACAATATACTGAATACAAGTATTATTATGTATGTGAATGCAGCAACTATGATCGATCAGTATTATTTTTAAAACCACGGATATATTTATTAAAAATATTTTTATATGCGAACGTTCAAGTTTGATAAAATAAAATTTTAAAATTTGAAATAATCATTATTCATTACCTAATTTGTATTTAATTTTTCATGATTTTGAATACAATGCTGCCTTCAACAGCTGTCATATACATTTCCTCATGAGGATGTTTTGTGAAGTTGCCATAAACTTCTTTCCTCTGTATAATGATGATTTCAATTAATTAAATATTCTTAAATATATTTATCTTAGAGTCCTTTTCTGTCTTTTCCTTTTTTAATCGGTCTTTTGCATACATTTACGTAAACTTTATTTTTGTCTGGTTTGATCTAGTTCGTTTCGTTTCGCTAATTCTGTCTCTTTCTTAATCTGTCATTTTTATCGCAACGATGCGCACACTCCTATTCATATACGATCACACTTATATACTGTCTCTTTTCTTTATGCTATAACCATGTTATACGTACACGTATACATGTATATACCTGCGAGCTTATTCTCGCCTTTTAACAGGCACCGTCTTTCTGTCTTTTTCTAATTGCGTGGGCACGTCTTCACGGTCTTTTTATTGTACACGTCGTCAACGTCTTTTTAGCAACTCGACTTGAGCCTATGAGCGCCATGTTTGTGTGCATTATTATCTTTCAGTTTTTAGAAGTCAGGCCAACGCCTTTCTTCCTTCAAGCAATTATACTTATTTTATTACTTGTCTTATGTTATTTGAATATTGTTATATACTTTTAAACTTTAATTTCAACATTTTGACTGATAGATAAGGAATGACTGTTTTTAATTTATTGTATATTGCGTATATTTTTATTATTTTATCTTTGTTTGAATTATTCTGTGATATCGCTTTTTATAGTGACTTACTTTTTGAGTATTATTAGGATTAGCTATTTGACTGTGATATCTGTATTTAAGTGCAATATTTATAATTACACATTGTGTTACACGCCTTTTTGTATACCTATACGAATAAATGCTTATCCATCTATCTATCCACTTAGTATTTCAACATAAAAAAACGCGTCCATTTTTACATTTATTTTTAATTATAGCGAAATTTAATCAAATCCAAGCGGCACTTTTTGAAAATATTAGTTTTTAATCGGTTTTCATTTATTTCTGTCTATACCGTCATAAATCTGTTCAGACCCCACGCGTGCATCCACTATACATATATATCTCTCTATACTATAAAAAGATTTCGCCGCCGTCGCCATCGCCGTGTATAAGAATTTGATTTGTTCTTAGTTAGCTAGAATTTAGCTAAAATCTCGCTGAAATTTAGCTAAAAGTTAGCTAAAAGTTAGCTTGAAATTAGCCGAAGTCAGATAAAATTATATAAAAGTTAGCTACATTAAATCAAAAGTTAGCTAAATTTAATATTGAAATTAGCTCAATTTATACAAAATTTAAATGGAAATTAGTTGAAATTCAGCTGAAAGTTAGCTAAAATTTATATTAGTTTTAAGCAATTTTAGGTAAATTTTGGTTTGATTTTAGCTGAATTTTAAATCTATTTACATTATATTCTCTCTTTACTATTGAAAATATATCAACATTGTCGTCGATGTAGTCGTCAGAAATGTGCTTCTTATTTTTGGAACTATATTACAGCGTTAAATTTAGCTGGATTTAAGCTTGTCATTAGCTAGGAAATAATTAAATCAAGCTAAATTTAAGCTTTAAAACAGCTGAAAATTAGCTGAATTAAGCTGAATTTAAGCTTGTAGTGAACTCGGTAATAGCCAATTTTAAGTTTTGTATACAACGATTTATCGTAACATATAAGTTTAAGATTAATAATAGATGAAAAATAGGTTATAATATCTTTTTTACAATTAGATTGATTATATAAAATAATTATTAATTTAATGATTTTATTTAAAGTATAGGGTTGAAAATTTCGAAAAAGCTAAATTGAAGTATATTGATCAAATGATTAAATTTTGTTAAATTAAAATCAAATACTTAAATATAGTCTTTATAAATTGTATTTAATTTTTATTTAATTTTATAAAAAAAGACCAACATCACACTTTTCCAAATTTTTTATCCTTAATCCAAAAATGTTATAAATATCTCTTTATTACTGCCTTAAATTTTTACTAATAGAAAGCTTGATATAAAGAAATTTCGAAAAATTTTTCAATAAAGATTGAAAATTTAGAAACCTGCAATGTCGGCAGCTGTATATAAATCATATACCCTATTAAATCCCCTTAAATAATGTTTTTAATGTTTGAAAATTTTATAACATAATTTACATGTTTGATTAATTTTGTTATAGAAACAATTAATATTAATATGTTTATCTAAAGACAAACAAATTCAATATTGTTTGCATTGAAACATCAATGAAAAAAAATCTTTAAATAAAAAACATTAAAACATCGATAAAAAGCGGGAAAAAACAATGTTTGATTGATAGATCTATATACTAATTGAACTATTCTTTAATTCGTTATGTTACAGTCAACGTAGGTATTCTTTTTATTTAAATCTACGTATAGAAATAATAGTTATTTTTTCTGCAAATACATTTTTAGAAATTTTATTAGATTCATTGTAATATCTTCAAAGATTTACCCGAAGAAAACTTTTTAATAATTAAAATTATTTAATATATTATATAAAAGTTATAAAAAAAATTGCAAATTCTTGGATATTTTTATAAAGTTATGAAAGCAAGATTGGGGTTGGCGCTTGCCCCTGGTATATATATATATATATATATATATATATATATATATATATATATCTATTATATATATATATATATATATATATATATATATACATATACACTCATACACATACGTAAAAACCTTCTTCATTTCGTGTTGTCGTCTATTTAGTCTGTCAATTTTATTTCGTGCTTGCATGGTCTTTTCTCTCGTTCAATATACACACACACACACACACACACACACACACGAAGCATAAAAAATTTTCTTATGCTCGCATGAATCTGTCATACTCACACACATTGCGTCATTTCATTCAAGATGGCGACTCATTCCATTTTTCTCTCTCTCGCTCTCTCTCTTGGTCGGTTAATAACGATTACACGCAAATTTCTTGCTACCTTTTTTCGTTTATTAATTGAGGGCGTGGAAACGAAAAGGGCTTATAACCAATGTTATTTAAATAGGCTATGAGCTCTTTTCGTTTCCAGGCCCTCAATTGCATTTTTTCACTCTACCGAGTGAATCTTTTTGCAAGAGGTCGTCCATTGCTGGGTCTTGAAGCTTCTGCTGCATTTGCCTGCATTTCTTTGTCTGCATGTCGGACCCAGGACGACTTTTTATGCATTTGCTGTGTTCTTTCATTGTGCGCTGTTGATCGTTGCATTCGTGAGCTGATTTAGAGTACTCCTGAGAACATAAATTGTTACTCATAGTGTGATTTGGTGCAGTGTATTAAGTGCATTTTCTATTCTTGGTGCCTCATTATATTAATTTATCTTGTGCATTAGAGTAACCTAACCTCAATTTTTTGTTCTTGCATACTTGTACTTGCATATACTTTGCGCGGGATCTTTGCTGGTTTTTGGTACAACTAGAGTCATCTCTTGTTTCCTTCATGTACTTGGTTATCTTGTACTGTTGAGATAACTTATCAGTCTCATAGTAGGCTTTTCTTATTAAGGTTGGTTTCCACCTGCACTTTCTCTGGTTCTCACCAGCACTTATCTAGTGCTTTACAAAATTGTGGTGTTTTTCCACTATCTTAAACCTTACTTTTGGTGTTTTTACTTCTGTAAATATTTCTTCTTATATCTTTTTTTTCTAATTTTGCACTATTATTAAGGTTTTTCTACGCTGCACCCTTATACCTTTATACCTTTATACCATTATAGGTCTCACTTTCTTTACACTTTACTTTGCTACTTATTAAGTAGTGACTTATTCATTTCTTCTTCTCTATCATGGCTAAGAAGTGCTCTATCTGCCTCAAGGAGTTCAATTCTACATCTAAGCCACTTGAGTGTAATAGATGTGGTAATCACTTTTACACTACGTGTGCCACTGGGTTGTCCAAGCTTATGTCAGTGCGCAAGGAGGATGGTACCTTGTTAAAGGTTTGTCAACCTTGTCTTAAAGAAGCAAACACCCCTATTAATCGCTCACGATCTAGTTTGGTGGGTTCTAACCAATCTTTTACTCGACCTGAGTCTGTCAGGAGCCTTAACGCCGGTATCAGCTGGTTCTCAGTAGCATACTCTTGAGAGGAGGCCATATCATTCTGTCCTTGTCTAATCTAAATTTTCTTTATTATTGATAAATTAAATATTTTCATAGAAAAGTAAGACAACCGCCCAATAGAGCAAAAGACAAGCAAACGATTTTTTTTTATGAAAAAATATAAAATTCTGATTATTTTTCAAGTGAAGTTTGAAACAGAAAAACAATCGAACTTGATTGAGTTGATTCAACTGTTTTTCCGTTTCATACTTCACTCGAAAAATAATCGAAATTTCAGATTTTTTCATAGAAAAGAATCGTTTGCTTGTCTTTTGCTCTATTGGGCGGTTGTCTTACTTTTGTATGAAAATATTTAATTTATTAATAATAACAAAAATTTAGATTAGACAAGGACAGAACTATACGGTTGCCTCTTAATGCTATTCTTGAGAAATTGAATAAGCTCGATTTGGTTCCTACATCATTGTCGTCTATTGATTCACGGCTTTCTTCCTTGGAGACTCAAATGATGGACATTAATGTTACCTTGGGAAGGCGCATAGACGCTGGTGAGGCGCGTCTTGATGCTCTTCAGAGGGACCATTCAGACTTGGTAAGGAGGGTAAATCAACTGTTTGCCGCTCCATCACTTACTGCTTCAGCCACTTCAACATCTGCTCTTCCAGCTGTTGATGCAGCTAATTTAAGTGTTGAGTGGACTTATACCGTCTGAGTTCGAGGATCTGAAGCATGCGGTCTATGCCGTCTTTGCCACGTTTGACTCTTCTATTTTGCTGGAGGATATAGTCTCTGTTAGACTACTACGACGCTCTCCTGCCCGTGTTTCTGCTTTGCCAACTGCAGGTGACTCTGCTCAGGGGACTGCTTCTGTTACGTGTGATACTCCTGTCGTGCTTTCTATGTCTATGTCTGTGCCAAGGGAATCAGTTCCACTCATGGTTTCTCTTAAAAGCCCTAATTTGATTCGAGTGCTTATTCTTGCCAAAATTGGTGTTAAGAAATTACATACTTCCCAAATCAAGGTGGATCTGCTGAATGCTGCTAAACTAACTCATGCAATAACATCTGAGCTCATTAATGTTAATAAGTACTTGCCTTCTGCACTTTATCAGCTTAAGCTACGTGCCTTGGCCAAGGCAAAGGACAAGGAGAATGGTTTCATTACTTTTGTGAGAAATGATCGCATCTTTGTCCGTGGGAAGAAGAGCAACACAAGCACTCTTGGATTTGAAGGATTTTTTAAGGAAGCTTACAGCCAAACTCTTACTGGTGTCTGCCGACAACAGTACTACCCCACTGGTGTCTACCGTCAATGAGACAACTCCACTGGTGTCTACCGACAACGAGACAATTCCATAACTTGCAATTCTGCGGTAAGTCCACTCTTTACTCCTGTCCTGAATAATCCACTGATTCATGCTAACTGTCCAACATCATCATCCATTAATAATCATTTTACTACTACGGATGGTCTCCGGGTCTGTCATTTCAATGCTAACTCGATACGAGCACAGATTGAGATGATTAGGCTTTTTTTAACATCTCGCCCTTATTTTTACGTGATAGCTGCTACTGAGATCAAACTGGGTCAGATTGTTTGTGACTCTCTGATAGCATTGGATGAATATGTACATACAGTACATATTCATCCAATGTACAGGCAGGATCGAAACACTAGAGGTGGTGGTGTGGCTCTGTATGTCCATTGTTCTCTTAACTCCATGCGTCTTTGTTCGTCGAATGGCAGTTAGACGGGTAAGCTAGGATTACCTGAATATCTCTTCTGTGAGGTTAAGTCACCGGAGTTGACCTCGCCTGTTTTCGTTAGAGTGATTTACAGACCGTCTCATGCTCCTTTCCTGGCTAACACGGAATTGATTCCTGATCTAACATCTCATATGCATGATTATAGTTCAAAGGTTGTTTTGGGCGACTTCAATACAAAGCTGTTGGTCGATACTGATGACTCTTTATTTCTTAAGAGCTTTATTAAGGAGAATGCACTTTACTCTGTACCTTATGGTGCAACACATCACACATTCTTCTTCGGATACGATGCTTGACTTGTGCCTTGTTGACTCTAATGACGTTTTACTTGACCACTGGAAGACGGACGTACCATTCATTGACGAACATGATTTTATTGCTGCGACTGTGAGGTCTTCTCTCTCTAAGCCAGAGCTCCATGATTTTACTTATTATTACTACAAGGCGGTTGATACTGTGGCTATGATGAACTATTTTGGTGCTCTAAGGTGTACTGTCTGTGGCGGTGATTCGCCATTGTTGGCTCGCCTGCAATGTTTCTATGATCATCTTAATGAGGCAATTGCACTTTTTATGCCTGTTAGGAGGGTCCGGCAGGGTGTGGACCGTCGTCGTCCGTGGTTCACTGAAGAGTATCATCGAATGATTCTAGAGAGGGATCGACTTTACAGACGCTACAAACGTTCTCGACTACATACTGATCTTCTTTGCTACAGAGCTGCTCGAGACCGGGCACATGAGGGCATTGAGTCGGCCAAGCTGCTATATTACTACGCTGGACTGTCTAAACTTACTGACTCTCGATAGATTTGGAAGGAGCTCAGGAGTCTTGGGATTTGTTCTAGTGGTTCGCGTCATCCCTTCTCAATTGATGAGCTTAATAGTTATTTTGGCAGTGTCTCGTCTAATCCTCATATCTTTTTGACTTCTGACTACATGGAGACGCTCACGGAAGACTTACCATTTAAGCCTATGTTTGGATTTAATGAAGTTACTTTGGAGGAGGTTTGGCAGGCGGTTTGTAGTTTTACTACGCAGGCTAGGGGATCTGATGGGATACCTCTATCTATTATACACTCTGCTTTTCCTGCGATCGGTCCTGTGTTATGTAGAATATACAATGACTCGCTTAAAGAGAGTATCTTCCCTTCATGTTGGAAGGACTTCTTAGTAATTACTGTTAATAAAGTCTCTTCTCCACGTGTGATGAGTGATATACGGTCGATTTCTTTATTGTTGTGTATGTCCAATATTCTTGAGCGTCTTGTTCACGAACAGCTTTACAATTACTTATTAACTAGACAGTTACTGAACCCTTTACAAACTGGTTTTAGACCTGGACATGGAACGCAGACCGCTCTACTAAAGTTGATGGAGACATTAGACTGAACATAGACAAACATTATGTTACTATGCCACTACTGTTTGATTTCAGCAAGGCATTTGATACTGTATGTCATGCTACACTTCTTAGTAAGTTGTCCACTCTTGATATTTCTTGTGCCGCTATCAGGTGGTTTGCTTCCTATCTTTCCGATCGGCGGCAGGCTATTATTGATGAGGATGGCAACAGGTCTGGATATGTTGCTTTGAACACCGGGGTGCCTCAGGGTTCTGTACTGGGGCCTCTATTATTCTCGATTTATGTTAATGATATTGCTGCTAGTTTTGGTCTTGATGTTCAACATAGTATGTATGCTGATGACTTACAGATTTACGTGCATTTTCCTTTGGAGAAACTCGAGGGCTTCATCTTGCTTATGAGCGAACATGCTGAGCTCATAGCAACGTGGGCTTCCAATAATTACCTCAATCTAAATATTAGTAAGACTAAAGCCATAGTCATCGGCTCTTAATATTACATAAATAAGCTGCAATTCTTGCCCTTCATTGGAGTTCCAGTAAATGATACCATTATCAGATTTGAAGCTACTGTTCATAGTCTGGGAGTGTGGCTCGATAGTAAGCTGAATTGGAAGGAGCACATTACACAGGTGTGTAATAGATCTTTTTCACTGCTTTATAGACTAAATTTCTTTAGAAAAAGTACTACCATTGCTCTTCGTAAACACCTTATTCAAATGCTGCTCTTTCCACTCTTAGACTATTGTTGTCTTGTGTATAGTGATCCTTCTGCTGAACTCGACTTGAGGCTTCAGAGAGTCATAAACTCTGGCATTCGTTACATCTATGGTGTAAGTAGGCGTGAGCACATTTCAACTTATAGGTCTTCATTGGGCTGGCTATCCACAGCAAGTAGGAGAAAGTACTTAACTACTTCTTTTTTGTTTAAAATGTTCTTAACGCGCTCACCATCATATTTATATTCTAGGTATCTGTGGAGCCGTCCTGTGAGGGCACTGAAGGGTGATGTGAGGCCATTGACCGTTCCGTTTTCATTCACTGAATATCATCGAAGGTCATTCCTGGTTACTTCATCAAGACTATGGAATGATCTTCCAACTGCACTTCGCGAGTCATCTTCATTCCTCACATTCAAAACATTGTCATTCTCTCATTACCTATCCTTGGAGAGTGGGCTCTTGCCGCCTAATTAAAGTGCTAAATTTAAATTTAAATTTATTAATTTTTTTTATTTTTATGTACTTGTTCATACATTCAAATTTTTTATTATTGATTTATATTCACTTTGATGTGTATGTATATATATATATATATATATATATATATATATATATATATATATATATATATATGTATTTTTACTCATTGTTTTTGTACAACATACTGTACAGTAATAAATTAATTATCTATCTATCTATCTCTGCAGACGAACGCTCGACACTATCTTCTTTTGTCTTTCTCTTTTGTTCTGTAAGCGAGCGTGCGACGTCATTACGGCCTTACATATACTTCTCTTAGAAGCCTGAGAGAGAATTAAAAATAATTATTCCTTAGTTCACCCAGAGTCATTTCTTTTTTCTCCTCCTGCCATCCTTCTCTCCGTCTCTCATTTCTCTGACTCGCCATCCGAGCCGCTTTCTCCAGGAGATGAAAAAGATGGTCACAAAAAATGACTCATTCACACAATAGCCGCCTTAAACCTTTAAAAGCGCTTAATAAGAAAAACACGCAGTTAAAGCTACTCTGGGCCCATAACCTATTAATATTATCGAGGATTGACCTGAATGGAAACAGAAGTAATTATATTATTTTGATTTTAATTTTATGACTGATAGATATTTAAGACTGTTTTTATTGTGATTTATGTTTTCATGCTTCCTGCGTGTATTTAGAGTAGTCTGTGATATCGCTTTTATATAGTGACTTACTGATACAATATTATATATTAATTTTAATATTTGATTGTGATATCTTATCATATTATGTGCAATACTTTATACAGAATCATTATTTATTGCTTGATGTATTGCACGCCTTTTTGTACTCTTTTACAAAATAAATTAATATCTATCTATCTATTTATCTATCTATCTATTAAAATAAACTATTTATTATGAAATACACCTGCACCCCAATACAACTTATCTGTCTAACAGCTGTCCAAGGAATGAATTAAGCGCGCATTGCGCTCATTAAACATACTTCGCCTTATGGCGGCGCCAGACTACACATATACATGATTGGGCGTGTCTATATTTTCAACACCTAAATAGAATAATTCATTTAGTTTGACAGATTTCCTAATTGCATACATTTTTTCGGATTTTTCCAAGTGGTGGTTCTGACTGGCAAAAATGAAAACCACTTTTTTTGTATTTTGGCGTCTTTTTTACATACAGTGGCATGCATAAGTTTCTGGCCGAAAATGAATATTTCTTCGAAAATCAAAAGCCATTTTAAAGCGTAATTCAAAATCTTTCAAATTTCGATGGGTTTGTTCAAAAAGATTAAAAATTGGAGTTTTGACATTCAGAAAATTAACCATTTTTTCTAGATTTTTTTTGGCCACGAAAAATTGGTTACAATTTTTAAATTACTAGATAGATTTAAAATAACTCAAATAGAAAAGATGTGTATTTGTGTCCTCTTTAAAATGAGCGTAGCTGAATTCATTTTCACCCAGCCGTTTAGAAGCTATATCATTGTTCGTGAAAAACTTCGCTATTTTTTCAAGTTTAACTATCTCGGAATCTATGCACTATAGAGAAAAACTCAAGAGAAAAAACGTGTGTTTTTTAGAGTACAATAACGGTCTATTAAAAAATTATCATTTAGGAAAAAAAATTTTTTGATAGCGCATTAAGAAGAGGTCACGTATCTCTGTCTTTTTCTAATCAAAGAATTAATTTTTAGCGAGAACTTATAACTTCAGCAAGAAATAAAGAGAAAGCTGCATTTTGTATCAGAAAAAGCAAAATTTTCCTTGATAAGAAAGAATCAATTTTATTGCTTCGTTTTCAAGAAAATCTTGAAAAACCAAACTGTTTACCCTAACCTCTATGTTTCAAGTTTTTCAAGGTTTTCTTGAGAAGAAGCGATTGAATTAATGCTTCCTCATCAATGAAAATATTGCTTTTTTGATACGAGATGCGGCTTTCTTTTCAGTTTTCGCTAAAATTATTAGTTTTTGTAATCAAATCAATTCTTTGATTAGAAAAGGACAGATATACTCGACCTGCTCTTAATATTAATAAAAATATGATTATTTATAAAAGATTAGAAAATAATTCCATTATGATACGCATGGCAAAAAATAAACAAAATTTTTTTTTCTAAATTTTAAATTATACAAAACTCTAATCTATTAATCAATTTCTGAGTTCCTTTCTTGTCGAGCGATATCCATGGACTGACTCCGGAGAGTCGCCAGCCGTATGACGCTGTTATAGGTGGCGCTACCTTACTGAATATACCGAGTTGAGCATGCATATATTTATTACTAAATAATAATTTTAATAATAAACTCTTATTCTATAACAAAAAACACATATTTTTTCTCTCATGAGTTTTTCTCTACGATGCACAAATTTTGAGACAGTTAAACTTGAAAAAATGGCCAAGTTTTTTACGAAAAATGATATAGTTTCTAAAAATGATATATGTTTAACCGAAAAATATAAGCCAATGATACAAGAAGACAGCAAAAAAGACTGAATTATGTGAAAGATTTAATTTTATTTTTCAAAATAAATATTTATAATTTTTCTAGTAAAATAAAAATTGTATTTCATCCTAAATTAATGATAAAAATTCTTATTTTATCAAAATTATTTCTGGTCCTTTTGATATCATGTGAAAATTATAATATTACAATCAAGAACCATTTTCATTTAAAAAAATTATTTTTTATGTCTTTCAACAAACATTACTTGAACAATTGAGGCGTTGGGTTGCACAATCTGCTAAACTCTCATATGAGGTTTCATGAAAAATTAAAAAAATCGATTCTGCTTCTAGTTCAGAAGATCAGGCAATTCTAACGGTATGCACTGCCGTCCGGTTGCTTTTGCCCACCCTAGAGTAAAAATAATTCAAATAAAAAGTTTTATATCTCTGGAACTAATGATCGCCTCTTCAAAATCCAAACGGCGTTTGAAAGATTGATCAAAAATCTTTGAAATAAAGTAAGTCCGATATGAAAAAGTCATTTTCTAATTGCTTATAGCAATGTAAAAAAAAATTTTTTTTACTAATTTTTTTTGCCCACATAAAAATGAATGCCATTTTTATGGAAATTATGATATCGAAAAAAAAATGGCTTTTAAAACTCTAATAGTCCTCTTTAAAATGAGCTAAGTAAAATGTCTCTATGACTTTTTAAACCACAGTTATGGTGATTTTTCGAAAAAAAGACCTATTTTTTCAACCAAGATTATCTCATAAACTGAGAAAGATAGAAAATTTTGTATTAAAGCAAAAATGTTTCATTTTTAGTCTAGAATACATATATTTAGTGACCAATAAGTTTCGGGGAATAATTTTTTTTTTACTTTTTTTTTAGGAAAATTTCATGAAAAATTAGTAAAAATTTTTAATTAAACGAGTAAAAAAAAATTATTCCCCGAAACTTATTGGTCACTAAATATATGTATTCTAGACTAAAAATAAAACATTTTTTCTTTAATACAAAATTTTCTATCTTTCTCAGTTTATGAGATAATCATGGTTGAAAAAATAGGTCTTTTTTTCGAAAAATCACCATTACTGTGGTTTAAAAAGTCATAGAGACATTTTACTTAGCTCATTTTAAAGAGGACTATTAGAGTTTTAAAAGCCATTTTTTTTCGATATCATAATTTCCATAAAAATGGCATTCATTTTTATGTGGGCAAAAAAAATTAGTAAAAAAAATTTTTTAAATTATATTTTTTATTTGAACAAATATTATTTCACAAATGTTATTAATAATTAACATCAATCGATTAATTATATTAAAATAACACAATTTTATTATAACGCAGTAATAACACAAAAATTTTATTCCATATCAGATTCATTAGACATTAAGGTACTATATTATTTCTACTGGTAGTAAGATTTGAAAAAAATTATGATATACCAGTGAAATGAATTGAAGTAAGCGTAAGATATCTTTTTTATTGACTATAATTTTCGAGATTCCTTTGTCTTTTTCTAGTTTTTTTAGCGACTTGTCGTTTTTTGAAACCATTATTCACTTTATTATTTTGTGATTCTGAATCACTACTTGGAATGTAATCATAGCTATTATCCAACGACATAATTTATTCAAATTCTTATGTCATTTTGAAATATTTTAAACGTACTACTTAATATCAAATACAACGAGAAACTGTGACTAAATTAATTACTGCTAACCGCATTATACATAGCAATCTTATTTATGAATATAAACATATTTGTCCTGTCCAGGAATGCGGAAACGCATATTTATTTTATGTACTCTCTATCAAAGGTTATGAAATAATGTATACGAAAACTTAAAATTCATTTAGAACAGCTTCAAACAATAAATGTAATTTAACATTCAAATTTCTTTAAAATGTGACTTATGCCATTTTCATAATTAACTCTTTTACATTTCTTTTAAGTGCTATTTTTACAGTGCTCATAATATTAAAGAAAAAATACAAAAAAGACACTTTTTTTTCGAAAATAAGTTGTTTTATTGCTAAAAAAACTAAATTTATTACTAACCAGGAGAGTGTCTTAGCTGCGGGTCACAGATCTTGATGAAACTTTGGGATAAGTATTTAGATACAAAAATATGAGTAAAGCCACAGCGGTACGGTCTAACGCTTCGAAAAAGTGAAGTTATGGACGATTATAGTTTTATTTTCAGAAAAATATGAAAAAGAACTCCTAATTGAAGTGTAAATAATTCTGTCTAGAAATGTCTTTACTAAATCCACAATAACTAAAATGAAAGCAGAGAAAGCAATATTTAATTTGCTAGTTTCCGAATTAAAAAATAATAATTAGAACTGACGTTATGCTTGTTTAAAGTTGAGCAGTAAGAGAGTATCAAAAATAGTCTAAATTTTGAAGGATGGTAATTTTATGTACTCTCTTACTGCTCAACTTTAAACAAGCATAACGTCAGTTCTAATTATTATTTTTTAATTCGCAAAATAGCAAATTAAATATTGCTTTCTCTGCTTTCATTTTAGTTATTGTGGATTTAGTAAAGACATTTCTAGACAGAATTATTTACACTTCAATTAGGAGTTCTTTTTCCATATTTTTCTGAAAATAAGACTATAATCGTCCATAACTTCACTTTTTCGAAGCGCTAGACCGTACCGCTGTGGCTTTACTCATATTTTGGTACCTTAATACTTATCCCGAAGTTTCATCAAAATCTGTGACCCGCAACTCAGACACTCTTCTGGTAAGTAAATTTTTTTGAAAATGCGATTCATGCCACTCTCGTTCTCACCCTCGCAAATATAAAGTAATAAAAGACGGACTTGACATGTTTTGTTCTACAATATTGAACTTGACAGATTTTGACTCAAAATACATTGGACTTGGTAGATTTTGACACAAAATACATTGGACTTGGTAGATTTTAACACAAAATACATTGGAATTAGAAAGTTTTTATTTGCTTTAGAGCTTGTTAAACGTAAAGAGGACAGTACTTCTTATGATAAGTCAGTTTTTGAATTTTTTAGACTTGTCAGATTTTGAAACCGAACGCCTGAATTAATATTACATCTCGGACTAAATAAGGACTTGAAAAGTGTTGAAAAAAAAATGTATTCGGACTTGGCAGATTTTAGAATTATAAGAAAAATTCAATGCTAGTTTTTTTTCAGTGAAATTTTTTTTTTCGTGTTGGAGCTTGTTAAACTTATAGAGGGACATATATAGTTTATAGTTCTTACATTCAATCAGTTGATGAATTTTTTGGACTTGACAAGTTCTGAATCTTAACGTTTCGATTGATAAATATTAAAAAGTAGCAGAATTTTTTGTAGTAACAAATAGTTTTGTTTGACATCAATAAGTTTGAAAACATCTATTTATTATGAAATAGTAGGATCATAGCAAACTAAATCGAGTTTGATATTTCAAATTCCATGAAACACCCAATTAACTTTCAAAATCAGATTTACGGGGAGATTTAAGGTTAAAGATTCTTTATGTTGCTTTTGATGATGTAATGAAACCTAAAAATGTGCAAATACGACAAAGAATACAATTCACCAAACGAATTATTTTGCGTATTTTAAATTGGACAAATGGTAAAAGTAATCTGACTAACAAGGAGAGGATCTGATATTTGGGTCACAGATCTTGCTGGAACTTGCAGATATTTTTTTATACATAAAATCATGAAGAAAGCCGCGAGCATTCGGTATAACGCTCGATCATTCCAAGATTATGAGCTATTTTCTTCAATTTTTAAAGATTTCTTTGAAAAATCGTTGTTCATAATATAGCATATTATTTTTTAACAAGAGCTTTTAAGTTCATTCTGCAACTTTGTAGTAATATTTGGGATTGAATCCTTTTGAATAAAAAAAACGTGTTCAAAAAGCTCGATCCGTCTAAAAGTTATAGGGAATTAAAAATTGTTATGAATATTTGCATAAAAGTAAACTTCAATTTTCACAAAATTATTGTGCTAATTATTTTCATGTATTTCATTTTGCTACAATTTTTAAACAAGTTCAGCTTTTTGAAAACATTTTTTTTTTAATTAAAAGAATTTAATCTCAACTTTAATTATAATTTTACGGAATGAACTTGGAAGCTCCCATTGGGGAGTAATATTCAATATTATAAACAATGATTTTCCAAAGAAATCTTTAAAAATTAAACAAAATAACTTACAATCTCAGAATGATAGAGCGCTAGACTCGCAACTTTCTTTATGATTTTATGTATAAAAACATCCTCAAGTTACAGCAAGATCCGTAATCTAAACATAGGGTTCCCTCCTATTAAGAAAAGTTTTTTTGAGATTAGGAATTCATTGAGAATTTAGAATGAGAAATCGGGTAGTATATTTCCAATTTGTGTGTGTTTTTACGTTTAATAGTGTATATTTATGTTTGTATGTGTTCGTATAAATGAGTTTTTCTGTATACATATGTTAATGTATTCGGTTGTATGAGTATGTAAGTATGGTTGTTTGTGTATGTGTGTAAGTTTATGTGTATATATGCATATGTGTATGTGTATGTGTAAATGCGTATGCGTGTATATGTACGTGTAAGTGTGTACGTATGTAGTCTGTAAGTGTGTATGTATGTAGTCTATATGTGTGCATTATGTATATATATATATATATATATATATATATATATATATATGTATGTGCGTATATTTGTTTGTGTATACGTGTATGTATATATGTATGTGTGTGTTTATATCTATGTGTACGTATGTATTCGTGTATATGTATAAGGGTATATGTATAAGGGTGTGTTTATATATATGTTTATATACATATATATATATACATACATGTGTGTGTGTGCGTGTGTGTGTGTGTGTGTGTGTGTGTGTGCATACTTATAGATGTATGTGGATGCACGTGTATGTGTGCCTTTATATTTATGTTTATGTGTATATAGGTATGTGCGTATATGGTTGTATGTATATATAGGTTTATGTGTATGCGAATACGCGTATGTATATGTGTGTATGTGTATGTTTACGTGTGTTAACGTATGTGTGTATGTGTAAGTTCGTACATGTATGTAAGTGCATGTGTGTACATGTTTACGTATGTGTCTGTGTGTATATGTGTTACGTGTGTGTGTTTGCGTATCTGTATATGTTTGTGTGTGTATCTGAATGTGTTCATGTGCATCTGTATGTGTGTATGTTTATGTGTATGTATGTATGTGTGTATATGCGTCGGTTTACATGAATGTATTTATGTAGATGTGTATATGCGTATATGTATTTATGTATGTGTATGTGTGTACGTGTGTGTATATGTATATGTTCATGTAAATATGTATGTGGGGATATGTTGACCTGCGGAGAACCGGAGAAACACCGATCTAGAATGTGATGCTTTTTAATATAATATATAAAATTATTGTTCTTTAAATTAATAAATATATATTATATTATAGTAATCATTTTTATTGTTCTTACCCATATTTTTTGGATCAGGATCCCTCAACTTTCACTCTTTAAAGTTTAATAATCTTTACTTAATTGCTTTTCAGGTTTGGATTTTTTTTGACACTTTTTGTCGCTTCATTAATTACTGATAGAAAAAGGACTACAAGCATGCAGTCGCAGATGCACTTCAAGCTTTGTAATATTCTATTAATATGGCATCCGTGATCACTACTAGGGGTGTGTGAGTACTCGATTCTACGAGTAACTCAAACAAATTACTCAACTTGACGAGTTTAAGTCGATTATTAACTCGAACTTACCGACTTACTCTTTATCAAGTTACTTCAATAACTCGAGTTAATCGAATGACTCGAGTTATTCAAACAACTAGATTATATTATTCTGTGGTAATTAGTTCTTATTTATACGAAAAAAAGTATTTTTTTTTCTTTTTCATCAACTCGCTGTGAGTTCTGTCTATTCGACTACTCAGATATAATTTTGGAATAAATTTTAAACTTATTTCAAGTCAAATCGAGTATTAAACTCGAACTTTTCGAATTACTAGAATCTACCGAGTAACTCGAGTCATCCAAGTAACTCGAATTACTCGAATGATTCATATTTTTCGGGTAGTTCTTATTTTTTCGAGTCCTATTTATTTGAGTATTTGCACACGCATAATCTCTACCAATCTCTGTAGTTACATTAAATCTTCAGCAATCGAATACTTATAATAATTCTGATGTTTTCTATAAAAAGAATCTTATAAAATTAAACTAATACACAGTATTAAAATTTTTACCCGTACATTTATAATTTGATTAAAATTCGCCATTATTTCGTACTTCTGCAATGATCGAAAATATGATCCTATTGTTCATCAATGTTTCTGTAATTCAAAATAGATCGTTTACAACTTATATAAATAATCTTAATTTTTTATTTATAACTATCATTTTTTAAAATCAAATTTATGTATTTGTTCTTTTTCTAATTAAAATTTTATAGTTGCATCCCCCTGGTTAGGGTATTAGCAACTATAGGTACTTTATTGAAATTACATATTTGCTTACAATAATTGTCTTACAATAGATACATATATATGTTATTTTATAATTTGAACATTATACATTGTATATTATTTTTTAGATCTGTTGAGTCTATTAACTTGATAACTTTTTTAATTTGATTGTTATTGTTCAATATTTCTTTTACATTATTTTTTATTTTTAAAATTTTTCTAAGACCACTGTATTTGGAGCACTGTATTATTATGTATTTGTTGTTATTAAGTAAATTTAATATATGAGTTAGAATTTATATCAGTAAAAGAATATTTCTTAAAATGAAAATTTGCTCCTTATAGGGTATTTTCCGTTTAGCCTGTGAACATACTTTACGAGTAATGCGTCGTGGCCGTGAAACTTTGCTTACTCTACTTGAAGCTTTTGTCTATGATCCACTAGTTGATTGGCGTGCTGGAATTGATAATAGCATAGCAACTTATGGTGCCTGTCAAGCTCGAGCTAGATGTACTGGAATTGGTAGAAAACAACTTGAAATTGAACTAACAACTGCTATGTTCGCTGTAAGAATTATCGAAATAAAAGCTGAGTGGTTAGCTAATAAAGATGAGTTAGTACAAAGTTTTCCAGCACTTAGTCACAGTTTAACGAGGTAGGTGATAATTTTTAATATATGTAAATTTGAATTATTTTATTTATTTAAAATACTAAGTTTTTGAACATACTGAAAATTTAATGTTTGTTTTTAATAAAAATGATTAATAAATATGAAAGAACATTAATTAGATCGTGTTTAAAATATCAATTATATATTTAAATTACTCTTTGAAGTTAAAATTTTTCTTAATATACAAAACCTCATAGTAAAGCATATAAAAATATGCATGTGTAGACACTCTCTGTTAACTTATTCAGTCGAAAAATGAAAATTATAAAAAATTTAGGAATATGTTCTAGCATATGTTTGAAACACAGCGAAATCTTAGAATTCAAATTCTTAGCAATCTAGAATTTTAAACATTAAAAATCATAATCATTTACTTATTACACAGACCCACAAAATAAAAAAAGTTGTTCGCACTTTTGACCAAACCTATAATTTCTTATTTATTTTTTGATGCTGAATCCGAACCTGCAATCAAAATTTAGCCTTTGTCTGTTCAAATTGAGGTTTTTCCTAGAAAAACCTCATTTTTTTGCTTTTTTCCCGTTTTTTTAAGCTAAAAAAAGGAAGAATGATAAGATAAGTTTGACTTCAAAATCGAATTCTACGGAAAAAATACATCGAAAATTATGTTTTTAATATTTTTTTACGTAATCATAACCCTTTGTACGGCGCTAAAAAAATGACAAAATCATTAAAGGTTAAAATTAAGTCTAAATTTGATTGAATCACTATTGAAATTTTATCATAAATTTTCGGAAGAGTTGATAGAGAATATAAATTCCATCCAAGGGGCTTTTGAGGTCTCTGATCATGAATTTGAAGTCAGGTTTTGTAAAAGGCAACTGCTAGGGGGCGTTAACGGGAAATATACATGGTAAATTCATCGATTTTTTAAAAATCAACATTTTAAATACTACTTTGAGGGTGTTCCACACCATTGATCATAAATCCAAAGTTTACTTACAAGGAGAGCACCCCACCTCCGGGGAATGAATTTAGCTCAAACTTTGAGGTATGATTTCTTGATAAAAAAAAATGAGCCCGTGTTTTTTCTTTTCGTCGAATAGGCCTCCTAGGCAAAAATATAGACATTTTTTTAAAAATAAAGTGAATAAGAGCCTTTATAAAAACTTGAATAACCAAAGAACTAAAACTCTTACAAAAAAATGCATAAAAGATAAAATAGAGCACGAATTGAAAGCTTTAATTCAAGCTTTATTCCATCAAAACACTTCTGTTGTTCAAGAGTTATTCTTAATTAAATATTACCACATATATACTTAATATTATTAGCATATAAAAATATGATCAATTTTGTATGTAATTTCATTAGTTTATTTTAATCGCCCGTAACCTTTGAACCACAAAAGCTTTTTCAATGTAACAACGCTTATATTAAAGCATTTAGTTTGTGTTTCATTCAATCTTTTATGCATTTATTTGTAAGAATCTTAGTTCTTTGGTTATTCAAGTTTTTATAAAGGCTCTTATTCACCATACTTTCGAAAAAATGTCTATATCCGTGTCTAGGGGGCCTTTTCAACGAAAAGAAAAAACACTGGTTCATTTTTTTTGATTAAAAAATCATATTCCGAAGTTTGAGCTAAATCCGTTTCCCGGAGGTGGGGTGGGGTGCTTTCCTTGTTAGACTACGATGGTAAATCTGACATAAAATTGATAATCAATGACCTCGATGAACTACTGCAGATACAGTTGTTAGCATTTTTTAATAAGTGCGCCATGTTTTTAATGTTTCTAGTAGTAATTGAAAGAATACAATACCTGCTTAGAGTTCGAAATTTCAGTGTCAAGGTGACGAATACTAGGTTTTAACATTTTCTCTCTCTCTCTTGCTCTTTTATATTTGAAATTGCCTTATGGTTCTAAACATGCTTTTCTTCGAATGATCGATGTAGAGGACACGTTTTTGTCCATTTTTACAAGATGTTTCTCTCTTCATCATCCAGCAGTAATCTGCTAACATGCTTATAGCCCAGTCTTCTTGAAATCTATGTTTAAAGTTTTTCAAATCTTGGTAAGATCGTTCACCATGCTTTTCATCAAAGTACTCGTTATTTTCTGGAAACTGATCAACATGTGAATCAAGAAAATAAAGTTGTAAGTTCTTAAAACAACCCAATTTTTCGAAATTACGTACCATTTTTGTCACAATATCTTTATACATTGCGTCTTTGGTATTACCCAAAAATTTCGTTAATCCCTCTCCAAAACTTGACCATGCTGCTTTCTCGACATCATTTATAGTTTTGTCAAAGTTTTCATCTCTAAATCGACGGTCGAGAGAAAGAAGGTGTCATTTCAATTTTTTTTTAAGAAAGATGCCATTTCATTGTGGGCTGAAGAAAGGTGTCATTTCATTTGGGTCTGAAAAGAGATACCATTTCATTTAGATTTGAAAAAAGGTACCATTTCAAAAAAAATTTTTTGTTTTTAATTTTGTAATGACAGCACTGAAGAAATTAATTGTTGAATTAAAATAAATTATATGAATAAATGAATAAATTAATGTATTTATTAAAATTAATAAAAAATGAATAGATCTATTAATTAAATAAAAATAATAAATTAATTAATGAAAATTTGGCATATAAGTAAATGCATTGAAATAAATAATTTATTTATTTTTCATTGTTGAATAATAATTTTTTATCATAAAAGTAAAATTTGTTTGTTGGTTTTTGATGCACGCGCAGATTTTTTATTCTCTTGCTCCGAACTTACGTTCGCATACGTACATATGATTGCTCGTTTGAATTGGCCCAAAGCCAATGTTACTACAAGGGTTTTGTTTACTAACTTACCTTGATTCACAACGCCAAATACAAGGAAAAGGGAAAGTTAAGGCACTAAATGTCGTGTTTTCGAATTGATAGGCCGCTCATAAAGATACGTTAAAAGCGCAGTGCGGGTGGTTTGAAAACTTTGTTCATATTTAAAAGTTCATCAATGGAATGTAAGTATTTTAACATTAAAATTTTTAAAAAACTTATTTTATTACACATGGTGATTGTCTGTATTAAATATTTATAGTCAAGTACAAAAAATCCATATAAAATATTAAATTCTGTAAAAAGTTTTCAGTAAAAATATAATGAAAATAGACAGTGTACAACTAAGTGAGGAAGATGCAACATTTTTAGAAGGAAGAAAAAGTAAGATATTTATTTTCATATTTTTTTACATTTTATATATTTAATTAAAATTCTATTAAAATAAATATTACAACGTTAAATATTAGTTTAATTACCACCATTTATTAATACGAATTTGTATGTAAAAAAATTTATTGATTATTTAAAAGAAATATTTCATATAATCTAATGTTTCTCCATTTAAGGTTACACACTTATGAATGATAAAATAATAAAACCAATTGCGTCAACTTCATTTGCATCGTACAGAGATAAAGAATATTCTGCCGTCCAAAGTGTAAAAGTGGTTAACTACATTGGAATCCCATTGGAGTTAAGGTTTTCTTACTTTGGACGGCAGTATTCAAATTCATCATTTTTATTATCATACTCATAAGGTAAATTTTACAAACTAAAATAAATACTATTGAATTAGCTGCACATATAGTTTTCAATATTAATTTAATAATAAAATTGAATTTTTAAATATATGCATTATAACTTTTAATACAATAATTGTGCTAACAAAAATTTAATAACATTTCGAATAAATCATGTTATTTGACCTCATCAACAGATTCAAGTAATACAGGGTTTGATGATGATTACGTATAAGAAAGTTTGTCCACCTTCAATTTTACAAAAAATATAAATACTGCTGACCTTCGTGACGTAAGTTATCCACTCGATAATATCCAAATATCAAGAAAGATACAAACAAACAACAATGTATCAGATTTAGGTAAGTAACCAAATGAAAGAAATGTTAAAAATTTTAAACCATAAAAATATTTTCAATTAATCTATGATTAAAACTAGTAATTTTTATTGACAGAATTTACTTGCTTTTTAACTTAAGTTTTACAAAAGCAAAAACTTATAACTTTATAATGCTTTTAAAATACTGACTTTTATTTAAAATTTAATCTATTTAATATTTTGTTAATAAGTTTGACTAATTTTATTTAGAAAATTATTTGTTATATTATTTTAATACATATAGAAATTATTAAATATATACTATTTTACTTTCCATATGTACATGCATAATTTTTTAACATTATATTCGAATACTTTTTAACATTTTAATATTTTAAAAATTTTATACCATTAAAGAAAGAAATATTACAAGGTAAAAAATCAAGTTAATTAACAAAATGTATTAACATGATTTTGTATTTAAAAATTAGTATTAATTACTTAAAAGAAATTATATTTTCAAATGCTTTAAAATATAATTGGTTTTATTTCAGGCTTTGCACTGTTTAAAACTAATGATATATTGAACCAAGCAACTTCAACTACCTTTGCATCCTACAAAGATGAATTCAAATTCATCATTTTTATCATCACACTTACAAGGTGAATTTTATAAAATAAACTCATAAATATTATTAAATTAGACGCACATATGGTTTTCAATATTAATTTAATATTAAAATTAAATGTTTAAATGTATGCATTATGAGTTTCAATACAATAATTATAATAATTTTTTTTTACATTTTTAACTATTTCTTTTATTTTATTTCATATACAGATTCAAGTCATACAGATTTCGATGATAATCATTTACAAGGAAGCTCATACACCTTCGATTCTAAAAAGTGTATAAATACTGCTGTTATTGATGACACGTGTGATCCACTTAAAAATACCCAATTATCAAAAGAGGTTTATTCACCTAGCAATGTATCAGACTTAGGTAAGAAATCGAATCAAATAAATATTTGTAATAAGTAATTTAAATTCAAAAAATATTTTTGTTTTAATTTAATATTTACACCATTCATTTTTATTTATATGATATAGAATTTACTAGCCTTTCAGTTACAGTTTTACAATGAAAAGAATTTATAATTAAGATATAGTAATGCTTTTGAAATTCTATTTGTCACTGAAAAAATACTAAGTAATTATTTTCTAAATAAATAAATTAAATTGAGAAAATAATCATATGTACATATGTATGTATACGTATGTATATATATATTTTTTAATAATATTCTACATTCTTGATTTACATGTATAATTTTGTCACTTTTAAATATTACTTTATTATTAAAATAAATAAACATCCTGCAGATAAATATAAATTCATGTATCTAAAACTTAATAAACTTTTTATTTATTCAACATCTTCCAGTTTTCACTGTTAAAACCAAAATTTATTTTGTATTCTTGAATACATATAGATGGTACTAGTACTCTTTTAGAAAAAGATCAAAGGGTCCCCGTTGACATGTCATTTATCTCTAAAAGATCACTAATTCTAAGGATATTAATATGTATCCAGAAATATATATTTAAACTTATTTTTTAATTATAAATTGAATACTTGCTAAGATGTTTGATCCAGTGTGTATGAAATGTTATGATTTATTATGATAATAAACTGTAAAACAATCTGTGAAATTTTATGTATCTGCAAAGTTTTATTGTTTATAACTTTTACTATATACAATATTTTTATTACATCTAAAATTTGCTGTGAAAATGGCTTAACATATTAAACTTTACTAACACTTCATGCATACTTTAAAGAACTTCAATAGCAAACATAATAAAATATTTTGTGAATTCTTACTTATCTGTAAAACTGTGGCTTATTTCAATTTAAAAAAAATTATTTCAATGTAAAATAAAATAAAAATTTTAAACTGTAATTGTTATTAATATATATTTCATAACAATGTATTTTATTTTTCTATACTGTTCCAAATTTGGAATTTTCATGAAGACTAGTTAGGAACATTGAGAATTCTTTCAATTTATATATCTGATAGTCCTCTGTTAATCTCTTGAACTTTGGCATATAACTTTCATGCAAATTATATATTACCGCACTTATTACCACTGCCATTAAAGCTAATAATGAAATTTACTTTTTTATCAAAATCCATTAGGATCGTGTCATCACATGAAATATTTCATAAATAAGCACCTGATTTTGCATGCCACTTGCTAAAATAACATAGATTGTAAATCAGAAAAATAATGAAATAGTATTAAATAATATAAAAATGTTTAACAAATAACCTAAGTTTATAATATAACAATGATATTATTTTTATTAGTAATATTAACAAGATAAATTAAAAAAGTAGTTTTATTCGGATATAATAAACAATAAAGTTCATGTAAATAACTTATGACATATATATTTTTGAAATAAATTAAAATAAATTAGCAGTTCTGATGCAAACGTCTGGTCAATTATTAATCAAAATCAAATAATTATTATTTCTGCCAAAATAAACTCAATTTTTTTGTTGCAGATGTAGATGAGTTGAGTCAACATTTTTTATCAAAAGGTGAATTTATGATTAGGGACAGTGATGCACGAATCTCAGAAGTCAACAAAAACGCTGCCAAGTGCTTTGGCGGAATGCTTCCTTATAGAGCTCTTTGAGTTTCATTAATTTTTTTATATTTATTTAAATGTGATTTTAATATAAAAAAATTGTCTAACATTATTTATTCATAAATTTGTACTTTAAGGTGGATCATCCGCTAGCTATAGTTTGTTCATAAAAATTAAAAGTTAAAAGAATTCTTCAATATTTTGAAAATAATTAATTTATACCAAGAAAAAAATCCCCGTAAATTCTCAGCTAGCCTTAACGACTGATTTTATTATTTATGCTCACTTAAAGTTTATCTTTTTACTACTATAAGATACAAAACACGCAAACTTTGAGTGAGCACATATAAAAAAATTAATCGTTAAGGCTACTTGAAAATTTACGGGGATTTTTTTCTTGGTATAAATTAATTATTTTCAAAATATTGAAGAATTTTTTTAACTTTTAATTTTTATGAACAACAAACTATAGCTAGCGGATGATCCACCTTAAAAGAACGATGACAACAAAATTTCTAATCGCAACCACGCTAAGAAAGAAGATAAATGAAAAATAAAAATTTGTATGAATATTTTTAAAATTCTCTTAAATTAAAACTGCACTGAGAAAAGTAGTTTTTCAAAACTTGTTTTCTTCAGACAGTAGCAAATAACTTGCATACAAATTTTGGAACATGCTCTAAAATTATAACTGTTCTAAGAAAATAAGTTTTCCAAAGCTTGTTTCATTAAGACAATAACAAATAATTTTCATAATTATTTTATAGCAAATCTATCGAATGGTTTTAGTGTAATATAAAAAAAAATTAAAAATAAACATCTTTTTAAAATTTTCAAAATTCTCTTAAATTAAAACTGTGCTAAGAAGATAAGTTTTCCAAAGCTTATTTCCTTTAGACAATAGCGAATAACTTGCATACAAATTTTGGAGCAAATCAATTAAATGGTTTTTGTAAAATAGAAAAATAATAAAAAATAACAACTTTTTTAAAAATTTTCAAAATGCTCTAAAATTAATAGTATACCAAGAAAATCAATTTTCAAATGTTTTTATTATTTTAACAGTAGCAAATAATTACTATACAAATTTATAAACAAATTCTTAGAGTAGTTTACGTAAAACCCAAAAAAAATGAAAAATATTTTAAAAAATTTTCGAAATTCTCTTAAATTAAAACTGCGCTAAGAAAATAAGTTTTCTAAAGCTTGTTTTATTGAGGCAATAACGAATAATTTTCATAATGATTTTAGAGCAAATCTAACGAATGGTTTTTGTGTAATATAAAAAAAATGAAGAATAAACATTTTTTCAAAAATTTTCTAAATGCTCTAAAATTAAAACTGCGCTAAAGAAATAAGTTTTCCAAAGCTATCTTTCCTCAGATAATAGCGAATAACTTGCATACAAATTATGAAGCAAATCTATCAAATAGTTTTCATAAAATAAAAGAAAAATGAAGAAAAAAATTTTTTTTTTAATTTTCAAATTGCTTTAAAATTAAAAGTGCGCTAAAAAAATCAGTTAGTAAAAGTTTTTTTTCTTTTGGCAGTCGCCAATGATGTCCATACAAATTTTCAAGAAAATTCTTCAAGTAGTTTACGTAAAATACCAAAAAAATGAAAAATCAAAATTTTTTAAAAATTATTAAAATTGCTCTAAAAAAAAACTGAGCTAAGAAGATAAATTTTCAATAGCTCCCCCCCCCCCCCCAGTTAGATAAAAAAATAAATTGCATGCAAAATTTGAAGCAAATCCATCGAGTAGTTCTCGAGATATTTTTGGCGTACTTAAATCACACACACACACACACACACACACACACACACGCACGCACACACGCACACACACACACACACACATATGCATACAGACATTTTCTGGAATCCACTTTTTTCGACTCCCTGAGTCTAAATATGAACAAATTAATGAAAAAATAGAAAAAAAAATTTTTTTATCCATACAATGCTTTCTCTATGAGAAAGCAAAATTCGACCCGAAAAATAAAACAAAATATTTTAGAACATATTAAATTCGAGGCAAAAAAAAGCAAAAGAAGCAGGTTCATCTGGAATAGGGCCAAACGATGTCCCTATATTTGAGAGAAAAATGGGACCAGAATGTCTAAGGTGCCGCTTTGGATGTAGTCAAAAAATTAGTTATAATGAAAGAAAACAAATATTCGAACAATTTTGGAAAATTAACATTCATGGAAGAAAATAGGATTATATTGGTCGTCACATAAGTATTGAAAAACCAAAAATAATAAAAAGAAGTTCTATGAATAAAGAAATTATCCAAACATTTTTACCTTGAGAATTTTTTAAAAGAAAAAGTGAAAGTTTGTAGAACAATGTTTATCGATACTTTAGGTAAGATTTCAACTTTTACTTTAAATTTAATAAAATAAATAATTTAAGTTTTAATAGATTAAACATTTTCAAATAATCTAAAAAAAATTAAAAAAGATCTCATATTTTCAAATGAAAATTAATAGTATATTATGCTACGTGGGATAAAAATGCGGCATTCTAGGCCGGCATGGGTTTAGCTCTCGAGGCGAAGCCAAGAGAGCTAAAATGCAGGCCTAAAGTGTCGCATTTTCATCCCAAGTGGCATATACGATTTTTTCCCATGCTGGGCTAAAAACACGTACAACTTAAAGTTCGTGATAATTCATTTATCGACGAAAAATCAATAAATAAAAAAGTATCGCGAAGAATCATCTAATACTCTCTACCGAGCATGGGCACTCTCTGTCTGCCCCACTGCCACTGATGATAATTTATTTAAATAATCCATAAATATATCACTCTTATTATAATACACTACAGATTATAATTCATAAAAATAAAACTAATCAAACAGCACAATCATCCGTTTATTTTATATTTTAATACTTTAAAACAAATAAATATTGTTTGTACACTATTTTGTAACACATATCAGACAGAAAGAATCGATGCATGTGACTATAGTAAACAAAAAAGGATAAACTATATCAATGAATATAGACTGCGTCTATCTTCTTTGACTATAGTATGCATATGAAAGAGACAGAGAGAGAAAGAGTTTACTCTTATAACTTAGAACAGGTAAATAGAAAAAGATAAACGTATATCTCCTCAACTCTCAACACGCACAAACGACACTTAAAAACACAGCAGTATACGGGTCTGCGCCGGCGCCAAGCTTACTGCGCAACTCGAGTGAGCATATTCGCCGGCGGAGAACGCTATGTTTTTACAGCATGCGTTTCACGAATAACAACGTGTTTTTGGCCGGGGTAAGGGAAAAATATAATTTTGTATAATGGTTATAATTATGTATTTCATTTTTATCTATAAATTTTTTAATGAGTTGATTTTATTAAAATTTTTTTTTAAATACATTATTGTAGGTATTTCCCAGAAATGGATAGAAAGCGTAACTCGAAAATTATGTAACGAGGGAAGCATAATAATAAGCCAAAAAATTACCTGTTGATGTTCAGGAAAGTGTTATTGACCACATCAATTCATACAAGACTGTTGAATCTCATTATTGTAGAAAGTATTCCAATAAGAACTACCTAGAAGAGGTCTAAAATATTTCAGAGATGTATAGACAATACAAAGAATGGATGAAAGAGAAAAATGGAATAACTATTGTCTTAGAATTTTTTTATAGAAAAACATTTAATTATAAGTTTAACTTGAAATTTCATAAAGCAAAAAAGGACTTATATAAGATTTGCACTGTGTACAATAATTTATCAGCAGATGACAAGATAAAAGAAAAAGTAGATTATGATTTACATATATTTAATAAACGATATATCAGAAACTATATTAATGAAGACAAAAAAGCTTCAGAAAATAACCTGAATATCTGTTGCGCTTGCTTTGATTTGGAGCAAACTTTGAGCACACCAAGAAACAATGTATCAATTAATTTCCTACTGAAAAAAGTCACCTGATTAATCACCTGATTATTCCCTGATTTATCATGCCAAAACATCAGGTGGATATTATACATATATTAAATAAATATTTAAAAATAATTTTTTATTATTTCTTAAATAAAGAATATTTTCTTTTCTTCCCCGGTTAGTTTTTATACCCATAAAATTTCATTGCTAAAATTTAACTTTCATAAAGTGATATTTTTCTAAGTTTGATTGAAATAAAACTGCGAGTTTACAAGCTCTAAACTCCTTTATTCTTTACATGCATATTCGCTTGCCATAAGACGGTCAATAGATAGAAAGTGTGGTAACCCCCTGACGGTCAATTATTAGTACTATTATATAAATGTGTATATTTATATTCGATGATTAGCCGCCAGGGGGTTACCACGCTGTCTATTTTTTGACCTTCTTATGGCAAGCGAATACGCACGAAGAGAATAAAGGAGTTTAGAGCTTATAAACTGGCAGTTTTATTTCAATTGAACTTAGGAAAATCTCACTTTATGAAAGTTAAATTTTAACAATAAAATTTTATGGGTGTAAAAACTAACCGAGGAAGAAAAGAAAATATTTTTTATTTAATAAATAATTAAAAAATAATTAAAAATTATTGATTTAATATATGTATAATATCCACCTGATGTTTTAGCATGATAAATCAGGTGACAAATCAGGTGATAAATCAGGTGATTTTTGTCAGTAGGGTTACTATAAAAGAAAACTTAATATTTACAATTTCACAGTATTCAACTTAGCAACTCATGAAGGTTATTGTATTGTCCGGAATGAAACCGAAGGAAACAAGGGAGCAAATGAAATCAGTTCTTGTTTATGGAATTATATACATGATGCAAAGTTCTGGTATCACAGAATTTCATTTTTATAGTGACAACTGTGGTGCACAGAATCGAAACAAAATTTTGTTTTCGATGTATAAGAGAATCAGCAAAAAGTTAAACATTACGATTAATCATGAATATGTAATTCTTTTTAATTAACCTATTATTTTTATTTTAAGTGATTTTTAATTAACTTATGTTATTTAGATATTTGGAAAAAGGCCATACTCACAATGAAGGTGATTCCATGCATACAAGGATTGAGAACTCCTGCAAAAATTAAGATGTCTATACACAACATCAATGGTGTGAGATAATGAGAGCAGCCAAAGTGGAAAAACCATTTTACATCGTTAATGAACTCACCAATGTAGCTATATTCAATTTTAATACTTTGGAAAATGACCAGAATTGGAAATCCATAAAAATCATAAGTCTCAAAGATATTCTGTTTCATCCTGATTCTAATGAAGTTTATTTTAGGTATGATTATACAAATAATTATCGTTATCACAATGTGGACACCGAAAAGTCTTTAAATAAGAATGAATAAAAGATTCCGTTAGATTGTCATAAAAAGAAAGACTTACAATCATTGATTGATTCTGGTATCATACCAGAAGAACATCATGAATTTTATAAGAATATTTTGAGGTTATAAAAATCAAAATAATGTGTTCAACATAAATATTTACAAGTTTAGATAATTACTAAAATTTATTAATTAAAAAAATATTTTGTTGAAATTTAGAAAAAATTTAAAATTGATTTAAATTTATTCTGGAAAACATTTAATTATAAACATTTTTAATAAAATTATATAAAATTGTCTAATTAAAAATAACTAAATTTGTTGAAAAAAAAAACATTAAAATTTTTTTATATTTATTATATAAATCTTTATAAATATGTTGAAATATTTGAATTGTAGTTTTCAATTATATTATAATAAAAAAATTAATATCTTACATGTTTAATTTTTTTTAACTAAAAAAAATTATTATCTATTAATTGTTATTTAATTTTGTATTAATTATTGTTAATAATAAGTTTTTCCACACAATACATTCAGTAAATAAAAGAGTAAAACTTACGTTACCACTTAGCTGTCCAAACTATTAATTTTCAAGAAGGTTACCTTGTTACTCAATGACATGATTTAATATCAGGGAGGTTTCGTCCAACCTAAAATTAAACTTGTTATCTCTCATCAGTGGAATTAATGAGATAGTCATTACGAATTTCACCAAGTTTCAATGTAGATACATTTTCTTTACATTTGAATTTTATATCATTATCCGATATAAACCTAAAGCTTAAAAAACTATGTATGTGTATCTAAAATTATGCTGATTATAACTAAAAAATAAAATAAAAATTCGCCTGGTGTTCTAGAAGTTATTCTATAAGTGTCTCACAAGCGACAGGAGCTACCAATCAGAGAGCTTCTTTAGGACTGGAATTTATAGTTGATGCTCAATCTCAAGCATTGAGCATGCTCCGTGCTCAGACAAAGACGAAATTAGGTTTTATTATGAGAGAGACAAAGACAAAACGAGGTTTGATAATGGGGCATACTCAATGCTTGAGTTTGAGCAACGATTACAAATTCGGGCCTCAGTCTATCTTGTTCGCGAGATAGTTACTGAATACGCCCCTTGTGATTGGAGAACAAACTCTTCGGAGGACAATGTAATAGCGTCAATTTCAATGCCATTTTTCCTATATCTATTAGTGCATTGAAATTTACATATAATATGGTCTTTGCAGGCTAAAAACATAAGCCGACATAAAACATAAAGAATAAGAAAATACATTGCTAGTATATATTTATATATATATATATATATATATATATATATATATATATATATGCAAAGAATAAGAGGGAATACGTTTCTTATTCCTTGTTATTTCTCGCATATATAGATATACTGACAATTTATTTTCTTATTTCTTGTGTCGATTGTCGGCTTGTGTTTTTATCCTGCAAATTATTAATTCCTCATCCTGTTTTGCATTTCTAAGAAAATCTATATTCGATCATAACATATATGTATGTTATATTTAGAATGTAAATAATTAATGCGTATCACAATGCTTTCCTTGTCATTAAATTTTTAAAATGATTAATAATTTTAAAGAATGTCAGTGCTGCCACTACAAGATTAAAAACAAAAAATTTTTTTTGAAATGGTACCCTTTTTTAAATCTAAATGAAATGGTACCTCTTTTGAGACCCAAATGAAATGACACCTTTCTTCAGCCCAAAATAAAATGGCACCTTTCTTTAAAAAAATTGAAATGACACCTTTTTCCCCTCGACCGTTGAAATAAAGTTCGGATTTCAACACCATCAAAAATACCTTCACTTAATTTAGCATCAGATCCATAAGGAAATACTTTGCTCAAATATTCGAAGCATTGACCTTTCTTTTCCAAGGCTTTGAATAATTGTTTTATTAATCTAAGCTTTATGTGCAGAGGGGGTATGAAAATTTTAAACGAATCAACGAGTGGTTTTTTTATAATATTTTGTGTTCTAGGATC
This sequence comes from Anastatus disparis, assembly GCA_017163975.1. Lineage (NCBI taxonomy): Eukaryota > Metazoa > Arthropoda > Insecta > Hymenoptera > Eupelmidae > Anastatus > Anastatus disparis. Next base: position 4,977,797 of record JAFFSR010000274.1, on the reverse strand, counting down.
GAACGATTCTCTTGATGTCCAAATTTTCTTTTTGTAGTTATTTTTTCTATCTCTGCTATCGCACATGCATAAATATATGGATACTTTGTAAATCTAGATTGTTGTCCAAGCATCATGGATAGAACTTTCATATCTCTATATATTCGCGATTTATGTTCTTCGTATTTTGTTCTCGTCAACAGTAGTTTAAGATTGGAATACTCTTCTTTAAATACTGTCGAATATATAGGGACATATTTATTTGTGATATGGAGGAGTACTACTTTATGGCTGCGCTTTAATGAATAAATAAATAGCCGCCAATTTTCAAGTTTTTATATGTTTGGTTTACATCCATCGATAAATCCTTTCACATCCGTGCAATAAACCACATTCTTCCTCTAAATATTTTCTAAAGCATTCCTCGGTTACGATACGCACTTTCAGTATCGATTGTTAACATATTTCTTCTCTTAAACTCTGACCCTATGAATTTTGCAAGGGGCTAACAACTCTAAGAATAAGTGCTTAAATGATTTTAAATTTAGATGATTTCATTATGATTTCAAATTGATTTCAAGTGTAGTCACTTTACTAAAAAATGAAGCGATTTCAAGTGAATTCGTGTAATTTCACGAAGTTTATGTCATAACTGAGTATCCGATTACATTAATTAAACATAAACATTATGAGTGAAAAAGTCTAATTTAAGTATAAATTAAATACATTGAATAAATTAATTATAAACAAAAGATAGTCCTACAGTACAATTAATATAGGAAAACAAAATTATGTATTATTATGATACTAAGGATGTAAATAATTTTCATGTAACTATTATAAATTAATTAAAACACTATTTTCAAATCAATAATTTTTATTAAAAAACCGCTTTTATAATACAAAAATAATTACAATCTAAAGTTAGAAATGATTCTTTTTTTTATTGATTACATATAAGCTTAAAATTAAACTTTTATTCTCTTTAATCAGAGGTGAAATTGTAGTTATATGATTTTTTATATTGATATTCCCATGAGTACCGACGTCAAAATAGCGTTATGTTTTATTATAACGTATACCATGAACAAAGAACTTCATCTTTTATATTTTCTTCAACTTTTGCAAAATTACTAGAAATTTTCAATATATTACGATTTCAAGATTTCGTTTTGAATATACTGATTTCATAACAGATTAAAATGATTCAAAATTTGGGTGCTTAAATGATTTCAAGAGTTGTTAGCCTCTTGGAATTTTGATTGTTCTATAGACAAATCACTCTTTCTAAAGAAATCATTGAGACTTGTATTCGTCACCTTGACACTGAAATTTTGAACTCTAAGCAAGTATTGTGGTTCATAAGTAGTGGTTGTTGTTATGTCAGATTTACCATAGTAGTCTAAGTAAACCTTGAATTTATGATCAATGATGTGGAACACCCTCAAAGTAGTATTTAAAATGTTGATTTTCAAAAAAATCGATGAATTTATCACATATACTTCCCGTTAACGTGCCCTAGGAGTTATATTTAACAAAATCTGACTTCAAATTCATGATCAAAGACCTTAAAAGCCCCTCGGATACAATGTATATTCTCTATTAACTCTTCCGAAAATTTATGATAAAATTTCAATAGTGTTTCAATCAAATTTAGACTTAATTTTAACTTATGATTTTTTCATAATATTTCTACAGTGAGAATTTTGCTTATCAAGGGTCTTTTAAAATTATTATAAGAATTAGATGACATCTTCAGGAAAATTAATATCAATACTAAATCGTACAAGATGATGATAAAATTCTAAAAAATTCAACTTATCCTAAAAAAATAAAAATGTCCTTAACTCGAAATTCGAATTACGATAAAAATCGTTATGAAGAGGCCAAATGCAATGAAGTCGCTGATGTTTTTGTTGATGAAAACTATTTACCTCCAACAGAACGTGATATATGTATATATTTAAAATTAGACGAATCTCATGTAGACGAACCTAGTCATATACCTGTCATAAGTAAACACGTGCCAATATGGCAAAAAAAATAAATTATAAGGAGAGCTAATCCTTTTTCCCCAATATCAACTTCATGTACCGCTCTAAGAGCTTCAATGAAATTGAATCTATCCACGTTAACACTAATTCTGACTGTATAACAGACTTAAATATCAACACAATCAATCTACCGTTAATAAATAGTAAATATCATATCAACGACCACCAAATAATCTTAAATATCATGGGATGACACTACTCCCAAGTAAATAAAGCTAAAGTACTAGATGATAATAATAAATTACATAATATTATAACAAAAAAAATCAAATAACTACTTTAATAAAGAAAAAATAAATGAACAAACCCCGATATGTAACTTTGATGATACTAATACATCTATGAACCCCTCGCTTATAAACAATCAAAAAATTTTTTACCCTCCAATGGAAATTCTCAATATTTTTAAAGATCTAAATAACAAGACCTCTGCTGGATTCGACGGCATCCCCAATATTGTGCTTAAAAACTTACCACCCAAATTGATCACTGATTACACTATATTATTTAATAATCTTTTAAGCAACTGCTATTTTCCAGATGCCTGGAAAATGGCAAAAATCATACTAATACTAAAAAAAGGGAAAGACCCTATGCTACCTCAAAGTTATCGCCTAATCAGCCTGCTACCAAATATAAGCAATATCTTTGAATCACTTTTAAATATACGAATCAATAACTTTATTAACAACAACAATATCATCCCACCACAGCAATTCGGTTTTAAATACGGACACTCTACCACCCACGCGGTAAACAAACTAGTATCCGATGTATTTTCACACCTAAATAAACACGAAATGGTTGCAGCATGCCTCGTGGACTTGGAGAAAGCTTTTGACTCGGTATGGATAGACGGTCTTTTATTTAAACTAATCAAAAAAGAATTCCCCGATCACCAAATAGTAATAATTAAAAATATGCTCACAAACAGAAGCATTCCAGTCGCGAACCAAAAAATCATATCTAAATAATTCAAAATAATCGGAGGCTTATTACAAGGCACCGTTAACTCACCGGTACTGTTTAACGTTGACACTTGTGATATTCTTAAACTCTTCGAACTAAATTCTAACAATGGCACATACGCTATAGCATTTGCCGACGACCTGATCGTATATGTGGCAGGCAAATACCCAGACACTATAAAAGACCAACTTGATACTCTGATTAACAAGATTCATAACTATTATAAAACTTGGTTTCTAACCATGAATGCCAGTAAATGTGAAACAATCTCATTTAGATTGCCAATGGAAAAACTAAGTAAAAGAGAAAAATTTAATTGGAAAAACTTTCAAATCTCAATTAAAAATCCCAACGGTACAAACACCTCAATCTCACACAAAAATAATGTCAAATATCTAGGCATTAACCTAGACAGCCTCCTACGTATATCAAATCATCCACTCATTCAATTAAAAAAAGCAAAAAATGCCTTCAATTCGATGAGTAAGCTTTTTTATAGTAAACACCTACAAAGCAGAGCTGAAATCATTTACTTTTGCCTGCTTGTAAGACCTATCATATCATACGCCTCTCCTATTTGGTTTAACCAAGGAGCACATACCATGGAAAAATTAAAAGCCTTCGAAAGAGCCTGCCTAAGAGCATTGTTTAGGAGATATAGGTCATCAGATTCTAATTTTAAAAGATTTATTTCAAATGAAAAAATATAAAATCTATGTAACATCCCTAGGATAGATAACTTCCTTATCAAATTGAATAGAGACTACTTCCATAACTGTTCTATAAATGCTCATAACCCTATTATCTCATACACAGTAAACATTAACTGAAACTACGTAGAAAGATGCAAAAAGTCAGGATATCCACCTCCTGAATCATTCATAATTCTAGACATGCAAAATTTAATTCAAAACGACAAAAACGTCCCGATCATTTACCACTGGTCAAGACACAAAAATAACAAGAAGATTGACAACACAATCTAATACAACAGCCTCAAATATTTCTTAAGTATGCATCACCGGGACCTCCACGACGTCTTACGGTTAAAAACCTATAAATACTGGTGGATTACAGACCAGACACTACTCGATAAAATAAGAAAAAGAACAAAAAAAACATAATAAAATTATAATCAAATCTAAATAACTTGTAATGAGAGTAATCTCGATCAAACCTTCATACATAGAACACGTATTACACAATGTTTTTTCGTTTTCATATTCATATCTTAAGACATAAGACTGTAAATAGCTGCGAAGCTATAGACATTCACTCTTAAAACCTGTGTATATTGTAAAGAACTTATTTTATTTTATATTGTATTCTTCAAATCACCGATCATCCTGGTTTTTTAGAACTATTTTTCCAGGAGCATCAGAGTGTAACATGGCAAAATTGCTATGTTACTTAAACCTCGCTTTTATGATACAATAATATATGCGGCAGAAGGAAGACCTTACATTCGCGCGCTGTTAAGAGAGAGACAACGCCGGTCAAGCTAAAGCCAACCCCAAGCCATTAACTATACCCGCGTGCACAGCACATCACGAAACCAATAATATACAGTAAAGTTTAACCAATGTGCCTAGTCTACGCATAGCCTGACTCTAGCAGTCAAGTAGACGGAAAAGGCAAGAGTATAAGGTGGCGCACATAGCGTGTCGCATGAAGAAGGAAAAGCATCCATCTTGAGATGCTCATTCCTTCTGTCGCTAGCCTGCGAGTTGGTCGACGTAATTTATATATTAACTGTGCAGCAGATTATACAAGGCAAAGCCTTTTATTTAAACGTTGTTTTGCGTTTGTATTGTATTTGAAGGAGTGAAAATATTGCGTGAGTGCTTAAAGCATAAATGCTTTATAATAGTCTAGATTTTCTTGGCTTAAACGATAAATATATCGTTTCCTTTTTTTTGCTTTGTGTGCGTGTGTGCTGGTGACCACGTGCGCGGTATTAATTAGTGCGTCCGATGTTAATTCTAGCTTCGCTCAAGCTACTTTTTTTGTGTGATTTCCTAATAAAATACCCCACAGCAACTAATAGAACGCAGTTGACTCCCTTTTCGCCGCGTGGCTTAATATTTGTACAATTAATATAACTTCCGGTGTTGCGTCCGTATCACGCGACTGGCGCCCTTTTCAGTGTATAGTTAATGTTTGTTATTTAATAAAACCTATAAGTTTCGTATATTCCAGCTGATTTCTTTTTTTTTTTGTTTCATGTGTAAACTTTAGTGTAATAACCTATTATACCTCTAGCTATACATTAAGCTAAATTAGTACGGCCACTTGATCTCCACGGCCGTTACAAGAGAACAACTGTTCGAATCATTTCTAAACTCTTCCAGAAATATTTCATGGAATATTTCATGAAAAATTCTTTAAATCTTTTGTGCATATTTCATGAGAGATTCTTTAGATCTTTCGTTTATATTCCATGAAAGGTTCATAAAATGTTTCAAATCTACCGTTCCCATATTCCGGAAATTTTCAATGAATGTTCTAATGGAATATTTCATGAAATATTCCTGCAAGATTCCTGAAATATTTCAATAAAAGATCTGAGATGTCCTAGATCTTCAAATGAAATGTTCTTAGAATTTTCCAGCAATATTCCATGGAAGATTTCTAAAATATTTTAAATCTTCACTGCCAATGTTCCAGGAAGCTTCCATAAATATTTCATGCTGTGTGGGTTCTTTATTATCATTTATACATTATTTAAATGTAGATACTGCAAATAACCATAAATAACTGTAAATAAATTGAAGAATACAATTATTAAAAATAATTCAAAATAATTTTGATTTCAGTTTTTCTACAACAAACTTTTTTTAATGGATAAATATATATATATATATATATATATATATTTTATCCATTAAAAAAAATATATATATATATATATATATATATATATATATATATATATATATATATATATATATGAAACATTTCAAACCAACTGGAAGAGCAGAAAAATAAAAATCTCTGAAACTCTGGAAATATATCCTGCCTGTTACTCAAAATGTGTAAAAAAATTTTCAAGGATTTAGATTGGGAGGATCAAGAGCCATAAATACTTGAAATTTGGAAATTTTTTAAAATTTTTGGGAAAGTCCCAACTTGATCATTTTTTTCCCTGAAAATCCTAATATTTTAGAGAGAAATTCATGATAATACTTCTTGTTGTTAATGAAAAGTAGAGTTAGCATGATTCTTTACAGACCTGAATTTTGAAGTTTTCTATTGGTTCTTATACGTATTACATGGTAATTGAAATTACTCATTGCTCCCCACTTCAGAAATTTCTTACCGCGGGCTTATTTTCCTCTATTTCACGTGAACTTTAAAATGAATTTTCGATTATGTAAGTCAGAGCCATCAATAAGGAGTTAAAACAGTTTAATATATATATTATCATGTATGATTAATTTTTACATTGAAAATAAATTAGACATGAAAATATATATTTTAAACTGTTATAACTCCTTATTGGTGGCTCTTTCTTACACAATCAAAAATTTATTTTTAAGTTGATAAAAAATAGAAGGAGATTAGCCCTCAAAAAGCAATTTCTGAAGTAGCAGACAATGAGTAATTTCAATTACCATGTAATACATATAAGAACCAATAGAAAACTTCAAAATTCAGCTCTGTAAAAAATAATGCTAACTCTCCTCTTTATCTAGAACAAGAAGAATTCTCATGAATTTCTCTCTAAAACATCAAGATTTTCAGAAAAAAAATCATAAAGTTAGTACTTTTCCAAAAATTTTGAAAATTTCCACATTTAAAGGATCTATGGCTCTTGATCCTTCAAATCTAAATCCTTGAATATTTTTTTACACAGTATGAGTAACAGATAGAATATATTCTCAGAGTTTCAGCGATTTTTATTTTTTTGCTCTTCCAGTTGGTGTAAAATGTCCCATATATATATATATATATATATATATATATGGATCAATCCACGTCAAACGGATAACGGCTCTGTCAAAAATTGTAGATCACTAAAAAAGTCGTGCATGGGCTAAAAATTTTTGTCTTACACTCTACTTTCTTTTGCAATGTGGCGATTTTGAAAAATCCAAAATGGCGGCCTTAATATGGCGACTCAAACCTAGACATTTCATAAAAATTTTTCAAAAATTAATTTTAATTCATTCAAATCTGATTCTACATATTTTTATATCAGAAATCAATTTAGCGTTCGATTTTACATGAGAATATAGTATTGCACTCAAGGTAAAATATCATCTGAAGGTCATATCGCGATACAATACTTATTTTTCGAATTAATCATTGATAAACGTTGATTAGTAAGAAAATGAAGATACTGATAGGTAACTTGAGTCACTGAATCCAAATCTGATATCCGCTTAACCCTACCAGTCTCCATCAAGGTCATTTGAAGGTCAAATCGCGAATATCTTTTATTATTTGATAAGATTAAGACACCTATAAGTTTTACGTGATGCTGGATCCGAATCTGAGACCTGTTGGAGTGTCAAATGACGTAATTACAGAAAAATTCGTTTCAAACTGTGGTTTCTTGGAGAACAAAAATTTTCTTTTAGTCAATATTTGATTAATTTTTACATAATTACGTCGTTTGACACTCCAACAGACCCCGATTTCGGATTCAGCGATACGTAAAACTTGAAGGTGTCCTAATGTTATCAAATAATAAAAGATATTCGCGATTGGACCTTCAAATGACTTTCATACAGATCTTGTGGGGTTAAGCGGACATCAGATTTAAATTCAGTAACTCGAGTTATCTATCAGTATCTTCATTTCCTCACTAATCAATATTGATCAATGAGTGATTTGAGAAATAACTATTATTTCCTGATATGACCTTCCGATGATATTGTAAATTTTTTTTCCTTTGAGTGCAGTACTATATTCCTATGTAAAATTGAACGCTGAATTGATTTCTGATGTAAAAAAATATGTAGGATCTGATTTGAATAAATTAAAATCAATTTTTGAAAATTATTTATGATATCTCTAGGTTTGAGCCGCCATTTTGGATTTTTTAAAATCGCCACATTGCAAAAGAAAGAGTGTAACACGAAAATTTTGAGCTTATATACGATTTTTTTGGTAATCTACAATTTTGGACAGAGCCATTATCCGTTTGACGTAGATTGACCCATATATATATAAATATATATATATATATATATATATATATATATATATATATATATATATATATATATAAATAATTGCCGAAAATAATCATTTTTATCATTATATTATTTTTACAAATTTCATTATTATTTATCTATCATATAACAATTAATTTATAGCATTTTTCATAATTTCTTTAATTTTTCAGCTTTTAAAGTAAAAAGGCAGTAAATTAAATCAGTTAATATAAAAGCAATTCTTTTGTGAATATCTTTGAAAAAAGTTCATTAAAAATGAATGAAAATTATTAAGAGAATTTTCATTTTCAATAATGGTTTTGACTGGGGAAGATAAATTGATTGTTTAAAGACAGGGATTGTATAGTGGAATTGCTTTCATGTTAATTGATATTCATATATTAGAATTTAATAACATTTTGAACCCGTGCACCTCATTCGACATGCAATTAACTTCACTAATTCAGAGACCATAATATGCTAATTCAGTACTGATTAATGGAGAATTTATACAGTTATTATTTACCGGAAATTTAGAAAAGAGTCACCGGATTCGTGTGTATTATAATAATAAGGTAATTCATATATATGACAGTTTGAATCTTATATATTTACAAGATGAGTATAAGATTTATATAAACAGATTATTCCCAAACAAATCAGAATTAAGCACAGTATTCGAAACAGTACAATCACAAACGAATAATTATGATTGTAGCGTTTTTGCAATGGTTTTTGCTGTTGCAGTACTTTATAATTGAGGTCCATGTTGTTTAAGATATAATGTTTCTCAAATAAGATTACGTTTATAAAGAATTTTTAAAACGCAAAAGATAAAAATGTTTCTAGTTTTACAAAATTATAATAATGCAAAAATTAATTACGATGATCCACCGGATATGATATAAAGAAGTTTTTGTCATGAACAAGGTCTTAATCAAATACCATTTAATTTAGATTTCGCCGAGCTTGAAATATTATAAAAAAAACTCACAAATGCATTTATTGCCAAAACAAAAAAAGATCATGGAAATGTATCGTAAACAAAAGAATTTGAATCATGAAACAATTTTGATGGAAATTGACAGTGACATTTCAGATAGAAATTTTTAAAAACCAGATAATGATGTAATGGGAATCGACGACATCCACTTGAATTATAACGATAATAAAATTGAGACAGTTGAGATTAAATTAAATGAAGAAAAAAAAGAATTAAAAGAAATAGATGAAAAAGAAACTTTATTTGTAACAGAACTTAAGAGCTTGACGAAGCTGCCCGCCTTCTAATAATATTTCCAATCCTAACTTATCAATAGACGATGCGTTTAATCAAGTTTTTTTGCTACAAAGTAAAAATTTGTAAGATCATACTCCAGTGCGGACAACTCAAGAAATCTACCAAAATATTAGACATATATAGTTATAATAAAAACTTTTAATGTATCGTATTTTAAAGTTAGGTCTATCAAGTTTGATATCTAATTTCCAATCCAAGCTAATAAAAAAATAACAAGTCCAAATGATTTTTTATTTTGACAAAAATTATTGTATTAATATAGCTTTAGTACGGACAAGTCATTATATTTGTTTAATTTATTAATTTAAAAAGATACTAATATAGTAAAAAATGCAAAACTCAAGTGATGCAGCTCCAACATCCCGTTAATAGAAAAATGGTAACAGAAAAATCACATAAATATAAAAAAATTTCAGAAAAAGACATTATTATGGAAATGCGAGAAACAAAAAAGTAATGATAAATTAGAACTAAGACGTGTTCAAGAAACTTTACGTAAGAAAAAAGCTTATATGAAAATGAAAAAAGGACAAACAAATAAATATAAACAGAAATTAGAAAATACTAAGACAACAAAATGGCAATTCAAGGAAACAATAAGTGCTGATAAATTGGAACAAATACGTGCGAATGAGGCTTTACGTAAGAAAGAAGCTCATATAAAAATGAAAGAAAAACAACCAAAAAAATATAAAGAAAAATTGGAAAATATTAAGTGTAAACGATTAAAAATTGAAGATAATAATTATAATGAAAATTAGAATAATAATAATCACAATAACAATCATAATATTGTATCAAATGAAGTTATTGATAAAACAATAAAGGGCAAAGTACAAAAAAAATTAAAGAAATTAAATGAAAAAATATCAACTGAAAAAATTAATTTGAAACTGATTGGTTGTATGGCAAATATATATTTCGATGAAAATCTCATATCTGAAAATTACATTGGTTCCAAGACGAATACATGTGTTTATTGTGATGCGCAACATTTTGCTTTTTAACATACTAAAAGTAACGATTTCTCTAATTTTTGTCATAAAGGTATAGTAAAATTGTTAGAAAATCCACCTTACTTAGAACGATTAATGTTTTGAGCAACTGAATTTACGGAAGAAAGTATTGATTTTCGACGAAATGTTAGGTTGTACAACAATGCTTTAGCATTCGCAAGTTTTGATGCCAATTTTGATACATTGCCGGGTAAAGGACCACAAGTTATTAGAATATGTGGACAAATTTACCATAATGTATATGCGTTACATCCTAATAAAGATGAAGCACGAAAATATGGACAATTATATATTTTAGATAATGAAATAGCAACGATTGAACGACATAAGTTTAATACAAACTTAACATTATTAAAACATTTAGATAACTTAATAAGAGATATTGATCCTCATACTAAAGCCTATAAAATGATGCATGAAGCAGGAGAAGAAGAACTACAACGATGTGCAAAAATCAATTGTCTTCTGTAAACTATTACTATGCCTATTGTCTGCAATAATAATTTCGATAAAAATAGATATAATCTACCAACCTGTATTGAAGTAGCAATAGTATACGTTGGAGAAGACGATATGCCTCCTATTGAACGTGATATTGTCATTCACCTTAAGTCTGATAAACCAATTAGTATACTAACAATTAGCAAACACACAGATCCTATGACATATTCGCTTATTCATCCTAATGGTGGTTTCAAATGGATGTCAAATATGAAAAATAAATTTGGAAAATCTAATATGAAAAATTTGCTATTTTATAATTATAGATTTAGTGTTAGAAATGAATTCAATCCATTTCTTAATTTAGGAAAATTATCTCAACAATTCATTGTTGATGCGTTTGTAAAAGTTAAAACCTCCAGATTATATTTCATACGAAAAAAACAAAATGTATTAAGAAGTGATTGTTACAAAGGTGTTATGGACTATTTACATAACAAAAAAGAATTAGATTATTCAAAAATTGGAAAAATGGTAATATTACCATCAAACTTTACAGGAAGTCCACGATTTTTAGAACAAAATCACATTGATTCAATAACACTTGTAAATTATCATAGTAAACCTGACGTTTTTGTAACTATGACCTGTAACCCACATTGGTAAGAAATAACTGAAAACTTGGAAATTTATGAAAATGCAATAGATAGACCAGATATTATAACAAAAGTATTGTATCGAAAAGTAGAAGAATTCAAAAATTTAGTAATAAAAAAGGGAATATTAGGAAAATGTATTGCATATAGTTATGTAATTGAATTTCAAAAACGAGGATTACCACATATGCATATGTTGTTTTTCTTAGATAAAAATGATAAATTTGACATTCCTGAAAAAGTTGATAAAATAATAAGTGCAGAAATCTTAAATAGAGATATTTATCTAAAATTATATAGTATTGTTAAACAATTTATGATACACGGTCCCTGTGGTATGGATAAAAATACGAAACAATGTACGAAAAATTTTCCAAAAAAATTTAATAATACAACAACATTTAAATCAAATGGGTATCCACTATACAAACGCAAAAATGATAGCGTCGAAATTATTTTTAAAAATAAATTTGCAGAAAGAATTGCAGATAATGGATTCGTTGTTCCTTATAATCCTTACTTACTATTGAAATTTAATGCACACATAAACGTAGAAGTTTGTTCCACTGTACAATGCATTAAATATTTATTCAAATACTGTTATAAAGGTTATGATTGTGCATGCATTAAAATACATCAATGAAAGTTGATTTTAGATCAGAAAATAAAGACACTTTTGAAAATGACAATAGTTAAAATGTTGAATATGAATATGACGAAATTAAACAATACATTAATACACGATATTTATGACCACTTGAAGCAATGCACAGATTATTAGAATATCCTTTACATGTTATTCCACATACTATAAAACGTCTAAGCGTTCATGAAGAGAATCAACAAAACGTATTTTTTAAAGAAGGAAAAGAAGAAATGATCATGCAAAAAAATGTTGGAACAACATTAACAGCATATTTTGAATTGAATAGAGAAGATTTCGAAGCACGAAATTACTTATTTTCAGAAATACCAAATTTTTATACATTTGATGAAAAACTGAAAAAGTGGAATAAAAGAAAAAAACAAGGAAACCAATACTCAGTAGAATGTACTTAGTAAATCCGAAAGATAGAGAAAGTTATTTTATTAGGTTATTACTATTACATGTTAAAGGAGTCACGTCTTTTGAAGCTTTGCGAACTGTTGATGATGTGATATACAATTCGTTTTATGAGGCAGCTGAGGCAAAAAAATTAATTGATGGAGATAAAGAATGGGATAGATGCTTGGAAGAAACATCTTTACCAGAATTCCTTTATGCTCTTTGTGAATTATTTGCTTTTATTTGCGTATTTCATAATCCTATGAGTGCACGAGATTTATATGAAAAATATAAAGATAAATTTTACCACCCTAAATACGAAAAAAATGTAGGTGAAAATCTTGCATTGAATGTTATTAAAAATAATTTACAAGTCAATGGATTTTCATTAAACGATTTTAATTTACCTAACATAAGCACATTTATAGAAGTAGATAATAATGAAACAATTTTAAATCATAATAATATTATTCTTAATGAATTAAAAATAAAAATAAATTCTTTAAATAATAAACAAAGGCAAATATTCGACTCTACACTAAAAAGTTTAAACAACCAAAGTAAAGAAAAATATATTTTTATAGATGGACCGGTTGAAAGTGGAAAAAGTTATTAACTTAACGTTTTAATGGCTTATTTTAAATATCATACCACACATTATCTATGTGTAGCTTTGACAGGTATAGCAGCGAATTCATTAGTCGATGGAAAAACCGTGCATACAACATTTAAACTACCGTTAAATATAACAGATTGTACAACTTGTAATGTTGAGCCTAATTCTGCAGAAGGCAAACAATTAAAGGAAACACAAATAATTATTTGGGATGAAATATCCATGACTTCAAAATTTGCTTTTGAAGCGATTGATCGTCTTTTTCAAGATTTATGCAATGTAAACCAACCCTTCGGTGGTAAAACTGTAATTATATCAGGAGATTTCAGGCAAACATTACCAATTGTACGACATGGTAGCCGTATGAACATTATTGAAAATTCAGTTAAATTTAGTTTATTATGGCAGAATATTAAGTAATTGAAGTTAAATGAAAATCTGCGAGTTTCGGATAATGATAATAATTTTAAACAATGGTTATTGGACATCGGAGAAGGAAAACGCCGCGATCTTTTTGAAGATGATAATGAAGTAAGTGCTAGACCAGATAATTTTATCATTAAAGAAAATCTTGTCAAAGAAATATTCGGAAAAACAATAAAAATAGACAATACGAATATAACGGAAAAAGTTATTTTGGCTCCTAAAAATAATGATGTTACTGAAATCAATACTAATGTTTTTAATTCAATGGGAGGAAACCATGTTGAATATTCGAGTGTTGATACTGCTGAAGATGATAACAAAGAAAATTTAGATATTATGTTACCTACATAATTTTCAATAAGTTAACTCCTAATGGACTTCCACCACTCAAATTACATTTAAAAGTAGGGGCTTTCATTATACTTTTGAGAAATTTAAATGTCAATGAGGGACTTTGTAATGGAACAAGGTTGATAGTAAAAAAATGCTTAAATATTCCATTCAAGTGGAATTAGCAACTGGTCAAAACAAAGGTAAATTAGTTTTCATTCCAAGAATAAATCTATCTCCATCTACGGAAGAAATTCCATTCAATATGCAACGAAAACAGTTTCCTATTAGATTAGGATTCGCAATGACTATTAATAAATCACAAGGACAATCTTATGAAAAAGTTGGTGTTTATTAGCTGTCACCAGTTTTCAGTCATGGGCTTTTATATGTTGCTCTTTCAAGGACGAAATTCAGAAGCAATTTAAAATTATTTTTAGGTGACTTCGCTAATGTCAACGGAGAAAATAAAAATGATCAGAACACAATATATACATAAAACATTGTTTATAAAGAGATATAATAAAGAATATGTTATTATGTATTTTATATTTATGTTTTAGAATGTGTTAATAGTTGAACTCGAAATATAATAAAATATAAGATATTTAATAAAAACAAATATCAACTGATGCTTTCAAAATAGTTTAATATGATGTTGAATCAGCTGTATAAAGGAGACGCTGTTAAATCGGCTGCATAAGGAAACGTGCTGTTGAATCAGCTGCAAATAGAGATGCGCTGTTGAATCATCTGCATATTGGGATGCGCTGTTGAATTGGCTGGATATTAGGATGCGCTGTTGAATCGGCTGCATATTGGGATGCGCTATTGAATTAGCTGCATATTGGGACATGCTGTTAAGTTAGCTGCATATAGAGATGCGCTATTAGATTTGCAATGTCTAGTCTAAGAATGAGACGTTAAAACATTGCATTCAAAATAAAAAAAAAAATTTCAGCGTCTGCAGTGGAGCCTGTATAAAACATTATAAAAATACGCTTCACTGAGAAATCCAATGTAAAAGTATACAGGCTTGGATAAAACGCTACGTTAGAAAATATATTAACCAAAAAAATGTAGGAATCAGAAAAATATAAATCCCAAGAAAATATAAGGCCCAAAAAATACAAAGACCGAAATAATATTGATCCCAAAAAAATATTGAGTCCAAAAAATTATAAGGCCCAAAAAATATAGAGACCGAAATAATATTGGGCCCAAAAAATATTGAGTCCGAAAAATTATAAAGCCCAAAAAATATGAGGCCCGAGAAAGTATTAGGCTCAATAAAATATAAGGTCCAAAAGAAATTGAGGCCCAAAAAATATAGACTAAGAAAATATTAGGCCCAAAAAAAATTAAGGCCCAAGAAAATATAAGGCCGAAAAAATATAGACCGGAAAAATATTAGGCTCAAAAAAATATTAAGTCCAGAAAATTATGAGGCCCAAAAAAATGTAAGGCCCAAGAAAGTATAAGGCTCAATAAAATATAAGGCCTAAAAAATATAGAGACCGAAAAAATATTGGGCTGAAGAAAATATTTAGTCCAAAAAATTATAATGCCCAAGAAAGTATTAGGTTCAATAAAATATCAGGCCCAAAAAATATAGAGATCAAAAAAATATTGGGCTCAAAATAATATTGAGTCCAAAAAATTATAAGGCCCAAAAAATATGAGGCCCGAGAAAGTATAAGGCTCAATAAAATATAAGGCCCAAAAGAAATTAAGGCCCAAAAAATATAGTGATCAAGATAATATTGGGCCCAAAAAAAATTAGGGCCCAAGAAAATAGAAGGCCCAAAAAATATAGACCGAAATAATATTAAGCTCAAAAAAATATTTAGTCTGAAAAATTATAAGGCCCAAAAAATATGAGGCCTGAGAAAGTATTAGGATCAATAAAATATAAGGCCCAAAAAATATAGAGACTAAGAAAATATTGGGCCCAAAAAAAATTAGGGCCCAAGAAAATATAAGGCCCAAAAAATATAGACCGAAAAAATATTAGGCTTAAAAAAATATTGAGTCCGGAAAATTATGAGGCCCAAAAAAATGTAAGGCCCAAGAAAGTATAAGGCTCAATAAAATATAAGGCCTAAAAAATATAGAGACCGAAAAAATATTGGGCTGAAAAAAATATTTAGTCCAAAAAATTATAATGCCCAAGAAAGTATTAGGCTCAATAAAATATCAGGCCCAAAAAATATAGAGACCAAAAAAAAATTGGGCCCAAAAAAATATTGAGTCCAAAAAATTATAAGGCCCAAAAAAATATAAGGCCTTAAGAGAATAAGGCTCAATAGAATTTTAGGCTCAATAAAGTATAAGGCCCAAAAAATATAGAGACCCAAAAATATTGGGCCCAAAAAAATATTAAGTCAAAAAAATTATAATGCCCAAGAAAGTATTAGGCTCAATAAAATATAAGGTCGAAAAAATATTAGGCCCAAAAAAATATTAAGTCAAAAAAAATATAATGCCCAAAAAAGTATTAGGCTCAATAAAATATCAGACCCAAAAAATATAGAGACGAAAAAAATATTGAGTCAACAAAATTATAAGGTCCAAAAAAATATAAGGCTCCAAAAGTATAAGGCTCAATAAAATATAAGGCCCAAAAAAATAAAGCCCAAAAAATATGGAGACCGAAAAATTATAAGGCCCAAAAAATATGAGGCCCGAGAAAGTATTAGGATCAATAAAATATAAGGCCCAAAAAATATAGAGACTAAGAAAATATTGGGCCCAAAAAAAATTAGGGCCCAAGAAAATATAAGGCCCAAAAAATATAGACCGAAAAAATATTAGGCTTAAAAAAATATTGAGTTCAGAAAATTATGAGGCCAAAAAAATGTAATGCTCAATAAAATATAAGGCCTAAAAAATATAGAGACCGAAAAAATATTGATCAGAAAAAAATATTCAGTCCAAAAAATTATAATGCCCAAGAAAGTATTATGCTCAAAAAATTATAAGGCCCAAAAAAATATAAGGCCCTAGAAGTATAAGGCTTAATAAAATATAAGGCTTAAAAAAAAAGGCCTAAAAAATATGGAGACCGAAAAAATATTGGGTCCAAAAAAATATTGAGTCCAAAAAATTATAAGGCCCAAGAAAATATAAGGCTCTATAAAATATAAGGCCTAAAAAGTATAGAGACCAAAAAAATATTGGTCTTAAAAAAATATTGAGTACAAAAAATTATAGGGCTCAAAAAAATATAAGGCCCTAAAAGTATAAGGCTCAATAAAATATAAGGCCCAAAAAAATAAGGCCCAAAAAATATGAAGACCAAAAAAATATTGGGTCCAAAAAAATATTAAGTCCAAAAAATTATAAGGCCCAAGAAAGTATTAGGCTCAATAAAATATCAGGCCCAAAAAATATAGAGTCCAAAAAAATATTGGGCTCAAAATAATATTGAGTCCAAAAAATTATAAGGCCCAAAAAATATGAGGCCCGAGAAAGTATAAGGCTCAAGAAAATATAAGGCCCAAAAGAAATTAAGGCCCAAAAAATATAGTGACCAAGATAATATTGGGCCCAAAAAAAATTAGGGCCCAAGAAAATAGAAGGCCCAAAAAATATAGACCGAAATAATATTAGGCTCAAAAAAATATTTAGTCCGAAAAATTATAAGGCCCAAAAAATATGAGGCCCGAGAAAGTATTAGGCTCAATAAACTATAAGGCCCAAAAAATATAGAGACCAAGAAAATATTGGGCCAAAAAAAAATTAGGGCCCAAGAAAATATAAGAGCAAAAAAATATTAGGCTCAAAAAGATATTGAGTCCAGAAAATTATGAGGCCCAAAAAAATGTAAGGCTCAATAAAATATAAGGCCTAAAAAATATAGAGACCAAAAAAATATTGGGCAAAAAAAAATATTCAGTCCAAAAAATTATAATGCCTAAGAAAGTATTATGCTCAATAAAATATAAGGCCCAAAAAATATAGAGACCGAAAAAATATTGGGCCCAAAAAAACATTAAGTCCAAAAAATTATAAGGCCCAAGAAAATATAAGGCTCAATACAATATAAGGCCTAAAAAGTATAGAGACCGAAAAAATATTGGGCCTAAAAGAATATCAAGTCCAAAAAATTATAATGCCCAAGAGAGTATTAGACTCAATAAAATATCAGGCCCAAAAAATATAGAGACCAAAAAAATATTGGGCTCAAAATAATATTTAGTCCAAATAATCATAAGGCCAAAAAAATATTGGGCCCAAAAAAGTATTGGGCTTCGTAAAATATTAGGCCCAAAAGAAATTAAGGCCTAAAGAATATAGAGACCAAGAAAATATTGGGCCCAAAAAAAATTAGGGCCTAAGAAAATATAAGGCCCAAAAAATATAGACCGAAAAAGTATTAGGCTCAAAAAAATATTGAGTCCAGAAAATTATGAGGCCCGAAAAAATGTAAGGCTTAATAAAATATAAGGCCTAAAAAATATAGAGACCAAAAAAATATAAGGCCTCGAAAGTATAAGGCTCAATAAAATATAAGGCCCAAAGAATATGGAGACCGAAAAATCATAAGGCCCAAAAAATATGAGGCCCGAGAAAGTATTAGGCTCAATAAAATATAAGGCCCAAAAGAAATTAAGACCCAAAAAATATAGAGACCAAAAAAATATTAGGCTCAAAAAAATATTAAGTCCAAAAAATTATAATGCCCAAGGAAGTATTAGGCTCAATAAAATATCAGGCCCAAAAAATATAGAGACTAAAAAAATATTGCGCTAAAAAAAATATTTAGTCCAAAAAATTATAATGTCTAAAAAAGTATTAGGCTCATTAAAATATCAGGCCCAAAAAAATATAAGCCCCTAAAAGTATAAGACTCAATAAAATATTAGGCTTAATAAAATATAAGGCCTAAAAAGTATAGAGACCGAAAAAATATTGGGCCCAAAAAAATATTAAGTCCAAAAATTATAATGCCCAAGAAAGTATTAGGCTCAATAAAATATCAGGTCCAAAAAATATAAAGACCAAAAAAATATTGGGCTTAAAAAAATATTGAATCCAAAAAATTATAAGGTCCAAAAAAATATAAGGCCCTAAAAGTATAAGGCTCAATAAAATATAAGGTCCAAAAAAATATAAGGCCCTAAAAGTATAAGGCTCAATAAAATATAAGGCCCAAAAAATATAGAGACCGAAAAAATATTGGGCCCAAAAAAATATTAAGTCTGAAAAATTATAATGCCCAGGAAAGTATTAGGCTAAATAAAATATCAGGCCCAAAAAATATAGAGACCGAAAAAATATTGGGCTAAAAAAAATATTTAGTCTAAAAAATTATAATGTCTAAGAAAGTATTGGGCTCAATAAAATATCAGGCCTAAAAAAATATAAGCCCCTAAAAGTATAAGGCTCAATAAAATATTAGGCTCAATAAAATATAAGGCCCAAAAAATATGGAGACCGAAAAAATATTGGGTCCAAAAAAATATTGAGTCCAAAAAATTATAAGGCCCAAGAAAATATAAGGTTTAATAAAATATAAGGCCTAAAAAATATAGAGACCGAAAAAATATTGGGCCCAAAAAAATATTAAGTCCAAAAAATTATAATGCCCAAGAAAGTATAAGGCTCAATAAAATATAAGGCCTAAAAAATATAGACCGAAAAAATATTGGGCTCAAAATAATATTTAGTCCAAAAAATTATAAGGCCCAAAAAATATGAGGCCCGAGAAAGTATTAGGCTCGATAAAATATAAGGCCCAAAAGAAATTAAGACCCAAAAAATATAGAGACCAAAAAAATATTGGGCTCAAAAAAATATTAAGTCCAAAAAATTATAAGGTCCAAAAAAATATAAGGCCCTGAAAGTATAAGGCTCAATAAAATATAAGGCCCAAAAGAAATAAGGCCTAAAAAGTATAGAGACCGGAAAAATATTGGGCCCGAAAAAAAAATAAGTCCAAAAAATTATAATGCCCAAGAAAGTATTAGGCTCAATAAAATATCAGGCCCAAAAAATATAGAGACCAAAAAAATATTGGGCTCAAAATAATATTTAGTCCAAAAAATTATAAGGCCCAAAAAATATGAGGCCCGAGAAAGTATTAGGCTCAATAAAATATAAGGCCCAAAAGAAATTAGGACCCAAAAAATATAGAGACCAAAAAAATATTGGGCTCAAAAAAATATTAAGTCCAAAAAATTATAATGCCCAAGAAAGTATTAGGCTCAATAAAATATCAGGTCCAAAAAATATAAAGACCAAGAAAATATTGGGCTTAAAAAAATATTGAGTCCAAAAAATTATAAGGTCCAAAAAAATATAAGGCCCTAAAAGTATAAGGCTCAATAAAATATAAGGCCCAAAAGAAATAAGGCCCAAAAAATATAGAGACCGAAAGAATATTGGGCCCAAAAAAATATTTAGTCCAAAAAATTATAATGTCTAAGAAAGTATTAGGCTCAATAAAATATTAGGCTCAATAAAATATAAGGCCCAAAAAATATGGAGACCGAAAAAGTATTGGGTCCAAAAAATATTGAGTCCAAAAAATTATAAGGCCCAAGAAAATATAAGGCTCAATAAAATATAAGGCCTAAAAAATATAGAGACCGAAAAAATATTGGGCCCAAAAAAACATCAAGCCCAAAAAATTATAAGGCCCAAAAAAATATAAGGCCCTAAGAGTATAAGGCTCAATAAAATATAAAGCCCAAAAAAATTAGGCCCAAAAAATATGGAGACCGAAAAAATATTGGGTCAAGAAAAATATTGGGTCAAAAAAAATATTGAGTCCTAAAAATTATAAGGCCCAAGAAAATATAAGGCGTAATAAAATATAAGGCCTAAAAAGTATAGAGACCGAAAAAATATTGGGCCCAAAAAAATATTAAGTCTAAAAAATTATAATGCCCAAGAAAGTATAAGGCTCAATAAAATATAAGGCCTAAAAAATATAGACCGAAAAAATATTGGGCCCAAAAAAATATTTAGTCCATAAAATTATAATGCTCAAGAAAGTATTAGGCTCAATAAAATATAAGGCCCAAAAAATATAGAGACCGAAAAAATATTGGGCCTAAAAAAATATTGAGTCTAAAAAATTATAAGGCCCATAAAAATATAAGGCCCTTAAAATATAAGGCTCAATATAATATGAGGCTCAATAAAATATAAGACCCAAAAAAAATAAGGCCCAAAAAATATGGAGACCGAAAAAATATTGTGCCCAAAAAAATATTCAGTGCAAAAAATTATAAGGCCCAAGAAAATATAAGGCCTAAAAAATATAGAGACCGAAAAAATATTGGGCCCAAAAAAATATTAAGTCTAAAAAATTATAATGCTCAAGAAAGTATTTGGCTCAATAAAATATAGGGCCCAAAAAATATAGAGACCGAAAAAATATTGAGCCTAAAAAAATATTGAGTCAAAAAAATTATAAGGCCCAAAAAAATATAAGGCCCTAAAATTATAAGGCTCAATAAAATATGAGGCTCGATAAAATATAAGGCCCAAAAAAAATAAGGCCCAGAAAATATGGAGACCTAAAAAATATTGGGCCCAAAAAAATATAAGGCTCTATAAAATATCAGGCCCAAAAAAAATAAGGCCTAAAAAATATAGAGACCGAAAATATATTGGGCCCAAAAAAATATTGAGTCCAAAAAATTACAAGGCCCAAGAAAATATAAGGCCCAAGAAAATGAAAGGCCCAAGAAAATAAAAGGCCCAAGAAAATATAATGCCCAAGAAAATATAAGGCCCAAGAAAGACACATTTAAAAAATGCGGAGAACCGGAGAACCGGAGAACTGGAGAACCGGAGAAACGGAGTAAAAAGTGGTTTCACTTTAATATAATATAAGATGCTCATTCTTTAATTACATAACTAACTTAATTAAAAAGAGTAATTAATTTAGAAATACCTCAAACTTATTAAGACTTGGTCTGGTTTTTTCTAATAATAAAAACTTGATGATTTTAAAATTTCATGACCAATGTTGAAGGTTGAGTCAGTTAATTGAAAAATTTTTTTTGAGTTGTCGTGTAGCTTTCGATAAGTTCACAAATTACATTGTGTTTCATAATTGTAACTACCAACATGGCATAAACAAGGATAGAAAAAGATTTTCTCTTCACTTTCAAATGTTACACCATATTTTCTGTAGTTAAAAAGGAAGCGAAGGAATATAAACTCACATTAAAAACATTTTTTTAAATTGAATCCGATATACTACTTTTAAAAATAAAATCCGACTTTTATACTGATTTAATAAAAATTATTTATATTATTTCGTATAGCTGAGAAAAATAACGTCTAAAATACGTTGAAAAGGTTTAAAAACTGTAGGATTTATTTACGTTACACACACAATATACATCGAATATTTAATTAAAATTAGGGTTAATGTATTTAGGGCGGTTTTTATGTGCTATTTTAAATATCTATTTTAAAACCAGTTTCCGCGTTTAAGTTTTTTGCGCTTGTTATTATGATGGAATTTGAAAAATTATTTACAAAATAAACCTGTTTTTTTGTACTTATTTTTTTCTTACGTTTTATTAGTGGTTGATGTTCCTTTTATTGCCAATGTGAAATATATCTATTTATGTTAGCTAACATTATAGGATATGCGAAGAGAGAAAATATTTCATTTTTATATTGCTTTGATAAAGAGTCTAGTCTATTAAAAGGATTAAACTCAAGCCCTTCGGAAATTGAAAAAAAAATGCCATCTTTTTCTGTATTAAAAAATACTCTCGCAAAAAATTTTTTCAGATTTTTAGAAATAGTGCCGTGGCCTACAGAGGCAAAAAACCATTTTTAGTTCCATTTTTGGGCATTTTCACCTACTTTGCGTACACTAAATGTTATGACAATATCTCAGATATCCCAGAATAATTTTCTAAATATAATTATTTGAAATAGAGTGAAAGAACCTTTAATTCCAGCTTTTAACCTTTGAAGGACGGGGAATTTGGAATTTTCAATTTCTCAGTATTTTCTATAAAAAACACATAATATGTGTCTCTAATATTGGGAAATACTCATATGTTAAGTGTCTATCCAAGGTCAAGCCACTATAGTGACTTTCCCATCCTCTAAAGGTTAAAAGCCTGACAGATGCTCTATAACCGAAGATATGCTTATTTACAGTTACTTGCAAAATTAAAATATCAAAGTGAATTGTGAGTAGTGTGCATTTACGATGATTCAATCCATTCCATTATTTAAATCATCCCATATATCAGAAAGATACCCATGCTTTAAATACTGTAACCGATAGTTTACGTACTGTAGGTACGTGTTTGTAATAAAGTTATAATAAGTACATATACTTCCTGCCAACGGGAAGTATATGTATTAATATTTATCAAGCTTGCGTATCCATTTCATAAGCCCAAAATAAAAAATACTCTATAATTTGTTGTTAATTTATTCCTCATTTTTTGCCAGAGAAATAAATTTTGTTGCTGCTGTCATTTCTGAGAAACAATGGATACGCCAGCTTAATATTAAGCTAGCGTACACTGAGAATCCATTAAGAGCGTAGCCTATACAAAAAGCCGATGCGCGGCGCTATTAAAAATTGTAAGACTGCTTTCTTGGTTTTGGGGTGCTGCGGCCCAACTCACAGAAGCCTGCGCACTTATAACAGCAGACAATAGTAATGTTCAGCTGCGTTCTCACCTTTTTGGACGGCTGAGCGCCAAAAAAGAGAGACCAGCCTCGCATATTCTTAGTGGCGCTACGCTACGTTCCTTTGAGAAGGTTACGCTCTGAATGGATTCTCAGTGTAGCCAAGCTTTGTATTTCTTGATGTAATTAACATATTAAAATGGACTAAACTGCATATTTTGTTGCTTAACTTTTATGCTAAATTGAATTTCATTATTACAGCCGTTTCTAAAAAACAATCGATACACTAGCTTAATAGCCACTTTTGATGACTTTGAAATCTTTTGATGTCATTTACGTATTGAAATAAACTGAACGGTATCTATTATTAATAATTTGTTGTTGATTGTCCGTTTTGAGGTTAATTTTCTAGCTACAGCCGTTTCGAAGAGTCGCTAGATATGTTAGCTTAATATTAAGTTAGCGTAGCCAACCTCAGTATTTCTCGATTTAATTGATATGGCTGATTCCATTCAGATTCATGCAGGCCGTCACTGATCAAATTTTTTTTTTTCTTCTAAGTAATAAAAATACCTTCTATTATGTATATAAAGATTAAATTTACCTCGTAGAACGCTCAAAAAAAATTTTTTTTCTTACTACAGCAATTCTAGTGTTGGATGTAAAAACGAAAATTAAAAAATTAAAAATGAACCTCTACTTTTAAATGACTATAGCTCCGTCAATTTTTAACCTTTTTGGGCGTTCTTTTAACGAAAGTGTGCGGAATTTTGTCTAGTTTAAAATGCAATCTCGATTTTTGTAATACAATTGAGTTGATCTTACTGAGTTATTTACGAAAAAGCGAAAAACGTTTTTTTCAAACACGATTTTCTCAAAAACTGTATTTTTTTTTTTGAAATTTTTATATGATTTTATTCATAAAAAATACTAACTTTTAGGGTAGGTGAGAATATGCGATTTTGCCTTATTTTTTTTATAGATTTTTAAACGTTTCTTTTATATTTTCGATTTTAAAACATTGATACCATGGCGCATTGTACTATTTTTCCAACTTTACGAGTTCTTACAACTATTTTTATGCTTTTATTAATTAATATATCAAAAATATCTACAATAATCTTTAAAATAAACCCCGGATCAAATATTTTGATCAATTAGAACCAAAGTTATAACGATTTCAAGTTTAAAAAAAAGTTTAAAAAAACGCTAGAATTGCTGTAGTAAAAAAAAAAAAATTTTTCGAGCGTTCTACGAGGTAAATTTCATCTTTATATACATAGTAAAAGGTATTTTTATTACTTAGAAGAAAAAAAAAAATTCGATCAGTGACGGCTTGTATGAATCTGAATGGAATCAGCCATATATTAAATGAGCTAAACGGCATATTTTGCTGCTAATTGTATGCGTTGATATTGAATTCGTTATTGCAGTCATTCTTCAGAAACGGTAGATACGCTAGTTTAATATCAAGCTAGTGTAGCCAATTTCTGTATCTCTTGATTGATATATTGAAATGAACTAAACGGCATATTTTGTTGCTAATTTGTTGCTAATTGTGTGCGTTAAGATTAATTTTGTAGCTGCAGCCGTTCCTGAGAATCGTAGGATATGCTAGCTCAATAAGCTAGCATAGCGAATCTCCAAATCTTTTAATGTAATTGATGAATTGAAATTAACTACGTATTCCGCTGTTGATTTGTTGCTGATTATCTGCATTGAGATTAATTCTGTAGCTGCAGCCGTTCCTGAGCAATGGTAGGTATCCTAGCTTAATATTAAGTTGACACATCCACCACACATATCTCCCGACAGAATGACGTATTGAGCTGAATCAAAAGGCATATTTTGTTGCTCGTTTATTGCTCGAATTTATAATATGACAGGTTATATTGCTTTGGTCGTTTCCCTGAAACAATGGATACGCTAGCTTAATATTAAGCTAGCGGCCGTCAACCTCTGTTTCTTGTAATTGATATATTGAAATGAACTAAACGGCATATTTTGTTGCTGATTTGTTGCTGATTGTTTGGGTTAAGATTGATTTCGTTGCTGCTGTCATTTCTGAGAAACGGTAGATATGCCAGCTTAATATTGAGCTAGCGTAGGCAACCCCTGAATCTCTTGATGTAATTGACATATTGAAATGAACTTAACGGCATATTTTGCTGATAATTTGTTGCCAATTGTTAGCGTTGAGATTGATTTTGTAGGTGCAGTGGTTGTTGAGAAACAGCAACGGCTGCAGCCACAAAATAGCTTGGCATTAAGAAATAATCATAAAAGTATAATTTATTTCTATTTTATTATAACAGAATTGATACGGTTGCTTTGGTTATATCGAAAAACAAGAGAATGCCCTAGCTCAATATTAAGCTACCGCACCCACTATCTGTATCTTCTTATGTATTTGACATATTAAAATACAATAAGCAATATATTTTATTGCCAATTAGTTGCTGATTGTCGGTGTTGAGATTGATAGTTTAAGATCTGCCATTTTCGAGAATCGCTCAATATTATTGCTCAATTCTGATGGCATCATAGATTTTGTTGCTCCAGCCGATTCCAAGAAACAATGGATACGCTAGCCTAATATTAAGATAGGGTAGCCACCGCACGTATCTCCCGACATAATTAACATATTGAAATAAACTAATAGTTTTGATTTGTTGCTGATTTGTTGCTCATTTTTTAAGGTATGACAGATTTTGTTGCTTCAGCCGTTTCCGAGAAATGGGGGATATATTAGCACATAAAAAAATAATGATAATCACATAATTTGTTTCTATTTTATCATAAAAAACCGATATAGTTGTTTTATAATATCGGTTATGATTAGTTCTTAATATTGTACTAAAATATTCTCTGTTACTCGGAAACAGATAAAGCAACAGAATCTTTTATACCACAAAAACTCAAAAACAAATAGGCAATAAAATATGCCTTTTGATCATTTAAGTAGGTCAATCATGTCATTATATACGTGTGGTGGCTACGCTAGTATCATACACTTATCATATCAATATAACGTTAGTGTATTCAGCATTTCTCAGGAACGACTGTAGCTACAAAATAAATATCAACGTTTAACATCAGCAACAAATCAGCAACGAATTATGCCGTTCAGTTCATTTCTATTTCACTAGCTTGCGTATCCAGTGTTTCTCGAAAACAGCTAAGGCAATAAAATCTGTCACACCATAAAAATTAAGCAACAAATTAGCAATAAATATGCCGCTTAATCCATCTCAATACGTCAATTATGACGAGAGATACGTAAGGTGGCTACACTAGCTCAATATTGAACTAGCATATGCAGGATTTTTCAGGAATGACTGCTACTACAAAACCAATCTTTACGCGAATAGTCATCAATATAATATATCAATTATATCATTTCGATATGTCGATGACATCAAGATACATATAGGTAGGCTATGCGAGCTTAATATTAACCTAGTGTATCCGTTGTTTTTCAGAAACGGCAGAAGAAATAGAATTTATTTTCTCATAGTAATTAAGCAACAAAATATGCCGCTTAATTTATTTCAATATATCAATCATAAAGGAAGAAACGAAAGGTTACTGCGCTTACTTAGTATCAAGCTAGCGTATCCAGTGTTTCTTAGGAACAGCAGCAGCTACAAAATCGATCTCAATACAAACGATAAGCGACAGAATATGCCGCGTAGTTTATTTTTATATGTCAATTACATCAAGAGATACGGAGGTTGCTTACGGTATCTTAATATTAAGCTAGCGTATCCATCGTTTCTTGGAAACAGCAGAAGAAATAATATTTATTTTATCATAAAAGTTAAGCAACAAATTAGCGACAAACTATAACGCTTAGTTTATTAATATATGTCAAATAAAACGGGAGATAAGCAAGGTGGTTACGCAAGCTTAATATTAAGCTAGCGTATCCATTGTTTCTTGAAAATGGTTGAAGCAATAAAATTTAAGCAACAAATCAGCAACAGAATATTTTGCTTAGTTTATTTTAATATGTCAATTATGACAGGAGATACGCAAGGTGACTACGCAAGCTGAATATTAAGTTAGTGTATCCAGTGTTTCTCAGGAACGGCTGCAGCTACAAAACCAGTCTCTAGGCAAGCAATAAGCCACAAATTAGCAACAATATTAATTGTTTAGTTTATTTCAACATGCTATTACTTCAAAAGTTACAAAGATTAAGGGGACGCTGTATCTCTCTATCCTTTTCTAATTGAAAAATGTAAGTTTTTTGAAAATCTAGTGATTATTGATAGAAATTAAAGGTTGTCCGCTACTTGTTTAGTAAAAAGTAATATTTTCTCTGATGAGGACTAATTAATTTTGTTGCTTTTTTTTCAAGTAAAGTTTGACATACTTACAAAATCCTAAGTAAGGCTAGAGAATACGTTATTTAAGTATGTCAAACTTTACTTGAAAAAAAAGCAACAAAATTAGTTGGTCCTCATCAGAGAAAATATTAATTTTAATTGAACAAGTAGCGGACAACCCTTAATTTCTATCAATAATAACTAGTTTTCCCAAAAATAGATAGAGAGATACAGCGTCCTCTTAACTACGTTAGCTAAATATCAAGCTAGCGTATCTAGCGATTTTTCGAAACGGCCCTAGCTAGAAAACTAATTTTAACGCCAACAATCAGCGACAAATTAGTAACAAAACATTTCGTTTAGTATATTTTAATAGATGCATCATATCAAGAGATTTCATAAGATGGTTATTAACCTAGCGTATTGATTGTTTCTCAGAAACCGCTATAGCAATAAAATTTATTTTACCATAAAAGTTTAGCAACAAATTAGCTCCAAAAGATTCCGTTTAGTTTATTTCAATTTATCAATTATGACGGAAAATATCCAAGGTGGCTACGCTAGTTAATATTAAGCTCCAGCATCCAGCGTTGCGTGGGATTGGCTGCAGCTACAAAGTCAATCTTGACGCGAATGATTAACTGCAAATTAGCAACAAAACATGCTGTCTAGGTTATTTTAATATGTCAATTACATCAAGAAATACAGAGGTTTGCTAAGCTATCTTAATATTAAGCTAGCGTATCCATTGTTTTTCAGAAACGGTTGTAGCAGTAAAATCTGTCATATCCTAAAAGTTTAGCTAAAAATTAGTAACAAAATATGTCATTCAATTTATTTTAATACGTCAATTGTATCGGCGCATTAATAGGGTTACGGAACTGCACCTCGGCCGATCGACAAAGTTAAGCAGTTCTAGGAGCGGTCATTATTTGGATGTGTGACCGCTAATGCCTATACAACTCCGACAATTGATAAGGTGATTTTTTGTTGTCAACAATGTATGCTGTAGGTAAGAGGAAAACGTTTTCGGTGTTTAAGCCCACAGAATAAAAGCTAAGTTTATCGCTTACATTGAACAAATAAGTTTTAAGTATTAAGAAAAATGTTTGATTAATTTCTGTATGTCTAGTTGAAAATATCTAATAGCATGAGTAATTTCTAAAAACAGTAAACAGCTTTGAATAGTTAATCTAAATGCTGGACTTTTTATTTTGTATAAAAAAGTGTAATATTATAATGAATATAAAAATTTTGTAAAATAATTAAAATGTTTGAAATATTACAACTTCTTAACATTTTAAAAATTGTCATTTTAAAAATTTAAATTTCATTTTTGAAATTTACACGTGTTCCTTGATTCATTTTGAGTCTTTTTATTTTGTTAAATTTTTTCCAATAGTTGATATTATTTAAGTGAAAAAATCATGAAGTTTTATATTACACTACGATACAAAAACCGCCATATTTTTTTTCTAATCACTATTTTTTAATAAAATAAATTGCATTTGAAAGATTATCGTCTTATGCCGCGGAAAAAATTGTTTTGGGAGTTTACTTTAAGATCCTTTTTTTTGACAGAAAGAAATGTGAAAAAAAATTGAAAAGAATTTGGACTTTTTCCAAAAAAATCGGCCATATATTTTTTTTCTGTACATCAAAAAAAAAGTGCTGATTTTTAGAAAGAGCATACCCTAAAACATAAGAAAACCAAGTTTCATCAAAATCCATTGAGAATTGGACGAATGACATAATGACAAACCAAAGCGTTGCAACTATGGACATTTTCCACTTAATGGGTTAATTTATATTTAAATAATAAATAAATTTTTTTTCTATTTTTTGATGTACAGATTTAAAAATTATGTTTATTCGAGTATCATTTTATTGTAATGCGTTATAAATTTTTCAGTATATATATTTTATGTTCCAGATGGCGAACAAAAAGCAAATGAAATAACAAACGCTATTTTAGTTTTTATTGCGAAAAATAATGAGCCATTTAATGTTGTGGAATCTGATGGCTTTTAAGTACTTATGCGTAAAGCAGCCCCTTTTTATAAAATGCCTGATCGAAAAATTATTACTAAACTGATTGAAGAAAGATATGAAAGACTGTCTAGTGTAGTAAAAAATGAATTATAAAATGTTAATGATATATGTTTAACGACAGATATATGGACAGATTCTACCAATACAAAAAGCTTCTTAGGAGTAACTGTACATTATTTTATTCAAGAAGAAACTAAAAGTGTTACTATTGTGTATGTAGTACATGAACTTGATGAGAGACATACAGCAGATTATATAAGAAAGCAGTTGCTTAATTTTATTTCAGAATAGAATATTGGTACGGATAGTATAGTAGCAGTTACATCTGATAGTGCTGCAAATATAAAAAAAGGATTATAGATGCATTTGGTACTGAAAAGCATTTGCCATGTTTGGCTCATTTATAACATCTAGTATCATAAAAAAATAATTGAAAATGATGAAATTATAAGTCCATCGATAGAGAAAATAAAAAAATTGTTACGTTCTTTGAAAAATCTGTAATAGCTACTGATAATTTAAGAGGCGGTCGGAACCAAATCGGTGACTTGCGGTATATATCAAGTCAGCATTTTTCGCTTTACGATAATATTTTGTATATTTTTATGGCTTTAACTATTTCAAATTATTCTTTATATACATGACTAGAGGAAATGACTATATTTTTACCATATGAATAAGTAAATAAATTATTATAAGCATTTATTACAAATATCAAACTGACTTGACATATACCGCATGCAAAAAACTGTCGTGTCGATTGTTAGGTGGCATTTTTCGCTTTATAACAATATTTTGTATATTTTTGTGGCTTTTACTATTTTAAATTATTCTTTATATACATGACGAGAGGAAATGACTATATTTTTACCATATTGATAAATGAATAAGTTATTATAAGCATTTGTTACAAGCACCGAACTAAGTCACCGATTTGGTTCCGACCGCCTCTTAAGGATGTTCAATGGTTACGTAAAAGTTAACAGAATGCTTTGAAATTTTGAAATATGATTTATTATATTAAATTAAAGTACCTCAATTTTCTTCCATATTTCATTCCGCATGTTTTTTCGAGAAATTTAATGTTAAAAATACGAAAAATAACATGGGCTCTTATGGGCGATCTGAGAATCGATTGCGTTTTATATAAATTTCTGTCATAAAAGTTAACAGATCAAATTAAAATTTAGATATTATGAAAGTATATTATCTAAGGATTCATTTCATGTAGTTTTTTTTATATACCTTTCAGGAAAATTGACAGAGATTTCCAAAGTTAAAGTTAAAGTAAGAGTTAATTTTTGAAAATTGCTACTGCTACGTAAGAGATTTGACAACGTTGCGTATATATAACATAAGTTTTGAATTGAAAGATAATATTTTTCTGCTTAACTTAACCTACAAATAAAAGCGCTGCGTTGCCAAATTTCATTCAACATATTACCGAACTTATATTAATTTATAATAAATTAAATAACATTTTAAAATGTTTTATTCATTAAATAAAAATGTTTAAATGTAATTTAAATAATATATTTCATCTCTGAGTGCCATTCAAAGAACTTTTTGTTAAAAAATATTTCATTACTTTAAGTTGGCAGCAATCCTTCTTTCCTATGTTAAAGCATAGAGTACCCCTCTGACTCTTTACCTCCTCGCATGACGCCATTGAACATCCTTAAGAAATCAAACAAATTTGAAACTTCTACAAAGTGTTGAGACGCGGTGGAATTCCACTCATCTTATGTTACAAAGATTTGTTGAGCTCTCAAATATATTATCAACTATTCTCTGTAACGTTTGGCTTTTCGGGCGGTTGCTTTAGACAACCCGTTGACGTCGGTGGCATCAGACTTTTACTTTTACCTGAGGGTTGATGCTGGATGATGGTCGGTCGGTGGTTCGAATAAGCCAAAGTTCAAAACTTATAAACTAAATTGATTTTTACTGAATTTAATAATAAAAATAAAAGTGACTTTAATAATGAAAATAAAAGAATTGTGTATTAATATTTGTAATTAAAGAAAAGAATTTACTATTGCGTTTAAATACTAATTAAATAAATGAAATAAGCAAAGTGGTAAACGACGGGGCGGATTTACAGGAGAGGTTTAGCGGAACTGGTAAATGAGTATGAGTCGTGCAATTATATTTTTCACAATAAATATTCCTTTGCATTTATTGAGTTGAACTTATAACTAATACAAGGTTGAATTAATCAACTAATAATCTCGGGAAAATAGCCGGAAACGGCGGCACGCAAAAATATGAATAATCAAATAATACTAGGATCAAATTATATCTTTAGGCGGTCGGTATTATTTTTACCGGTAATGCGGTTTAATAAAATTATACTTAAGAATAAATTCCGAACGGTATCGGTTACAAACTAGGATAAAAGAAAATAAACTATTTACAGGCTTCAGTATTATCGACGGCGGTTACGGTCGGAATCTACTTTACCGGCGGCAGATAATACGAGCAGTATCTCGATGACACCCGGTATAGGCTGGAAGTAGGTCAGTGTCGCAGGAAGACATGATAATGCTACCTCCAAGCCTCAGGGTAGACAAGGAGAAGAGGAGCTAGTCGCGGAAACTCCATCGACTGGCGGAGGAACTACCTCGACCGAAAAGGTGGAGGTGAGAGATAGGAAACTATGCATAGGAAACCCCCTTATGCATAGTTACTGGGAATAGATGGAAAACTTAGTCAAGCTAAGCCCAGGTAAGAACGGTCTGCAATGTGTATAGGAATCCCCCTTATACACATTGAAACACGTAGGTGAGCTCTCACTATGTAAAGCATAACTTCTCTACATAGGGAGAGGGGAGAGAGTCCGTTTTAGCCGGCCGTCTTGCCGACTTATATGCTCTGGAGCGCGCTATTCCCATTGCGGGAGTAACGCCTCGTAGCGGTTGAGCGCGGAACCCGGTTTAAGCGCGATGCTTGAAATAGCATCGTCGCATCTCCTATCCATTAATAAGGGACCAAATATAATAACTGCTTCAGAATTGAAAATAGTCAAAGATTTTATTACATTATTAGAACCTATTGAATTATGGGTTTTATAATGAAGATGAATAAAGGATTTATTATTATAAAGTTTATTTATTTTATTAACTTAGCAAACTTATGGAATACATAGTAGATAGAAGTATATAACTATAATGTATAAACTTGACTATAGAGAGACACCTATAAAAGAGAGTAGCTATATCCAGTGACTGCTACCAACATACATTTTTCTTTTTAAGTTTTATACCCTGATTACAACTATATTCACTAATTGTTCATACACTCTTACATGTACATACACATACACTCTTGATCATATGTGTAATTCATAAACCCATATATATTTGCTTTTTTAACAAAACCATTCTTGAAGGCTACCCAAATTATTTCAAAAGAAAAATATTTTGCTGGTAGCAAAGCTATCCCAACCATAAAAAAAATTAAAAATAATTGAAGCAAAATCGTAGTCAATTTAGAATCGGGAATGCAACTTAAAACGTTTCTAACAAAAAAATTAGCGAAACGCTTTGATGACATTGAACAGATTTTCCTGTTAGCAATGGTTACATTACTTGATCCTCGTTTTAAAAAATTGCACTTTAATAATCATGTTGCATATTCTAATACACATAAAAAAGTTATTGGAAAATGAAATGTTAAAAACACACCCAAAGAATTAATAGATACTGAGTTTTCAGAAACTCAGTTGCAAGAAAAAGAGACAAACAATTTTTTGTCATTTCACAAAAAGATGGTTGATGTTGACAACAATAAAAAACTTCAAACTCAAGATAAAGGTGACATCTCCGAGGATTTAAGGTTTTATCTACACCAAACAGTTATAGATATGGATGCTAATCATGTTAAATTTTGGAATGATTATAAGGACACAAGTTTATCAAAAATTGCTAAAAGGCATTTAAATGTCATGGCAACGTCCGTTCCTTCGGAAAGATTGTTTTTCAAAGCAGGAAATATCATGACCGATAAAAGAAGTTGTTTGAACAGTGCGCATTTGCAACAACTTCTATTTTTAAATTCACTATCGGTCAAAGAATGGA
Source organism: Anastatus disparis (assembly GCA_017163975.1). Classification (NCBI taxonomy): domain Eukaryota; kingdom Metazoa; phylum Arthropoda; class Insecta; order Hymenoptera; family Eupelmidae; genus Anastatus; species Anastatus disparis. The sequence goes on along the minus strand of JAFFSR010000274.1, from coordinate 4,943,717 downwards.
AACTCTAACAACTTTATATAAAACAATCACGAAATTCGTTACATTTACAACTCTTCCTTTTCGGGCGCGAATTAGCTTTCATTTATTCAACTAATTATTAAACAATAAGTTAAACATCGCCAAAAATAATAGAAGAAATTGCGGAATTATTCTTTCTAAAGTTGTGGCTTAAATGAAGTTGCAAACTTTTATTTTCAAATAATTTACGTGCGCGCTTAGCGATTACAGAATCTTTACACATCGCCCCTCTCATACTCTCTCTTTCTACCGCATTTATACTTTCTCTGTTTTTCGGCGCTTAGACTCACACAATATACTTCCTCATACTAAATAAAAATCACATAATTTTACAAATAAATAACTCGCTATTTCGCACGCATAATTATTATCTTGAATTAATTAAAAATGTTCGATAATTATTATTTTCAATAGACTTGTCTTTTTTTTCTCTCTTCTGGATGGCACTGCTGAAGTTTTTCTTCATGTCTAATTCTTTCTGTCTTTTTTGAGCGGGAGGAATATGCAATTTAAATTTCAATCCTACAAATTTACATGAATAAAAAAAAATAATTTTACATTTAAAAATACGCTTTAAAATTATTAAATTTTCTCTTGTAGCGCCATCAGATTGTTTCATAAATAATATTACATAATACAATAAAATAAATTAATTCACAAAAAAAATGTTTACTCTTTATTGGGAAGCGGAAATCGCGTCACATTTTATTTTAGGCTTAAATTCAGGCCTGATACCTTAAGTTCTGAATTGATTGATATTTTTTATGAGTGTAACTACAATTAATATTAAACAATACTAATGTCTCATTGTTTTATATTAATACAAAATTTATATTTCACATATATCATAACCTCTAGAGTTTTTATTGTTCATTATAATCTTTGTTTATTTGAGTAATGTACTAACAAGTAATTGTTATTAATTATGAATAATATCAGAAGATTAACTATAACTTTATAAATAAAACTTAAATATGTTATTGTTAATTATAAAAACAAATAGTTTATAACAAATAGTAAGTAAAAAATAGGTTATTAGCCTTTAGACTGCCGGAAAATCATTATTTTGATTTTCCGCTTCAAAATATTGATTTTCCGGTAGTCTAAAGGTTAAATAAATAATTTATAAAAATAAATAATACACGATAATAATTTATTAAAATAAATCATTTTCTAATAATCCTAAATTAAAGACTTCTAAGGAAAAAGGACGCATCTAAAAGGTCACATTTCGAGTAAAATTATTTAAAATTTTTTTGCTAGCAAATAATGTAAACTAATTAACAAATAATTAATGTATTTGCCGATTTTAAAATAATGCTGATATTATAAGTTTACAAAAAAAATATATATATGATATACGCCCTTTTTTGATTTAATAGATTTCTGAGTTATGAAAATGGGTCAATAAATTTTTTCTTCAATCCATATTTTATTAAAAACAACTTGATGGCACATAAAAATATATAAAAATATCAAAAAATTTATTCCAATTATTTTATAACACAAAATATTTGCTACTACAATAAATATTATAACAAATAAATCATTACGCAATTGATTAGTTGAAATGATTAATGAAAACGAGCGTAGCTCGAAAAAAGCCTTTTTATCGTTTAATCTTGTGTAAGATAGTACTATAGTATTTTTTCTTTAAATATTCATACTATAAATACAACAGTGTGTTATTATAATTAATTGACACTAAAAAACATAAAGAAAAAATGATACGCCCTCAAGATACGCCCTTTTTCTTTAGAAGCCTTCAATTATAATTTCTTTAATTATCGTTCCAAAATTTTTATTACTGTTTCAAAATTAAAACTTTGTATTACTTGTCATGTTCATAAGCTGGGCATATTATGTCGAAATAAGACGGGGTTCGTGGCCATATTATGGGCCATATTATCTTTGCAAACGATAAATACACCATATTGACACCGTATACCCAGGCTTTTTTCTACTAGGAAAGCTTTGCAATTAAAGCAAATATTTGTTTTCTCATTTAAATGTATGCTACTATTCTACTTCAAACACCTGAATTTAAACATTTTCTTTTTAAAGACCATAATATAGTATGTTTGTTAACATTAATATAAAGCATATTGTTTAAATAAAATATAATTATTTTTAATATCATTTACTCAATCATAAATTGGGATTTCAAGTGGAGTGCTTAAAATGTAAATAAGTGATAATAAATTATAAAATATGTTTTCGTAAAATAATAAAATGATGTTGACATTTTAAAGTTACGGCGTTCAAAGACTTAAAATGACAATTTATTTTATTGAATTTCAAAATAAAAAGTACGCAAGAAATTTTATAAAATTTCAGACAAAATAATATACGTAAATTGAGAAGATGCAAGCTTTTAGTTGTTATATTTTCTTACTCGTACTTCAGGTAGTTGGTATAAAATTCACTTTCAATCAGATTTTTTTCAAATTTAGACTACTTTTATAATATATTATGCTACGCATGATATTAAATTTTCAGAAAAATTCCCTGTACCGGATTCGAAATATAGAGCTTTAAAGTTGCAACATTTGATACGTGATTCCTATAGTAAGCTGTTTCAAACAGTACATTTTAAGACATAACTGAAAACCCTCTATTCAGATCTTTTTATAAAACATACATGATATTTAAAATTATGTAAAAAATTAAAATACTCAACCGTATTGGGAACTCACACGAAGGCGTAACCTATATATATAGTACACTAACATGGCGACAGAATTCCACAGTACAAGCTGGGCTTAAATGTAATGACATTAGTTTTTTAGTCTAAACATCATCACCGTGAAAAATATTTGTAAATACGCTAACACCAATCATCCACAATGTAAATTTATACAAGGAGAAATGGTTTATCAGACCCAATTCGAAATAAAATATGAAATTAATAAGAAATATACATTCAACGCTAAGGTTAACTTCATATAGCTTATTGCTTGCAGACGTCTACTTGTCCACGCTTCATACAAATTTATCTTCGCAGAGTTGTCAAATATATTCTGCTTGTTTGCATAACCTCGATTTGTTCTCGGGTAGAGATGAAAACTAACATTTAAATTCTTGACTGCTTAAATTTAACGACCCCTTACTACACAATAATCTCTGTTGGAATTTTTTCACGCATTTTGAACTCTTTTTATTACATTGTAATTAGTTTTCAATTAAAAAATAAAAATTAAACACCAATTGCTATGCTACTCATGCGTGTAGCTAAAAATGCGCAAAAATGGAAAGTACAAGAAAATCAGTTTTAGATATGATAATATTTTCCAATGTCGCGAGTCAATTTTTGTTTACATTAGCAAGATACAAAAATAGTATTTCGTCTAATCTTTTAAACGCCGTCGAAATATCGCAGTTTAAAAAAAAAAATTTTTACGAACTTTTGAGCGGTACTGTATGTCAAACTTTTCTTGAAAACAAAGCATCAAAATTAATTTGTCCTCATTAGAAAAAATATTGCTTTTTACTGTACCAGTTGCGGACAACTCTTAATTTTTATGAATAATCACCAGTTTTTTCAAAAACCTACATTTTTTAAGTAAAAAAGGATGGAGAGATCCAGCGTCCCCTTGATACAAAATTTTTGTTATAAAGCTTCAAATTTAATTTTTAAACACAATATTTTATTATTTTCTATATATCAAATAAATTTAAAATTTGAAATAAAATTAATTTAGTTTTTTCAAAATAAAGAGAAAAAATGACTTTAAATTTTTCAACATTTAATATTTAAAATCCAACATATATTTGTTAGTCAAACAATATTTTTATACCCAACTGGCTACTTGCTCAAAGTTTTAATAAAAAGGTATCATTGCAAAAAAAAGAAAGAAAACAACAACAATGTTAAAGAAAGTTTAAAGCAACTTTCAAAACGTTATTATTTCAATCCTAAAAAATTTCTGTGTTTACATTCTAATTATTTCCAAAAATAAAAGAAAAAAGTCTTGTGCTGGTTTTGTTTTATCTTGTGTTGGTTTTTTTTCTTTCTGTTGGATTGCTACAGTTCTATAAGATTTCTATTCAGCACACCAGTAACCACTGAACAAAATCTTAAGAATCTAATAATTTTAGTTATTGGCATTGAAAAATTAACGTAAGCCATCTGACTGTCACTTAATGTACTATAGCAATGGCGGTTGTGGCTATACTAAACTTGCATTGTCGGTTTGTTTATATACAAATGTAACTGTATTTTTTTCAAGTAATTTAGAATCAATTTATATATGATTTGTTCGCAAAGAAAGTTATAAATTTTTTAATGAAATAAAAAATAAATTTTAAATATGATCTAACCAATATGGATATTTCATGTCAAAAACGTAAAAGTAAATGTAGAAATAAGTGTTGTGTGACAGGCTGTTGCTCCAGAAGGGATACAAACTTGAGTTTTCGTGCACTTACGAAAACTGGAGTTACTATTACTAGAGTAAATATGTTTGGAAAAATAGAAAATATTGATAAACGAGCTGAATGGTTGAGAAAATTGAATAAACAAGATGTTGATCAAGACTTAATTGTTTGTTCAAAACACTTTAAGCCATATAATTACTTTTTAGCAGGTAAGTTTGGTTAGTGTGATAGAGTTGATAAAAATATATTTACAATTTTTTTTTAACAAGCAATAACATTATATTGGAAGATTACGATATGACTTAGAAAGTGCCAAGATTATTAATGAATGCTGTTCCATCACTTATGAATCAATCAGAAAGTCAAAAACAAAAAGAAGCTGTAAATTGGTTGTGAAAAGGAAGATGTGGAAGTATAAGATTAATTATTAATTTAAGTTAGTATCAATATTGATTAATTTTAATAATATTATCATTTCTGCAGGTTAGAAGAAGATCACTAAATGAAAATTCAAAGAAAAAATCATTTGAAAAAATAAAATAAAAGTAAAACTGCAAGTGTTGAAGCAGTCACTTCAGGATCTGTAAACAATGTCATTAATTGTGAAAAAAATGTTCAAGTTGTCAATGACCTACGCGAAGGCGTAATTTAATTTACCAATTTCCATTTTTTTTGTTATAGTATCTAGTATATTTTATGATTTTTTTATATTTTTAAATATTAATCTTCATTTATATTAACCAAATTTCAACAAAAGAAATTTTAAAAAAATTGACCATCTTTAAATCACTGCTAAAACCGAACAAATGAACAAAAACACTTTTTATAAGTCTTATTTTTAATATATATATATATATATATATATATATATATATATATATATATATATATATATATATATATATATATCAACTAGTCTGTAATGAAATTTTTACAAATTTTATATTTAAATTACATTAAAAACAATATAAGTCACATGAAATCTTAATATTCATAAAAGATAAAAGAAATAACACTACTACTTTTTAGTAATTATCGAATTGAAAATTGGAACTACAACACAAAAATAAATAGTAAATATCTTTCCTCTAACGCCAAGCAAACTCCATTTGTATACGAAATTTGTAACAATACAATCATATAGTTTATAAAGAATAAGTTAAAATGACTATTTATAAATTCCCAAAGTAATGTTTTTCAAATTACTTTGAACTCTCTGAGTTTCAATATGTTCTAATAAATCTATAAATATAAAAAAATAAGAAAAATTAAAATACAGTTAACATCAATTTAAAGGTATAAGAGCACTAATAATCGCATAAATAAGGTATTAAAAATAAATTAAAATTATAAATTTACATTAATACATTAATATACTCAGGCAAATAATCGCAAAAGTAAAATAACACATTAATTTTTAATTTAAGAAACATTATAAACAAAATTTAATGAGCTAAAATTTAATTTTTATAATATCAAAGAATTTTACTTAAATAAAATACACTTCACATTAAGTGTTAAAACTTACAAGAAAAGAAAAGAAAAATAAATTTTGCTTTAGATAAAAAAATAAATAATATAATAATATAATAATATAATGTTCATTGCGGCCGTATCATTCTGTCCTTGTCTAATCTAAACTCGTTATTATAAATAAATAAAATATTTTCATAGAAAAGTAAGGCAACCGCCCCATAGAGCAAAAGACAAGCAAACGATTCTTTTCTATGAAAAAATATGAAATTTTGATTATTTTTCGAATGAAGTCTGAAACGAAAAAACAGCTCAATCAACTCAATCAAGTTCGATTGTTTTTCCGTTTCAGACTTCACTCGAAAAATAATAAAAATTTCATATTTTTTCATAAAAAAGAATCGTTTGCTTGTCTTTTGCTCTATTGGGCGGTTGTCTTACTTTTCTATGAAAATATTTTATTTATTTATAATAACGAAAGTTAAGATTAGACAAGGACAGAATGATACGGTCTCCTCTTAAACAATATTTAATACTATTGCGGAACTTCGCTTAGAAGTTCTGCCTCCCGAACGTCTGGTACGACGAAACTCACGGCGTGTACCGAGAACTCTATTAAATACCGTTGATCAAGAGTGTACTACGCTCAACATATACATATAAAGACAAGACACGATTTTAATTAGCAAAAGAATAATATTAAGCAATCTTCAAGAATTTCATTAATATTACTTTACTTTATTTAAATCACTAAATAAAATCAATACAATGAAATAAAATTACAATAATATTAATTCGTGAGCAAAATTCAATAAATTTAATAAAGAGAAATAACCGTTAATCTAAGCTAGCCTATGCTACGTAACACTGGCGCACACGACGATCTTTTTCGCCTCGCATGTAACGCACATACATATTAAACGTGATCGCACTAGTCTGCAGACTTACATTCTTTTGTCAGCCGGTGTGTGTAGAGCCTTCCCGCAGTTGCCTTCACGTAACAAACAACCCAGAGTATATATTAAAGCGGCACCGTAGATGTGCGGTGCAGCCTACTGTCCTTCTCGCTCTTACTGAAAGGCCAAACAAACTCTCGTTTGACGCTGCAGTGGACACACTTAATCCTGGCTCTTAAGAAAATAATAACAATAAAGAACCGGCACTTCTCACGAGTGATTACCCCGTAATTGAAAGGCAATTAACACGATTCACAAGTGAATGAATTTCCTTGACAAGTCTCAACAGAGGAAAAATAGCCGACGCTCGAGCACAAACAACTTGTCAAGATGGCAGCCTAACTCCGTTAAAACGATTCGTTCGCTTTTCTCTCTTGCTTAAGTCTACCCGTCATGCATTGCGCGCGCTTCTTTCTACACTTATCAATCCAAGCCGCTGACACAGACTCTCTCTCTGTCTCACTCTTATACTCGCACATGAAGCATCGAAACATACGTTGTACTGTGCGACTAACAAGGAGGACAGATATATGCGCATACTATCACACAGTATACGCGTAATTCGCTATCCTCGTTACACCCGTTTCCCAGACGCTGGAAGACTGTGTATGTCAGCTCTGCCACATCTGGTCGCACTAAAAAATATAATGGGTATGTACCACAAGAAAGTCTCTCTGTGATATCCCACCTAAATTCTTCTTATTTCAAAAAGAAACATTTGAATCTATAAATCACCTTATCTATTCCGCTACACTAATGATCATATTGACCGTCACGGTTAGGCAACTTATTATCAACGAAAGAAGATACCTGCATATTATCTCTTTCAATACTTTGATGATGACAGTAAACTTATGCCTATCATCGGTGTAGTTTATTATCAGACTTCATATTTGGAAGAAGTTGTAAATCCACTGTTATTCCATAATTGCGGTTGTGACAGTTTTAACCAGTGGCAACCACTGTATTTCTCTGGTTGCTACACTGTTGAAGTTGAGTAAGACATTAAGAAGATTGAGCAGTAGATCCTCTTGAGTTACCTTTGACTTACCACGAACGCGCTTATACGTACCATTTTCACTCGATTGCTGTGAAACGCATACTAACCTCGCATTCGCTCGTCTCCCCACCAAAGCTGTCCTACACGGCTTATCACGTTTCCTACACACGTCTACCGACCTAAAACTACACTTTATACCACACGCAGGTGGTGCGCTATCGCTGAAGTGGTGAGGTTGGCCATTCGCAGATGGCCTGCCGCAATTCTTCACTCTTCCTACTTCAACTTCTTGATCCATCAGCGGTTGATTATCATCCTTGATGCTGTCTTGATTATTGTCAGACTTAAATTTTCTGCATATCAAATAAATGTTTTTGCAAATCAAGTGCCAAAAATATGTAACCATCACTCTTATGTAGATTCTTCTTCTACTTAAGCGACCAGCTACAGTCCCATTATGACACTCCATGAACACCTTTTTCGTTTGTTCCTGAGAGATGACGAGCATCCACGTCTCGTCATCCAGATCCAGGATAATATCGACTTCTTCGTCCGGACTATACATAAAGAATCGACAATTATGTATTTTAGTAAACCAATTTAGACACCATTGTTCCTTAGTTGGATTTACAGTATGAAGAGTCAAAAATTCAACTTCTTCGATCCCTTCATCTTTGTACATTAGAAAGAGAGTGACTGATATACTCTTCAGTACTTTTTTATGGTGTTCAACCGTACACAAGTAGTCTTGTACTTTCGAAACTATTTTCCTTAATCTGCTATTTATTTTATACAGATAGCAAAACCATTTCAAATTGCTATAATAACCTTTCTTGACCTGGCATACATCCATATACAGTCTGATTTTGTTAATTACCCATTTTACGACTCTGGCTCCACGTGTGTTGTATGAGTCAATTAATATGCCACAATTTGCAATAGAACCTTCTAACCATAATCGAGTTTCAGCTTCGATAATGACTATGTTTTTTTCAATCTCAGCAAAGGCTGAATTTTGCTTCCTGCAACACACTTCAATGGTTTACCAACGTTGATAGGCTCAATTCTGTCTGAGCCTGTCCATGGTACATCTGACTCTTTGAAGGCCTTAGAAGAGTCAGTGGGAGCAGTTACGGCCTTCTTCACTTGCTCCCATTGGCGTTTTCCGAACATTTCAGACATTCGCTTCTTATGTAACCTGGATTACTACAACCATAACAAACCATGCTATCCCGATTGTGGCGAGGACTTGATCCTAGTCTCCTATACTGGTCCTTTCTTGGACTATGAGACTTTTGTCTCTCAGAACCTGAACCATTATCATTAGGATAATCGTGATCCCCATCACCAGTTCTTCTTGACATCCGATGATTTGCAGGACTCGACTTGGATTTCTTTTTCTTTGGTGTTGTATATCGATAAGCTTTTCCAATCAATTTCTTTTCAAACTGAGCTAACTTTTCTTCCAAAATTTTGGTAACTGTAGACACCATATCTTCAGCTTTAGACACACTGGTGTTGTCATGCTTTAGCCACACTAGATACCTCAGGCGGAACCTTCTTTTGATTCGCCGGTGGGTGGTAAGCTGTTTCTGGTAATAGTGCTTTGCCAGGTGATGGTGGAGGTTTGTAGACTTCCTCAGTCTCTAAACTCAACTCCGCTTCAACAGCAAGCTCTAATAAAGCATCAATGCTATTGATCTCGTCTCTGCGTACGAGTCTTTGCAGCTCCGGCCTCAAGTTACGATATAATAAATCTAACTGTTGGCTGAGGTCCGGTTGTGGTTTCTGTCTTCGCATTATTGCTATAAGACACGTTAAGTAGTCACGCACTGGCTCATCGTTGCCCTGCGTGCGTGCATTCGCTTCTGCTATAAACCTCTGTTGGAAACGACGGTTGGTACCGTACCATCGTCTCGCAGCTTCACAGAATTCGAGCCAACTATGCCATTGGTCCCGATTATTGCGATACCAAGTAGCTGTAACACCTGTCAATAATTCAGAGAGCGAATACAACAAATCACTCTCCGACAAATTAGCAAGGACTCGACACTCCTCGACTCGCGTCAAAAAAAGGTCAATACTTTGGTCCTTTTTACCAGAAAATCGTATTTCCCACTGACGCACGACTCTACCTACATCTCTTGGTTGACCACCATGACTCACTGAGACCTGAGTCGGTGAGTTACCCCTTCCCCAGGCTGTGCCGAGAGCTCCAAATGGTGGCAACCGAGATGTCCTAGATACATTTGATTGTTAGCACGAGGTGCACCACCTGTTGACGTGATGACCCTCGCATTGGCCGTTGTTTGGTAAAAATTTACCTATCTATCATCAGGCCGTTGTTGACCTGATTCAACATTACCATGTTGGGTCCTTTAGCCGCAACCTGATAGACCACCATCTATTCTTGTACTCGACGGTAACCTATTCTCAATTGGAATCACACTTGTTTGATTTGACAAGCATGACTCCCTCCAATCTGAGAGATCGCGAACTCTCTTAGATAGATTTCCTATTTGCTGCTGTATCTGTTGCAATGCTTTTAACATCTTGCTATGCAATAGATACTCTTCATTAGTCATATTCTTATGACTTTGCGGCAAATCCTGTTGTGCGTGAGCGTCAATTTCGTGTCTTGGAATTTCTTGGATTTCATTCTCTTTATCCGTCGATTTCTGTTGTCTCGTCTGCCCACTTTGCGAAGCAACACTACTGTTATTGGCTAGGGTGCCTTCTGTTCTCTCGCTTCCATTAGCTGATAACTGTGTCACCTTACAATTTTCTACCTGTAATTGGGGCAACTCAGCCAGTGGATGCGGGTGCAAGGTGTAATTGCTTGCTATCTGCGAACTGTTTGTTATCTCCGCCGTCTTTGTCTCAATAAAAGACTCACGAAGATCAATCCTAGTCTGTCTGATTGCATTTTCGTCAGACAGATCTGACTGCATAAAGTCAGCTGCCGTATATTCACCGAGCAGTCAGACTCTTAGCCTCTCAGCTTGAGCGAACCTGGAGCCAGAGTTTCGCATTTGTAAGCTGTACAAGGCTTCAGTCAGTTCTTAACCGTTTAAACATATCAGCCAGTCATCAAGTAACTCAGTCGATGCTGTATCTCTTCTTGGCTGATTGCTTGCCATCTTCGCTCTTGAAGCAAATCTATCACCTGAAATAGAAGTACTCGCGTGTGCTACTCAGAAAATATTAATTGCTTATACAGCCGCAGAAAAAAATTCTAAATATATATGTATACAATATATATATATGTGTGTAGTGTACTTAACTACTATAGCACATACAAGAACCTCTCTACGCAAGCTACAAAGAGATCGTTCTCATTTGGCTCAATCTAAATATATTAAGCCAACCTTCTCCCTTTAATAACAATAAAATTATTTTTAACAAAAAACAATTATTAAATTTCCCCTAAAAGCGAGAAAAACTCTATAATTTCCTCTTGGTGTCAATACTTCTAATTACTGAATGGCTGAAAAAAAAAATTAAAACCTTCAACCAGTCAGCTATTGCAAAAACTGCAACCTCAGTTTTGCAAAAACACACCAAAAAAATCAACTATAAAATCTAATTCTAAAAAAAAATAATTTTCATTAAAAAAGGAATAGATTCAAAATTTTTATTTCTTTCATACGAGAAATAATTTTCTTTTTACAATAGAGAAAACTGACACCAAGGGCAAGGCCACGATTAAAAAAAAAACAAATTCAAACTTAGTCTTTTAAAACTTTTTGCTGCTTGCGGATGACTTTTACACTAATACTGTAGCCTGTGAGTAACCTACATTACCGTTGCTCACAAGCGCGCCCTATATTCGACAAGACTTCTCTTTTTTTTTCCTATCTTGCCGAACTCTCGTACAATCTATGCGACCGTCGTTTTTAAATAAAATTTTAGTAAATTTTTCTCTTTAAACACTATCTTTTTATTTTTCCTACAGAAAACCGAGAAAATTTCCTAAAATAAAAAAAATTATCGTATGAATTTCTTTTCCTCAACTGAGAAACTAAAGAAAAACACGCTCTAAGAAACCAACGCGTAATGTCTACTCCTACTAGATTTAGCTTAATGCTTCAGGCGTCTTACTACAGTAAGCGCCGCTTAAGGCTTTACATATGCTTCTCTAAATTATTCAGTGGATGCCATTTAATAATGCGCGCCACTAGAGAGCCACCTATATTACTTTATAGTGTCCCTTTTATTATCACGTTGCGCGCCACGCAACAATGCGCGCCATCAAAATCTACGTTAATCTTTAACCTACGTGAGTCAATTTGTTGGCACCATGTATTACGTGCGCCATGCAACAACGATATACACTCTTTTATCCACTTATGTGAGTTGATTCGTTGGGCGCCATGTAACGGGGAATATATTTAAATAAATGAAGTAAATATATTTGTTGTTTGGATGACGTTTGACGTTTGGATGACTGTAGAAAGAAGCGCGCACAATGCATGACGGGTAGACTTAAGCAAGAGAAAGAAACGAACGGGTTGGTTTAACGGAGTTAGGCTGCCATCTTGACAAGTTGTTTGTGCTCGAGCGTCGGCTATCTTTCCTCTGTTGAGACTTGTCATGGAAATTAATTTATTTGTGAATCGTGTTAATTGTCTTTCAAGTACAGTGGAATTACTCGTGAGAAGCGCCGATTCTTTATTTTCATCTTTTTCTTGAAAGCCAGGGTGAAGTGTGTCCACTGCGGCGTCAAGCGAGAAGTTGATTGGCCTTTCAGTAAGAGCGAGAAGGACAGTAGGCTGCACCGCACATCTACGGTGCCGCTTTAATATATACTCTGGGTTGTTTGTTACGTGAAGGCAACTGCGGGAAGGCTCTACACACACCGGCTGACAAAAAAATGTAAGTCTGCAGACTAGTGCGATCACGTTTAATATGTATGTGCGTTACATGCGAGGCGAAAAAGACCGTCGTGGGCGCCAGTGTTACGTAGCATAGGCTAGCTTAGATTAACGGTTATTTCTCTTTATTAAATTTATTGAATTTTGCTCACGAATTAATATTATTGTAATTTTATTTCATTGTATTGATTTTATTTAGTGATTTGAATAAAGTAAAGTAAAATTAATGAAATTCTTGAAGATTGCTTAATTTTCTTTTGCTAATTAAAATCGTGTCTCGTCTTTATATGTATATGTTGAACGTAGTACACTCTTGATCAACGGTATTTAATAGAGTTCTCGGGTACACGCCGTGAGTTTCGTCGTACCAGACGTCCGGGAGGCAGAACTTCTAAGCGAAGTTCTGCAATAGTATTGAATATTGTTTAATTGATTTTTCTCGTCAGAAATAGATAGACGAAGTAGATCAGCGGTATTGAATTAGGCTGATCGACTATAGACCGAAAGTCAGTTATTTAACGGTAAGTGCATGTGTACTTAAAGTAAGTACACATGAAAACCCACAAATATATTTAATTTTTTTATTTAAATATATTCCCCGTTACATAGCGCCCAACGTAAACAAACACATTATTAATGATTAAAAAAAAGTCAACATATTTGATTATTATTGTGAATCAGTAAATTTAAAAATAAACATTTCTTATGTAACTGGTAGTAATTACGATTATAATTGGACGTTATTATATATTTGCTATATCACGAAAAGTCAGTAATTTTTTTTTTGTAATTATGATGCTTACTACAGAAAATAGAACAAAAATACAGATATATACTCATCATCATTCATTAGAGACTTCGGCTCTTGAGACTATTAAATGACAATATTTCTGTTTCTTTTTTTCTCACAGTTTGTTTATTAAATATTTGTTTAAAAAGAAAATCCTTTTTTTTTCTCAGTAGTCATAATTTTATTTGATTCTATTGTAAAACGATCGTCGGTGGTAAAAAGTCAATCTAACATATATATTTAAAACTCTATGGGAATACTTTGATATAATAGTGAGAAATTCTCATGATCTCATATACGGAAACTTCTAAGTTTCAAAGAACATATGTATATTCAATGGAGAAACTGCAGTTATTGATATGGAATATAGAATGCAAATTTAGATTAATATAAAATTTTATTAAAAAACTTTTTTTATTGGCAATAAGATAAGATTATTTTAATACCGGTATTAATATTATACGTTTTTTCGTTGCTTTTTATTAAAGTATATATAAGTCACTTTTAAACCTACAGACCCAATTGAATTTTAAATTATACACAATTTATCATTTAATCATGTATGATTACAAATAATTTTTATGATCACTAATGTAGATAATAATAAGATAATATTCGCTTTATAAAACTTTGACATTAATGAAAATAATAATGTAATTATCGTTAATTGAATTAATATTGAATGTCAAAAATAAAAGTTGCAATTGTTCAAGTGAAATAGTTTTCAATAAAAATTGTAATTCTTTATCAATTAATGTATAAATTTATTCTAGCTTTTTAATTTAGCTATATATTTGGATTTGTTTATTGTTTGCATTATATCATTGTTTTATAAATTTTAGCTGATTTTTGAATGTTTTTTAAATAACTTTGTTTTCATATGCGTGAATTAAAATTATTTATTTTATTTTATTGTTCTATATCACCTTTTATTTTTGAATATTGAGTATAATTATATTAGAATTCTAATTTTTGCATTTTTGTATAGAATATTAAACAACAAATATTGAATATTAATATTTAAATAGTTCTTTTAGTTGAATAATAAAAATAAATATTTACATGCAGTAATCATTTCTAAATGAAGAGAATTAAATAATGAATAAAAATTCTTTTGATTCTAAATGAACTATTCTAATCGTTAACCAGAATCTGCAAAATTGATACTTTAAACAACTACATGAAAACATTATATCACCTATGATTGATAGAATTTAAATGCCAAATCAAACGATTCCTGCTTCTGCATCACACAAATCGTATTGTAATAATCCTAAACGAAAATAACCGACACACAGAAAATAAACATTCTTAAAAACTCGTTTAAAAAATACAATACAGCGCAGACTCATCCCATTCGTGTTTTAGGTATATAACCATTATCTACGTGAAATAAAAGTCTCTCGTCAAACCAAGCCTACATTACATCCGCTGTATTATTATTATTATGTCATAACCCACCTAGTGTTAAATAAAATTAAAACTAAAATACCGGCTCTTACATCCACAATACTTAAACATCCATTTTGTTCTTTTATTTAAGTCTCAACTAGTCACGAATTTTCACGGATTCTTTTGTCAAAAACTTGTAACGAAAGACAGTAGCAATGCGCGTGCAACAGGTATGCTTTCGTATACACTATATAAACTTGTTCGATCCCAAGGTATATAGAATAAAATGAGAGGAAAAAAGGAGAGAAGAGAGAGAGAAAAAGACAAAATGTAGTTTCGATCGAGCGCATGTGACCGATCTTCACATTTCTTTCTTCTCTCTCTTCTTTTCTAAATACATATAGGCCTGCATACGAGTATAGGTAGAGGCTCGATTTATAAGCGAGTCTCTCTCTCTCGCTTCTGGCTAAACTTCTCTAACTTATATATATATATGGCTGATTCCATTCAGATTCATGCAGGCCGTCACTGATTGAATTTTTTTTTTTTCTAAGTAATAAAAATACCTTCTATTATGTATATAAAGATAAAATTTACTTCGTAAAACGCTCAAAAAAATTTTTTTTCTTTACTAAAGCAATTCTAGTGTTGGATGTAAAAACGAAAATTCAAAAATTGAAAATTAACCTCTACTTTTGAATGACTATAGCTCCGTCAATTTTAAACCTTTTTGAGCGTTCTTTTAACGAAAGTGTGCGGAATTTTGTCTAGTTTTAAATGCAATCTCGATTTTTGTAATACAATTTTATCTCACTGAGTTATTTACGAAAAACCGAAAAAAAGCGATTTTTTTCAAACACGATTTTCTCAAAAACTATATTTTTTTTTTTTTAATTTTTATATGATTTTATACATAAAAAATACTAACTTTGAGGGTAGGTCAGAATGTGCGATTTTGCCTTTTTTTTTTTTATCAGATTTTTCAACGTTTTTTTTATATTTTCGATTTTAAAACATTGATACCATGGCGCATTGTACTATTTTTCCAACTTTACGTGTTCTTACAACTATTTTTATGCTTTTATTTATTAATATATCAAAAATATCAACAATAATCTTTAAAATAAACTCCGGATCGAATATTTTGATCAATTAGAACCAAAGTTATAACGATTTCAAGTTTAAAAAAAAATGCTGAAACTTTAAATAAATATATTTACTTTGAATTTTCAATTTTGAATTTGAATTTTAAATTTTGAATTCTGAATTTTAAATTTAAATTTTGAAAAGGTGAGTTTTTTAAATACTAAAATATATTATTTGGTCATTTTCAATAAACAAATAATATGCGATACAATTGAGAAAGAACACTAATGAATTGAGAACTAATGTGAATAAAAAAATCCGAATTTGAATAAAACCTTTCAATTTACTTCTTGCCACTCATGTCTCCAAGTTTTGACAGTGTAGATTTGGTTTCGTTGACTTTTCCAACAGTGAATCTTTTGAATACCTTTAATTTCTTTTGCATTTCCTAACCATTCCATTTTTTTTGTCACTCGAAAAACTTCTAACTCATCCTTGCGGATAACAAGAATGTTAATCGACGGAGTATATTTTGATACGTGAGTGGCGAAATTTTCAGCGTTTCTAATAAAATCTGCACTCTTCTTGGACAGATTATGCGTGGTAGCATAATGTTTAACTAAACCACCAATACCGTCACAAGCGCCTTTACCATGACCTGTTGCAGAAAAAAGCCATTTTCTGTTTACTTTTGAGTTTTGAAGCTCATAGAATTGATATTTATTTTTAAAATCACTGGCAGCTCCATCGGAAATGGTTATGATTTCATTAAGATCTTGCGCAATATGTTTTTGTTTTAAGTTATTGATAATTAAATTTATAGCAATTAGGGCATGAGACGAATCATGTTTAATATCGTCAGAGACGGTGACATAACTGACTGTTTTATCATTTCCAAAATAGCATACCGACGTAAATATTGATATTTAGTTTTTACTCCAATGATAGCTTTGAATTTCATTTTGAAGCAGAACTGTACAATTTTCTGCAAAATCGACATGAATAACTAATTGGAAGTCATTATTTTTCGCTAAAAGTTTAACCTCTTTAATTGCTATACGTTGAATTTCTTTGACCAATTTATGAGCTCTTACAGTGAGAGCGCGCTCTCTTAACTCTATTAAGAAATTTTCAATTGTGCTAGTTTTATTCAGTAAATTTGATTTTTCCCAAACACCATAAATTATTTCTTCATATAAATCTTCTTCTGTCAAAGAAATTACTTGTAAATCAATAGAATCTCCAATGGGACATTCTTTACATTCTCTTAGTACACATTTCATATCATCTTTTGAACAAAAAAGTGAAGAACATATTTTCAATTCCAAATCTGCAATGTCTTGTTTATTCTCTTTTTTATAATTATTCAAAGCATCTAACATAAGTTTAAGATTCTCGCAGTAAACGCAAAGACACGAATCAGTGGTTGGATGTGGTATAACCCACTCCGGTCTTAAAGCGTAGAATGTTGATTTACCAATTTTGGTTTTCATTTCAGGATTTTCGTCTTTAAATAATTGATATATTTCTTTTATACTTCGCGTAAGAAAGCTTTCGACTTTTTTAGTTTTTATACCATTTTCTTTGATAAATACTGTGTCGATTTTATTTGCACTTTGACGAGAACAATTAAAATCATCGTTCAGATAATAATCCTTTACTTTCATTACAATTTCACTATCCAAAGAATGGCCACAATAGTTCCCAGACTGCTTGTAAATTTTTTTATTATTCACCAATGATGGTGCTTGATCAATCATATAAATAGTTACATTTGGTAAAACTGATAATAAATAATCTTTGGAAATATCACTTGGTATAATACTTAACAATCGCACTTCCTCAAGAAAATTTGAACAATTATCTAATGCAATTTTAATATTCTTAAGCCATTTATCATTTGTTTTACATTCATTATTTTCATTCAATGCGGGCAAATCCGTTATATCGTAGACTTTCATAATTTTACTTGCTATTTTTGAATCAAATGCATCGTTTATTTGTTTTCTTTTTCGGAGAGCATAAGATTCTCGCATCTTGATATTGATACTTTGAGGCATTTTAATTGGTGAAATGTTTAATTTCAAATTACTTGAAGTCTCGTTGAGCTGTTCTACCACAGCCTCACTATGAATAAAATCTTCCGAAAATTGTTGACTGCTTGAAGTCGATGAAATGGGCGCATTTTTCACTTCATCTAATAATATTTTGTAACACGAAGGGCATACTTTATCTTCTCTAGAGAAAGAAGTATTTGGATACAAGCGCTTCAAAGACTCCGTTAGATCACCTAATTCTCTAAGCGGACTTTTGAAGCAATCATAAACAACTTTTTTGTGCCTTTCTTTCAAATCCTTGCAATTCATTTTAACAATCAGTGATGCCATTATTGATATTCTGTTCAATGACAGATCGAAAAAAATAATTTTTCTTAAACAACTTTATTTTTTATCTTCCTTTTCTTATATTTTTAAACGCGTCAAGTCGTTGATGAGAATGCAAAGAACGAATCATTGCCACCTAGTAGTGACATGCGTCAACTCCCTACAAAATAAATTCAAATTCTAGGCGCGAAATTCAAACTGATAAAAAAATTATCTTCTTCAACAAAAAAAATTTTTATTATAATAATGTACCATAAAAAGAGAATAAATGGTTATATATTCTTTCATCAAAATAACTTTTTTTTAAATTAAAAAATTTATATCTTCAGATTTTAATCTTTAACGAAAATTGCGTTTCCTCAATGTAAATATCATATTTATTTAAAGTTTCAGCATTTTTTTTTAAACTTGAAATCGTTATAACTTTGGTTCTAATTGATCAAAATATTCGATCCGGGGTTTATTTTAAAGATTATTGTTGATATTTTTTGATATATTAATAAATAAAAGCATAAAAATAGTTGTAAGAACTCGTAAAGTTGGAAAAATCGTACAATGCGCCATGGTATCAATGTTTTAAAATCGAAAATATAAAAAAAACATTTAAAAATCTATAAAAAAATAAGGCAAAATCGCATATTCTCACCTACCCTAAAAGTTAGTATTTTTTATGAATAAAATCATATAAAAATTCAAAAAAAAAAAAAAATATAGTTTTTGAGAAAATCGTGTCTGAAAAAAATCGCTTTTTTTCGGTTTTTCGTAAATAACTCAGTGAGATTAAATTGTATTACAAAAATCGAGATTGCATTTAAAACTAGACAAAATTCCGTACACTTTTGTTAAAAGAACGCTCAAAAAGGTTGAAAATTGACGGAGCTATAGTCATTTAAAAGTAGAGGTTAATTTTCAATTTTTGAATTTTCGTTTTTACATCCAACACCAGAATCGCTTTAGTAAAGAAAAAAAAATTTTTTAAGCGTTCTACGAGGTAAATTTTATCTTTATATACATAATAGAAGGTATTTTTATTACTTAGAAGAAAAAAAAAATTCGATCAGTGACGGCCTGCATGAATCTGAATGGAATCAGCCATATATATCCTTTGCTCTTTTAAAAGCTAAGCATAGATTCATTCGTTACAATATATATTAAATAATTTCCTTATTTACTAATCACAATACTAGTTTTCTCTGATACAATTGCATATTTCATGTATTATTTTTTCAAAATAGTTCATTTTTAGTTTCGTTAATAAATCTTGTACATACACTTTATCATAACTATTATCAATAATTTTTGTAGTGTTAGAAATACACAAGCACTCAACAAAATCATATTTTTTCAAGTTTAATAGGCCTATTTTACACTGAATTTGTTAATAATACTAATGCCTCTCTCTGATAATCAACCTTCTTCTTTGAGGAAAGTGCACTTCATTAGAAGTATTTTTAACTTTGAAAGGGCATTTGATTTCTTATAATCTAGAAACACAATTATTGTTAATCACTATGCCATCCGGTGAATAGACTAACTATGGTTCAGACTTTGAAACAATAAGACCACATTCTTCAACGAATGCCTTCTTCCCTTTGGTATATTTATTTCTTGCAATACTTTCATATTTATTTCCATGATGTACGTACTTGTTTGTAAATTCTTTGGCCCAGAAATACTTTCGTGCTTTCTCTGATCAATAATCTTTGGAATACGTATAAATACTGTAACAGCTACAGAAGAAATATTTATATTTCTTGTCATACATTTAAAATTATATATATTACAACTTGTATTACCTGCTACCGGTTTTTTCTAAATTTTTTCTTTAATCCATTTAGATTTACAATCTTTAGTTTCCATGGCAGTTTGATATACATCTTTGCAAATAATTTTGCTTTCATATACATATTTACAGCAATGAAGTAATTGATAGTCATAAACTTTTAAGTAGTCTAGCTCCTTACAGCAGAAAGCATTGTCAATAACACATTGAGCGTAACTTTCTTTTATAGATTGGCTAGCAGTTACATTATTCTGAATTTCTCTAATAGAAACTCTTGACATAGGTTTTATATTTATTTTATAAAGAGCAGGTCGAGTATAGCTGTTTTTTCCTAATCAAAGAATTGTTTTTTTTGTATAAAATAATAATTTTAACTAAAAATAAAGAGAAAGCCGCATCTCGTCTCAAAAAAAGCAATATTTTCATTCATAAGAAAGAATTGATTTTATCGCTTCGTTTCCAAAAAAACCTTGAAAAACTTAAAACATAAAGGTTAGGGTATACAATTTAATTTTTCAAGGTTTTCTTAAAAGTGTAGCAATAAAATTAATTCTTTCTTATCAAAGAAAACTTTGCTTTTTTCGATCACAGATGCGACTTTCTCTTCATTTTTTGCTAAAGCTATTAGTTTTTGAAAAAAATTAATTCTTCGATTAGAAAAGGACGAAGATACGTGACCTCGTCTTAACTGGATTATATTCATTTAATGATAGTTTTATACTAAGACCACGATAGCTGGGAAAAAAATTAATATTTTCGTGAACTGATTATATAAACATAAAATTATTAATCATGTGAAATCATACACATCGATGCTTGCTAAGTGCTGTGTTTTCGATTTAGATTGAGTCTCAAATTGCTCTAAAACAGGCTGTTTGTGTTTTTTCCACAGGTACTTTTTACTAGCTGACGATGTCAACTAATAAAATTTATTTAAATCACATCTAAATAATTATTAAAATAATTAAAGCATATCTGACAATAGAAAAAATAAAAAGTAACTGTGAAATAATAATTACATATTGCAATAGAGTAAAACTTTTTCAGGTTAAAATAACTCACCATCAGCTAAAGATGCATAATCACACCTATTAATTAATTTATTAATTTAAATTAATACATACCTTAGCACAAACAAATTTTAAATGATGAAGTTTTAAATAAAACATTGTTTGAAGATTTTGTGCTTATGAAGCGAATAAAAAATTTAATTTTTTTATAAAAATATACAATTTATAGAAATGAAGAGATAGAAAAAACAGTGTTTTATAAATATCCAATATTAAAAGAATTGTAAATGTAGATCTTAGCCCACGAGTAACAAGGACTAATGATATAGATAAAACTGATATTGTTATAAACATAGACTGTAATTAATTCATTAAAGTTATTTGTAATTTACATTTATATTAAGCATACCTATTATTTCTGCTATAATTTTGTAGATCATTGAAGTGCTATAAAAAAATTATTTTATATAGTTTTGTTTGTTAATATATTTAAATAAGTATGATTTGACTTTTCACATGTAGATTATGTGTTAAAAATATTATTAGGTAGGTTACATAAGTTAATTAAAATAGTTAAAAAGTAATTTCTAGAGAATTCACATGGTAATTTTTTTAAATAACTCTTTCACTTTGGATTTCAACCGGACTTTCTTAACGAGATGACAATAATTTGTTTTTAGAAATGCATAACTACGAAATCAGTGCGAGTTGAAATCAAAAGTCGTAGGTATTAAAAACTTATTGACAACATCCTTTAATAAATGTATCTTCGAAGCTGATGTTTCGCATTTCGTATTCCAACATTCATTTTGTTATGCATTTCGGTTTAATCGCGAATTGTTTCAATCTCGATATAACTTCGGTCTACCATCAGTCTAACCTGGATTCAACATCAGTCGAATCTCGATCTAATCTTGGTTTAATCTCGATTAAATCTTGATTTACCCGCAATATAGAAGCTCGGCTAAAATCCGGTTGAAGTTACCTTCGCGTTTTCTAGTAACGTTTCCTTCATTACTACAGATTCTTTCCTGAATTTAATTTCATGTAATGTTAAGAAGGGGCCGAACTATCTGTCTTTGTCTAATAGCGTTTTTCATCATTTATGTAAACACTATCCAGTATAACAAGAAAAAAATAGCAGCCCCCGCTAGATATTAGTATAATAAGTAAATTTTGTAATAACAAATTTTTTTACTGCGTAGTTTTTGAATAATTAGAGACCTACCAAAAAAAGATAGGTTATATTCTAGATTGCTAGTAGGTCTCTAATTAGTCAAAAACTATGCAGTAAAAAATTTGATTGTTATTACAAAATTTACTAATTATACTAATATCTAGCGGGGGCTGCTATTTTTTTCTTGTTATAAAGGATAGTGTTTATATAAATAATGAAAAACGCTATTAGACAAAGACAGATAATTCGGCCCCTTCTTAAGTAAGGAGAGTTATTCCTTATATCTACATTCAGTCACATTGGTACTAATTTAATGAATATTAGACTACGTGTTCCACAATGAATAAATAATATTATTGCAAGCGTTATACGAACAGAGAAAAGTATATGCACTTGGATAATATTTTATGTCACAAAATCAGCTAGGAATTTTTGTCACCGTAAACGCGCTCTTCAGTTCATGAATTATACTGAATTGAAAACTATAGATTTATGAAAAAATGGAAAAATAATTATAATATTTGTAAACTCTTATGCCTCCACAGCAGTTCTCATCTGAAACATTAAGGGAAAAAGTAAGCAGCTTACTTATAACGCCTTAATGTGCAAAGCTGAATTGTAACTTTTTGTTGACGAACTCGAGTTATAACATTTTTGTGCGTTAAGTTGACTTGAAAACTTTTTGTGGACGAAACCGAGTTGAAACGTTTTTAAGTGCTTAACTAAATTGTAACGTTATTCCTTATATCCGTCAAAATAAAAATTGAAAATCCTTCCTAACTTCACTCTTCTTGACGAGGTCATTAGGTAAATATCACATACTTCGTAAAAAAAATAGCTTTCGATACTTCTTATGTCAAAATATATCTGAATTTAATTAGAGATTGATATCATTAGACTTCATTTCGGCTAAAATATTTCACCTAAATCAATTAATTTTTTTGAGTCCTTCTTGAGTTTAAGAACTTGTATATTGTCAAGAAACTGCTTTTCTTATTTATAAATGCGTTTTAATCGTCCATAGTTACATTACGCTAATAACAAAAGTTATTTTCTTTTGTTATTGCGTAGTCTGTGATTTTATAATACTATTTCACATATTGGTAGGAGCACATATTTAAGGTGTTCGTATATAAAATTACTGGGAAAGTTGATTGCACGACACAACTTCGCGAGAGTAAATGATAGTTTCAATGTGCATATTGACAATTACAAATTTTAAATATTCACATTTTAAATAAGCGATCAGACTTGGCTTTAACATTGAAATGCACTATACAGATTAAAAAAATTCATCGATTTATAATCCCAAATACAATTTTTTTCATAAAAAATTTTTTAAAATACTCACTAGGAGATCACTTAAGATCCGGATCCAGATTTTGATTAAATTTTGGAAAATAATTCGGGGTGAATGAATATAATTTTTTCTTTTTTATATGATATCAGACTGACAAGGAGAGCACTTGCTTGACCTTGAATAACGGATACCCTCTTTGTGTTATATTTATAGTCCCTTTATGTTAATTTATTATCATGTATAGTCCCGTATATAGATTTAAGGTGTGCTTGTATTTATAGTATAGATTATGAGCGCATGGTTGAGAGTGAAAGTATTACTTTTTATTTTTTTTTTTACTTTTTGACTTGTTTGATTTTATTATATTTTATTTTTAGATTGTTTTTACTAGTTTGACTGATAGATATTAATTCGACAGATTTGTTTATTGTTATTTTATTGATGATTGTGTGCGTATTTTATTATTGTAATGATTTGTGATATCACTCTAAAAAGTGACTTACTTATGTAGTATTATTAGTTTTAGGAAATCGACTGTGATATCATGAGTGCAATAATTACATTATCTCATTTCTGTATTTTATTATGTATTATATATTATATTTTTTGTTACACACTTTTTGTAAACTATTTCAAAATAAATACATACATATCTATCTATCTATCTATCTATTCCACCTTTGGGAAACGAATCCGGCTGAAACTTCAGGACATGATTCTTTGATGAAAAAAATGAACCCGCGTCTTTTCTTTTGAGCTAATAGGCCCTAAAGACAAAGATATAGACATTTTTCAAAAAGATAGTAAAACTAAGCATTTCTGAGAACTTAAATAGCTAATTAAGTAAAAAATCTCACAAAAAATATATTAAACAAAAAAAATTCAAATTGAATACTTTATTGAAGCTTTATTACATTTAAAAAGCTCTCGTGGTTCCAAAGTTACAGGAGATTGAAGAATGGTTACGAAATTGCTCATATGTAACATGCTAAAAATATTAACAAGTATGTAGTAATTTTTAATTAGACACAACTTTTGAACCACAAAAGCTTTTTTAATGCAACAAAGTTTAAAGTTAAGTATTTGACTTGTACTTTGTTGTATTATTTATACATTTTCCTGTGAGATTTTTACTTAATTAACTATTAAGTTCTTACAAAAACTTTTTTTTACTATATTTTAGAAAATATATCTATATTTCTGTCTCCAGGGTCTATTAGCACAAAAAAAACATGAATTTATTTTTTTTTATTAAAGAATCATATCCTGTAATTTCAGCCAAATCCGTTTCCCAGGGGTGGGGTACTCTCTTTGTGAGACCAGCCTGGAACCGTTTAACACATCACTGCAGCCCAGAAATCTCTAATACACCATACCGACAACTTTGACTATTGCTGGATGGTCAGCCACTTCTGTGACCAACAATCCACTGATACTCAATAAGGTTGGATTTTTAAGAGTCTCGCTATACATGACACATAAACTTATTTTCTTTTGAAAAAAGTCAGAGGTACCTGGCCTCTGGTTAGAAAACAAGAGTCTTATTCGTAACGCCATCGTGCCCTGTTACACCATCGTGCTCTTGTATGAACATGATGGAAGCTAAAATTCTAAACCCTGATGCACAATCCTTTCCTAGTTAAAGGTAACCAAGGAATATCATTATAAAAATTCTTAGATTTTCATACATTTATAATTCTTTAATATTAATAGTAAGAAGCTTAAAACATTTTTAAAATAAAAAGTTTTAAAAATACGCTTTTCAAAAAACAATAATTAAAAAAATGTACTAAAAGAAATAAATAAATATATATTTTGAAATTGCTTTTATACAGTTTCATTGCAATAATCAAAAGAAAATTTTACACCAAAAATTAAAAAAAAAAGTGTAGGCGCTAAAATTTTTTAAAAAATCTTCTTTTCAAGAAATTATTAAAGAAAGTATTGGAATGATTATTAGATTTACTGAAAATTAGCACCCACACTTTTCTTTTTAAATTTTTGTTGTAAAATTATCTCTTGATTATTGCAATAAAACTGTATAAAAGTAATTTCAAAAAAGTTAATTTATTTTCTTTATACTTTTTAGTGCATTTTTTCAATTATTGTTTTTTTTAAAAAGCGTATTTTTTAAATTTTTTATTTTTTACTATTTAGTTAAAATTGAATTTTCTAAGAGTAATTTTTTTTTCAAAGCTTGTATTTAATTTTTTTTTATCATTTAGAGTTACATTAAAGCTAAACTTTTCGAAGACTACACTCAGGTACATCCATTATTGGCGACTTGGTACTCCAGTTCGAACTATTCATCATAAACCATTATTATGCATTATAGATTCACTTTCAAACTTCAAGTTCGGTTTCAGCAACCCCTAAGAATCCCGCCTCGACCCAGAGAAAGCCTCCCCACTTGTACTCTCTAGGAGATGACTTTGCACACCCGTCATCGCCGACCTGGATGTACAAGTACCAAAATGACAACGGATTATTGTATTGCAATCCAAGACCAAAGTCCATGCCAATTCTCAAAATTCTTTTATCGTTAAAAAGTGCTTCAAATCGAGCGCCCAAGATTTGATTACAGACAGACAAACAAACAGTCGAACAATGAAGACGAACATAAGAAAAGCGTGTCATGAAAGCTGAAATCTTTTGAAATAGCACTTGTAGTATATGTAAATATTACTTTTTCTTAAATTTAAAGTATACTAAAAAGTAGACCTAAATTTTCTTTTTGAAACATTAATTAATAATAAATGTTAAAATTTGATTTAATTTTTATTGTATTTTAAATTTGAGAAATAAAAATATTTCGATATATTATAAAAAGCTATTTTGATAGGACTTGAGATCAACTTTTATCTAAAAAAATTTTTAAGCTCCTTACTATTAATGTTGAAGAATTTTAAGCATTTGAAAATCTAATAACTTTTCAGTGTCATTCCTTGATTGCCTTTATCTAAGAAAATATTGAGCATTAGAGTCTAAAATCTTGCCTTTTTTTCATATTTCTACATCCAAAATTATCTCCTGAAATTTTATCAAGATCTGTAACTTGGATTTCAGATGTTCTCCTGGTCAGTCAAACATTAATGATATTTGAATTTATTTTCATATGAATTTTGCGGTTTCAAATCTAGTTTTAAGAATATAATCTCATTTAAAACTGTAAATATGAAAAATTAAAACTTTATTATAGAATTTTAATTTTGTACAAAAATAATAATTTTAGTTTTTATTTTATTATCTCTCAAATTTTAGTCCTATTAATGTTACAAAAGTTTAATATTATTTACTAATTATTTTTATTCACAAATTTAAAATTTCCTTATACAATTAACAGATGGATCGAAGCATGCGAAGCATCCAAACAATGTCAGGAATCTCTTCAGGATCGTCATCGTCAGCTTGCTCTAGTCAAAGAAGCACAAGCAATGGGTCGCAATCATTCCCTTTATTCAGTAGTTAAGCGCTATAATGCATTTAAAAATGCCAAGGACTTATTTGAGAGAGCTAAAATTGGTCTCAAGGAACGCATCGATGAATGTCAAAAACATATTAATACTCATAATGCAAGTATATAGTGAAGTCATGTTTAATAAATTAATGTATATGCTTGTTCAAAAGAATCCAGATAAGTCATTATAAATAGTTTAGATGACTAACCAATATTTCTTTGATCTTAAAAAATCTTCAATTTTAACAATGAATATATGATGTTAATCAGTTTTATATTGTTTTATGCTCATAATTTTATGTAGTGAACTGAACATTTTCCTAGAGCTTAGAATATAAGCTCTAGAAAAATTATAATTAGGATACAATACAAATAAGGCAAGGTACCCTGGTAAAAATGCGAACATGAGAAATGGTGTCTACTTGGTGTAAAAATGGTGTATTAATGGCCATTATTAATAGTTATAGTTTTTCATGCTAATATTGGCTAATAAATAGTCAGCTTATGCCGAATCTGTAGAGCCCAAATTTTTTGTATACGGAAGCAAAATAGACCTGAAGCAACATATAGACGAAAAATGCTAATAGAAATATGTTGTTCTACATTTTTATTTTTAGCCAAAAAGTGGGCATTTCAAGTATTCAGAAATATTTTAACCTATAATCAATATATTTTTTAGTCCAGTATCTTAAACTTCTTACTTTACGCCTCAACATTTCAATTATAAAATATGTTTATTAAATGTGCCTCATAATTAATTACTGTTTGTGTATGTCGTGCTTGTGTTTTAGTTGTGCCTATAAATCTAGATGTGTGAATTCTTTACTCGTTCGTGAGATCCGCTAGGGCCTGCGCTACGCCAGTCACCCAGGATACCCCTGTCCACTCCACTGAACTCATTGTTAAGAAATGTTTGCATATTATTAAATTTATTGCTTATAGTTTTCGAGAGCGTGGTGGCGTAATGGATAGAGCTTTTGCCTTCAACGCAGTGGGCATGGGTTCGAATCCTGTCCAGGTACTTCCGACTTTTTTTCGAAAGAAAATTAGTGTATGTGCCATTTATATCACGTCTCTTAAAAAATCCGACCTCATTGGGTATCGGTTGATTGTTGGTTACAAAAGTGGCTGACCATTCATCGATAGTCAAAGTTTTCGGTATGGTGGGTCAGACAGTCTAGCCTGATGTAATGTGTTAAACGGGAACCGGGCTAGGCTCCCTCGACATCACCATATAAAAAAAGTTAACATATATCCTTCATATATTAATCTTTTTTTTTTTTTTTTTAAATTGCTTATAGTTTAAATAAAAGTTTAAATTTTGCTATTTAGAATAGACAGGCAATTTCTTTCTAAAGTGACTATTATTCCCTTAAGTGTTCGATTTACCTCTAACAACTGCATCTGACCAGTTTCTAATTTTTTAATAATTTCATTTTGCGTTTCAATTTTGGACACAATGTCCTGCAGGCCATTGTTAGTATTCTTGACGTGGCTTTCAAAAGTCTCCTAAGTATTCAGAATTGAGTCAAGCCTGCTGGACAGTGCGCCCTCTAGAACAGACATAGCTGCCTGCAATCAGGAAAAATCTGAGCATCTATGGACCCCACCAAAATTTTTTTTTCTTATTATTATTTTTATTCTTATTATTATTATTCGGAGCAACGTGCGCAGTGCCACCTCCTAATTGCTTACTAGATAAATATATACTTTGTCTATTTCTCCCTCTATCTGCCGCGGCGTCGTTGTAGCTGGTCCCAATTTGCGCCGCGATAGTAGTCTTCACTCGTGATGGCTACCCCTGAGAAGTGTTGACTGATGCAACCTCTGAGTCAGTTCGTGTTAGTGTGGAGAAACTGATGGGCTGTTTAGGAACAGCTTTGCGTGTGATCATGTTTGGCGTAACTCTATTTACCTTTATGCTTCCACCGGCCAGTAACGTGGAAGACCTATCACTGTTTTTTTGAGTTTCTAAGCACTTCTTACACTCATATTTCGTGCCATTATCCATTTTTGAACGTGCCATGCATTTTGCATGACAACACTGCCGATACGTGAAACACAAATGGAGCTTCGCCATGGCCCATTTATCGTTGGTTAATAACTTACAGATCGCACAGCTGTCCATTGACTCTAATTTGTATACTCAGAAACTTCCAAAAATTAGAACTAACTTCCATCAATTTGCGAGGCATCGTATTAGCTATAAATCATCATTATTAATAGTAGTCCTTGCATTTTATCTTGTGATTTACACCATGACGCTGAATTTTGAGGTTAGGACTGATGCAATTTTGAGGTTAGTTCGGGAAGAAATTTTCATTTAGAAACAGAGATCCTGGTGGCGCTAAACATAATCTTCAAGCTTCTCTTTGACCATCTAAGTGAAAATCTGTTTTACTATGTTAGCTTTTGGAGGTTAGTTCTAATTTTTGGAAGTTTCTGAGTATACAAATCAGAGCCATAGACAGTTGTGCGATCTGTAAGTTATCAACCAATGATAAATGGCGAAGCTCCATTTGTGTTTCACGTGTCGGCAACGTTGTCATGCAAAATGCATGGTACGTTCAAAAATGGATAATGGCCAAGCAT
Source organism: Anastatus disparis (assembly GCA_017163975.1). Lineage (NCBI taxonomy): Eukaryota > Metazoa > Arthropoda > Insecta > Hymenoptera > Eupelmidae > Anastatus > Anastatus disparis. The sequence goes on along the minus strand of JAFFSR010000274.1, from coordinate 4,914,048 downwards.
GATCGCACGCAAAGCTGTTCCTAAACATCCCATCAGTTTCTCCACACCAACACGAACTGATTCAGAAGTTGCACCAGTCATAACTTCTCAGTGGTGGACAGCACAAGTGAAGATTACTATCGCGGCGCAAATTAAGATCAGCAACAACGGTGCCGCGGCAAATAGAGAAAGAAATAAATTAAGTATATATTTTATTACAACATTGTCGAGACATTGTGTTCAAAATTGAAACGCAAAATGAAATTATTAAAAAATTAGAAATTGGTCAGATGCTGTTGTTAAAGGTAAATCGAACACTTAAGGGAATAATAGTCACTTTAAAAAGAGATTGCCTGTCCATTCTAAATAGCAAAATTAAAACTTTTATTAAAACTATAAGCAATAAATTTAATAATATACAAACATTTCTCAACAATGAGTTCAGTGGAGTAAACAGGGGCATCTTGGACCTTTCATTCAGGGTGGCTGGCGTAGCGCAGGCCGTTGCGGATCTCACAAACGAGTAAAGAATTCATAAATCTAGATTTATAGACACAACTGGAACACAAGCACCACATACACTCACAGTAATTAATAATGAGGCACCCCGTCAGGTTGAGACGGAGTGTGGTTCCGGGGATGGTGTATTGGGGATCTCTGGCAGGCTGAACTGCTTGGCAGTAAATGTTGGGTTAGAGGATTACGCTTGTGCCGTTCTTGGTGTCATATTCTTGACAAACAAGCGTACGAATATAATTTCAGTTAAGAAATTATTAAATATAATGATATAAACAGGGAGTCTGCAGAATGTGGGATCGGTGGCGGTCCGAGGGGTGCGTTTCCATTGAAAAAGGCTTTAAATTGGTTTAGTGCAGACGTGATACTAAGACGAATTACTATTATAATAGATTGTTCGAAGCTCTTGCCGTAGGTAAAGTCTGGAAGGCGCCAAAAGACCTGGGGCTCCTATCCGGTCCTTAAGGAGACTTGAATGGATTTATTCTGGATAAGCTTAATGCGCACTTTGCGGGGGTGTCAGTCTCGTCACACGATGATGATGAGGAATGTAACAGAATTCTTTATCAATGCAGTGAAAGTATCTTGCTTTCAAGCTAATTAATGTTAATGATGTAGTCCTTGCTACTTCGAATTTTTTATCACAGGCTTGTGGCGAGGATGGCACCCCACAGAGCGTGATACTCAAAGCCTTACCGTTTATCGGAGAACATCTTGTGACTCTGTTCAATTCCTCTTTTGCACGGGGGGTCTTTCCTTATCTTTGGAAGCGTGTTTACATTGGGCCGTTAAAAAAGTATCCTGTACCTACATTGCCTAAAGATTTTAGGCCCATAGCAATCTTATGTTTTCTTTCAAAGGTTCTTAAGAAAATTGCCCATGACCAATTGCAAGAGTACATGACATATAAAATACTTGACTTTATGCAGACTGGCTTCAGAAAGCATAACTAAACACAGACTGCCGTACTTAAACTTACAGACGACATAAGATTGAGTCTAGATAATAAACTCGTCACATTACTACTTCCATTTCACTCCAGTAAGGCATTCAACACGATCTCGCACTCCAATCTTGGTGTTGTGCTTGACTCTAAGCTATTATGGGAGCCACACATTATTATGTTGATTGAATCATCATATTTCTCCTCATGGAGCTGCGCTGGGTTGGCTGCTCAAGTCGGTTTTGAGTAGGTACTTACACGACCTCGAATGAACTTAATTTCATTTTTTATTTATATGTTAATTTATTATGTAACGTCCATTATAAAGGCTTAACATGTGAGAGTATTTATTGGCTGGATGGTTGGTGAGTGAATTTATTCATTTATTTAATATTACTAGTAATACATATTTGCATAATATATACACTTACAAGGAGAGTATTTGACCTTCGGGAAACGGATTTGGCTGAAATTGCAGGATATGATTTTTTGATGAAATAAAAATGTACCCGTGTTTTTTCTTTTGTGCTCATAGGTCCTAAACTTCTTACAAAAGTCTACCCCTTAACTCTTACAGAAAATTGTATAAAAAATAAAAGGAAGTACCAGCTAAAAACTTCAATTTAAGCTTTTTGGCATTGAAAATCTCATATGGCTTAAAAGTTATACAGGCGATTAAAATATGCTAATGAAATAGAGTGAAAATTTGATCGTATGTTATATGCTAAAAATATTAATAAATATGTACTAATTTTTAATTAAGCACAACTTTTGAACTACGAAAGCTTTCTTCTATTTTTTATACATTTTTCTGTAAAAGTTTTAGTTGTTTATTTAAGTTCTTATAAACACTTGTTTTCTCTGTATTTTAGAAGAAATGTCTATATCGTTGTCTCCAGGGTCTATTAGCATAAAAGAAAAAACACGGGTTCAATTTTTTTCATCAAAAAATCATATCCTGAAGTTTCAGCCAAATCCGTTTCCTAGAGGTCAAATAGTTTGCTTGTTAGTAAAGATCCGCAAGGAAAATATCCTTGTTTGCGAAACTGGATCTTAAATTAATTATTTAAAATTTAAATTAAATTTTATTAAAAATGTAACTATCTTAAAACTATAGAACAATATTCAAAAGAATTAAATTCATAATAGATACAACTTTAGCGCATACAGATGCTTATAAATTCTTAAATATAGCAAAAGTCCAAAAAAAACACACCAGCACATATTTAATGTTTCTCACAATCCATTCTTTAATTTTCCTTTTTTGATTAAATCCATTCATGGAAACAACCTTCAAATCATTTGGCACCCTGTGGAATACCAGATCTAACCGTTCTTAAATTACTCACTGTTTCCTTAATTTTTACTTCTTTGTTTTCTGTCAGTTAAATAACTATTAAACAATTCCAATGCCTTTCCTCTTATACCTCTTATATTCTCCAATTTTTTTAGCAATATCACATGATCCACTGTATCAAAAGCCTTGGCAAGATCAAGAAAAGAAACAATAATAGGCTCACTCCTATCCAACCTTTAGTAAATTGAATTTGTTATGTCAAATAGAGAATCTTTAGTACCTATGTTCTTTGCAAAATCAAACTGCTTCTCAGACAAGATATTATGCTTTATAAGAAAGTCATATACTCTACTATGAATCAACCTTTCCAAGACCTTAGCTATATTAGATGTAAGTGAAATTGGACGATAGTTCTTCGCTTGATCTTTATTTTCAGATTATTCCTTTTAACTTAAGATTTCATAATACATAATATGATATTATTAATCAAAGTATTGATGGCTTTGCTAGAGTCATGCATCAGCAATATATTTTCCTAATCAATTTTTTCTGCTTCCCTATATAACCTTTTATATTTGATTGGCAGATCAGTAACTTTATTATTTAATTCAATACTCACAAAGAGAGGTCCCCACCTCCGGGAAACGGATTCGGCTAAAACTGCAGGATATGATTTTTTGATAAAAAAAAATGAACCCGTGTTTTTTCTTTTCGTCGAATAGGCCCCCTAGGCCAGGATATAGACATTTTTTCGAAAATATAATAAAAAGGAGCCTTTATAAGAACTTGAATATCCAAACAACTAAGACTCTTAAAATAGCATAAAAAATTGATGATTTTCTATATGCTTAAAAAATTAACAAATATGTAGTAATTTTCAATAAAGCATAACTTTTGAACCAATAAGCATTTAATTTTCACTTTATTTCATTTTTTATGTATTTTTTTTTGTAAGAGTCTTAGTTGTTTGGATATTCAAGTTCTTATAAAGGCTCCTTTCTATTATATTTTCGAAAAAATGTCTATATCCTGGTTTAGGGGGCATATTCGACGAAAAGAAAAAACACGGGTTTATTTTTTTTTCATTAAAAAATCATGTGCTGCCGTTCCAGCCAAATCCGTTTCCTGGAGGTGGGTCCTCTCCTTGTCAGTATATTAAACTTTATACTTAAAGAATAATGATCAGGAGTCAATATTGTATAATAAAAATACCAACTCAATGACATCAGATCTATGAAAAACGTTATTAATGCATGTCCCATTCAGTTCACCAACAGATGGCCTTGTGATACCTCGGAAACCTGGCAAATATACCTTGAGAAGAAAAGCATTTAGAGATCCCCGACTCACAACATCAGAGCACATGATATCAATGTTAAAGTATCCTACAATATAATGATTGTTAATTCTTTTTTTACCTTCTAGAAATTTATTTAATCATAGCAAAAATTCAGTTTTAGACAAGTCATGAGGTCTATGTATAGAACAGACTTCAAAATCACTAACACTACTAATACCAATATGCGAAGTTATTACTTTTATTCTTCCAAATTCTTTCATCCTGACCTCCTCTATTATAGTGTCCCTGATGTAGACAACAACTCCTTCTGCTTGGTTTATGCGACTGTGATTATAGTACAATTTATATCCGAATAAATTATAGTATTTAGGATGATCAAGAGTCCAGGATTCTGCACATACAATTTAATTATAGTATTCAGGATGATCAAGAGTCGAGGATTTCGCAAATACAATGTATAAAGGCTTTTTCTTCAGTCCATGTGAGAAAACTTGTAAAGTTTCAAAATTTGCATTGAAACTACAAATGTTAATATATAGAATCAGATTATCACAATCATCTACTATCTTATTAACCTAAATATATTATCAATACTTTTTTGCTTTATGATAATATCTTCACTTAATCCAAAATATCACAAAAACATTGCATAATATAATAACAATTCAGATAAGTTCAAATATATAAGTTTTCTCACGTATAGGCAATTTTAGATCTTTGGTTATTCACTCAAGCATTTTTTACTTGATTATTCACCCAAGAATGTTTTACTTGGTTTTATTGTTTTGACTGCGTTTAATGCTATTGGGTACGCTTATTATTTCATTCCATTATTCATTATTTTTGATGATTTTAAATTTTAAATATTATGACTAATGAATATTGTGTGACTGATTTTTTCTGTTTCTAAAATTCGCATTTTAATTCCCGAAAATGCGCATAATATGTTAGCATTTTATTAGTATCATAAAGGCAAAAAACATTTTATATTGGTTAAAATAATGGCCATGAAAAATTCTCATTTTCAGCTCTTCATTTCAAAGCAATGATCGTAAAATGGTAAAAAAATTGTTCCAATTTTCAGGTAGTGGTAGGTAGTGTTCTCCTCTCACTGCGATCGTAAAGTGCATTGCTGTTAAAGTTCTGTCAAGCATTCTTTTATATGTTTTTAACTGAAATGTATATTTGCTGTGCATTTTATATATTTTCATCTACCGTTTATCTTTATATTTTTAATTATACTTTCACTCATCGAACACTATAAATTAATGCGATGTGATCTTTTGACGTGATCTGTATTATTGCCGACAATTCACGAAAATCAGAGAATAAGAAATGAACTCTAGAAAAAAAAACTTTTGAAAAGTAATTTGTTGGGGAGAAGAGACTGTTTCCTAGTTCATAATCTGAAAGGTACAAACAATTTTATTTTCGACATAACAAAATTAATAAAATAAAACATGCACGTTCTAAATAGCACACGTTAGCCAAAATAAAATGCATATACTTATCTATAAGCATCTTTTAACAATTAAATATATGAGTGATTCTACCGGACTTATAAACTTTTTTATTACTGATATATATGTAATGTACTATAATACATTGTGGGTTTAATATACATCTTCATCTTAAAATGAATCATCAGAAACTTTATTATAATTTTTGTTAGAGTTTAATACATCTTATGAAGACGTACACTGTTTAAAATGTATGCCTCATTTCAAAATATATTTGTGAGCTTCAAAGTAATAGATGTAGAATTTTTTTTTAATTTTCAACTATTATTAAAAAAAACACTTTTTTTTTTAATTTATTGTTATCTTTGTTTATTCTATGTATAAAAACAAACGAATTGCAATAAAAAGCTTTGATATGCCATTAGTAAAAAAAAATTAATAATCCCTAGCTAAAAAAAAATTTCATGTATAATAATGTATATTGATATACGTTTATATTTCTTTATATTTTTAAATTATATGTGAGTGTATATGAGCATAAGAAATTAAATTGTTTCTTTTAAAATGTACCATTAGATATACATGTTTTTACTCTCACGCACATTATGGTTTTGTTGATAGATAACCAAAACCTTGTAAAATGTATTGTAAATTAACGTTATTTAAAAGTATTTATTAGATTGACAAGAAATCATAGATCCTGCTGAAACTATGAAAATAGTTGATTGAAAGTATAATGAAATGATATTTTAAAGGCCAGTCAGATTGGTCTAGTAGTTTTAAAGTAATCTAGTTGTTAATTAAGGTATGCGTGAAATTGAAGCTTTTTTGCGTAAATGCCAAGGTCAAAGTTATTTATCTGTATAGGCGCTGATTTTTTACACATGGTTGAAAAAATTAAACTATCATTCACAATCGTTATTATATCGATTTATAATTATTTAACATTATTTTGAGCAAATTTAAAAGTCAGAAAATTTTTTCTCTTCTAAATAAATAAGTATTTGAAGAAGTATTATTAATTAGAAAAAAAAGTGCTTAAAAAAAGTTCTTTTAAAGACGCCCGATTCTTAAAAAAAACGTTTAATTCTCTTATATAGATCCTGAGATATCGGCTTCCAAAGTCGAGAAGCACTAGCTGCAAAACTATGCATGATGTAAAAATTAACAAAAATGAATTTAGTAAATGTTTATGAAGTTATTATATGAATTATTATCAATATTATTGCATGTGTGCTCATTATTCAAAAGTCGGTTTAAAGAGTGGCAAACCAATCAGCTGATCGAAAAAATTGAGGTAGAGATGTTAAAAATATAGACACGCTTAATCGTGTGTGTAGTATGTGGCGCCGCCGTGTAAGGCGGGTTATGTTTGATGAACGCAAGATGCGTTTGTTCATTCCGTGGATGACTGTTTGACAGTCAAGTTGTATAATACTTTTGTATATTTTATAATAAATTATTTATTACTATTTAATTTCGTTTATTTCATTCAGGTCACCTCTCGCTAATTTTAACAGGTTATGGGCCCAGAGCGATTTTAACTGCGCGTTTTCTTTTACTTTTCTCGTGGCTTGTAAAGTTTGGAGCAGCTCATTATCGCCGCGTTCATAATGAATTTTATTAATTAAAAGTAAATTTACAAAACGTTTTTCTTGTCTGCTTTCCTCGCTTCTTTGTGTTGTGTCTACTGCAATTGTGAAGGTGTAGGGCAGTGTGTGAAAGAAATTACACAAAAGACTAACATGAGCGACAGAATCTTGTGCAACACAGAAGGAAGGAACAACGCCAGTAGCACAACAGTTAGTAAGAAAATAAAAATATAATAAAACAGAGAAGTGCAAGTTCTTACAAGTGAAAAGAAAGAAAAACGTCGCGATTGTGACTTGAGTGAAACGACGGATTGTTGAGTGAAGCGAAACAAACTAAATCAAAGCGGACAAGAATAAAGTTTACGTAGATGCTTGCAAGGGATCGATTGAAAACAATAAGAGAGGAATGATTTTAGTAAAAACTAAAATTAAGTAAATAAATGTATAGGACGGCTATAGGAATTGATAAACGTAAGGAATAGCGGATGGGACTATACGAACGTGTATATGTTTGTGTGTATGTCTGTATGTGAGCATCGTGAACGTGTAACTGTGCACGCATGACTGAAGGCATATATGTGGATGCATATACGTGCGCATGTGGGAGGCTTGAGTGACACTATGATAATGCAATTTAAATATTAACTGACAGATATGAACGAGTATATATAAAATAAATTTAAAGAAAAATATATTTTAAAATATTAATTCAAAATTATCATTGTACAAAGGAGAGAAGCTTATTGTTGTTTCTCAAAACTCAAGAGACGGTAAATGATTTTGTGAAGAAGCATTTTCATGAGATGTATGTGACAGTCATCTAAAACAGCATTGGATTCAAAACTATGACAGGAATTGAATATAAATTAAGTATTAAATAATAATTATTCTATATTTAAAAATTTTATTTAATCAAGCTTGAACGTATAATAGTACGTATATAAATAATTAAAAAAAAGATATCCATGGTTTTAAAATAATAGATCGATTATAGTTGCTGCTTTCACATACATAGTAATACTTGTGTTCAGTATATTGTGTATGGGAATAATAGCACATATGTATAATTGTAAATATAAAAATATACATAAATAACTGACAAATTTGAATTATCTAACATTGCTTGTGTTTAGCATGTTAGATTGATTCTCTTTAAATGTCATAAATATGAATTACCTAATATTACTTGTGTTCAGCATACTGGGTTGATTCTCTTTATTTTTCATAAATATGTGATTGATGTCTTAAGCTCAAAAGGCTTGTGTTCGGTCTGTTAACGTAAATTATCTAGTTTTGCTTGTGTTCAGCAAAATTATATAAATTTTATTCATATTGGTTTACTATTCCTTTATAGTTGAGAAATACATTACGAGTGAAGAATTTGACCTGGTGATAAGGACAGTTACAGAGATGGAGACAGATTATATATGCCCTATTGTACGACAGGTGGCCACACTATGACTGATAAGAAAGAGAGAAAAGACAGAATTAACAACAGTTATGAGACCGAAAAGACGGAGGGGCTATATAACGAGACAGTGTGAAAGCTGTAGTTAAAGTAACTGCAGGAGGTCAAATTGCGACAGATAAGGAAAGACAAAAATAAATTAAAGGTTTGACAGCAAAATTGAATGAAATGACTGAAGCAAAATTGGCAGGTAAACAAATAATAGTAAAGTCAAATGAAAAAGTTAGTAAAAAAAAATAAAATAAAATATTTATAAATAAGCATTTCGATATTTCGTCAATAAAACCAATAGAAAATTACGACAGAAAAATTGACGATGAGAGTAAGATTTTTGAGCATGATTATTATAATGAAAATTTTGATTTAGACCTATCTGACAAATTGGACAAGGTAATGGATAAGCTTAATTCAGTTAAGGCAAAAATGGCAAAGAACAAGAAAGACAAAGAAAAGAGAAGAAGAATAGAGCAGAAGGGAGATGACGCTTTGATGACTTTGATAATAAAAGAAAGAAACGCCATGCAAATTTTAAACAATCACATTCTGGAAACGATGAGGGAGGAATTAAAACAAAAATTATTACAGGTAACGAGGCGATAAGGACAGGTAAATCCAAAGGCAGCAAAACGACATAAAGGTAAACAATGATTTTGAAAATTATACACTTAAGAGTCCGCTGTATCTCTGTCCTTTTTTAATTAAAAAATTGACTTTTTCCCAAAATTAGCAGCAAGAGGCAAAAATAAAGAGATGGTTTCGATGTGTTTAATAAAATGTAATATTTTCTTTGATTAGTATGAATTAATTTTATTGCTTCGTTTTTAAGAAAAGTTGGAATAACTTAAAAAATTAGAAATTAGTGTCAAATAATGGGATTTTCAAGTTATTCCAACTTTTCTTGAAAATAAAGCGGTGGAATTAAATTATTCTTATCAGAGAAAATATTGCTTTCTATTACACGAATCGAAACCATCTCTTTATTTCTGCCTGAAGCTATTAGTTTTTATAAAAAATAAATTTTTAATAGATTCGGTAAAATAGGTAACTGTGTCGGTATACAGCTGACTCTTAAAGCAGAAGGTTTCGGGAACCCGACAGTCTTGGACTAACACCTAGGACCGGTAAATAAATTGAAAATATCGTGTTTAATACAAATAAAGCTTAATAAAATAATAAAAACGAAAGTATTTTAGACGTTTCTAAACAGTTGACAAAAACTATCAAAACCGGACTGACTGAAAAAGATAGACCAGTAAAACGTGATGATAAATTATAAATTAATGACTTAATTAAACTAAAGTAAATTCGAAAACTTTGGATTATTTTATGTCTGAATTAAGTTTGATGGAATTTTTATTGTATGTTGTTAATAGTACTATCATAAATGAAAAACATAGATATAAAATTCTTGATATTTTAATGAGTAGAATAGATAAAGACTATCATGCTAGACTTATGGAAATTAAAGATCCAGTTGAATTGTTCAATAGAATTTAAAGAAATTAAATTAAGCGAGATAAATGTAACCCCATCTAGTATAAAGAAAATTGTACAACATACAGTATAATCTAGCGAAAGAAAAGGCAGTTAATTTTATAGACAAATTTTAAGAAATAATAAGAGGCTATAATAACATCTCGAACGTTAAATTGTTGTCTGAAAAAGACGAAAGAGATTTTTTCTATAATGTTATCATAAGCAAAGTACATCAAGTAGAAGGACTAGATTTTATGACAAATAGTATAACGGGGAAAAGGGTTACCATATCATAAACTAAAGTTACTTAATATGCAGGTTGAAAGCCACCAAACGAGAGACAAACATCCAGCCACAGCTATGACGGCCAAGTCAGGGGTGATGTTCTGAATGCCACGGTTATAGATACTATGCCAGCGACTGCCCACGATAGGAAACTAGTACAAAAAAATGTTTCTTATATCAGAGATTTACCCGTGACCATGTGATCTCAACATTTTCAATATGTCAGGGAGACTCGAGACAGAACAACAGAAAAAGTTATGAATCTAAATATTATAATAATAAAAGTAAAGAAAGTACAGGTCAGACAGCATTCAAACGTAAGATAACTAATCTAATTAATTATGACAAAAAACGAGCGAAATCTGACAATGAAAGGAAACAAGAAAATGATGTAAAATACAACAGAGGGTAATATCAAAAAGAAGGCAATTCTAACCAATTAAAATCTAGAAACGAGAAGACTAATGAATAGAGTGCCCGCAGTGGTGCGATAGAACATTTGACAAATTCAAAGTTGATTTTCAAGAAATTTATTAAACAACCGGACGAAATCCAATGCGCAAATAAAGACAGCAATCGCCCTTGCGTTAATATCACCGGCGACGACGAGATCTCCCGGAAGATCCCTTAGGCAATCTTCCACGGCCGCGATTTTAAACTTAAACTCCTCAGCCGTACAGTTTGGTGAGAGATATATGCTGACGAATGTAACGTCGCCTACCCTCGCCCATACGTAACCCTCTCCCGCGCCGGAAACCAAAGGATCACCCGCGCACGCGCCCTTAACCCATATGGCCGACGATTCTGACGTATTCGAAAGCCATGTCCATCGATGTAAGTCGTGGTACTGTTTGCTGATTATGAGTACGTCTACGTTCTGTTCTATCGCGAATTGGTCTAGCAAAAGCTGAGATGCCTCGCATCTGTTCAAATTTATTTGTAACGTCACAGTCATGTCATGGTCTGCTTTCTCCACTTTCCCACCTTAGCCCTGAAGATAGCACATGTTCTGGAGCCCGGCACATAAGCACATCCCGTGAACCTTCCCTCCGCGTAGAGGTAGCACGTAAGGTCTTTCTCAGTGCACTCTGCGCTGGTGTGTCCTGCCCAACCACACCTGCGACACAGTCTGCTTCTGTCTGTGCCCTTACAGTCTCGTCCTTTGTGTCCAAAACCAAAGAATCTGTAGCACCTTGGTACCGTAAGTCTCGTCTGTTCACGGCAGTTCATCCATCCTATTTTAATGCGACCCTTCTGAAGCAGGATTCGAGCAGCACTCTCCTCCACGCCACAGACGGCCATGCAAACATTTTGCTCGTAAGGACCAAAGATATGCGGCTTCGGATCCTGCGCTGTCCCTGCCTCGCGTCTTATTGTGCCAGTGATGTCCTGTGCCTCTGTAATGCAGTCCAGATCGAGGATCTCAATCTGCACCTCTGGCGCCAGGTCTCGTATTGTTTCGTCGTTTCCCAGTGCTTGCTTGATTTGTTGTTCAAATTGCAGCCGATCTTTCGTTGACTGCTCTGGACTGGCACCGGTTGGCTCCCTTTTACGCTTTTAGGCCTTGGCAGCGACTACCGCCGCAGCCGTCCTCGGCACAGTCATCCTCTCGCTTTCAACCATCGCCGTCTCACATGCATCCTCAATGATTGCCTATTCATTCGTAATTCCGGTGCTTACCGTCCTTACTCTTTTCCTGACTTCTTTCATCCTGGCAACTGATTCAAGGATTCTCCGTAGATGCTCTCTGATGCAATCAGGAGGCGATCGTACTTTCCCTTCCATTACCCCGCTTGAGTTTTGTAAACGCACCGCTGAGGTTAAGGCGGCCGCCTCCGAGGTATGTGGGCCTGGGGTGCCCGGAGCGCTGATGAATGCTGAAAGCTCATTTTCTTTCGTGTTCATCAGCATTTTGTTTGTTAGACTCCACCTTCGTTTCTCGTGTAATAGGTGCTCGAGGTCAGAATCTACATCCAGTAAGGTCCAGCTCGTGTACCGAGCGTCTACCTTCCCCCTTAAGGATCGTCCCACCGCTGGTGACCTTATAGGAGCCCCCATTCTTCATAGTCGGCGCCCAGTCCCACATTACCTTACATGCACCTTTTACATTCTCTTTATCTCTTTCTTACGCACCAGGCGATACTCGTCTATAGAGCCCCCAGTAGCATCATCAACGCACATCCATTCAGTAGGGTGAAACCCGTTTATAGGGCCCCTAATCCACTCACTTTGGCCGTCAAATGTTAGGTGTGTGCTGTGTACGAGTAGAAGTGTCTTTGTCTGTATTATGTGTAAGGAGTATTTGAGTGGTTGTAGGCATCAGCAGTTACCACTATAACTGCGTCATCTGCCAGTCAGAGCTTTCTATTTGCCGCCTTCGTTATAGCATTGCTAATTCAATCATTGATGCGATGAAGACGCCCGGGAGCGGGACATGGACCCTGGAAGATGACATTTGCCCAGGGGGCTCCCCGGGCCAACCCCCGAGGTGTTTGTAGTACCAGATGCATTTAGCGACTAAGTTGATGATGTCTCATTCTTCTTTTTATGTTCTTATTCCTCCCCCTCTGTCGTGCTCTACTCACCCAAGAGCAATTTGTCCAGAACTTCAGCTTTCCTTTTGAGATATTCACTACTTTCGCAAATACGCTCTTTGGCTGCTTCTTTGACCAGTCTGCCACCTAGAGTAACTTTTATAACTAAAACAAGGTTAACAACTCTAACGCACTTACCCCCACCATCAACCATTTGGTTATTGAAAAAATCTTCAAACTAAGACATTTTATCGGATACGTTTAAAGACAAGCGTTACAGCCAGCGTACCGTAGTCAAATGGAATTGGAAATCCGTGTTCGTCTTTTATATCTATTTTGATCGAATGAAACGCTGAAGACAACAGTATTAGGTACACGGGTGGTGAAAAGCTTTTAATTTCAACACCTCCGTAAATGTAATCACGCGAATGAAGCGAGACTATAAATAGAAAGCTCGTGCGCATGTCACCTGCTACGTACGGCTGGTGAACGTTGCTGTAAACTATGAGTACGGTTGGTAATCCATTTACAAAATTTGCTGGACGATTAACGGTAATGTAATGTTCTTTATTACCTTTGCAAAAAAAAATTGGTATATTTCCCATACCTAGGATTCTAAGTAATTTTTTCGATGGTCTAAAACTACTTTGACGTGTGCGTATAAGTTGTCCAATTTTCACCACATCAACATGTAACTTGTACATAACCACCAGCATGGATTTTAAGATATAAATGATTTTTCACACTTACGAGATTGTTTATTTCTTTCAAAAGACTTTTAATATCACGATAAACACCAAGTTTAACTCTGGCAGACACCTTATCTCTCTAAGTCTTTCCTGTTTCTCGCCAAACATTACCCATTTCACGTTTGTTTTAACAGAAATGACTCTCTCCCGCTCAATCATTGATGAATACTGAAATGTGAGAGATATTTAAATTTCCGAGAGTCCTACACACCAGTTGCCATTAAGATAAAAATTTCTTGATGATTGTGTAGTAAAATGTTTCGCCATATTGTGAGAAAAGAGAAACTTGCTGCTGTTGCTCGGCAAAACAATCTCAAATTCATCGTTCATTGTAAATTTTTCAAATCTTTAGTCGCTATACAAGAATTTAATTTTTCTGAATACCCACTTCAACTGACCAAATATTGTTTTTTCTATCCTTTACCTTCGCTCTTCAAAACCTCATCAACCTCAAACGCTTTGCTGTCTAAATCCTTGCGCACTCTGCTCAACTGCTTTTCGTAAAAATATCCGTTAATTTTTCCTCCACCAAGATTTATCAAAGTATAGATGGGTGGTCGTCGTCTTGTATCAACTCTTATAATTTTAAACAACTCCAGAGTTCAACCACCCTCGTATGCTTTTCTGAAGACTGTCTTGGCACGATTGACACGAAGCAGATCACCAACGCTGTATTTAGCTACTTCAAACGGTTGTTTTTCGCTATAACGCAATATCAAATTTCGACTTACCACGTGAGCATTATATAAGTTGACCTTGGAAGGAGGTAAAATTATGTAAAATTAGACAAAATGATAAAATTGTGTCTAATGCTACAGCGACGCATGTACAATGACAATGAGAATATAAGTGTGCCCATCTTTGTAGGTTTAGAGTGATCTAAAATCTGCCAAGTCAGCTTTCCACGCCTTTAAGGGGCTGATAACGCTGTGATGTCGATAAGGCAAACGATGTCTCACGAGTTTGTGTAAAGTATGTACATCCTGACTCTCAGTTTGGCAATCATATCGTTATCAAATTTTTTAGGTTCCACTTGTTTCAGTTGATCACCACCAGCGTACGCTGATGGTGCAGTAAGATTATAGTAATAATGATCAAGATCGTCCGACTTTGCCGTCTTTTTTTTCTCCTTCTTACCTTTCGCTCCTTTTTTTACAAACCAGCTTTTTCTTTTGTTGTCTTTTAAATGTATTTTTAACGCGTTTTAAAAATTTATCGAACGCAATTTTGCTGATCCTAATCAAACAGTGATATCAGCTGCAGTCTTTTCATTACCATCCGATGTCTCCGAGAGTATACGTGGAAATTCTCGTACAGCCAACAGTCTGTTAGCGTTTATGCCATTCTTTTTTTATTTAAATATAAAATATCTTGCTGTAAACAGGCATTGTCAAGAGGATTTTTTTCTCTCTAACCACTGAGAAGTTCTTCGAGATGCGTGTCAGTATTCTCCTCCTCCTTCTCTTTTTTTCTCCCCCCCCCCTGCATTACTTCCTTCCATGCTTTCACATATGCGTTTATCTTAGCTGTTCAATGCGAATTTTTTTCACTGGAGTTAATGGCTTAGCTGCTAGTTCGCTACCAACTTTTTCCACTTTTTTACAGATTTTTTTTTTACTGTCACCTTCTTCCGGATTATTCACATATGTTGAATCACTTGAATATTCTTTATTCTTTACGTTCGTTTTACTAGTAGCTGTCATGGTATAATAACCTTCGTTTTCTGGCGATGATAGCGATGCTTCAGGGATATAAGATGTAATCGTACGCCAAAGTTGATTGTTACCTATAAATTCTCGAGGTATACTGAGTTGTCGCAAGACGCGTGCAAACTGTTTGTATCCGCACGGAGGTGATCTTTTTTTACTTTTTACAGCCTTTTTCCCTAAATCGACAATATTAGTACCCTTGAAAGCAGCGCCATCTAGCTTAATTACACCACGATTATCCCATTTAATATTACCAGCTTGCCGCAAGTATCTAATGAGATGCTTTACATTGCTTTAAATTTCTGCGGTACCGAATCGACAAGGTATTCGTCGTTGATGTCATCATCATTATTGTCTGTACTCATTGTTGTTCCCGATTCAAATAATGTTTTCTCGTGTGAATGTATCATACCTTTTATCTCATCCTTCTCCTCCTCTTTTAGGTGTAAATAACGCTGCAAGATTTTTGGCGCTCATAATATGTAGTAAAATCTTTTTGATTTTTTCGTCGATGCGGGTCCTGGTTGTACCAGGTGTCTGGACACTGAAAGGTGATGGTGTATGATTGGTAATGGTTACGTCATGCTTTCGCTGCTGTTGTTCCAAACATTCTTGCTATACTAAAATCATTTTTCTTGCAAAATCCATGCTGATAAAACAGGTTCCACAATTAGCCGATATAAATATGCTAATTTTACCACCAATTTTCTTTTAACCTCTAAATTGTCCGGTTTAGCAAGTTTTCGTAATATGATCTCGAGTAGATAAAGTTCGATTTTACACAAAAAATGTAATTGATTTCAGTGCTTTTCTATAATTGCTGTACTACGATGTATTGCCGACTTCATTATTATTGCACGAACATTAGATTATTCGAACGAGCTCGAGTTTTCATGGACACGCAACAAAGCACATAAACATATTGATGTTTGCAAACGGAAATACACAAGTGCGAAATCTCACGTTTTCAGGCGCACCCTGTTTTAGGTTTATGAACAGATCGTCGGGTTGGTGGAATAAGGCGACACCTCGGTTTTTGGCGTGGAAAAGGATACACGTCGTTTTTTGTTTGGAAAAGGCGACACCTCGATTTCGGGCGTAGGAAAAGATACACATCGTTTCTCGTTTGGAAAAGGCGACACGTCGGAGGGAAACACTTTTTTAAATGTTGATTTAAAAAAGAAATCATTTAATTCTTTGTATAACTAGGAGCTACATTAGTTTCTAACTAGCAGAGTCACTAAGATTTGCGACGAAAAGAATTATACTTCGATGTATGTTGACGAAAACTATTATTTTAATTTTTATGTTAATGAAGACTATTACTCCTCAACTATTTTAAACGAAAAAAATTAAATTTTGATATATGTTGACGAAAACTATTATTTTAAGTTTTATGTAAACGAAGACTATTACTTCTAACAAAGTGCGAAGAAAATTTATTTTTCATAAAGGGCGTCAATAACTATCTTTTTTTTGTAGCAGCAAAGATTATCATTTCTGAACTATTTACGGTAAATAAAAATACTTTTTATTACTGATTATGATTTCAATTTTTTATATCTACAGATGAAACGTTAAAAAGAAATCATAATATGATTAACGTACCTTTCTTAAGCTCAAAGAAGGAAGTGTCTTATAAATTCATCTTCATATATTTTTAAACCTTCCCAACTTACATTCTACGATGCATAATGCTAACATCTGCAAAAATATAAAAAATAACTTTTTTCTGCGCTCTTTGTTAGAAGTGATAGTCTTCGTTTACATAAAAATTAAAATAATAGTTTTCGTCAACATACATGGAAGTATAATTCTTTTCGTTTAAAATCGTTGAGCAGTGATAGTCTTCGTTTACATAAAAATTAAAATAAGAGTTTTCGTCAACATATATCGAAGTATATTTCTTTTCGTTTAAAATCATTAAGGAGTGGTAGTCTTCGTTTACATAAAAATTAAAATAATAGTTTTCTTCGTATATGGTGGAAATTATAGTCTTCGTCAAATGTTTGAAAATAATAGTCTTCGTAAGCACCGTCGAGTAAAAAATATTGTAATTTACAAAATGAAAAAATTGAATTGGAAATTCCGTTTATGATACTCTCAACGTTTATTGAATTTGTTACATAGTTTACATTATTAATTCTTAGTTACATGTAATCTACGGTTAAATATTTGACATATAGCTCATATATAACATACATTTACATTTTATGTTAAGTAGATATAAAAGAGTAATATTTAAAAGAAAAGTATTAAACTTTTGACAAGTGTTTTGAGTGATATTTTCTAGACTCATGGCCACAAAGAAAGTATGAACCATTCATTTACTCGTGGTCATTATTCTAGAGGATATGACTCATAACACAAGAAAACATTTCGAAAATCCAACGTAATAATTATATTTTTATAATCATGATAACATACTTTTTGACAATTAAACGTATTCTGAAAAATAAATCAAATTCACCACAATAGCTTAATAAACGTATCACATAATTACTATATAACATAAGATGTATTTTATGTTTAAACTATAATATGTCAAATACGTAACCATATATGTAGCTATGAATTAATAATATAAACTATGTAACAGAATCAATGAACTTTAAGAGTATCATAACCGGAATTTTTTATTCAAATTTTTCATTTTGTAGATTTTAGTATTTTTTACAAGATATAATATATAAGTAATATTTATACTAGTTATATTTATATAACTAGTATAAATATAACTATTTATACTTTATTTTAGTTGAGTTACCGATTATTTAAAAATTGAAAAAAAAAATAATTTTTGATAAAAAATTATTTTAATTTAGTCATTTATAAATTTTAGTGAGTACTTTGTTAGTTAAAAACTAATATAGCTCTTAGTTATACAAAAAATTAAATGATTTCTTTTTTCAACTCAACATTGAAAAAAAAAAGTTTCTCTCCGACGTGTCACCTTTTCCAAACGAAAAACGACGTGTATCCTTTTCCATGCCAAAAACTGAGGTGTCACCTTTTCCAAACCAAAAACGGTGTGTATCCATGTTCCGCCAACCCGACGAAATAGCCGTGTAGTTGTAGCTGTGGCATCGAGATATACTTCTTGCAAAATATGAGACTCCTTGGGGCAGACTTAACGTGCTAGATGATTTATTTACGCTTAATCGCGCAGATTTTTAAATACCACGATGTAATTAGAGTTTAAAGGAATTTCTCGCTGACCTTGATGAAAGAGATTTTGCAAAATAAAGATGACACTCAAGTTATTATGATAGTCAAGATATTTGAGCAAAAGGTAATCAAATTTTAACAAAAATTCATTAAAGACTCAAATTCTTAAATTTCGATAAACTTTTATAGAGTTATCACGAATTGTGATGATTATCCGTATCTTGTAAAAAATAATAAATCAAATAAAAAAGGTGCATTTCAAGGAAAAAAATGAAAATTATTCTGAAACCTATCATTTTGAAAAAAATTGACGACTACTTAATTAACAGAAAATAAATTTATTATTTTGTTACATTATTTTTCAAATTACAATAAATTATAAAAATTTATTATAAAATTGTTTTTGTTTTCTATTCTATAACCTATATGTATATTTTTACTTGATTAGATTAATAGTCGTATGTATAACTAAGCTTGTTATTTACAAATCGTCTATTTGAATATTCAGGTTCGCATATTTTACATTCAAGTTGTGTTCCAACATCATAAAATTATGTATGCCTTATAGCGTCATAATGAGCAAAAAGTGGCGGTATTTCGCTGGTAACAAGTTTTTGTATAAATTCAATGTTTATTTTTTGGCTCACTGACGAACAGTGATGGATTTCGAAGATGCTTATATGATATCCAACAGCCAACTTCAGAGTATATACTACAGAATAATATATTCTGCTTATACTCTAATTCTACGGTATACTCTGAAGTTGGCTAAAGGATATCCTAATATATAGACATACATAAATGTATAAAGCATCCTCGAAATCCATCACTGCTGACGAATTAAGCCTGATGCCTTTGATTTTGCAAATACATCCTTCGACGCCATCTGGTGCCAAATATTTGTACCCGTAAAATTTTGGTCCTCCAGAGACGAATAATATAATACTTGTACCAAGGCCATAACAGGCCAATTTATCGGTTAAGTCACACAAAAACTTACATATACAATAGAATCAGTATCGTAATACAACACGCGTTCACCTAACGGTTGCAATTCTTCGTAAATTTTCAAACGCGCCAGAGTTATGGTATAGGCGGCTACTACAACGTTTCATAATGTTGATGGCTCAACAATCGCTTCTTTGTTGTGCAGCCTACGTAAATCGTCGTATCGTCTATGGGTAAAATTTAGTGAAACACGGTCTTGGCACTACAGAGTAATTTAAACAATCTCTGTGGATCATCTACCACTTCGGTCTTTGGCATATTCTCTCTTTGACCTAATTTACCCCACAATGAATTGGGACCTTGCATGAAAAAATTTATTATATCCGTCGGGTAGACTATGAAAAAAATAAAAGACCCTTTTTTTCATTTTTAAAATATGATGAATTGCAAAAGTTACAGCCAGTATAAGTTAATGTAATTTTGATGTATATGGATATAGCGCCAATGTACATAACGTTACGAGTTCACCTGTACTCGTGACATCACACCAATTTTCATTTGCCTCTATCTCTTTTAGTTTTCATTTTTAAAATAAAAGAAAAAATACGTGTCCTCTATTTTTTCTTTTTCCAAGTGATGGATATAATGAATTAAAAAAAAAATTTTTCATGCAGCATCCCAATTCAGATAAAGTTTTGCTACATATCTTAGGCCAGTATCATATTTTATTCAATTTTTATTTCATTTTATACCCTCTTGTCGCACAAATTCTCCAATGTATTGAGCAATCGCGTTTTCATCACCGTTAGCACATTCCAATGAGTAACCCGACGTGTACGTTTTCTCAGCGAATAATTTATTAATATAAGTTGAAAACAGGCCACCCTGACCCGTGGCTTTGTTGTACTGAGTAATTTTATAAGATTTTATTCCAAATATTTTTCTGATTACATAACCCATTTAAACGGCTACTTTTATCTCGTCACCCACGTACGTACCGGTAAAAACTCGATCATTAACATTTTTATGGTCACAATCTGTGCCATACGTCGACTCAACGCATGTTCGACATAATAGAAATAAAAGCTTATACATTTTGACGGGAGTACAGCATGATATAAATTTTGCGATGGACATACTTCACATTTGATAAGACCTTTAATGTGACTTATGTCATTCGTTTGACCCACGAGAGTGTGAGATTCATCCTCCCCCACATAGAGAGTTGAATGACCAATGAGATATCGTCCATATTTACGAATATATGAATCACACGTCCACATATTTTATTTTTCCACCTTTTTTGCATTATAATTTTTGACTATACTGTCTGTTCGTCCGTCGAAAAATGCTTCTCATGGATTTAACGGTGTGTGCCATTTTCGTGTTTTATCTTCAATGTGCAACCTCATATTCTCGTCCTCCAAGTACTCACGATCGAAATCACACTTCTATCTTTCGACAAGTTCATAACCATGGGCTCGTATTTTTTCTGACATCCGCGTAGTTCTTACAAAATGTCTGTCCATATTTTCACTGTTTACGAGCCTCTTGTCTCGGTTTATTGTGTAACACCACACACAGCCATGCTTATAACACCCGTTTAATCGTAAAACAATTTTCTTTCCATTTTCAAGTACACAATATCTGTCCACTAGAGGTCTTCCGAGAAATTTCTTTTCTCGTGCACGAACGATACACTGAATTTGTCGATTCAGCATATTTTCCATCCAGCACAACCATTACATCGCCTTCATAGACTGGTTGGTTGGTAATATCTGGAATTTTCATAATACACGATATTGAGAGTATGTCTAATGACATTACCAACGTCATGTACGAAACGTGTACCATCGTAAAACGGCCTATACCCACGAGCAAAATTTTGGAAACAATAAACGGCGATTATGACTCTAAAGAATGCACAATATTCTTAAAATAATTTAATCTCCTCTATACCACAACCCGTCTCAGATATCGTAACTCTCGCAGCTCCGACAAGTTTCTACGCTTGCCCTTTCTGATATTGTGCTGTATGATGTTTTATTTTATTTCATTTGTCATGCGAAATCCCACTACGGATTTGACCGCATATGGCGTTTACGTGATCAACAACTAGCGAGCGTGGAAGGCAAAGACTGTCGCTATTTTGAATATTTAAAATAGATTTCTTGAAAATTGACACACTACCCCGGCCCTCTGGTTTAGTGACAGTATTGACTTTAACATTTAAAACATCGTCAATTCCGAAACCATTATTACTTTGTGCTATACTATCTATCAGTTCGAGAAAATCCACCGATGAAAAATCACAAAGCAGTCCTTGCATGAAACGTTCAGGGGTTATAATCATAACGATATAATCTGAAATGTGTAACCATTGAAAATATCAACATCAGGGATATAAACATTAAAATGTGAAAATATAATATTATTTTAAATTTATTTTAGAAAATATACATATATGTAAGTGACTAGTTAAATTTGAATATATTAAATTTACTATAGTATAAAATAAATTGTATGCGCGGCTGTGTGTATTTTGAAAAAAAACTATTTGTGACTTCTTCAATATTTTAAAATTTATTTTAATTTACTGTGCAGTTGAAATGCGTCAAAATAAATTTTTTCTTTCTAAATATTTTATTTGTACCTTAAAAATATATATTGTAAACGTTTGTGGTATCTCTCCTGAAATAGGTTGCGCAACTTCTAGCGCTAAAGTTAATGTTACTTCTTAGACTTATTTTTGTACTATATTTAATGCTACTTATTGTGTCGCTTTATCCAACGAAAAGCGACGCAATTTTCCGTGCAACTATTAGCCCAATGCTTTCAAAAATATTGTATAAAAAAATATATTTGTTATTATAATTATCTACTAACAAGGAGAGTGTCAGGAGATTTTGCTCAAATGTTAAGAGATGATTTGGGATGTAAAAATATGAAAAAAGTCAAGTTGTTAGACTCGAACACTCAATATTTCCCTAGTTACAGGCAATCATAGAAAATCACTAGATAAAAGTTACTAGATTTTCAAACGCTTATAGTTCTTTAGCATTAATAGCTAGAAGCTTAAATTTTCTTATAAATGAAAGCTGAACTCAAATATTTTAGAAATAGTAGTTAAGAGGAGGTCACGTATCTCTGTCCTTTCCTAATCAAAGAATTGAGTTTTTTACAGAAACTAATAACTTTAGCAGAAAATGAAGAGAAAGCCGCATCTCGTAATAAAAAAGCAGTATTTTCTTTAATAAGAAAGAATTAATTTTATTGCTTCGTTTTCAAGAAAACCTTGAAAAACTTAAATCATAGAGGTTAGGGTGGACAATTTGATTTTTCAAGGTTTTCTTGAGAACGAAGCAATAAAATTAATTTTTTCTTATCAAAGAAAATATTGCTTTTTCTGATACAAGATGCGGCTTTCTCTTCATTTTTTGATAAAGTTATTAGTTTTTGTAAAAAAATCATTTCTTTGATTAGAAAAGGACAGAGATACGCGACCTCCTCTTAAAGCATATCAAAATATGATTTTTCCCAATACCCTGACACTTTCGTTGTGAATGTTTATTTTTTTTCAAATGTTTCTCTAATTGTTCTAATACATTTTAATTTTCTTGCTCTTGATTATCTATTTTGTCGTCCACTTGTGACGTCACAGGATCATTTCAAATGCTTTCTATTGTTTCCTTTATACGCACACACGTACGTATCCACATACATCCACACCTGCATACACGCACACACGCACACCCACAGATGCCGACGACGATGACGACGACGATGACGGTGATATTGATAATAATTAGGAGCTACGTGTTTTTCGCTAGTATTTTATCAATAAGATTAGGTATACATAATTTAAATTTATTTATAGAATAAATCCGTACAATATTCAAATATACAAATTCATAATGTTTACCGTTTGGCACTGGTATAATAAACATTTTTTTATCAATGTCAAGAAATACACATATTCTAGAGATCTGATCAGTATTAATCCATGTTTCATTTGCGAAACCCAGAACGTCACGAATTATTTTGGAATAATAATTAGACTTAGTCTTTATTAACTTAACAATAGTTATTCCTTTATCGTTGTCTATAATGAATTGAACAAATCGTTCATCACGTAGCTGTACAAAATTATTACATGCGCGTTTATTTGTTTTTCCTACCGACCTATGATTGAGTTGCGTGTTTTTGGAATTGAATTAAATAAGGATATATTTCAGTTAGCTTGGCTTTGCATAGGCTTTCACATGCACTTTTGTCAATATATATAGATTGTGACGTCACAACTTGTTACAATAAAATATCAAGTATGTGACGCACTTTTCATCAATACTTTTAATTATCTACCCTTCAATTAACGTCGAGAAAGAATCGTTCATGTATAATTCACAATTTGTCGTCGAACGCTAATAAAATGGCGGATTTAATTGACACAATTGTCTATTTAGCATGATTTTAGTAGTTAATAACCTATAGTTTATACGTAAGGTTTTGTTTAATAAACGAGTAAACCGAGCTAAACCGTACACCACAGAGACGTCTTGCTCTGTAAACTCGGGTTCATATGCACCAGCTTACTCAAAATGTTTTAATTATAAGTGATTCTTCCTGAAAAGAAAGGAGAAAGAAAATAAAGCATGTAGGTTATTGGGCCTAATGCATCATCAACTACGCGAAGATATTACTTTAATTTACGCGCTTTTAAATTATTCTTGCAACGGTGAGAGAACTACAAGCTATGCTTTGCTTGTTTCACGCTTCTGCAAGAATTATGTTTAGGCTTTTGCCTTTTTTGCAACACTTTAATTCAATGAACGTGGTAAACGACACAAATATACACCACGATTTTTAACACTTTATAATGATAAGTAATTGTTAATTATCACGGATTAATTTTTAGTAAAACGTTATTTGCTCACTCGCAGTTAGGAAGCTGCTCTTTCGGCAAACTTCTTCACCACCATTCGTGAACAGATAACGCAGAAAGAAGGCACTCACTCGGCAATTTAGTTTAATTGATCTTTATTACTAGATAGATGATACACGAGTGCTGGCTCACTCAAGTCTTCTTTGCCAGATCGCCGGGATTACCTCCCACCGCTCGCAGTCCCACTCCTTATCGATACTATAAGGAGAAAGGGATTTTATACATTATGATATATACGCGTTACGTTTAATCATCGCTTGACTGTCAAAATTCGGGGCGTAGCTGCACGCTTGTGAAAGCGCGTTCGCTACTTTCCTATATCCCCTCTCACCTGATCACCGCGATGCTTCTCTCTCCTCGAGAATCATGTATAAGAGGTCTCAATGCCCCCCCAAATGAAATGACTTTTATTCAAAATGCATTTTATTTCTAATTAAAATCTTATCTTTTTGATTCTCGTTTCAAGAGAAAAGCATTGCGTTGAAATTCTTTTTCTAATTAACATATTAATATTTTCCTTTCTAATCTTACACATGCTTTCTTTTTGTAATTTTTTCTTATAATAACTTACAATATTTTAGTTTTAATAATTTTTATTTTAATCTAATGTGCAAAATTTTGCGTGATATAGCATGTGCCCTCCAAATAAAATTTTTCGCTCCTACTTATAATGCAGGCGCTTAGCTTTTAAAGTGTATTAGATTTCATTTCAATCTTATAATTTTATTTTATATAATTAGTATACAAGTGATGTGCGAAAAACTTTATTTCCCGACATCACAGACAATTTGTACATTAGTGCTTTTAAAATTTTATACTATTTACATGATTCTATTTTGAAATTTTTTTTTTTAGAATTATAATGTTAATTTTTAATCATTTCTATGACATACCTTTTAACAAATTTCTGTCTTTTACGTAGCCAGACATCAAAGTTTGATTCTGGGTCCGCTAGATCTTCAGAATTCATGCAATACGTTAATCCTAATTTTCTTTTTTCCTTATCATAGCACATTATGTAAACTTCTCTGTCTATTTTTGGTTTTATTGTTATAAGTTCACCTGTGTCTTATAGTTCTTCTACTCTCATCTTTTTTTGTGATGCTTCAGATCCTTCTGTGTATGTTTCCGTTGTTGCTATTTTTGATTTATTTCTTGCTTGTGTTGCTGTTCCTGCTTGTGCTACTTCAAATCTGTTTAGTGTTGAATTCCATGTTGCTGATGTTCCTATTTTATCTTCGTAGTTAATGCTTCTGTTTAGTGACTCGTCCCATATAATGTGTAACCTTTTGTTTTTTAATGATTTTTCGTCTACTTGCATCTCTACGTGTCTGCATTTTACGTACAAATCTGGGCTCGTTGCAACATGCCTAAATTTCTTAGGATGAGTTTTGAAGTTGATTTTCTTTTTATACGGATACGGATTTACTTCATACATTTTACTATACACGATGAACTATCAATTAGGACTTTTTTCTATTAGATTAACAATACTATGTTCTTTCATGCACTGCACTTATTTTAAATTACTTAATTTCTTACTAAGACTTATTTCTAACTACTCAATTTCTTACTATGACTAATTTACTTTTAATTTTTGAATTTTATTAACTGATATTTCGTAGAATTTTCAGTATGACTTTGTCTTTCGACTGTTATTCCGTGTCTGAGAGGACCTTTGTTTTGATTTATGATGGTACCTCGTATATCATCATACCTTGCTATTAATTGTTTATGTATGTTGACATTTATCATATTTGTATTAGTTTTCACTCTTATTTCTACTTCATACGCATTTTAATTTTCGAAGAATGGTTCGAGGTTGTCCAAGTGGAATTTTCCCCTCTCTTCATTTTTTTCATTTATTAGCAAATATGTATCGTTTGCTATTTTATTTTTTACAATGTATGGCACTTCACGAATTTGAAAAAACTCCGCAATTTTGTTGTTTTCAGTGTCAAAAACGTTTAACGCTTTTATTAATGCTTTATCGTGTATCTTGAATTCATATTGATTTTTACTTAAATTTTGTTTGTTTGCACGTTTGACGTGGATTGACCCATATATTAAATTAATTATTGAACGGAAAAAATATACAGAAACCTATGGAGAATAGTTTTAGTTGATTATTCGACTAATTAAATATCCAATTGATAAAAATCTGATTTAAAACAGTATAACTAACATATGTCCATATTTTAGTCACTTACGATTGCATTTATTAGAATAATAAGTTAAATAATCAATTTAAACTTCAATTCTTTAGCTAGCAAAAGGCGCGAGTTTTAATGTCAATAATTATCAAACAAAAAATAATTAATCAAGAAAATAATTTTTTTTTTTTCGAAATTTTACAATACAAATTGTATTGCAATAAATACACAATAATTACATGTTCAAAGATCGTTCTCATTACATTCATCAGTAATATTCTAATATGAAATTTGTGATATTGTCTTAGAAATATAGTCTTGCATCTTTAAATCTGTTAAACCAGCATGAATTAAATTATTCTTTTCAATAGGAGGATAGATTGGTTCAATAAGTATTACACCTGAGGGTACAAATGGGTCTGTAAAATCAGCGTCTGAAATGTGTTCTATTAACCATTGTGAAGCTGCTTTCAATCCACGAGCGCTTGTAAAATATTAAACTCTTTTACATACTTCAGCTGAGAAACCCATATTAGATAATTGTCCTAATAGAACTTGATCATATACTGGTGGAGGAGGAACAGTACTTGTTTCTGGCAGTTACTCTTCATTTAGTTGTAAACCATGATCTTTTAATAAATTCAAATCTAATATATCGGGCATTTCAACAGCTACATAAAAAAAAATATTATAAGTGAATTATTTTATTGAGTATTTTAATAAAGTGACATTCTTAAAGGCAGTTGTTTTGCTATTTAAAGCTGAACTATATAACTGTTTTACATTTTCCGTTCTTGCAAAACTTTCTAAACAAGAACATAACTTTATGCGTTGGCTTACAACTAGATTTAGATCACTTATAGCTTTATTTTCTCCAGTCTTAGCATTTTCAGCTTTATATGCAGCTGCTTCCTCCTATACAAAGTAAATAAATGAAAATTATTCTTCATAGGAGCAGGTCGTATATCTCTATTTTTTTATAATCAAAGAATACATTTTTCCGCAAAACTAATAATTGTAGCATGAAATAAGAAGAAAGCCCCATTTCATATTATAAAAAGCAATGTTTTCTTTGATGAGGAAAAATTAATTATTTTGTTTAGTTTTCAAAATAACCTTAAAAAACATAAAAAATATAGGTTAAGGTTCACAATTTAGTTTTTTAAGGTTTTCTTTAAAAGTAATCGATAAAATTAATTTTACTTCATCTAAGAAAAGATTGCTTTTTATGATACGAGATAAAGCTTTCTTCTTATTTTTTGCTACAATTATCAATTTTTGCAAAAAAATTAATTCTTTGATTAGAAAAGGATACATTTATTTTATTTTCATACCTTGTTTATGGCTGCATCCATTGGTATTGGCAACAGTAATAAATATTCTGGTCCGAAAGTATGTTTTACCTTTCTATAACTACATTGATACCGTTCCTCAACTTTAAATTTGGAACAATCAGCTGGATTTACTTGATGACGACTATTTCTCTATAAATATAAATAAAATCTTATGTGTTAAAAGATTTAGATCAATATTTGCATTGTCAGTCATATAAAAATGCCATTTCAAATTATATACAAAATGTTGATAAAATGCAAAATAAACTCTTGCGCATCCTGTTGCCTATTTGACATGAAACCTGGATGACCACGCCCTATCAATGTTTTAAACATTGTTAAAGGAATCCTTTGATGATTTTCTTCATCTGTCGTAGTTAACGGTGGTTGCGAGTATTTTCCAGACAATAAGTCAACACCCAGTTTTGTCTTAAATATTTTCAAATATAATTTTATTAATATTTTTATAACTTTGACACTTGATTAAAATGGAAAAAATTCCTAAATTTGTATTTAAGTTTTTCATATTCAATAAACTACAAAAAAAAACTCATTCACAATATTTCCATACTTGTTGGTTATGATTCTTTTTGAAACATTTTTTTGATGAATTTAAAAAAATTATAATTTTAATTATATAAAATTTTATTCTTTCAATTAAATAATTAACGCACTTATACCTTACAAAGACATGAGTTTTGTTAAATTTATAATCTATTGTATCTAGTTATTTTAATATTGTATGTGCAGTATTAAGCTTGAAATTTTTCTCTTGGTTATTTTTTAAATTGCAATGCTATACTAATGCGATAAAGGTTTTAAATTTCAACAATGTATTCTAAAATTTATTATACTTAAAAATTTTTACTTTTTAAATATGATTTTAAATAATTACTTCATGTGCTAAAATTATTAAGTAAAATACGTGTGTTTATTTATTTTATAGTATTGTATATTAAATAAGTGCAAGCCATATTTTTAAAAATATACTGCGTGCTATACAGGGTGTCTTATTTTAAAGAAACCACCGAGATATTTACGACAGTTAGCGTTGTTTGAGAAAATTGTTTAGACGAAAGTTATTCGGGACTATAGGGGCTATCTTTCTATGAAATCAGTTTTAACCTTGAGATTTATTTCCAAGGTCATTTGAATGTCGAAGTGATTTTTTTAATTAGAACCCCCATTTTTGATCCCATATTCGGAAAGAGCAAGAAATTCTACGTTCAGATAAGGTATTATGTGTGGAGTGCGGTTGACCCCTCCAAGGTCATGTAGGGGTCAAATTTATTATTTTCTTCATCTATGTACACGAATGATCGGGCGAGGGTGAGGTTAATAATAATAATAATAATTTTTTTTTTTTTTTTTTTTTTATAGATTGGTTGAACGAAAAAAATCTGCTTTCAGACTGCCGTCAGTTCGCTGAGCCTGGATAGATATCCAGGAACAGAGTACAGACGGTTGAGAGGGGTTCTAGACGTACTAGCAAACCTCTAAAATTACGCGATTCCCTTGCTTGCCTAATGATAGCAAAAAAATGCAGTCATTGGACGTGCAGGGGATTCTCCAATCTCCACTCACGGCGTTGTTCCACCCCGGGACAGTTTATCACATTACTTCAGGGTGGCACCGCGTTCTAAGTATTTTGGACCTTTTCCTTCTGACTTTATCTGTAAATATACAGATTTGCAATAATATAGATCTATGCCTCATAAGCAACATGATTTTAAAGGCTATCTCCTGCCTGGCGATCGGCTCTGTAAAGGGGAGCATAAATCAATCGCATATATATAGTACAGTATGGACTGGCTCTGTAAAGGAGCAAAATCAGTCCATAATTTTCTCTTCAGTCTTGATTCTCTTGTTCTGAGATCGATCTTATGCCTCTTGTGGGGCTATCCTCTCTACCGCGTCTGACTCATACTCACACTCAATCTCGCGCTTATTTACAACGACCCTCATTCATACCACAGCTAAAGCTGGAGCTTTTGCTGCTATCTCAAACATTTCCTGGGTGCACGATTTGTTTTCGCCGTTAAGACGAGTCCTCGTCGTCACCCTCCTCACCCGAATCTATGGGACCGGCTACTGCCTCTAGGTTATGGTGAGGTATATGCCTGACTCCCCGCGCCTCATTCGTACTTAGTTCGATTGCCCTATCTAAAAACGGTTTCTTCTTTCTTAGGACGCTTTCGACAAATAGTGCCATAGCGTCCCACTTTTCTTTGGCCGACATCATTTCACTGATGATGGTATCTGGCGTTAATGCTTCAATTATCCTTTCAACCTGGCGTCTTTCTTTGTTCCACTGATGGCAGGCGAAAAACGTATGATACGCATCGTCGCGATCCGCGAAACAGAAGATGCAGCCCGGGTTCTGGGTCTTTCCCATTTTACTGAGATAAGCGCAGAAATACCCGTGGTTACTAAGGAACTGGGTGAGGTAATAGTTGACCTCCCCGTATCGTCTCTCGACCCATGGAGCCAGCTCCCTAATAAGCACGTGGGTATATCGGCCTTTTACCTTCTGATTCCATGTTTTTTGCCAGGTTTCCATGGTAACCTGTCTTTCTTCTTTCTGAACGATTGCAGTTTCATCTTCTATTTTCTTCCGTTCGTAGGTTCGCTTGCGTTCTATCGCCTGTAATTTGATCGGGATGATTCCCGCGATGACTAGCCCCGCGGGTCCCGAGACAGTGCGATAAGCGCTGGTGACTCTAAGAGCCCCTCTTCTTTGAACAGAAGATGTTACGTTTCTGTGCGTCTATTTACTGATTTGGTCAGCCCATATTTCAGAGCCGTACAATAAGATGGACGTCGTGACTGTCATTAAAAGTCGTCGTTTGCTTGATTTCGGGCCGCTGGTATTGGCCATAAGACGACTTAACTGCAACGTTTTCTTCATCGCTTTATTGGCGACGTGTTTTAGGTGCGACAGAAAAGTTAGTTTTGCATCTAGCTTTATGCCAAGATACGTCACCTCCTTCCTTGTCTGCACCACATTTGTGCCTACTGTCATGGAAAACTCAATGTCGATGTGTTTCCAGGTTAAGGACACTATTTCTGTTTTGGCCATCGCTATTTTGAGACTATGTTTCACCATCCACTCGGAGATTCTTCCCATCGCCGTGTTTAGTATGTGCTGGGCAATGTTTGCGTTTTTCGCGGTGATGACTAAAGCGACATCATCAGCGTACGCGAACATTTTCACCCCATCCGGCATTGCAAGTCTGAGTAATGCATCGAACAGGATGTTCCAGAAGTCTGGGCCGAAGATCGAGCCCTGTGCCACGCCTGCGCTAAGGTCTTTTTCACGCCAGCCTTCTTCTGTCTCATAGCGGAGGATACGGTTTCTCAGATAGTCTCGTATCACTCGCATAAGGTATTCTGGTACATTAAACTCTTTCAACGCAGCAAGGAGATCAGGCCATTTTGCTGAGTTAAAAGCGTTTTTCGTATCCAGCATGACTAGAAACGCTATAAGACGGGAATGATGGTTCCCAGTCCATCCTTCTTTTGCTACCTTTACTACTTTTTCTACTGCATTTACGGTAGACCGCTTTTTCCTGAAGCCATACTGGTTGTCAGCGAGATCGCCAGCCGCCTGTACAGCTCCTTGTAATCGCGGTTTAAGCAGCCTCTCGTATAGCTTCCCTGCCTCGTCCAACATGCACAGTGGCCTGTGGGACGATGGATGCCGGGGATCACCTCCCTTTCCTTTGTTGATCAGCACAAGTCGCGCAATCTTCCAGGGAGTGCTAAACACACCCGTCTGGAGGCACGCGTTGTACATGTTCAACAAGAGAGATGGCGCTTTCACTGCTATGCATTTAAGGACCTCGGATGGTATTCCGTCAGGGCCAGGTGCCTTATTGTTTTTCATCATTCTTGCAGCTAATTGTAGCTCTCCGCCTGTAAAGAGCGGGATCTCTCCTGGTTCTCCTGTATTCTCCTGTTCTTCGAGTGGTCGATGCGTAGGGAACAAGTGGTTGACGATGTTCACCATGGTCTCTTCTTCAAATGGCAACGTGGGGGCGGCGTTAAGCTTCTTGGTCACAATCTTGTAGGCCAAACCCCACACCTCTCTGTTGACGTCTTCGCTTAGGTCTTTCCAGCATTGTGCTTTGCTTCGATTGATCTTCTTACGAAGCTGATTATGCACGTCTCTGTATTGCGCAGACAAAATATCTGCTTCTGGTGAGTTCTTCTTTCTTGCTCTCTGTGATGATCTTCTGAGACTGAGAGCTTCTGACCTGGTTCTAGCGATTTCGTCGTTCCACCAATACGCTGGACGGTTATGATGTCGCGATCCCTTGCGCGGCATAGATGCATCACAGGCTCTGTGAATGAGACTCATCGTCTCTTTCACGAGAACCTCCGCAGCGTTGGCGTTTTCGGTGGCAGTTGTCGCATCCGGTAGATTGTCGAATCCTTGCTGCAGTACTTGGACAAGTTTCTCAGAGTCCAGCTTGGCAACGTTCCATCTGACTGGTCTAGCCACATTTCGCCTCGATGATTGAGATCCATCATGGATTTGAAATGTGATGTGTTGGTGGTCACTTCCATTGTATGTCTCCAGCACCTTCCAATCTGACGCTATACGTGAAAGATTTTCTGATGCGAAGGATACGTCAGGAATCGTACCGCTAGCCCCTCGTCTGAATGTCGAAGTGCTTCTGGTGTTTAGCACTGTTAGGCCGAGTCTGTCTGCCATCTCCATGATGTATTCTCCTCTGCTGTCCTTCAGTGGCATTCCCCACACCAACGCTTTCACATTAAAGACCCCTGCGACGACGACGTCGCCTTCCATTCCGCGGATAGAGTCTTCTAGCATATCCAGACGTCGCCTGAACGTGTCTGCTGTTGTGTTTGGTGTAAAATAACAGCTCACGTATGTAACGTTCCTGCTCTTGACCCATACGAAGCCTTCTCCAGCTCCATTTGCGTCTACTCTGATGTTTTTTGGGTCTACGTAGATCGCTGCAGTGCCAAGTTTGTCTCTAAACCAGGTCTCCTTGGGCCAGTTTGTGTACTGCTCGCTTATGAAGAGCACATCAGCCTTTGTCTCGTATATAATTTGAGTCAGAAGGCTGTTGGCTGCGTCACTTCTGTGTAAGTTGGCTTGAAGGACCGTTATGCGGCCCATCATTAGCGTTGTTTTTTGAATCGGTCTAGAGTCTCGCGAAAGACTTTGCACTGACCTGACCCGGAGATGTGTTTCCGCTCTGCTGGGTCTACTTCACGCTCAGTACATAGTATGCACTGAGTATCGGTAGCCTTGCAGGCCGATCCCTTGTGGCCCTCTTTTCCACACTTGTAGCACATCTTGCTACGGTCAGGTCCTCGGCAGTCACGCGCCTGGTAACCGTAGTTCAGGCACCTAAAACAGCACTGAACCCTTTGCCAACTTCTGATTCGGCAGCTGGTGTAACCGAACTTTATCCTAGTTCTAGAGAGCAGGAACGCCGCTTGGTCTTGTTCCATCTCTACAATGGCCAAGTGGAGCTCTCTGCTGTTGGGGTTGGTCAGTGAGATGCTAAACTCCCCTACTTCCTGTTGGCCTTCGGTAAAAACAGCTTTTACAGTAGTCTTGACTTCTTCTACTGAAGCTAAGCAGTCGATGTCCCTTATCTCGACCGTTTCTTTCGGGCACATCTCCTTGACAATTCCGGTTTTGCCTACCGTCCTTTTGAGGAAAGCACTGAATGTCTCTAGACCCTTAGTGGAGCCCAACTCAATCAGGACATCTCCGGCCCTGGTCTTCCTGATTCCTCTGATGTTGGTCGTTGGGCTCTCAGCGATCAAATCCTGCCGGATGTTCTGCAGGACCTCACTGTAGGTCTTACCTTCTTCTGGTCTTATAAGGACGGCGGCAGACCGCTTTTTGGTTTTTCTCCTCCTTTTCTTCTTCTTTTTCGGCAGCTGCTCTGCAGGCTGCTCTGTCACTTTGGCCGATGTTCTGGCCGCTGGTGGTTTGATATTGGGCTGCTGCGGTCGCTGCTGTTGTTGTTGCGCTCCTTTCTGCTGCTGCTGTATTTGTTGTTGCAGCTGCAGCCTATTTTGTTTCTTAGCAGCCTTAACATCCTTGCGACTTTGGACGATCTCAAAGTGCTCGTCCTCTTTTCCCGCAGCTTGGCCCTTCTTAAGAAGAGCTCGCGGATCGGAATTGCTCCCTGAATCGAGCAAGTCTTC